>OX155951.1:7165014-7862680 GCA_944548615.1 Micropterix aruncella
ACTTACAAAATTCTTACCTTAAATTTAACTAATCTCTTTATTAACTTTTACAGAAGTTGCATATCATTCTTGATTACTTTAATCGAGATTATCTTTAAAACAGACTAAATAGTCTGTCATATTTACTTCGTATATAGAGAAAAATAATAAAAAAATATCGTTATAATAACATTTGAGTTTTGTAAAACTAACCAACTGATTTTTCATAAAGTCAATCAATAATGTAAATTTTTTGTACATTTTAATGAATTAAGTTTTGTAAATGATTTGTACATTTGGCAAATGTCATTTTGTATATTTAAGTAGAGTATTTATTAAAATTGCTAAGAATTAGCAATTAAAACCAATTGAAAAGAATTGGTAAAATCAACCAATTTCTTCGTGAGGCCTATAGTTAAGGTCGGCGTTGGTTGGGATAACAAGGAATTTTGTAAATGCAATCAAACATTTCTCTCCGTGTAGTAGAGTAAACGAAAATCCAACAACATAGTTTTGTGGCAAACAAGTGAATACTTAGCCTATTTTATGCACTTTTATGTACTTAACAACAAAGTATATATTCTGAGATATGCCTAGGATGCATGTGGGAGATACGCCACGGGAGGAGAGATGCATTTACCTAGATTGCCCGGAGTTGGCCAGGAGAGTTTCGTTTCACGTTCCTGGCTGAACAACTAGAGTTTGCAACTAATTCCATATTTTAACAGAGCTCTAAGCACCTACAATTACAATTTCTATGATATTAATATATTTCATTTACTTTTTATCTGTTTTCGAAACTTCTATGTCTATAGCAACATAGATAGCACTATCTGCATAGCATAGGTAATTGCAACACACAGATTTTTATATCATATTCGAAATTGATTCTTTCTATATCACAATTCTTTCTATCACTAAGTCAGGTATTTCTATTTCTCCTCTTTTTTGATAGAAATTTATAATTTTGTAAGTTTTAGCATTTTGTAAAGTAACATATGCTGTATTATGTTAATTTGCTGAGACCAGTCATCGACCTAATTCTTTGTGAAATTATATTTTGTTATTCACATTAGTCTTTAACGCTGTAGGTTTTCTGAAAACAATAAAATAAAAACAAATTTTAAAGCCAGTGTGTGTTTCTTATGTAATGTTCTTTTTAACACAATTAAGTTTTCCTATCTCTCTATCTATCTAATAAAAATTAGAATTGACTATCGTAGAAAACATTAATTAGTCGTTGATTTTTTCTTTTGTAACAGAGAATGTTTTTTTTAGTGGCATCGTAAGTTTTCCTGAATAAATAAATTAAATTAAATTCAATCTAAACTTAATTTTATGAACTCAGTATTTAATTCGAATCCGTAGTTTTTAATTTAAATATGCTAATATTTATTTAATCTGTAACTATCGCAGTAAACGATTATCGGCCGAATGTTTTCTTCTGTTTAAGTATGTATAACACTCTAGGCTATTTATTATATGTGCTGTACCTATGTTTTCCGAATAATTGAAATAAATTAAGTCAATAAATAATAAGTTAAGAGACTTGACTCCGATATTCTCAGAAATCTTCATTATAAAATCACTCCTCTGTAATAAGCATGTAGATATATGTCGTTGCAGTTGATATAATAAAATTCTAACCCTTCTCATTTATTCTGACACTACACCTCTACCCTGCATATGATTTTATTATTACCATTCCACATTACAGCATTGAGTCTGCGTGTAAAAAGCGAATGTTTATTTGTATTAGAAGACGTCGCGTCCGTAGACTTCCTCTCGCGCTCGGAAAGAACGCCCCTTTCATGAATATGAAACGTTTATTCAAATGAGAGTCAATAAGGTGTCATATTGTGCAGTCATGTGACATTCGCGCTACGCCCATATTAAAAGTGACACAGTCTCTGCCCTCTGTTACGCAAACAGTTTTAAACAAATAGCCCTCGTTCAATTTTGCGTAAGCTTATCTGTTTAAAAATTGTATAATGTTTTGTTCGCGCGCGAATAACTAAATATTGACTTTGTTTCGTGGTTAAATTATGCAGAGAATTTTAAATAACGCCATTGTGCGATCCGTCAAACGTGACAGTGGGTTATATTAGGCAAGTTTCGTGAGCTTTTCGGTGTTCATTCAGTAGTCGAGTAAATGGCATTGACAGAAAAAGGTGCATCAGGGCTGCAGTAAATGACGAGAAGATTTCTAATATACAAATATGTATGAGGCACACATTATTACGTAACAATCGTTCAATATTCTAATAGGTAACATATTTTTTTGAATTGCTTTAGAAAAAAAGCACAATTATAATCTATTAACCGCCCTACCTATACGATCGTACGTAGTACGTCCGCTATATTATCGCCCAAAAGCAACAAAATGTATCCCGTACGTTGAAATAAAATTAAAATTAAAAAAAAAAATACCCGAAACACACAAAGCGTGTTTGATACGTCAAATTGTTCCTACGATACCAAAAAGGGTTATATAAATAAGTCTATTGTGTAAAAAGGTTTCTGGTATATTATAAACAAGTATTGTTATTAGGTACCTAATCTAAGAACAAAAAAACCCAACGATTTTTAGTCTGCTTTTTGAATAATGAGCCAAAAAAGTCGACGCTTCTTACTTACTGGATGTAAACCTGAAGGAGTTTATTACTAATATATTACTTACTACACGTTACTATACTTTATTGAATTAAATTGAATTGAATTAAATATACTGTATGCACTTAAGCATAAAAATACAAAAAGGCGAGCTTATTGCTACATAGCAATACCTTTCAATTAACCTAATCATACAAAGTGGTAGGTACATGCGCGCGTTGCAATAAACAAATAGGTTATTCTGCGTAAAATAAGAGTACAAAGTATTATATGTATAAATAAGAATGCGCAAAGAGGGGAATGAGAGAGAAAGGAAAGAAAAGTACTACTTCTTAGAAAAGTACAACTTTTTGAGATAAGTCTTGAATGAATCTAAAGAAGGCGAGTTTCGTATCATCTCGGAGATGGCTCCAGATTTTTGCACCATGGACATAAACAGAGTAGGAGTAGAAATCAGTATTATGAGGAGGACTTTTGAGTAAATTGTCAGAGGCTAAGCGAAGTACAAGGCCGTCGGAGCTTAATGGTTCGTAACGCTCGTGGAGATACGATGGCGTTGATTGGGAGAGTACACAATAGAGTAGATCTAGTATATGAACATTTCTCCTAATGGCGTAATGGTAACCACATTAACCGTGCCCTATATTCGGACACATTGGGCTCGATTGCGTTTCTTCGTGAACTAAAATCGGAAATTA
Organism: Micropterix aruncella; assembly: GCA_944548615.1. Lineage (NCBI taxonomy): Eukaryota > Metazoa > Arthropoda > Insecta > Lepidoptera > Micropterigidae > Micropterix > Micropterix aruncella. The sequence goes on from OX155951.1 coordinate 7,168,305, forward strand.
GTCCGTGTGAACGAGACAGGGCAATACGCTTGAGCGAAATGTGAGATGACCGGTTGTCACTTTTTCGCATCTTACACCGCACGAAATATGCTCGAATTTATTCGGACGAGTATAAGTTCGACAGGTAGTATTTATCGACGATCGATCGTTTCATATTCCGCTCTAACGTATTGCCCTGTCTCGTTCGCTTGCACTAATTTTAGTTTTAGTTCACAAAGAAACGCAATCGGGTCCATTGTCATACTTACGTAGACCGAAGTTGAATCTTATGCATACCTACATTATGCAAACGTTTTTGAGTAGTTCCTCTGATAAATCGAGATAAGCCACATCTGCATAGTCAAGAAAAGGTAAGAGGAGAGACTGTGCAAGAGATATTTTTGTGTCTATAGGAAGAAATCGTTTGAGCGTTTGTAGAGGGTGAAACTAGCAAATATTTGCGACTTACCTCATCTACCTGGGGTTGCCAGGGGAAATGTTCATCAACAATTAGACCAAGATCTTTTCCAGTTTGCGATAAGGGTATGATGATATCATACATTCTGATATAATATAATAATATTTTATATATAACGCTGCATAATGATATTAAAATGATATTAATATCTAGATAAAGTTTCATAAGAATCGATATATTTAAATAAATAATATTACCAAAATATAGGACGTAATTATACTAAATGTAAAATATTAATGATATTTATGATTGCGAATTGCTTAAATTGCAACATTCCCTCATCACAACATACCAATCAAGATAGTAATTGAATGATCGCACCATTCGTCGCACCGGCGAAAACAGAGCATCAATAGTCGAGACTTGAGCTAGGTAAAAAGGTCATATCGGCAAGTTAGCATGATTGAAGGAATGTTAAAGCCAAAGCAGCTGACCATTTCGAGACTCTACAGCCTGCGGGTTAACAACGAGTTTCCAACTGCCAGATCAATTACGATGCGTCTTTCCTCCAACGATCGGCAGCCATTCTGGCACGGCAATCCTCGAGCGAAATTCCTTTATGAATTTTTGCGTTGCATCCATCTTAGGATCGTTCTTTGGGCGCGTTCAATATCCGCGACGTCTGTTATAACCAGGATTCGCGATAATCCAAATAAAATGTAAGAGATATTCAGATTGAAACTAAGCTAAGTCGGTGAACTGAAAAATCCTTCCGAATAGAGCCAGCTATGTAATCAAAATGTAAGGTTTGCGGTAATCTGGAGAAGGTTGTGGTTTTACACTAACCTACGTTTAAAAAGAGTCAATTTGAGGTAAATAACCTCTAAAGAGGGGCTAGAATATTGCTCCAGTCGTAAACGGAGTTATTGTGCTAAATATTTAAAAGTATAGAATAGAATAACTTTATTGTATATACGGATGTGAGGATGTATAACTATCTATATGGATGTGAGGCATGGAATATTAGGGAAGATTAAGGAAACTTATAGAAGCGTTCGAGATGTGGGCATACAGACGCATGATGTCGATATCTTGGACTCACAAAGTCACCAATGAGGAAGTTCTACGGCGTGTAGGCCAAATACGCAAGCTATTGCAGACCAGCAAACAGCGCAAAGCTGCATACCTGGCTCACGTGCTTAGGCACGACAAGTACGAACTCCTGCAACCCATTATGATGGGAAAAGTTGCAGGGAAGAGGAGACCAGGCGGTAGACGGAAATCTTGGTTGCGGAACATTCGTGAAAGGACCATGTTACGAGTGACGCCAAATTGTTTTGCCTGGCGAAGGACAAAAAGAAGTATTCAGAGCTGACTGCCAACCTTCACTAGTTGGAGAGGCACCATAAGAAGAAAAAAAATATTGTGCTAAAAAATAATATTACATAATAAATATTACACTGGTTAAATAAATATGCACAAATTGCGGACTAACCGCTATAGCGATATCTCACAGTCGACTATTTGATAATCTAATTTTCAATTGTCATCGTATAGTACACATGGACGTAATAATTTTGAAAATGTAAGTAAATATTTTGACATCCTAATTCAAACAGTTTTTTTTTCAAACTGTATACCTAATGTCAATTGTCTAATGTCAATTATCAATTATCTGCTCATCTACTTGTCTATCTACATCTACATATCTTGCAGGCGGCCGGATTGTATAACATCGCGAGGCTGTACTCGGACGTCACCCATCCAAGTACTGACCACGCCCAACGCTTTTTAACTTCGGTGATCTGACGAGAACCAGTGTTTCAACGCGGCTACGGACGTTACAACAGTCGCGTAGAAACAGTCGTGTAACCGATCAGGGATACAAACACCTAAAAACATAAATAAAAGTATATAGACGAAGTTTATTGCACTAATGGAATTGCGCTCTAGAAAATATCTCATAAAGTAACATATGATAAAGATAACAGGGTAAGGCTTAGTCTTCGTGGACGAAGACGAAAATCCATTCAATAAAATACCAACCTGCCGACGAGCATCTAAACGACACGCAAACAGAGGAAGGAACAACAAAGCGACCACGAAAAAACTCGTCTTTACAAAGGTGTTACACTTAAGAGCACTTTGGGCGCGGCTCGATGACCAATTTCGGACGATTTTGCCAAGTCATCCACTCTGGTTTATCAATCACACTCATCAGTGGGTGCAGGCACTGCGCTAACTATGCAGGGGGTGCAACGGTCGAAACCAAGATTGCGTTGGTGATAAGATAATGATAAAGATGCGCTGCGCGCTAGAAGCGGGATGAAAAGGTTTCGTTTTAGCGACGTCAACAAGGAATGTGTGTTTATTTATCAACCGATTTTTAGTTTTTAGTTTGAAGTGTTTTTTAAAACCTTTTTGTACATAATAAGCTTTTTTCTGTCAATGTGACATGAGACCTTAGAAAAATATCCGATTATGGGTGGAAACGCGAATAAATAGGGGGGGTCCATTCTTTAGAGTTTGACCAATAAAAATCTAGCGTTGACGAAGCGTCAGGCACAGATCCGTTCACGCCGGCAACCGGGCGCATTCTAATTATTCGCAGCGCTAACACAGAATAACCGTCTTTGTGCAGTGGTGGTGTAAGGGTGTTAATGGTAAAGCATATTTGGCGTAACTCTCAGAGCGCTCTCACGTTTTAATTAATTGTAATTTATGTTGGGCCTAAATTAAAAAAAATGTCAATGCCAGAGGTCAATATAATGAAATTAAAATTAAACACTGTCACAGCCGTCACAGAACACAGTCACAGAACACACCGTCACAAAACACAGTCACAGAAATAACCAGTCAATATAATGAAATTAAAATAAAACAGTAACAGAAATAACCAGTCAATACAATGAAATTAAAATAAAACACAATCACATCTTACATTGTTGGAGTAATGGCGCCTGAAAGTTTTCGAAATCGGTTTAAAGCGTTAATGTCCAAGGCAATGAGCAACCATATTGAGTCTAAATTGTAAATTCCTTATCGAGGGATTCGCTTAGAAACTTTTTTTAATAAATGCTTATAGTTTTTTTAAAACTCATAAAACTAAAGTTCTTCAGACATGGTCCTTCCCAGGTATCATATAACCTTAACCCCTTGTAACATAAATGTTACATTATGTTTAACTTTCCCGGTATACCAACCAACAAGTAATGTTAACGCGCAAAATTTTTTTTTCGAGACGAAGACAAATTTTGAATCCTCCTGACATTCGCTAGCAGAATACCATTTCCAGATGGAAGTCTTTCTGTGTGTCTGTCTGGCTGGGTGTATGTGTGTATTCTCCACGATAGTGCTTAAACGCCTTAATTGAATTTTATTTTTTATTTTTATTTTATTTATTTAAATAAGCCAGTTGGTAGGAATCCCTACTCTTGGTATAGTCAAGTTGAGTAACTGGTATTATACCTTATGTGGTATAATATTTTTTTAAAATATCGACCATTATTTTTTAATTGTAAAACAATTAATATTTCAATTTAAAATAAAGATTTAAGATCTTTTTAAAATAATTGGAACTGCTTAAATACTGCAGATAGTCAAAGTATAAAAACGAAGAGTCGGTTATAAAACAGTAAAATTAAGATTATAAAAAATATGAAATTAAATCAATAACAATGTCGCAATAGAAATGGTCAATATATTTTTTTATATTATAATCCATCTTTGATAATCAATGCTTGTAATGTAAATAGTAATGTAAATAATCAAATTTATAAAATTTTAAAAAAAATCAAAAATAAGAAAAGATTGTAATATAAATAATTATAGAAGATTAGGAAAATCAATACTCTCAAAGTCCTTAACAGAATACATTGGGTTCTTAATAAGTATATGCTGGACCTTGCTCTTAAATTGAACGTCTCCAAGACTGAGTGGCAAGATTGAGTGGCAAGTGTTAAAAATGTTGTGGTTAAAATCGGTCCACCAGAGGAGCGCTTTAGTCATAACTCAATCTTGAAATATTAGACTTATATACCTACTTGAAATTTAGTACGCAGATGCGTTTGAATATTCGCCGGTCACTATATTTGCGTAAACGAGTGAATCCAATGTTTCATTGTCACTATCCGCACTCAACCTTTTCAATCAGGTCAACCTCCTTCCCGAAAGGACATCACGCTCAAAATCTTTCCATAAGTCCTTGGCTACTTGCTGGAAAAGTTTTGTGTTGACAAAACTTTCTTGTTTCCATATGGAAGTCTCTCTGGAGTTGGGGGAGTCTGGAAACTGTACTGTTTCCTATAGAGCGGGGGTGGTTGCTGGCCTTACGGCGACTGCTCTTGAAACGACCATCGGCTACCCGATTCCGGGTGAAGAGCCGGGCAAAGGATGCCGTGGTCCGCGATAGATTCGGTTGACACCGTTTCACCGCTACGCAAGAGAGAGGACCGCGCAAGCGACCTCGAACTCGTAACCAGTCGAGAGACCGGAGTAATCAGGTCGCAACTGGAATTAAGGACGTGAGTGTATGCCCACTGTGTAACATTCCTGGCTATCTCGCGAGTAAGGTGTTGGCCTCTTACGGGCATGTGGCGGAGCTTGACGATGGATTGTTTTGTCCTAAGTCTTCTGCGCTCACTTCACGGGAGATAGAACGATTATTTCGTTAAAACTTCTTGAGGTGACGGGTTTGCCCGTTGTAGATGACAACTCTACTTGTGTGTCTGTCTGTGTACTTATATGTTTGTTTTTCTCCACTATAGCGCGTAAACGCCTTAATTGCATTGAGTTGCAAAAGTTGTGGATAAAATCATTGTAGATAAAATCGGTCCACCGTACTCATATTTCAATATCAAAACATTGGACTTAAATACTTGAAATATGGTTGACAAAATGCTTTGTTGGGAAGAAATCACATTAAGTTTTCGCCGGTCACACTATATTTGCCTAGACGATTGAATCGAATGTATTTACTGCGTTGCATTTTCACTATGTGCACTAAACCTTTTCCTCAAAATCTTCCCATAAGTCCTTGGCTACTTGCCGGGAAAGTTTTGTGGTGACACAACCGATTTACTTTTTTAATTTATTTTTAATTTTCCATTAGGTTGATAACACCGATACGAGGAACGATATTAAAATTCGTTGTTTTCTTCCACCTCTTTCTCTCCGAATCACCTGTGAACAATGTTCGTTAAGGTTTTGCGAACAAACCCGCCGCTTTTAATGTGCATAAACACTAATGTTCGTCACCTTTTGCAACCGCAGTATCGTCATTTTGGTAAGCGTTTTCACTCTTTTTAATACCTTATTCAAACCTGACAGCTTCTGATTACTGTCATTGTACCCCGTAGCTGAGAGCCACAAATAACATTCAAACGGCGACCCGACGCGGGCGGGCTTTTCATACTTCATACCGCTCATATCGAGGTTCCAGATACTCTTGGCTCTTAGGCTTTGCAGTCGGCTCTTCGGCGTTTCATTCTTCGACTCAATCGATTATCGGGGCTCCAAGCACCATTATCTTGGCAAGCACTCAATCCTCATATGTTCAAGCACTCAATCCTTATATTCTCCTTCTGGCTTTTACGAATTGTACATATGGTAAATGGTGATCACCACACCCATGACACTCGCCACCGGTTAAATATTTCCCTTCCCAGAGTGCATCTAACACAGACTCAAAACTCCTTCAATTATGTTAGTTTTAAGCTTTTTAACTGCCTCCCACTCCAAACTAGACTTCTGGAGTTAAAAAATTTCGAGAGTTTTATAAAAAGAAACTTGGCATCCACATATGCTTTCTATACGTTGGACGAGTTCTACAGCTGTGCTGAATCGTTTGTAGTCTAAATAGTATTTGTATATTAGATTTGAAAAGTTTAGGGCATGAAATCCTATTTTACAATATTGACTTTATTTTATTTTGTTGTGTCTTTTAATTTGACACTATGGCCACTATTTATATTCCTACTACGGTTTTTTATTTTGAAATTTAACTAATATGTAATTTATCTAATATGCATTTTTTCTTGACGATTTCACCAGATTAGGTATCTTTGTTGTAGATATCTAGTCTTTTTTGAAAAATAAATTATGATTATGATTATGATTATGATTATATCTATTTTTTTGCTGAATCTATACATCTTATATTATGGACTATGCTGTTCGTCTGAGCTAGCTTCGTCGACCTAAACTATTGTACATAATATGATCATCAATCAACACTCAACACTACACAATTCGACTATTCTTTTTTAATGATTGCAAATTATTTTTGTGTTAATTAAGTTGTAAATAGTTTAATTTTAATGATCATTTCAACCTAGTAAGTTTCAGTCTTTCCTTCTTCTCACCACCACACGTTAATAAAATAGTACTGCTTCAGTGTGTGGAGCTCCTAGGAAATTTTCTTTCAATCTTCGTCATCATTTTCTCATATTTTTTCATCTGGGTACCATGTATGCAGTGGCGATCGTGAAACCTTTCTTCTTATTGTATCCTTAGTCCAAACAACCGCACTCCGCTGTAGTTCTCTTTTTCAATCGAGCCTCATTTTATCCGGTTTTGCGCTGACCATATTCTTTAAAATAAATCACATTTTTTAATATAAATCCTTAATCGAATCTCTTTTACTCACCGGCCTACCAACCGACCAGCAGGTGAATTATTGTGAATGTGCATTTTTTTCCTGGTTAAGACCATCGTTTTATAAGGCATAGATATGCCCTCAGGTACAAATGAGAAGGGTCATATCCGTTGTGCGTAAAAACATGTGACAGAGAGAGAGGGCAACATTGAACAGTGTGCGAGAGAACAGCACAGCAATTTTCGTCGCGGGATCGCTCACACTTTGAAGTACCTACTGGCGAAACTACTACTGGCTGTGATCCGTATTGGTATTGAAGTGGTCATATTCGAGCGCGAAAGGCCTATCTAGGACCTTTTATATCGTTGGTTAAAACGGATATATACCTACATTTTGACCGCCCCCCCCCCCCCCCCTTCGAGACGATTAAGAAGTTCCTGATTGAAGTCTGTCTGTGTGTGTGTATACCTCTACGATAGCGCCCTAACGCTTCATCCGATTGAGCTGACATTTTATCATGGCATTTGGTCATGGCAAGAGTTGAAAAGATTGTGTTTGAAATGGGTCTACCAGACGGCGCGTTAATCATACTTCAATTTCGAAATACATGACTTAGAGACTTGAAATTCGTTACACAGATGCCTTGTTGGACCGAAATCCCGTTGTAAAATGAATGTAGTATCTCATATAAGCGACACAAATAATATTTAAAGTCCGCCATACTACATATTTTTGGGAAAAATATCATTTTAATACTACAAATATATTACGAATTGGGCGCGAGGAGAGGGGGCTGGTCTTCTTGCAGGGAAAATCTATGGGCGACTTTTTAAATGGAATGAGATGACGCGCGTTCGAAATTCAAATTTTCATTACGTCGCGTCGTATATTAATAGAAATGTTCGCCAACTGCTCATCTACTTTATTTATTAACTGAATGCTAAAATAAGTCCCTGGCTACTTCCCGGGAAGAGTCTTGGTTTGAAAAAAAACGGTTTTTTGTCGTTTTTTTGCAATTACGTCGCAATTGTATCTTTTGCTAGTACGTTCTGTCGTTCTAACTTCATCTAGTCATATCGCCGTGTATACGATTTCGAAACATCGTAAACTATCGTAAGCGGAGTGAGCTGATAGTTTCTAAAGGATGTGTTGAATGAGCAATTTAAAATGAGTCATATTTTTGAAGGTATCATGTCTCTTCCTCTAACTCTTACAAATTTTGATACATCTCTATCTATCCCCATATCTAGTAGTAAATATCTTTTGTTAGAGGGCCTAGAGCCTAAAAATCATAATATGTATTTATATATTATGATTTTTAGGCTCTAGGCCCTCTAAAAGTGTACCTACCTTCGTGTAGTACCTATATACATGGATATAGGTATGCAAAGAAACCAAATGTATGGAACAAAAGATATTTACTTATAGATATGGGTATAGATAGAGATGTATCACCAATCTGCTATGTGACTGACAACTAAGCTGCAAGACTGTTTTTTTAATTTATTTAACAAATCAACATTACACTACACACCTATTCGTTGAGATGTAATATAAACATAAATACCTATTTAAAAAATCAATTATTTTACGTATACATCTAAGGTATTAAATATGCAAGTAGAAGCAATTAAAATAGTAAAAGTAACAGAATACATAAAAAAATAAAACAATCTATCTTATTCTAACATAAACAGGTAGCGCAATGCCCCCATACCTTGAAGAGATGTGGGCTCGCTGTAAAAATGTCCAGTTCTGACGCTGCCGAACATAGCGCATTTATATGTCGCAAGGCACGAACAGGGAGACTCCATCGTCTTAAGTTGGTTTGCGAGGACGGCAAATAGAGTATGTGACCGAGCTAGATTATAATCTAACAAAGAGACAAACCTTCGCTAGCATGCTAGGATTACCAAATTTGCTCCGGACCAGCTTTAAAACGTAGGTCATAGTGAGCATTTCTCTACGCAATTTAAGGTAATTATAGCCCACCATACCTAGTAAAAAAATAGTAAGAAAAAAATAGTATTGCTTGAAATGTAGAATGCGTAAAAGACATTTTTTATTTTTGTTTCGACATGGTGATATTAAGATCCTCATGTGGATTCCATATGATTAATCTGGTGCGAATAGTTCCAGAAAACAGGTTAATATCAACCCTTCAGCTTCTTTCATTCCCGCAAGAATGTTGCTAAGCACATGAATTGGTGTTTAGCATTGGGCTTGGATGGAACAGGTGTTCCCTCGCACGACTCGTGTCCGATTGAAACGCCCTGATAAACCGCCATCTCGGCGTTTAGCCCTGCTCGCGATCGCTCCCAATAAAATAACGGACATTCACGACTCGCATTACAGACGCGGCTACGAATTATATTTTATTTTTTATGACACGCAGGAACAAGGCAAATTAAAGAACATTTGAGTAAGGAACAAGATCAGAAATCATATCTAGAACAAGTTTTTAAAAGGGCAATGGGCAAAAATGTATAGGCGCTGGGCCCACCTTCCAATCTCCTCAATAACAATAAAACATTTACAATTGGAAAGAACTATTTAAGTAGAATATTTATGACAACTATAACTTACTTCAATTATAAGCCATTTTAGAGTTATAATGTTCGAAATCTTCCTAAATATGGCTAATTACACGATAATCCAATGATACTATGTTGTTAATTGTTTTATTTAAAACTAGCGGAACCCGGCGAACTTCGTCTCGCCACGAATTTGTTCGCTTAGCAGCAGATGGCGTTAACATAGGTAATTTTCATCGACAGTTGTTTGAAATTTGCATTGTTTGTTTAAATTCTTCATTGAAACCAGTCTGATTGTTTATTTTTTGTCTCACCAAAAGAGCAGTTTCATCAATTGCCATTTGTGGATTGCTAGTGCTCGTTGTGTCTTAACTGGAGGAGAAAAGTGTGTAAAAAGTACGATTTTGTTTGACAGAGAATGTTAGACATAAAATGCTTAGAATCTGGTGCATTTCCAGACACGAAAGATCCTAATGGAACCAATGGTGTCAATCTCATTTTACCCCCTGCGCAACACAAAGCGAGTGGTTCGTGGCGGTACTTCAATGCATTGCAATATTGGCACAAATGGTCCATTTCTCCAATTTGCATGCATTTATAATCGCTGTATAGTTTCGTCAGGTCATATTAGATTGCCTCTCTGTATGTGTTTTGTCTCAAATTCAATCGTCTTCGCAATGCAACATTACGGATCCCGCTTTATTCAATTTTTGGCTACGCTCATCGCTTTCAGTTGCTCGAACCTCTCTTCACGAGTTACACAAATTCATTTAATTCAGTTGATTTACCTTCAGAATCACGAAAACGCTATCAAGAAATCGTAAAATTCAACTTAACTGTCAAATGTTAACTGTACCGCCATCTTGATTTTCGAATTTTTATTCTTGTCAAGCAACGCCATCTATGATCAAGCTTAGTACTAAAATAATTTTCGGTTTTTCACATTTTTCTCACTTTTCCGAAAGATTTTCCGGATTTTTTATTGCCTATAGTAAGACCGAAGTGATTATGAACAAAACAAAAAAAGAATCATCCAAATCGGGTTAGCCGATCGTGAGTTATTAGGTAACATACATAAAACCCGACTCATTTTAATTATATAGATATATTATTAGCAGCGAAGATCCATAATAGACAGTATATTATGAGATACGCTCACTGAGTATACCACGTTGGATTACTGAGTATACTGACGTTAGCATATTACACGGGGTGTTATTACTGCACGGGCTTTTTTTTTTCTGTGGGTGAATCAGTACAATGTGGTAAGCAAATTTTGATTAAAAAAAAGAAAAAATATATGTTTTTTGTTATTTTGTTTTATTTGAAATTTTGAAGACTGAAAAGTTGACTGTTAAATAAAGGTTTGAGAAGCGTTTGGGCGTGCTGCATTACCATCTAGCGGTAGGTAATACATATGTCGTAAATAAGCAATATCAGCGACATTTTACCAACCGCTAGGTAGCGTATCGTGATCGTAGGTTTTCATACTATTTAAACATAAAATTTTAAAAAAACAAATTTGCGAAAAAAAAATCTTGCAAAAAAAAAAGCTATTTATTTTTCAGTTTTTTTTTTCATTTTTTTTTATTTAAAGTTGCTTACCTCGTTGTACTGATTCACCCACAAAAAATGAACGTGCAGTAATAACACCCCGCACGTATACGTCAGTAAACTGAGCGGCAATGAAATCATGAGACACATTATAGAGAGTAGGATAGAAAACGAATTTACCGCGTGAAATTTGTAGCACCCGACGTTTTGGTGACGTTGCAGCCGCCGTTGTCTAGGGTAGACTGTCTGTCTGTCTAGGGTAGACTGTCAGTCTACCCTAGACAACGGCGGCTGCAACGTCACCGAAACGTCGGGTGCTGCAAATTTCACGCGGTAAATTCGTTTTCTATCCTATTTATAATGTCAAACAACCGCGATAGTCTTCGATTTTACACATTATAGAGTTCAAGCAACATATCCCCGTCGTTCCCCTTCCGCTCACAAGCTTGAGCATTCTTAGGAATATATAGTTTGCACTCACACGGCATATGTGCTTTTATCGTTTCAGGTATTCTGCGACGATTTTCGTTCAAACAGTTATTAAAAATTAATAGTTTAAAAAAAACACTAAAAACACGCTTTTGGGCTATGATACGATATTCACATACACACGGCTATGATACGATATTCCATCATGTAATGCCAGTGCCTATCTTCCGGCTTCATCATCAGACCTCGAAACCTAATCGTGGTCAAAGCTCATTCCAAGACTTTTCTAACAAGTCCAAACACAGCTATGATACGATGTTCCATCATGAAGTTCCAGTTCATATCTTCCGACTCCATCATCAGATCAGTTCGACAGTACCATATTATTGTATTGTCATCAGAACTACATACAGCTGCCAATTTTCATGACGCTACTATCCTTGGAAGATGGTTAAATTAGTTACCTTAGATTCCATTACATAGTTACATACAGGTCGACCTAATAAAAGCGTGTTAAAAATACATTGCCTGGACGTGCTAGGTGCCCTCTTATATTCAGAAACGGGTTTTCACCTACTTGCGGGTTTTGTGCTTGTGGTATGCCTTGGTCATTTGGGTTTAATACTTCTTGCTGTGCGCCTTGATCATCCCGGGGATTTATTACTTTCCTTACCACTGTCCCGCTCCGTCTTCCACACATCACACAATTACGGTATTCTTTCATTTTAACAGGTTAGCAAAATAAAAACGTAAAATACACAGGTGGGAAGGGGGGGCTATCGTGTGTAAAGTACAAACGGAGGTTTGTAATGCAACAGATAATAAAATATGCAAAATGTACAAAAAACTAGCATCGGTATATCAGGCCATATTAAAGAGGACATAACTCCGAAACGGATCGTACTTGAGATGAGTCGTTCTAGTAATACATATTCTACACAAAGAGATTTTTTTAATGGTATATTATTACAATGGTATATTATTAATATTGGACAGATTGGAAAAGTGGGCGCAAATAGCCCATTATCTTTTGAATTCTAAAAATAGAATTTAAATCGCAGACGATGATGTACCGAAATTCAAATTTCGTTCAAACGCGCGGAATCGTCGAAACATCAGTCGAAATTTTTATTTCGTGCCGGATAACAAAATGGAATTTGGAAGTGATATGCCATTGTTACACAAAATAATCCACAATAATATAGATAGTATTTTTTTTATAAAGAGTTTTTCCTTTTACGGTTTCCATAATATTTAAACACAGGAGGGGCGGTGTCGACTACAACGGGCGAACCCGTCACCCCAGGCTGGTATAACGATATAGATCGTTCTTTCAGCCGTGGGATGTAAGCGTAGAAGACTTAGGGACAAGACAATTTACTGTCTAGTACACCAGCAACCCGTTAGAGTTCAACGCCTTACGGCGAGGCACCGGGACAGGTATCCAGCGGGCAGCCTCACCCCTAACCTAAGATACTTTAGATAATATCTGACGACAATATCTTAACAGGCGGTCACCCATCTGTGATCTGACGGAAACCACTGTTTCAACGCGGCTACGGACGTTACAACGTACTTTAGATATCTTGTTGAAGCTTATGCTTTTTCATACTAAAACGATCGGTGCGCAATTCTCGTACGCTTGAGGTCTATCGCTTACAGGCACATAGGTGGAGACACAGTTTCTACACCATATACATTTTTAATAAGCAACCGACGTTTTTCATGGAACTATTTAGATCAATTGGACCTAATGAGCTTGCTAGTACCTAAATATAAGTTATTTACTTATACACTTAATATGCAACACAACAGTAACCTACTATAAATACATATATCTATATATTCTTTATACGATGTATCTGTTTTATATATCTACTAGCTGACCCGGCGAACTTCGTACCGTCTAGGTAACAATCAATGAATGTCGTGTTACAGATAAGCTGAACTTAATTTATGATTTTATGAAAGTAATACAATGAATACTTAAGTTCACTACTTTTTTTAAGATAGTAACACAAAAAGAAATATAAAAGTACAAAAATTAAATATATCACTCGCTTGTCAGCAAGGCATGATTAAATTGAACTAGGGTATGTATATATTGTGCAGCGTGGGATGCACTCGGTTTAATTCTCTTCATTGAAGCACCTTGTGATATACGACATTTTTTTATTTTTACCGACACGTGAACATGCCACGTACAACTGACCATGACAAAAACACGGATTTATTTTTTGTATGGGAAAATGTTTTTTCTCCTATTTTAATTTTTCGTTAACTTTCCAATTTCGTTTTTAATCGTTATTCTGCTGTTCGGAACGGAGACAAATACTACAAATCAAAAACCATGAAAATCGGTCCAGCCGTTCTCGAGTTATAAGTGTTCAAACAAACCCGACTTTGTTTTTATATATATATATATATATATATATATATATATATATATATATATATATATATATATATATATATATATATATATATATATATATATATATATATATATATATATATATATATATATATATATATATATATATATATATATATATATATATATATATATATATATATATATATATATATATATATATATATATATATATATATATATATATATATATATATATATATATATCCATATACCATTGTCCAACTGCTTTCTTCCTAATCACTTTCGATTCCTTGCCTATATCAGCGACTTTCTATTTAAACTTAATATTTAGTTCGAATTTGGGATTTTTAATGTAAATATGCTAACATTTCTTTAAATTGTATAGCAGGAAACGATCATCGGTCTATTTTTTCTTTTTTTCTGTATAATTATGTATAATGTATGCCCTGTGTTTCCCGAAAAAAAAACGCTGACAAGGTATCGAATTTTAAATTTCCGACGCGCGGAATCGATGAAACGTTAGACGTTTCAATCACTGTCAACGTTTGAATTTGGAACGAAACGACCGAAGAATAACGAACCGAGCCCGAAGGCGTCGTGTTTTCAGACTCATCCTGTACTCTGCGCTGCTCGTGGTTGTGCAATGGTTCGCCCCTCGCGCGAGAGCGTCTCGAGAAGTGTCGGCGATGAACGCGCGGAGGCGGAGTTGCGCTCGATGCAATCAGCGTCCGCCGCCAAAGGCCACCCCATTATGCGGAATTTCCCGATAATCGATCGACCATAAATCACCATCGCAGTTCCAGCGGGTCTACCTTGAAAAGTCGTCGAATGAGGGGGAAAACTACGGAATATCATTAAGAGTACTTCTCATTTGTCGTGGCCCTTTCTTAATTGAATCGGTTATTTCGAAATGGGCATATAGGGCACTTTCTCGAAAACTACTTTTATGGTGTAAATCTATTCCTTATACCTTAACGCATGTTTAAATTGAAAAATAGCACCTGTACTAAGTTTAGTTTCGAAGATATACGAGAGTCAATTTGGTACTTTTGTTTATTTATACCAGCTATCGAACATTTTTGAATACGTTAATTACCTACATGTTTTAATACGTCAATTATGTTTCGGCAACTTTTTTAAAAAGGAAATATACAGACTGTTAGAGACTTATAACCTTTTCCTAAGAATTCACATTCTAGACGTCAGTAGTCAGTAGTCAGTTTTGCTATATGGAGATTACATGGTGATTTTGAAAAGGGCACTTTTGTATGGAGACATCTGTCATTTTGAAAAGGGGATATTTTTTCAATATTAAATAATTAATTACTAATTAGTTGAACATTATAAAAATATACATAGTACAACATTAAAGTAAACAAATTTAGCTTGTTTTTTTATATTTTTGATAAACAATTTCAAGTTACTTAAGGCTAGAAGCGGTCCTGAAAAAAAACATTTTTGCCTCAGATGCCCTTTTTGAAATGACCGATTCAATTGCAATGTCACTAAAACCCAACTATCCCGTCTAGATGCGATGGTGACAGCTAGTTCAAAATCGTGGTTGTCTTTAGCAAAACCATCTAACCCCTCGACTTTCTTCAAGTCCAAACACAATTTTTGGCTAGCTCTGAAACTGCCCTCTCTGCTCTATGCCAACTCCAGAATAACCAAAACTTCGATTCAGCCCGATTCCAAGGATCCGGCAATATCGAAGCATGTAATAAATGGCCGTAGTGAATCAAATGATATACAAGCCCGCGTAGACTTCCACAAAAAGTCTCTTGCTGGAATCAACCAGAATGGCACTGCTCTGGGGTATGGCAGTACAACCAATATGGATTAGAAGAAATCCCTCTTCCTAAGAGACTACGGCAATAATAATATGGTTCATGCTGTTGAATTTCAATGCACTGGAATTGTATTATTATGTGACTGAATGCCAGAGATGCTGAAATTTTATTTAAATGCCTTTCAGCATACACTTCCAAACTCCAGCAACCTCGCTCTCTGAAGCTATTCAGATGATAGGTTATGTCCCCTTTGTAGAAACACCTCTTGCACGACTAGGCATAAAGTAGCATGATGTCAGGCAATATTCAAGCATGTCAGCGTAGCTATTCGGGAGGCTCTCAGACCTTGGTTTGTCTCACCACTTCAATTCAATTCAATTTAGTTCTGCTCCTGTAGGTAGGCTTACCTACACTTAGATGCGTCATTGCGACAAAAAAATAGGTAATATAATTAATTAAGGAATATTATATTAACTATCGTCGTGGTAGTTGTGACAATATACATTAATTTTAGTCATTTATATTCGGTTTGAAAGTTATTATTAAATAGAGAAGAATCTAATAATGAAAATTGCTGATCAAATATACAGCACAATGTCTTTAGCCATAATTATAAAGGCAATAATATGATAGTCATAATCGTATATTAAAAATATCAAAATTTAAATTAATTGTCAAATCTAGCAATATAGCCGTCGTCGATAAAAATAAAAATTACGCTCTTTGGCAAAGTTAATTATCACGAATTTATCTATTGGAATATGAATTCAGCATTATCCCAATCTCTTAAGGCGACGTACTACTTAAAAAATAAACCGTATCTGAGTTTTTAAGCCCCGCCTACTTACCCCCTCCCCTCGCGACGGGGCAGGTGTTTATTATGTTGACTCATCTCGCAGCGATATTCACTCGCTATCGATGTCTGGACTAAACACACTAGGTATACACTATTGCAATGGGATTTATATTTTGGGATTATGCAAGTGTCATGTACCTACGCTGGTGAAGAAGGCTACGCTTTATCATCATCTAAACTTGAACATTATATTACTTTCCCGGCTGCCACTGGTAGGGAAGGTGTTGTGATCGTGCGGAAAAAAATGTTTAGATAACGATAGAGATGTCCATTTTGAGGTCCACCAAGATGATTAAGACCATTTTCAGAGAAATGTATGTCTGTTTGCCTGTATGTAATCTCTCACGATAACTGCCGAGCCGTTGAACCGATTGAGTTGAAATTTGGAACATAGGGATAGTATCACCCTGGAATGCGCCCATTAGATTTTGGCTGTCAACTGTTAAACCAAACTATCACTGTCAAAAATTGACAGAAGCCATATCTTACAGAATTTCATTTGCGATATGTCATTTGAAATCCCCTGAAAAACTGTATTAAGAAGAGTCACCTGTCACTAATTAATTTTCGACATTTTAAAATTATTTTAAATGGTGATAGATGACAATTGGAGAAATGCCGTTAACTGTTTTGGATACAGTTTTCCAAGGGCTTTTAAATGACATAAATCGCAATTCATGTTCCGTGAGATACAGCTTTAGTATTTTTTTGATAGTTGTAGTGACAGTTTTTGATAGTATTTTTTGGCAGAAAAAACATTTAGAATCGAATTAAAAAACAACATTGTGTATCGAACTATTTATTCGCGGTATAATAGTTCTTTGAGGAGGACATAACGACACCCATCGCCTTGTACATTATCATTAAAAAATTATTTAATTAAAAAGTAATATAATTTATTTTTAGATACTGTAAGCACATCATTGTAAACTTTAAAGAAATACACATCATTAAAAATAAATAATTATTAATTAAAATATAAAATCATTAAGACAAAAAATCATGAAGACATTTCTGGTTGGCAAAGTAGTCTGTTATTTCTGAGTAGATACATACATATTAAATGTAAAGAGACGAATAAATACATTTAAAATTACGCAGTACATTTGAGACTTCCTTTTTGTAGCCTTGACAGTGTCGCTTTGTAGTGGTGCGCCGACTTTTGTAATTAAAATTCATCAAATGATAATACATTTTCAAAAGCCTGTTCATCATTATTAATTAGATCTGTACTCAGCACAGATTTGGAATATCGTGTACTTTTCGGTGGCTCTATATTGCTTGTGCTTTGCTTTGGAGTGTTATTGGCAAGTACATTCTCTGTGAGTTCTTTGCTCACTTTGTGATGGAATCACTGAAAACTAACTACCGCTTAAGCGTTGGACAAGGGAGAGGAACCGATTTCTTTCGTTTTATCGTGTCGTTTCTTTTATTTGCTTCTTTCAAAGTGTATTCAGGCTCCCTTAAATCCATATTCCTTCATACTCCTGGATCGATAATTTCAGGTAATACACAGTCCATATAAAAACAAACAAGTTTTTTCCATGACATTTGTCCAAATCAAATCATTCGTCTGTATATATTCGGTTTTGAGGAGATCGTTTTTACCAGACCAAAATGTAAATAGGCACACTTCCTTTCCAGTTATATGTATCGTTCCAGTTACAGTTTCTTTCCACCACACTTTCTTTAAAGTTATCCACAATACCACAGATAGTTCATACCTTGTTGAAAACTTACGTTTTTTCGTTCCTCAGCGATTAATTCGCAATTCACGCACGTTTGAGGTATCTCGTGCCAATACCAACTACGGGAAACATTCCATCGCTTATGGGCTGATATGCACGTACGACTCTTGTTTCTCCACCATCGACATTTTCAACCTCAACCAACCGACGTTCGTTAAAGAATTATTCAAATCAATTGCACCTAACGAGCTTGTTAATACCTATAGTAATTAGTTATATACTTTCTATACAACAAAATAAAATTCGAAATTTAAATTCTAAGTGTCAACATATTTTAAAATTTTCTCCCCTCTAAATAATAATTAAATAATAAATTTTAGTGATTATAGTGCAATTCTATAGTCTGGATTAACTCGCGGTTAACACGGGACGCGTCCCGAAGGATCTGATCGGTCTGAGCTGTTCACTTTAAATATTCGACCAACGTGTCTATGGAAAAGTCGACCATCGAAAACAAGCGAGCTGTAGTTACTGGCTGAAGGCAGATCGACTTTGCTGAAGATACATCGGAGGACTTACTGAAGGTGGTGGTGGATTTGATTGACCAGCCACCTTTCGAAGACTATATGCAAAGACTCTCAGAAGGAGGTTACCGCAAGGTATAAGGACGATCAATTGTGCGCTGGCAGCTTAGAAGGATTACGAGACTCTTGTGGAGGCGATAGTGGTGGACCTCTGCAAGTGGCGATAGCTGACAACCAATGCCTTTTCAACATAATCACCGTTACCAGTATTGGAAAGAGCCCTTGCGGAAGTGCCAAGGGACCTGGCATATACACTGCCGTGAAGAGTCATGTGAAATAAATGGCGTTTTAGGAGTATGTCTACCGGCGAAAAATTGTCCAAAAACTGAGGGGGATTTGCCAAAAGGGAAACTATCACAATTTTGTATAATGTCGGAACAAGAGACTGTATGCTGTATTCAACACAGCCCCATGAGCAACAACACGAGATCATCAGAAAACCAGGATAAATCCAATAATGCATCTTCTATATCACCGCCTACTACAACAACTACCAATAAGTCACCGGTCATCTCTACAATAGCTCCAGAAAAAACTCAAACATCACCACACGCCAATTTAACTACCAATTTCATAAATGACAGTGTGAAAAACGAACTAAATCCGAAAAAATAGCTCTGCAATATTGAGTAAAAATTTAACAATGACAGTCATTGCTGCGTTAGCGATTAATTGATTTATTTTATTTTATCTGCATCCAAACTTTTCTCTGGTCGTAACGGTCTCCGTTCCATCGGGTTCAGAAGAGGGAGGAAGAGAGAGTGCACCCGTGGTCGCGCGCCCACCTGTGCACTATAATATAGCCTGCGCACTTGACTGCTTCCGAACAGTGGACTCTGAGAAGACTAAAGAAGTCACTAGAATCTACAATGCAGTCGCTGTGGCCGAACACGGCTAGAAGGATATATATACAACATATCAGTAGCTACCACAAATATTTATAAATATCTATAAATATTTATTATATATCTATAAATACCTATAAACATCAATAAATATTTGTATTTATATATCCACTATACGACCTATCTATATCTTTATTTATATCTATATACATATACACATACCATCGTCTAACTCCTTCTTCCTAATCACTTCCAATTCCCTACCTCTCCCATCGGTTTTCTATATATTTTTTATATTTAATATGAACTTTGTTTATTTTATAATTAATTTTTAAGTGTAATATGCTGAAATCCAAATGTGTAATAAACGATTATAGGCGTAATGTTTTTCTTTTTTTTCTACATTTATGCACACGTATGTATATTGTATGCGCTGTATTTTTCCAGAAATAAAATAAAAAATAAATAAATAAAAAGAAATTATATATGGACCTGTCCTTGAACTTGAACGTACCAGTGATGTTTGATGCTGATTTCAAGTTTTCCATCTTTCTGTTTCCAAAATGTCACTTTTCTTTTTCTTGTCGCTTCCGTTAACCAGATTCTATGCGCTGTAATGGGAAATTTGACTTCAAAAATATAATCATCAGATATTCCATCTGGAGAAGCTCCCAAAAATGGAAATTTAGGGTCAATGAATAATCCACATTGCTGAATTTCCACTTTTTCTAGACATATTTTTCATTCTAGTGCAGTTGTTTCATTTTCTTTTCCATGGCAAATTGATGCTACGTTGCTCAAATCCCATTTTCAGTCATGGATTTAACTAAATTGGCGCATTTTGTGTGTTGTTAACTATTGACAATTTTGCCAAAGTTAGACGCAGTTACCATTTTTCTTCGTAATTCCAACCACTCGCTGCTTTCACCTTGAATAACCGTAAGTTTTTCAATTCGCAATCGATCATTTTTCTATTTTCCAATTCTTGAAATAACAGAGCTTTGCTTTTTTCGAATATTTCTGATGGAACATCGGGTTGGTTGCAATGTTCTCCATAATGCGAATTATTGTTTTTTTTTTCAAAAAAACTTTCTGCTTTTATTTCTTTTATAAAGAATGGATTTACTTAAATGCCTCTGTCTTCTTTATTCCACTTTTGATATCCTGCCAGAGGGACTTTTGCCTATATATTTTTTATGTAATCTT
This sequence comes from Micropterix aruncella, assembly GCA_944548615.1. NCBI lineage: Eukaryota > Metazoa > Arthropoda > Insecta > Lepidoptera > Micropterigidae > Micropterix > Micropterix aruncella. The sequence continues at coordinate 7,189,181 of OX155951.1, forward strand.
GAGAGTGGCTGTTTTGTATTAAATGATATAACTGCCGCATTACATCGCGCTTGGTAAGACTGCTTTTGGATGTAATTTGTCCTCTTACCACCAATAAATTTTGCAATGATGTAGTTAAACCTTTCGAGAACATTACTATCTACATCATGAATTAGGCTTCTTGCATGTATTGCTACCTACGTTTTAAGTTATGTAACGTATTCTTTCCCAAATAATGTCACCCATCAAACAACTCATTGCATCCAGTGTTTCATTTTCCGACAAACAATTTTAAAAACTTCTACATTTATCATGGTTTCCAAATGCATCTATCGGGGCGTTCAAAATGTCATTATACAGGCAATCAATTTTCTCATCAATTGAAAAGTTTTGACATTTATTATAAGCTACTGCTGATGTAATATTTCTTCGCATTTTTAGTTTTTTTTTTCACAGACATTACAAGTTGAATAAAAGCTTTTAAAAAGTAGATACCTACGTTTTGTTTTTTAAATTACAATTCTGCCTATCTGACGGTTTTCTATATTAGAACGGTCAGAATCGTAGCCTAATAGTATATTATATTTATACATGGTGTATAGCTCTGTCATATGGCTCTAACGCAAATGTATTGGCATTATTTACTGTCCCCTTATATATGACACATTTTGACTCGCGGGAAGCAAGCTGAAGTGGCGCACTTGTTTTAAACTCGCATAAGATCACACCGGTCGTAGGTTCAAAATCTACCGATATGTATATTTTTTTTTTGTTTTTATACATAAAGAAACATTGTTATCAAATAAATGAACACTTTTTATTAAAAAAAAGTAATATTGTAAATTTAAAAAAAAATTAAATAAATATTAAATATTATTTTACTTATTATTGTTTCTATTTTTCAACATATGATTTATCATGTTTTTAAACCTCTTTCATTTACACGGTGAAATAGCCATCTAAAACCGATATTTTTTTACTTCACATCTCCGATCCATCGAAATGTCAATTTGGTAATAATAAGTCATGAAACAGAGCGTCGCGAACGCAACCGCATATGTCGGCCTTCGAAGCCGAAATGAACCACGTTTCTAAGAGCCAATAACATTTCATTATAAAAGGTTGGCTGTTATGCCATTTGAATCAGTAATTGATCCCCACATAAGAACCATATTGACCCAATGTCGCTTGCGGCATTTTGAATGCCAGCGCGTCGTCGCGAGAAGAGCGCGCTCATCTCATTGTATGACAAAAATAATATAAACGGGCTCTGCAAAATATTATTTTTAAAATATACTGATATTTTATTTGAAAAAAATAATCGTCAGTACTACAAGTATATTGTACATAGTTTATGTAAAAAAAAACAAACTTGAAAAAAAACACACAGTAATAAGTAATATTTAACAGTGAATATGGATGAAAGTTACACTTTTTATATAATTTTTTTTAACAAGAAAAACTTATTTTTTTAAATTTATGCGAAAGCATTCCTCTTTACAACTATTGTTAAAATGCCGTAGTATTTTTTTTGAGTTTCTTGATCGTGCAGTTTAGTGTGAGGCACGTTTCAAAAAATGCTCTAAAATGAAAATTTCCTGTATAGCTCCCAGATTTAATTATTTTCCTCAATTTTCCAATACTTAAAAAAAAATCTGAAATAGCTATCTACTTAAGAAAGGTACTGTGAGTTACGATAATTTTTTTTTGTTGGCTAACATCATCAGTTATTTCAGTATGACTGTTCAAAAATTGCCAAAAAATGTAATTTTCGAAATTTACCTACATCGTCGCCTTAAGTCATGTACTGGATTCTTGACTTAAGAAATTAAATAAGATTTTTTTGAATTGGTTCTCTCCAAGACTTCTGATATGCGTCTGGACCTTATTATAATAACCAGGCTTTGGTGAAGGAAACTGTTGCGCACCTTGCTAAGCCGGTGCCGATTAAGATGTAGATCAAATTTGTTTCTGGTATTGTGTTAATTGAAATCGCTGTTCGCCGGGACGTCCGATATATGATTACGAGCGAACATAATACTTTGGTGGATTTAGCACGAGTACATCATCATGATTCCCGACTCGATGAAAAACGGCTTACACGAAGTTCTTGGAGAAGTTCTGTAAAGACTGAGTACAGCCCTTTTTTGAAGGCACTGACTTTGAGGCACTCCTAAATAGTCGAATTCGTAAATACTCGACGTCAAAGCTCACAATTATTTCGCCTTCAGACAGTTTTTAAGTTTTAATAATGGTAACGAAATGCCGTGAGTCTTTCACTTACGACGTCGTTCTGTCCGTAAGCGGTTGGAGGACACCAGCTAAGTGTTTCGATAAATGACATGTGGGGCTGTCGATTAGGGTTACAATCGGTCTCAATAAGACATTATCTTTATGGATTTTGAGAAAGCCGTTTAATCTCGGGGGCTTGGTGAGAAGCTATTTCTGGAACCCGCGGAACAACGGATTGACAGAGCTTCAGTCTACCCTGGACAACGGCGGTTGCAACATCGCCGAAATATCGAGTGCTACAAACTTCACGCGGTGAATTCGTTTTTATCTTTTTTATAATGTCAAACAACCGCGATGGTCTCCATTTTGTTACGTTCGCTCAGTTCGCTTCGCTTAGGCCGTCGAAATCTCGGCTCATTTGCACTTTTAGGGGACCCGGGCTGTCAAACGTTCTGACGACGATGGGGGCCCTAAGCTATAGCTCGTGTAGCGTATACGTAAATCCGGCACTGTCCGCTACATTACGAGTCAGCTTATTCCGAAAATAGTAAGCAAAGAAAGTATTGAGATCTCTTTGAATTTCAATACAGTTATCGCTATTCTTAACCGACTGTTGATGCGGCGGTGCCGATACATATTTCTCAACGTGCTGCAACAATAGCATAAAAAGTGTATTTCTAAATTTCATAAACTTAATCGACAATGCGACATAGACATTTTAAATTGGATATTTTTTTATACTACTATTTGGTTTATACTTTATTTTTAACATTTTAAATTTACAATTTATTATTGTTTTATTTTTAACCAGATTTATTTTATTGACAATTTATTAATTTTATTAATAGCCATGTCATCGGCCAGAAATGCCATTATTACACGACTGCTCAACAAAAACGGAGTGTAATGTGTTCAGGGTTCATCTATGCATGTTTTCTGTTTCTTTATTCCACCATAGCTTGATTTAGAAGTGTGTGGTATTTCTAAAATTGTTTTGTCATCCGAAGTGTCATAGAGTACCTTAACTGTCAAAATATTAAGTAAGTGGTTGTCTAAATGTCCAAATGTCCAAATGTCCAAATATCGTGTTTAGTGTCAAATGAAAGGTCTGATTGAGTATACGTTCCAGAAATATACATCTATCTACCTATATGGATTATATAGTACATAAACCACAAATATTTCATAAAAACAAACCGTAATTAAAGTAATTATAAATACAGTTCACTTTCTGTAACGGCAGTCGTGTTTTTTATTATTTTAAAATATATTTACTTGTTTAATGTAACTGTATTATTTTTTGTAGCGCTGTATGTTTTTCTTAACGCACAAAAACTGCGCTGCAACCTTTTGGCCGATTTTGTAAATAAATACTAAAAATATCGTTTTTTCAGGAATTCCCTCTTGTTACCTAGTAATTAATCTTGTTAATCGTGTCTATTATATATTTATATAATATATAATGTGCGTCAGCCGAAACGATTACGCGTGGATCTGTCAAACGACGCAAAATGCCTATAGGCACTGTTGGCGTTCGACGGGTTAGTAAATATATATAATTCGCGCACAAAAGTCTATATCCCCAAGAACGTGACTCTCAACTATCACATGGTAACATCGAAATTGGTCTAATCCGGCGGCGTGCCAGTCAAGTGGAGCAGCGCGGCGTCCGGCAGATCAGAGGGCCGTTCAGCGCGAGGTTATTACCTCAACACCGTCTTTACCATTCCCGCCGAGAGGTTTTCTCGCCGACTCTCCCTCCCTCGCTCCCGCCGCGCCGGCGAGACAGGGAGGCGAATAGCGCGGGGGAGGAGCTCTCGCCATCTATCACCTCCAGTGTTTAATACTCACCGGGATGAATAATAACCTCTAAAAGGCGCCGCCGCGTGAACTCACACGGTTAAACACTTGATGCGGTGCCGATACACATTTCTCGTAATGACTCGCGGCATGCCGAATCGATAAGTGCGCTCGGCTGAGTACTTTATTAGCTCTGGCTAGTGGCTATGCATGCAATGGAGAGCGCAGCCACGCTGAGAAACTGGCTCACGAATACCTAATAAAAATAAGTCAATAGGGACAATAGTCTTTTATGCGAAGCTGCAATAACAGCAACGGTCTTCAAAGACATCATGCATCGACTGACACTCAAATTGTTGCAATATAATTTATTTAATGTATTATTAGAACCCTGTCCACCCTATAACGGGTTAGTCTCATTTGGGACCAACCCGTTATTATTACGAGCGCGCTGCGCCATCTAGCAGTAGATAAAATAAAGCAAATAAACAATATTCACGATATCTTACCCACTGCTGTATAGCGCAGCGTGCTCAACGCTTGTCAAACTTTTATTTAACAGTAAAATTGTTCAAATTTACAATAAAAAACTAAAATTTTTAAAAAATGTGTTGGTTTTATCCATTTTTTTTATATTGAAAGTTGCTTACTTGCTCGTTGCAAACTAGGTTACATGCCGCGGGCGGCTATTTAGGGGTGTCAAATTCATGAGTTTGAAAAAAACTTTTTTCACTAAAGCTCCTAGGATCCAGGGCGCGTCTTACTATCGATTGTTCATTTGAGCTAATGGGAGCTAATGGGCCCATGATGAGGTGGCCACGATGACCCATGTGTTCAGGGTCGGTCACACTCACGGGTCAACACCCATCCGATGGCCTCCACGCATGGGGTGCGAACCTGGGTAGGACACTGGGTCAACCAGTCTCCCCTGGGAATCAAACCTCTGGCGCTCCTGGACGGTCTGCGCACCGAGCGGCGCAAGCCAATCGATTGTGCTCTCCGACTAACAGTCGGGGGAGTCTGGGAACTGTATTGTTTCCTATAGAGCGGGGGTGGTTGCCTACCTTACGGCAACTGCTCTTGAAATGACCATTGGCCATCCGATCCCGGTTCAGAGTCGGGCAAAGGACGCCTTGGTCCGCAATAGATTCGGTGCACACCGTTTCACCGCTTCGTAAGGGAGAGGACCGCGCAAGCGACCTCGAACTCGGAACCAATCGAGAGACCGGAGAAATCTGGTCACAATTGGAAGCAAGGGCGCGAGTTTCGGCCCGCCAGGTAACATACTGGCTATCTCGCGGTAAAGGCGTTGGTCTCTTGCGGGTTGTGGCGTAGCTAGAGGTCGGATTTGCAATGTCCAAAGTCTTCTACGCTCACTGCACGGTCGATAGAACGATGAATCGTTAAAACGTCCTGCGGTGACGGGTTCGCCCGTTGTGGTTGACATCTCAATATGTTCATTTGATTTTGGTGTGATGAACTCGGCAGTGTGTGTGATGTCACTAATAAAAAAACTCACGGTTTATAGATAAACAACAGCTATTTAATTTTTAAAAACCTTTCTTGACTGAACTGGACTGAAGGTTTGGTCAAGACCAATGAAAACAGTGAAGGCTTTGGAAGTATTATTAACCTTCTAACAACAACAGCTGACGTAGATACCATTTGCAAAACATAGAGACCTAGAGACATCTTAGTGAGCTCGCAGAGCTGAAATTTTGTAAAAGAGACCGAAAGGAGATATGGACTGGCCTAACAAGATTTAAAGAACATAACTCTGTTACATACATACATCATTTTCAGTTACTTTTAATACATTTTCTATTACTATGTATTTTTTTTAAAATTTGTAATAATGATTTTATTTACAAATCTTAGTTTTTTAAATATATTTTTTTATGAATCGGCAGTTAAACAGCACATAGGCAATAGTTAATTTAGCATGCGGAGTACACAGAAAAGTATGCTTTAATAAGAAAGTATGTAAAAATGTTAGTAATAATGTAATGTTTTGTTCATGTAACTATTATTCTAAGTAAATAAATGAATAGGATTCTATAAAACTCTATATAGTAGATTGGTTTTATGGTTGTTAACTTATAGTATTTTGGTTGTTATGCGGTATGTTTGTTAAGAGCTGCACTTTTCGAGCGATGTTTTCTAATATGATACATGTGATACATAAACGACTCTTATGAATGTGGGAGTCCCAACAGTATGGGGACGGTAATTACAGCGGGCGTACCCGTCACCCCAGGCTATTATAAGAATTGTAATCGTTCTTTCAGCTGTGGGATGAGCGTAGTGACTTACAGACCTAAACAGTCTACTAAGTAGCTCGGCCAGCAAGCCCGGCAGAGTCCAACGCCTTACGCGAGACACTGAAAAGCAACCAGCGTGACAGCTCGCCCCTGACTACCAGTTGTGGCCGAATTTCTCCGATCTCCCGACTGGTACGGGTTTGAGGTCGCTTGCGTGGCCCTCTCCCTAATGTAAGCGGCGATTCGTTTGAACCATCGTGGTGCATGGCGTCCTTTGCTCGTCGTCGTCTTAATTGCAGTCGTTTCAAAAGAACAGCTGTCATTAAGTAACCAGCCACCCCCGCTCTATAGGAAACAAAGTCGTTTCCAGACTCCCCTGGTTATCTGTCGGAATGCAAAGTCGATTATCTGACACGTCACGGTGCGGAAACCAGGAGTTAATGGGCCCTTGCTGAGTTGGCCACGAAGACCCATTCTGTTCAGGGTTGGTCATACTCACGGGTCAACACCTATCCGACGGTCTCCTGGGTAGGACTCTGGCCTTATGGTTAGTTTCCCCTGGGAATCAACCTTCTGGCGCTCCTGGACGGTCTGCGCACCGTGCGGCGTAAGCCAATCGACTGTGCACTCTGACTAACAGTCGGGGGAGTCTGGAAGCAGTACTGTTTCCTATAGAGCGGGGGTGATTGCGGACCTTACGGCGACTGCTCTTGAAACGACCATCGGCTATCCGATTCTGGTTGAACAGCCGGGCAAAGGACGCTGTGGTCCGCGATAGATTCGTAAACACGGTTTCACCGCTTCGTTACGGAGAGGAGCGCGCAAGCGACCTCGAACTCGTAACCAATCGAGAGACTGGAGTAATCTTGTCACAATTGGAAGTAAGGGCGTGAGTGTCGGCCCGCCAGGTAACATTCCTGGCTATCTCGCGGTTAAGGCGTTGGCCTCTTACGGGCTTGTGGCGGAGCTAGATGGTGGACTGTTTTGTCCAAGTCTTCTGCGCTCACTCCAGGGAGATAGAACGACTAATCGTTAAAACTTCCTGAGGTGACGGGCTCGCCCGCTGTAGTCGACAACCCTAGTTGGTGCGGAAACCGTCCAAAAGCGCCAGAAGAACTATTTCACAGCGTCCTACCCGGAGGTCTACATGGAGACGACCGGATGGGTGCTGATCCGTGAGTCGGGAGGACCCTAACACATGGGTCATAGTGGCCTAACTGCGCTGGTCCCATTATCTCCCGGGCCTCCCAACAGATAGGTGGCTGCTGTTATATATCTACAGTCCTCCATCTTCAAATGTGAGATTCGTTCTCCAACGAGGGTAGTGTGGATGGATTGTCGAAATGCGTACGAGTGGAGCGAGCGGGCGCGGTGGTCGCCATCACTCCCGCAGCGGTGTGAACATTTGTTAACGATTTCGTCGGCGCGGGCGCTAATTACAGGGCGCGGCGCTCTTTGGCGTCGGCGGTCCAGCCACGGTTCAGCATTGCCTGAGAAAAAGCGGAGATGGGCTCATCTGGGCAATACAACCGTCCTGCATAGTTCCGCATAGTCTCCTCGCCAACAGGTAAACTTTGCGCTTGTCGTCATTTATTTGGGATGTCAAATATTTGGGCATCGTACACGATATAACTCGCTTCTTCCCAAAACGATTGAATATATAGGGTATAAGATTGCTTAATGCTGGTGTTTTAGCAACTCTTCTGCGCCTTCGACATGCAGGTGGCGCTGGAAGCATTGTCCGGCAAAACCAATAAAAATTTACTTGGCTGTTAACATTTATATTGAATGTTTTTTTTTATAAAGGACTGATTGATTATATAAACACATTATTTAAGCAATGATAACAATAATAAAAATAAGTTATTAGTGTCATCTATCGCTTTTTTTTATATAAGATGTACATAACAGAAATTATCGGGAAGAGATTAGAATGTCATATATTAGCCTATTTGAACATTAAAGCGCCTAATTATTACGTATTGGAACCCGTACCTAAACCAAATAAAAAATTGACATCGTATTGAAACCTGTATTAACGATTCTTAATGTAATTAATATGAGCTATGTATAATTTAAAATGTATTTATTATATTATTATTTTATTTTGAGATAGAATACCGTAACGGCGTCTTTAGAAGCCATGTATTGGATTAGTGAACATATTAAAAGAATAATCAATGTTTGGAACAATGAGTGACATCTACACGTTGCGTTTCGTAGTAAAATCTTAATGAATGGATATTTCGAAAGGATTGATTGATTATAAAAACCCAATAATTTAACCAATGATAACAATAATAACATTCAATTATCAAACCCATCTATCGCATTTATTTATAGGCTGATAGAAATAATACGAAGGGATAAAATGCCATCTATTAATTATCTGGACATTAAAGTGCGTAATCATTACGTGTTGAAAACTGTATACCAAATTAAAAATTCATCTTTTTGTAAATAATATTGACATAATAAGAGATATGATTTATACAGTCATTTGTTATTATATTATTATTTTATTTCGAGATAGGATAATGTAACGGCGTATTTAGAACGCCATCTATTGTGCATAAGAGAAACATAAGAGAAACATAAGAGAACATAAGAGAAAGAAAATCAATGTTTGCAAATATTGTTTCAATATTCAATGTTTCAAATATGGTTCGTAGTCAAATCCTAGCTGCCAAAACGTAGTACGCAATCTAATACCTTATATAATCAATGGTAGGTATTAGGTTGGTCGGTCATGTTAAATTATAGAGACAAAAATTGACAGGATAATGCCAGAAGCTGGTTGTACACGAGCATGAGATGAGAATCTGTCTCAAGAGCCTATCTCCTTGTTTCTTTGAATGGATCAGCTCCAAAGACAAAGACGCCCCCTGCACCCCACCAGCAACGCCGGTCGACCGTCTCGGGCCATAATTTAGTAATGGACCCGCGAGCGACCCGCCGACCAGGTTAAATCGATTAGTTTTCGTCGAGGTGCCTCCGAGTCTGAGCGCGAGATCTCCTCGGGCCCGCTTAATTTGACGGCGGTAAATCTTAGCTGTAACGCTTTGGGAGACCGACTTATTGGAACTGACTCGAAATCTTGAGGTTCAAAACTTAAACTATAAATTAAGTAAGGAATTTCTTTACTTTAAATATAACTACCTATATTAGAATACACGAAGAAATAAAATTTGCAAAGAAAACGCAAGAAAATACTAAAGAGAAAATGCAAGGAAATAAGTACATTGTGGTGATTAAACACATTACAAAGGAAAGCATTAAACAGTATTGTTTGTAGTCATCACACGAGTAATATAAGCCCAGCGAGTGAGCCGCCTTATCTGTGAAATACGGTGGCTCGGAAACACGCCAGCTCCGAGTACTGGGCCGGCGACATAAGCTAGCCTCTCCGACTAGGATAATGCATGACTCACCGAACGAGCTTGCTTCGGGATCTCGTTGGATAGTGGTGATGCACGCAATTCACTTCAAAATCAGCGAGATTTCGGCTAACGTACAGCGCTTTTATAATTATATAGATGGCGTAATTATGGACAGATCTCTAAACAGAGGTCTTGCGAGCGTAGCAAAGCGGCACACGCGCTATTGTGCGGACGGCAATCAACATCGGCATTTTCAAACATGAAATTTTAACGTAGCAGTAACGGCCGTAAATAGTGCGCTCGCCCCATATGTCCTTTTCCACCTCGTTCCCGCGTCGCGTCGCTCCCGGCTGCGCGTAGCGACGCCTCAGCCTCGACGATTTACCATCGATTTTCTATTATGCGACATCGTCTCATTTAACAAAGTCGACGCGTGCGGTTTTTGTGTCGATCCCCGTCTCGCTCTTGCCGTATCGCACCGTCTCTCTACCCCGCCGCCCGGCGTCTTAGCTGGGGATTTAAAGCGATGTACCCTGCATTTTGTGATTAAAGGCTCATACTTGGCACAATTGTTCCTTAGGTGGTCCTGAGTGGATTTAGACCGGGAGCCATCTGTGACCACCCCGCGGGTGGCGGGGGGAGGGGGTGGAAGTTTGATTCCGCCGCGCGTCACTTTGAGCCCTATATCTCTCGGACTATAGGTACTACGGCAAGTGGGATATCATTTTCGGGCAACTGAATGATAATGAATTCATTTCTAAAAGAAAAAAAATACCTATCCATAGAAAAAATATGAAATAGATGGTAAAATCCAAAAATTGTTGACATCTTTTTTTTACATATACGAAGTTTACTTTTTATCCATAAGAGGTATCGGTATGAAAAAAATATATTCTGAAAGCCACACTTATCTAAATTACAGAAATATATTTTTTATTAGACTGCTATTGTAAAATGTGAGTGAAAAAAATATAATTCATCGCACGGCAGACCGGCGTATTTCGTCCGTTACGTAGAGACGGGCATCGAACCAAGTTAGATAATTACTTATCGGATTATTTAGTTTCAGCGATTGGCCAGTGAGTTAAAAACAAGATGTACAATCGTTATTATTATTATGATAACTATATTATTATTGCTTTTTATATTAAAAAAAAATAATTCATCATTCACACACCGTACCTAACTGATATTTGTGCACCTACCTTAAATACCTAAGTATTAATTTGTCTGCAATCCCTACCACTTCGTTGAAAAAATAATAGTAAGTAGTATATATGATATAAGCACATACCTACCCATACTTACTTAATTGCTAGGAGAAACTATTAAAACACTGAAAATTGGCTATTCTTTTGAATGCCTATTTTCAAATTTTTCATTTCATTTCATTTGAAACAGGGGCAAAACCTACGCTCTTCGTGGTCCTATAAGTGAAAAATGTATGGGCTATGACTTTACAAATTTTATATCAATTTAGATGATGAATTTGTACTTTTAGTTTTTAAATGTATGATTAACTTTAATCTCATTATTTAACACTTTACTGACTACTTTGTATAGGTATTACCTACTATCAATAACTTTTAATACGTTTTCGAACGTATTCGAATTATTGACTATTTCAATTATTAGGCTTCTACTTTGATTATTTAACTTTTTACTGGCTATTTTAGTTAGTATGATGAGTAACTCTTAGTAGGTACCCATTTAAATTCTTGACTCTTTTAATTAATGAGCGTTTATTTTGTTTTGTAATAAGATTTTACAATAAAATTAGTTTTAGTAGGTTCCAAAGTTTCTAAGATACTTTTTTCCAATCTAATAGCTAAATTCTTAACAACTTATGTATGTTAAGTAAAGATTAGAGCAGTAATTAGACTCACTACCTAATAATACAAATATTTTGCCACGTCCAAGAGCGGGTTTTAGCCACCAATTGGACAAGACGTAAATGTTATGAAGTGTTATATACCTAATATATCCTATCTATACTTACCTAATATAAAACATACATTAGAGTTATTATCTGAGGCAGTCGCAATATCATGACAGCAGAGGTACTGGTGGTGTTTTCCAGTACCTTTGTGCACTCACAGCTCCTCAAGCTTGATAATTGTTGTAATTTGCACTTCTGCTGCTGCTGGTCTGCGAAGTCAGTATCCACAGTCAGTAGCATAATTTTTGTCAAACCATGAGCGACATTGTCAGATACATGCACATCATGCGAGTGTCCACATCTTCGTGGTTACGTATCACGTAACCACAAAGAAGCGTACGCTTTGTATCACGTGTGATATTGGTTATAATATTTGGTCCACCCATATTGCAAACGTCCTTGCCGTTGTCAGAGCATACAATTCTTAATTAAGGAATTGTTCATCATCAAATTAACCTAACCTTTAGGTAGTTTCGTCGTAGCAGTGACCCGTGTTCTTTGAACCTTTCCTCTGTTAATATTCTTTATGCTTTCGTTGTTATATGTCCCAAACAATATCTAATTTTAAAACCATGTAAGTTCTTTGCAAAGAAATGGTATACATACTGGTGTACCTATTCTCCAAAGTCTTTCTATGGCCAGAACTCAGCATATGGACTAATGTAGATCCATCTAGAATTTTCGATGAGACTTGTGGGGCGTTTGGAATGGTTGCAGTGCCAAAAATACTGGTAATCGATTTTAGTAGGTGTGACCTTGTTCCAGACCGCAATTTATGTGCTAGAATACTGGCTTGGTTTTCTTGCGCCAAGAATGAATCGAGATCTTCTACTATAATTGCTTTATCACAGGTTGCAATATAAAATTTTCTGAATAGACTGCAGTCATTCTCCAGGTCTCTTATCTTTGCTTTCATTTTGCTCTCACTCTTTTTTTACGTGTTTTAATAACTTGTATAATTATATTGTGTTTATACTTGTTGTATAAGGAGAGATTACTGAGTTTGGTTGGATCCAGTAAACTTTTTTTTAGAGTTTGTATGTAATCTTCCTATACAAATGTTATGTATTTAAGAGCAATAGCTTTATAAGATCAATAACTCTTTGCCGCTTTTTCTATCTTTAATACTGCATTTACAACTTCAGTACATAGAAGTCTGGAGACTGTTCGACAAAAGGATTTCCTGGAGTATTTATTGTAGCATACCGGTGATTGCAGGTCTAGAATAAAGTTCTTCCTTTTTGCGTTAGTGTCAGAAAGATGGCTGCCGTATTCATCTATTGCGCTGTTCTCAGTATCAAAATACAAAAAATCCGGCTCAAGACTATAAACGGTATCTACCAATGCAGGTCCAGCGAGAAGCCGCTTAGTCAGGGTTTTCAGTCAAACCAATCAATTCTGTGATGTGTAAAATAATATTATGTTGTATAATGAAGAACTAATCACAAACTATTTAGCGTAACGATGAATGTAAGTGTAAAAATAGGTCCTACCTACGTGTAAAAATAGGTCTTATTTTAATATGGTATTCATTTGCTCATGTGCTTGGTCCAAAGCCATCCCCGTAAACTTGCGATAGCTTTTTCGATCCAAAATTTACACATTTTCAAAGAGCTCCGCACGGCAGACAAATTCTTTCACTGTTTACTACTGAACTGAGTCTGGAAGCAGTACCGTTTCCTATAGAGCGGGGGTGGTTGCGGACCTTACGGCGACTGCTCTTGAAAAGACCATCGGCTACCCGATCCTGGGTAAACAGCCGGGCAGAGGAGCCGTGGTCCGCGATAGATTCGGTATACACCGTTTCACCGCTTCGTAAAGAAGAGGACCGTGCAAGCGACCTCGAACTCGTAACCAATCGAGCAAGGCGTTGGCCTCTTGCGGGCATGTGGCGGAGCTTGGCGGTGTATTCTTTTGTCCAAGTTTTCTGCGTTCACTTCACGGGAGAGAGAACGACTAATCGTTAAAACTTCCTGAGGTGACGGGTTCGCCCGTTGTAGTTGACAACTCTATATACTGAACTGAGTGGGCACCTCAGTTCGGCGGGGGCACCTCAAAAGAGCGAGTAGTGCCCGCACCGCCCCGAAGCTTGACGGACTTCTCAAAGCATTATAACGTATGGTAAAATGCCCTCCCTTATGTAATCAAGCAGGTATGGGAAGGTACCTATGTACTTTTATATACTACTTACTATTATTTTTTCGACGAAATAGTTGGGATTACAAAAAAAAATATACTTACGTAAGTATTTAAGATATGTTTTAAGCACAAATAATCAGGTACGGTGTGTGAATGATAAATTATTTTTAATAAATAGGAAAAAACAATAATAATATAATTATTAAAGTAATTATAATTATTGTACTTGTTATTTTTAACTCACTAACTTATCGCAGAAACTAAATAATCCTAAAAGTACTTATCAAACTTCGCTCGATGCCCGTATCTACTTAGCAGGCGTAATACACCGGTCTGCCGTGCGATGAATTATATTTTTTTCACACATTTTTTACCATGGCAGTCCAATAAAATATATACTGGTGTAATAAGGATAAGTGTGGCTTTTGGAATATATTTTTTGAATACCCATACCTTTTATGGTTAAAAAGTAAACTTTGAATATGTAAAAAAAAGATGTAAATGATTTTTGGATGTTACCAATTATTTCATATTTTTTCTATGGACCGGTATTTTTTTTCTTCCAGAAATGAATTCGTTATTATTGAGTTACCCGAAAATGATATCCCACTTTCCCTAGTATCTATAGTCCGAGAGATAAAGGGCTCAAAGTGACGCGCGGCGGAATCAAACTTCCACCCCCTCCCCCCGCCCCCCGCGGGGTGGCCCCCGATGGCTCCCGGTCTAAATCCACTCAGGACCACCTAAGGAACAATTCTGCCAAGTATGAGCCTTTAATCACAAAATGCAGGGTTCCCATACAAACTGTTGCACTAAATCCCCAGCTATCTAGCGGCCATCTGCCCCAGTCGTCAATGTTACACTCGCGGAACCCGCACGCGTGTCTCCTTCGCGTCCGACCACTTTCCGTGGTCCACTATTTTATATAAATAAATAATCTAAATTTCGTCGGATCTAGACAAACTCCGAGAGTACGAAAATAAAGATGATGGATTAACATTCCGATATTTGAAGATGCCTAGAGAATATGATTCAAGATCTTGAAAAAGCATAAAAACTGAAGAGGTAGTCGTTTTAGTAGATTTTGGGAGACAAACATTGCATATTATTTCACGACCCCGACCCTTTCCTGGTTCTCCGGCAAAACTTCGGTGTAAATAGCCAACCTGTCTTCGTGGTTACTCATTGCGGGTCGTTTACTAGGCAAGTATATATTTCGAGAGGGTAATTAGTTGCCCTAACCTCCCCTCCCCGCCCACCTCCGCTCCCTATTAAGCCCTCACTATATCTCTCTCTCCCTCTCGGCATTCAACGTGAGGGAAAGGAATGAAGTTTGGAGGAGGAGAGAGGAGAGAGCTCAGGTGGCGCTATTAGCGAAGGTAATAACCCGACGGTGGCTTTCAGCTTCACACCTTTCGATCCAGTTACGAACAAAGGCGGCTCGCTTGATATTACAGCCCAGGAGTATTTCGAAATTTCATTCAGTAACAAGACTGCAGACCCGTAATAAGGGGCTAGTTAAAAAAAATCTATATACTAGTGCTGGTAAAATAAATGTAAAGCAGGCGATGCGCATGAACAGTGTATCAGTTGATATACATAGTCCTTGGCCATATTATTAGACGCACCATGCTTTTCTGTACTAAATACACGGTTTTAAATATTGTGAAACTTTAATACATCGCTTACGTACATTACAATGTTTATAGTCATTAATTTAAATGTATCTATAACTAGCTGACCCGGCGAACTTCGTACCGCCTAACAATCAATGAATGTTGTGTTACAGATTAGCTGAACTTAATTTATGATTTTATGAAAGTAATACAATGAATACAAAATAAATATTAAGTTCACTACTTTATTAAGATAATAACAAAAAGAAATATAAAAGTTAAAAAAATAAGTATATCAATCGCATGTCAGCAAGACATGATTGAAATAAACTATTTACATATTGTGCAGCATGGGATGCACTCGGTTTAATTCTCTTCATTGAAGCACATTGTGATATACGACATTTTTTGTTTTTTTTTCATCAGGCGCAAGAACAAATAAAGCGGATGATTTGTCGACACGTGAACATGCCACGTACAACTGACCATGAGAAAAACACGGATTTACATTTTGTATGTGATTTTGTTTTCTTTTATTTTATGTTTTCGTCAATTTTCCAATTTTGTTTTTAATAGTTATTCTGCTATTCGGGACGGAGACAAATACAACAAATCAAAAACCATGAAAATCGGTCCAGCCGTTCTCGAGTTATAAATGTTCGAACAAACCCGACTTTGTTTTATATATATAGATATACAACATAATACATAAAGGAACTATCTATTTTGAGCCCCCTTGGGACAATTAAGACCATTTCAGATTGAAGCCTATCTGTAAGTCTGTCTTTATTTCTGCCTGTTTGTCTGGCTGTGTGTGTGTGTGTATTCTTTCACGATGGCGCCCAAACACTTTTTGCAAGAGCGAAATTCGGCAAGAAGGCATTATTTGACGTGGCAAGAGTTGGAAAAATGGTGGTTGAAATCGGTGCGCAATAGTCATATTTTAATCTTGAAATATAGGACTTAGAGACTTGAAATTTGATATAAAGATGCCTTGTCTGTGTACCAAATCTGAAATCACATTGTGAAATTTTAGTTGAAATATCTCATATACAAGCTATGGTAGGGCGGTGTCGACTACAACCGGCGAACCCGTCACCTCAGAAAGTTTTAACGATATTGATCGTCCTGTCTCCCGTGAGGTAAGCGCAGAAGACTTAGGACAAACTGTCCACCGTCAAGTTCCGCCACATGCCCGTATGAAGCCAACGCCTTACCGTGAGATTCAGGGGCCGACACTCGCGCCCTTACTACCAGTTGCAACCAGATTACTCCGGTCTACCGAATGGTTACGGGTTCGAGGTCGTATGCGCAGTCCTCTCCTTTACGAAGCGGCGATACGGCGCTTGCCGAATCTATCGCGGACCACGGCGTCCTTTATCCGGCTTTCACTCGGAATCGGGTAGCCGATAGGTCGTTTCAAGAGCAGTCGACGTAAGGTGACCAACTACCCCCGCTCTATAGGAGAGAGTGGGTACGGTTTCCAGACACCCCCGACTGTCAGTAAGAATGCACAATCGATTGGCTGACGCTGCACGGTACGCAAACCGTCCAGGAGCGCCAGAAGATTGACTCCTGGGGGAATCTGGCCCGCAGACCAGAGTCCTACCCGGGCTTGCACTTCATACGTGGAGGCCGCCGGATGGGTGTTGACTTGTGAGTTTGACCGACCCTGAACATATAAGTCTTAGTGGCCAACTGCAACAGGGCCCATTATATTTCCTATTAGCTCCCAACAAGCTATATTAATTAATAATATTTAAAGTCCGCCATATATTTTGATCAATTATCAACGCCATCTATTGGCGTTGGCCGATATATGAACTGCGCCGCCCGAGGCGGTTGTAACGTAACCCAATCGGATTCCTTCGCCGGCCGGCTCATTGATTTTATTTATGAATTTAATTTTCGCATGAAATCAATACTTGGCTGTTTGGGGTGAAACAACCGATTATTTTTTTTTTTAAATGTCTTTACGCTTGACAAAAAAAATATTTTTATAGGTTAACCAACGTATTTTATCCCGCAGCGCAGCTCACTTTTTCCGGTAGCGCCCCTGTCGATCGAAGGCAGACGTGGCCAAGGCTGGGTCCGCGGTTCCCACAATCGCGTGTAATCTGCACTAATAACCGCCGACTTTATGGCGACAAATGATGCCCCTGTAGGTCGTTCCTCGCGCCCGCGTCGGCGCTTAATTAAGCCCAGCGTCTAATTATCGGTCGACGCGCGATCGTAAATAATCGCGCGCCGAGTGCGACCGCGGACTGCGGTTGGCGATTCCTCCGAATCGGTCGACCGCACAGGGAGCGCACTCAATAAACTTACACGCGGGTTTTTAACATTATTAATAACAAAAATAGTTCAAATTGAAATTAACATATTATTTTACTTTTCAGGCCCACCGAACGACAAGAAGGAAAACTAATGTGAACACGATAAGAAAATGGAAATGAAAACGGAAATGTCCAATTTCAGCCTCCCTGAAACGATTAGGACCATTACCAGATTGAAGTAAGTGTAACCCCTCACTAGACTCCAGGTTGTTTTATGTGAGGAGGTGGTGTCAACTTGCGGGTTATCTCCGTATTGAAAGTCGATTGAAGTATATCAGAAGGTATTTATTGTATCAGAAGGAATTTATAGTAATTTATATTGCCAGCCTGTTAACGCTTCCCGAATATGTCAGGGGTTGACGCGAATGGGGTAGCTATCTGCCTGAAATACGAGGGTGCATGGATAAGGATTATATTTTGTGCTCATAGTAGGTATCTCGTACTCGACACGGCTCGAGTCTGTAGGAGTTCAGACTGATGCTTGCTCGTCTCGATAAGAGGAAGGAAGGAAGAGGTACCCAAAATGGTCAGACCCGTTGACCTAACTCGTGAGAGTAGTGCCGGGTGATTCCGCCGTTGTCTTAGGGGACCATTCGAGAAATGATACCCTGGTGCTATTTTTACCGCCTTATAAAGGCCGAAAAATAACGCAATCCAAAATATTCCGAGTAAAAATGTTGTTCAGTGTAACTGATTTGACAAAGTAGTTAAAATTCGTGCTAATTCAGCGCTACACGAGGTGGAACAATGGCTGTATTGACGTCAGTGCATTTCACTGGAATTCAATGCATTTGTTGACTGGCATGTACGATACTTAGGGATCGTTACATAAGTACCTATGTGTCTGTGTGTATTTCTCCACGATAGCGCCCAAATGCTTAATTCGGGGGGCGCCAGTTTTGCATGCGGCAAACTTGCACAAATGTCACTTTTGACAGCTCCAAATCTGTTGAGGGCAGATTTGCAGGAGGCAACCTTGCAGGCGGCAACCTTGCAGGCGGCAACCTTGCAGGCGCATTTTTGCAGACGGCATTCTTGCAGAAAGCAAACTTGCATACAAACCCGAAGTTAGCAACGTTTGAGAATGGCGCATTAGGACATTACACGAATAAAATAATTTTATATTATTTTACAAACCAAAAATAAAGCAGTAAAGCGGTCATATGTTATTAATTTTAAATTTAGAAAAAGAAGTAGCAAATTATCATGTCAGGGTAAATTAAAGTGGTGAATATTTGTACCTCTCCACATTTAATTACCGGCATCCTTGTAGTGGATGATTCTAAACATTAAAAAAAATGTTTTAAGTTTTTCTGTTAGGTTAGGTTAGGTTTTTCTTTCCCTAAAATCGAAGTGACATTAATTACCGGCATCCTTGTAGTGGATGATTCAGTACATCAAACTAAACATTTTAAAAAATGTTTTAAGTTTTTCTGTTAGGTTAGGTTAGGTTTTCTTTCCCTAAAATCGAAAGTTGATTGCTGAGATCCGCGATGGAGAGGACACTCAAAGAAGTGGACTGGTTTCCCTACCCTGACATAAAAACGCGGCTTTTGTCGATTTCTACTCTGGTAACACTAAATTTTAAATACGATGTTTTGCTTCTAACTTCATTTTCTGCAAAAATGCCGTCTGCAAAAATGCCGACCCTCGAAACGTTAGTTTGACATTTGCAAAACTGCCTTCTGCAAGATTGCCTTCTGCAAAACTGCCGCCTGCAAGAATGCCGTCTGCAAGATTGCCGTCTGCAAATCTGCCTTCTGCAAGTTTGATGGGACCCCTTAATTCGATTGGGCTGAATTGGTATGCACAGTATGCAGGCACAGTATCATTTGGTCATGGCAAGAGTTAAAAAGGTTGTGGTTAAAATCGGGCGCACTAGTCTTATATCATTCTCGAAATATTAAACTTAGAGGCTTGAAATTTGATACATAGATGCCTTAGAGCAGCGTTCCGCAAAGTGTGTGCCGCGGCACACTGGTAAACCATGGCCATTAGTTGGTGTGCCGCAGAAAAATTTACAAGTTTTGTGAAGATAATGCAACCTACACATAGCTGAAAGTTATTATAGAGCTTCGTAGCATGCTTTATAGCGCACTTTCAAAGCGTGCTATAATGCTTTTTTTTACGTCAAATTTATAAATTGTATCTATTGAAGAAAAGTTTCAGAAGCTTTTGAGCGCGCTGCGCCATTTAGCGGTAGGTAATGTATCGCAAATAAACAATATTAACGATATTTTACCTACCGCTAGATAGCGCATCGTACTCATATCTTTTTATACTATTTAAAAAAAAATGTTTTTAAAAGTGGGTGTCTCAAAAATTCAAAATGATACAATGCTGTGAATTGAAAAATGTTTTTTTTTTGTGATGTATGAGGACAAAGTACAACCAACATTACAAAAATGGGCAGGAATAGATACAGCACAAATAAGAGAATGATACCTACCCGAAAAGCCGGGCCCGTATAGAAAACCATCTCACAGTACCTACCTACTCCCGTGAATACGGTAGATGAAGTAACATAAGCGAATATAGGTGGATAGCATAAGCGAATAGATAGGTACCCTGGATATCCTAAGCCAGTGATTCCCAAAGTGGTCTAGGTGGACCCCCAGGGGTCACGGGAGATTCGACGGGGGTCTACGTTGGCGTGAAGAATATGGTAGAAATCTGGGGGAATATAGTAGAAATGTAGCAGCAGGGGATCCACCAAAACCAGTCAAATTTCGAAAGTCGTCTACGAGACGAAAAACTTAGGGAACCTCTGCCCTAAGCGAATAAATATAGATAACATAAGCTAATATAATAAGATAGATAAGATAAAATAAGCGAATATAGGTGGATAACATAAGCGAATATACAGGTTGAATGTTTAATTAGTGACACCTTGTAGTGGGTGAATTAGTACGACGAAATAAACAACATTTGATAAAAAAACTTCCATGGCAGCTTCGTTTGTATTTTATTTTTGTTTATTTTTTGTCAAATTTGAAAATTTTATCTATTGAAGAAAAGTTTGAGAAGCGTTGCGAGAGCTGCACCATCTAACTATATTAGCGAAATTTACCTACCGCTGGATAGCGTATCGTCCCCATAGCTTTTTACACTATTTAAAAAATATACATATTAAAAAAAAAAACGTTTTCCCAAAAAAAAATATTTAAAAAGTTGCTTAGTTCATCAAAACTGATTTATGCACTAAAAGGATGTACTAATTAAAAACTCACCTGTAGGTAATAAACGTAAGTGAATATAGGCGACATTTGACGACCTTAAGTCAAATATTTTTCTGCATGCGATTGGGATCGATATAATACAAGCCGTCATAAATCAAAATCGGTTTTTTTATTCTCATTTTTACTATTAAATATTAAAATATTAATAGTTACTGTGTTTTTGAGGGCCGAAGGCCCGACTTGAAGGCTGCTGGCCCGAGTTCTATGTAAAAAGACGATCTAGAAGTATTATGAAGATGGAGGTATATTGTCTAGATGTAGGATTAAAAAATTAATGTGCATGGAGAAAAAAATATTTGACCAGTCGTTTCAATAATATTTCCTTCCAAACTATTTCTGTTTATTTTTCGTAAGTGCAGTGCTCAGTAAGTGCAGTGCCGATTCCCGGTGATTTATGTGCATTTATCTGTCCACTGCAGTATTGGATGATGATTATTCTTCGAAATTACCCTAAATCAGTCATGGAATATAGGGATGGAGCTTTTAGGATCCCAGTGTAGTTCTCAGGTAGAAAGTTCGTTTGTTTACATAAGCAGTGATGGCGTATTCGCAGATCAAGCGGAATCGCTGTTATTTTTATTCTTAAACCCGTTTGCATTTAAATAGTGCAGGGGAGGGCGGGGTAATGAGAGCGGGTGGTTAATGGGAGCGATGGCGATTGGACGGAACCTATGCACATTTGGGAGAAACTTAAGCACTTGGCCGTTTCTATCAACCATGGAGACGGAGACGGTGTCGTTACGATGTCGAGACGAAAGTCGTTAGTGACCTGCATTATGTCACGAGGGTGGATTGTGTGTTTTTCACTCGACACCGAATAAATAAACTGCCAATTGCAAGCGTATTAAAATTTGCAATATAATTAAAAATTATAACAAAGTAAAGGAATGTGGTTTTTATCAACATTTTCCTTAACCCTTCAGGGCTCGGCCCCTCAGCCGATTGACAAGTTGCTGTCCCAAATTTTTTTAGTAAAAATTAGTAAAAAAATTGACTTACGACACTGTCCTATCAAAACATTAATTACTGCCAAACCACTGTACCCATAATTAAAATGAAACATATTAACATAATAAAATAAAACAAATTAAATTAAAATAATATTAAAACGGGGCCGTCACACTGAATCGTGTTGTGGCCGATATCGGCCAATCGGGGCCTGAGGGGTCAAAAGGCTCCAATTCCCCCCTTCTCCCCTCTCCCCTAGATTCGAGGTTTAAGATTACGAAAAAAACTTACTGTGTTATATTGACTGTTTCTTCGTTCTCCAGTGGTCTATAGACTTACGGCAATCCTTAAAGTTACGACTTGCTGATTATAATTAGGTAATCGTTTTTTTCCTAGAGCTAAAATTTTGCGTGGATATTTATCGAACTTGATAATAATGATCATGATCGTTTTTATGTAAAACCGCTTGAGACCGGTGTGACAATTGTCGATTTCAAAACATTTCATGATTTTTTAAAGAAATAATGTGGTAGTAGACTAATTTTTTAGTTGATAGATCTTCCGATCGTACATATTACAACTGAATAATCATACAATTAGGATTTAAATGGTATTTATGGCAATGCTGCCAGTAGCTCGTTTGCTCACCGACCCTCTGGTGGGAGAAATTAGTAGTAGAAATCACTCCGCTCTGTAGGTGATTCGCGCAATTATAATTTACAAGAATAGAAAATCTGAAATTTTAGATTTATTACTAATATTACTGTGTTTTAAAGACAAACAGCATAATTGTTGCTATGTCCGAATTTAATAATGAAGTCTGTTTAATTTTGAAATGTATGTCTAATCTACGTTACAAGCTTTTACTTACCTTGAAATGTTTGTCAGTTTGTTTAGGTAAAATCATACAAGCTAAATTAGAAACACTTCCTCTTATCCTAGGAAGTAGAAATTTTATATGTTGGTTCAGTTCCGAAGACAATGCAATTTTATGGCAAGCATGACCTTATGCTACTACACCCAGGATTGACTCCCGGCTACACTACTCTTCCAGTCAACATCACAGACACAAAATTTTGTATGACGGGGGTTACACATTCAATCTGGCATCAGTTCATTCCGCGATCTTGATCATGAACTGGCTGATAGACTGATAGAAATTATCAAAATGTTTGAAAACCCATCAGTTTAGTCCATCAGTCAACGCGATAAACCATCAGTTTCCCGTCAGAACACCCAACTATAACATACGCATTCAATTATGATAGCCTCTTCTAAATTTCAGTAAGACATGGTTGCTGCACCTAGTCCAGTGAATAGAGATTAAAAGAGGGGGGTTACCTTACAAAAGGTCCGGTAGTTCTGAATTTTTGATATGTTGTCTAGGATGGTTAGCGAGTGTTTAAAATGCAAAATGCACAATTCCCCCCCCTCCGCGCCCGCCGCCATATTGGAAAAACTGAAAAAAATCTGCAATTTCTTCAGATTTTGGCTTATATTTTCATTTAGGTGAATTTTAGCTACAAAAGAGTCATATACAATGTTGTAGAGAATTAAATTTGCTATAATTTACGATTTAATTTTTTTTTTAGGACAGATAGTAACGGAGATATGCACTACTTTAAAAATGAGAAAAATCGTATTTCTCGGAAATTTGACAAACTTTTAACTTAAGAACGCTATAATTCGGTTATGGCTTATTTTAGGAAAACAAGTATCATAATAAAATTTGTTAGGAATTTAATTACCTACAAAACTCATGTACACTTTTTTGTTAGTAACCCTATATGGAGTGGGGGGTAAAAAAATCAAAACAGCGGAATATTGGCACGCTACCTACGGGCGCGCTCGAGGCGCGCCAGCGGACCGCCAACCAGTCGCGAATTGTCTTTACGGCGGAGCGCACGCCTTCGCCCGTCACAATTTCTACACACAAGTAAAACGCTTGTAAAACGCCTTAGTATCGGCTTTCGCTATTCTATGCCGCCGGAAATCTATCCGCTATCGTGTGCTAAGGCTTCCTGTGTACGTGCCTTCTCTTAAAATTGGAAACCGTGGTATGGATTGGATTGGAATAAAAAACGATTAAACTGTGAGTAGATATTATTTATTATTACGTCTCCTACCGAATCGTCCCACATTCTAAGCCATCACCAAACGCCAAACGGGCGATACCAAATTGCTATTGTTTTTCTATTCATTGCAGGTGAATAACCGGTACCTGGCCGAGACACTGTAATAGTTTTTGTGGACATTAACAATGGCATCACAAGCAGAGATGTCAGATAATATGTGCTTCATCTGCAATAAAGATTTAGAAGGAGCTCCGACCCGTACAGTGAAACACAAAGGAATTAAGACTTTATGTCAAGCAGCTGAAAAAAGGACAAGAAGAGACCATCTGCAAATCTTAGCGGGGAAAGAAGAAATTACAGTTCACAGCACATGCCAAAAAAAATATTGCAATGAAGCTATGATTGCCGCCCATATACGCCGTGTACGTAGCGGGATAAATGATTCGGTCGACCAGCCATCAACGAGCTCTGGAAGGCCTATGCTCAGGTCAGTTGTGAAATGTTTTCACTTCAAGGATCATTGCTGCCTTTGTGGGGAACAAATAACTGCTGATTTTTTGGAAAAAGAAAAGAAGAAACCTCTTGCAAAACGAAACACTGTCCATATGGTCCAAATGCACTCGGTAAGGGACACGTTTTTAAATGCTGCCCAGAAACGTGGAGACGAATGGGGACTAACAATTTTTGAACGGATTCCTCCTGACTTGGACCTCGTTGCAGCTGATGCACAATACCATCATTTCTGTGAGAGAAAGTTATATCACATTCCTTCAGACTTCAAGAAAGGCTATAGGCCGGATCCCACAGTGAAGGCAGCGATGGAAGATATTTTTTCATTTCTTGAGAATACTGAAGAATGTCAATTTTCACTCGATGAATTGAAAAGTCGCATCAAGGGTGAATATCAGATCGATTCAAGAACAATTAAATCCCGCCTACTGGAGAAGTTCGGGGATGATATCCTTATTGTCGAAACTTCCAACAAAACGACGATCTGTTTCAGAAACACAGGATATAAAATACTTACTGACAACTGGTACAGTACAATGAAATCCCCTGATCACCAAGCAGAGAGACTGAGAGTAGTTAAAGCATCAGCAGATATAATTTTAGAAGACATTCGATCTCAGGTGTACGACACCTCTGAATACCCGCCCACTGACAATTTTTTGAATGATGTTGAAACAGTTATTCCACAAACTTTGCTCACTCTCTTGACAATAGTGATAACAAAGAACAAGAAAGGATCTCTGGACAAATGGAACAAAAAATGTGTGGCCTTATCTCACGCTGTCATAGCTGCTGCAAGACCAAGATCCTTTCTATCACCCCTTCTGACAGGTTTAAGTGTATTTATGTACAAAAAATTTGGTTCTAAACTTCTGACAGATTTGATGTCATCTCTAGGATTTTCTTCCTCTTATCACGAAGCACAATTACTTGAAGTGTCTTCCATCAGGCAACTACAACCACCTCTGGTGAAACCCAGCCGTCACGATGCTTTCTGCCAACTGGTTTTTGATAATGCCGATTTTAATGTTAATACCATTGATGGTCGAGGGACTTTTCATGCCATGGGTGGAATAATATGCATGACCCCATATGACGCAGTGGGAGAAGGGGTGAATGTGAAACGTTCAGAGAAGCTGACTGCATTACAATTGGTATCAAGTGCTGATTCAACGGAACTCCAAACATTCGTTAAGAATCCAGACGCTGGCTTGAAAACAGTGGCTATCAAAGATCTTGATAGATTGTCCCCAATTGCTAGCGACGTTATTTTGCCATTGGCAACTGACATTCTGTGGTTACTAAATGTACATTCAAGTAAGGTGCCAGTGCTGGGATGGAATGGATTCATGGAGAAAGCCACATCTGAAGAACATTACTAGCAATCAAAAGTGATTTACCTCCCTTTCATCAATGCTCCACCAAGTAATCTCGACACTGTATACACAGCTCTTCTCATCGCCCGACAGAAATGTGATAGTATCAAACAGAAGACCTGCTTTGTAACTTTTGATCAGCCACTTTATATGAAGGCTCAAGAAATTCTCCACAATGGCAATCCCGAACTTAAAAACGTCATACCAAGGCTTGGAGGCTTTCACTTGTTGATGTCTTTTTTGGGAGCTATCGGGAACATCATGGCTGGCAGCGGACTCAGTGAGCTGTTAGCCACCATTTATGCTCAGAATAGCATCATCAAAATGATGAGTGGGCACGCTTATTCTCGAGCTGTGAGGGCTCACTTATTGACTCACCAGGCTTTGTCCCATTTCATCATACAAATCATGGAATTGACTGAGGAAGATAAGGAAACGGTGGACCGATTCCTGTCAGACGTGCAACAATGTATAGTTTTAGAAGCTGATAAATGTGAAGAATTCAAACCTGTTACTGCAAAATTTGAAACTGCTTTGCGTAACCTGCAGCAAAGAGGACCAACTGCCAAACTCTGGGTGCAGTACTTTGAGATGGTAACCCTTGTAAAGCAGTACATTCAAGCAGAGAGAATGGGTAATTTTCAACTTCATCTGAATAGTGTCAAGAAAATGCTCCCTTTTTTTCATGCTGCAGGCCACTGGTTTTATGCGAAAACGGCGCATTTATATCTTCAAGAAATGCTGTGCCTGAAAGACAAAATGGACACCGCTGAGTTTCAGAAGTTCGTCATAGACGGTCATTTCACTGTTCGAAGATCAGACAAGTTTTGGTCCGGTATTTGGACCGATATGACTATAGAACAAATGCTAATGAAGGATATGAAAATAGGAGGAGGATTAATCGGACGGGGCCTGACTGAAAGCACGTTGTTAAAATGGACTCTTGGGATGACCTACCTGCAAGATATTGCTCAAGAAATGGAGAAGTATAGCAACGTGACATCAAAGTCCTCTGAGCAGCACGTGGAAATGAGGCCTACTAGAATGAGTCGTGACTCTCATGATGAGGGGATTCTATTTGAGTGGCTTTCCAAACACCCACCCTTCCCCGAAACTGATCTAATCATCAACATTAACTCTGGCGTAGTGGGAAGCGACCAGGTTAATTGCCACCAAGCTCAAGTGGTAGGAGCCGCAGGAGTTGCAAAAATGGAATGCAAAACCTTCGGAGAGGTGTCGTTCAAGAAAAAAGACAAAGTGATTACACTGATGTCTGATATGAACTCAATGAAGGTGGGAGACAAGAAGCTATCCGTTGACCCACTCACACTGTTCAACCGAATGTGTATAGCGAAACAATCGGAAAAAGATCTGCAGGACTATCTGTCGTACGAACTGGCACCATACCCTATGTCTTTATTTGATGAGGACGGTATGCGTAAAGGGACAAAATCATTATTATACGCAGCTTTCTCACCACTTCCACAAGACTTCCAACTCCCTCATCGTTCCATGGTCGTTATTGATGGTGGGTACCTTTTGCACAAGGTTGTATGGAACAGAAGCTCGACCTTTGGAGGAATTTGTCAGGATTACGTCAAATACGTTCAGCGACACTATGGCGCTGATGTGATGGTGATATTTGATGGCTACCCTAGAGATCCTCCTCAGCAAGGGACCAAGACTGCTGAACGAGCAAGAAGGTACAAGGCAAATTCATCATTAGACGTGGTGTTTGACAAAACAACTGTGAACATCACACCTCAGGATAAGTTCCTGGCCAATGAAGGGAACAAGGACCGATTCGTGAAGCTGCTCTCCAGTGAAATGAAAGCGGCAAACATAGCCACAGACCAAGTTGTCACAGCTAAACGCCTCTCCCCCACGTACGATGCCGTCATCATTATCGGAGAAGACATTGACCTACTCGTCCTGCTGACTGGCACAACACCTGCGGTCAACAATGTCTACCTAAAAAAACCAGCGAGAGGGAAACATCCAGACGCAATCTACTCTGCCTCCTCCTACAAATACAACTCCAAAGGCTGTATCTTGCTCTTGCACGCAATATCGGGCTGCGACACCACTTCAAACATTTTTGGGTTTGGAAAGAATAAATTCTGTCAACTTTTTAGGCAATACCCTTCATTACTGGAACTGGCGGAGAGGTTCGAGGACCCTGCTGCCAGCCCCCAAGAAATTTCAGCAGCTGGAGAGAAAATCTTGGTATCCTTGTATGGTGGCAGAAGAGAAGAGTCATTGAACTCCCTTCGCTATAGCAAATTGAAAACAAATGCCACCAAGCTCAATCTGGCTAAACTACCTCCGACCACTGACGCAGCACATTTCCACTTTCTGAGGACATACCACCAGGTCATGGAGTGGACGGGGATTGTCAAAGACCCTATCGAGTGGGGCTGGTATAGAAAAGCTCGAATACTGGAGCCCATCAAGATGAGTAGAGACGCTGCTCCCCCAAACCTGCTCAAGACCATTTCATGCAGATGCACAACTGGCTGTATGGGGGCGTGTGGCTGTAGAAAGGCGGCCCTAAAGTGTTCCGCCCTTTGCAAATTCTGTGCTGGCCAAGAATGTGATAACAGGATTGAAGTCATCGTCGACGACGAAGACGACGCCGATCTAGTAATTTCACTGAATGAAGTGACACAAAATGAAGAACCTGACTTCTATTAACTCACCCCCTACGAGACGAGCGAAGCATATGTAAATTTGTTTTCTTTAACCTTTAATTGATGTATGATCATTATTGCCTTTTGTTCTTACTTTGTTTAAATAAATGAATCTCAAAAAAATGTATCTGCTGTGTTGGTGGGTTATTTCCAATTGAACATCCGTTCTCACCACTAGGTATTCAAGTGAAATAGTACCTGCCTCATGAGTCTTACGCTATAACATGTAAAAAACTCAAGTAGGATTGGTATAAACTCCAAATTCCAGCCAAAAGTGGAGAATAATTAGAGATTTTTGATACAATATGGTGTCACCATAGCAAATAAAATCGGTATTCTATTTTAACTTTTACTTTTACCCCCCACTCCGTCTAGTTGGTTTAAAAAAATATACATGCATTTTGTAGGTAATTAAATTCCCTACAGATGTTATTTGATACTTGTTTTCCTGAAATAAGCCATAACCGAATTATAGCGTTCTAAAGTTAAAAGTTTGACAAATTTCCGGAAAATACGATTTTTCTCATATTTTTTAAAAATGCATATCTTGGTAACTATCTGTCCTAGAAACAAAATTTAAATCGTATATTATAGGAAATTTAACTCTCTACAACATTGTATATAAATCTTTTCTAGCTAAAATGCACCTAAACGAAAATATAAGCGAAAATCTGAAGAAATTGTCGATTTTTTCCAGTTTTTCCAATATGGCGGCGGGCGCGGAGGGGGGGGAATTGTGCATTTTGCATTTTTAACACTCACTAACCGTCCTAGACAACATATCAAAAATTCAGAACTACCGGACCTTTTGTAAGGTAACCCCCCTCTATTCACTGGACTAACCCAGGATTGGCTTCAAACGAGAGAGGGGTGGCTTAACGGACAACAGCACGGACACGAAATTTTGTATAGCATTCAATTATGATAGTCCGTTCTAAGTTTCAGCATGTCGTGGCTTCTGCACCCAGGGGTTGGCTCCGAACGCCCCCGTTGGGAGCAAACCCTAGGTGTTCAACAGTCCCTGACTTTTCAACGGTCAACAGCACAGCACGTACACAAAATTTTGTATACGCATTCAATTATGGTAGCCCGTTCTTTCTTCTTTTCAGAGCATTTTAATAAAAGCTTGTTTTTAAAAATGCTTTTTACTATTAATCTTATTATATAAGTTGACACTACACAATTCAACCACTTCAGCATGTAAACTGTTCCACTGGTCCACAGTTTGGCTAGGAAGTGTTTCCTGAGATTGGTAGGAATCAAATTTTCTCCAGTTTATTCGTGTCCTCTGATGAATCTGGGTTATTATCGGGAACTGGATAGCAACAGGAAATACAGCTAGCATTATATAAAAATCGTTATATTATGTTCCAGTTTTTTGAACGCTTTTTTAAATCTTTAATGGACTAGACTACTAAAAGACCAAACACATTTACCATAATATAACTTTGTAAAAAACACAGTTTCGTAAAATAAAAATTGTAATTAATAGATACTTTCTGTCTCTGGTAACTTAAAGAACTATAAACGTATTAAATAATTACCGTGGTAAAAAAAATCAAACTAAAAATAAACATTTCTAAATATTCCTGTGTTATGAACCATAATTCAGATTGCATCGCTCTGCTTTTTTCAGTATCAGTAATATCTAATATTGTTGTTTTAATTTTATTTTTATCATAAAAGTGAAAAAGTTAACATCGAAAACATTAGTGTGAGTTACCTGGTCTACTAATTTACATTCTTAAAAACAGGTAATAAGAGAATGTCAGACAATCAAATTAATCGCAATGTTTTCCCTTATTATTTCCTATCAATGACTAATGTCAATCGTAGATCCTTCTTTTTTTGTGATTCTTAAAGTATGCATGTATATAATTGCATTTATTATATAGGGTAAGATTGCTCAATGCCGTATAACGTTTTGGCGGCCAGGATTCAAAATGTAACATGTAGTTTGCACTCAGTCCCAAACATTGATTAATTTTCTCTTATGCTTAAATGGTGGCGTTTGTGGTATGGCAATGTGGTGGTGCATTATAGATAGCGCTTGAAACACGCCGTTACGGTATCCTATCTTGAAATTAAATAATAATATAATAGCACACGACTCTTTTTAAATCATAGCTCTTATTTCAATATTATTTACATAAAGATGGCAATTTTTAATTTGGTATACAGGTTTCAACTTTTAATGATTATGCACTTTAATGTTAAAATAGACTAATAGATGACATTTTATCTCTCGGTATTATTTCTGTGAAGTAATCAGCCTATAAAGAAATGCGATAGATGGATCTAATAATTGAATGTTATTATTGGTTACATTATTGAGTTTTTTATAATCAATCAGTCATTTCTAAAAAGTCATCCATTATCAATGTTATTAAAGATGGTCAAATAAATAGCTATTAGCCTCATCAATGCTATTTAGTGCCACCTGCATTTCGCTGGTGCAGATTGGTTGCCAAAATGTACTATGGGAGTTAAGCAATCTAATACCATATATAATTAATGATAATAGTAACATATTTACATATAGTAACCAATGTCATTCACTGTTAATATGATGGCACTTCATTTGTTTCTAAATCATACGCCCCATTAGTTTCGGGTTTCGGCTGCACCATAAATGCTAAGAATCCGTCTATATCATCCATTTCTTTTGATATAAATTTCGCCACGATGGAATGCCGTCCCGACCATGGAGGTGTGAGTCTCACTTTTGCTGTTGCGAATTCTCCTGGTGGCACATTCTGGAATATTTTATAGAAATTTAATGATTTAGATAGATTATATTTTATTCCACTTTGATAAATTTGCAAGTTGTCCTTCGACATACTGAACATTACAATATTACAAATGTATAATTTTCAGGGTAATGTAACTGGGAGAAGTCATTCAGATTTTGTTATTATTATTATGTTTTACAGATAGTATCTTTTGCAATATTTTAAAAAATTTACATCTAGCATATTTTTAAATATGTTGAACTACACACTTCAACCAATTCACAAGGTAAACTGTTCCAGTGGTCCAGTCCGGTTGGCTAGGAAGTGTTTCCTAGGATTGGTATGAAATCGTGTTTTCTCCAGTTTGAAGTCGTGTCCTCGCAGATGATGCATGATTTTCCGGGTTTCCAGAAAATCATGCATTATCTGCAAGGACATCATGCATCGTATCCGGGTTTTTGATTATCCGAGGTACCCTCGGTCCACATTACCTCGGATAAGCAAGGTCCTACAGTATATCGAAAATTTGGGTTATATTTAATTTTAAGCCCAAAAATAGCTTTCAAAACAGGGGGTTATGAGTCGCAACCCAAGTTAAAGTTGAAAGGTGCAACTTTTATGTTACTATCGGCAAGTTAAGTTAATAATACAAAGTTGATTAATCCTCCATATAGAATGCTCACTCCCCGGTCTCCTCTCAAAAGACTTATACTCCTCTGGGGGATGTCTGGTAGAAAGTGAGGTAGTAACTGACGCTACAGCGCGGTGTGTGTGTGAAGAAAATTATTATATCTCATAAAATAGTTATGCACATAATCCAATTGTGACCAATGCTCTATTATTGTATATCGTCTGCTATCTGCCGTGGATATTTACAACTCTGCAACACACACAGGTACAACTTAGCCGCTTACGAATGCGAATGGTGATTTCGATTTTTATAGAAAATTCGATGAGTGACTAGGATAAGTCCTCCCCTCAAGCTGCCGAAACTTAACAAAATCACAATCCATAGTAGATGTGATGTCAAACTTAGTTACAAATTTAATAATAATATAAAAAAATACCTCTTTCAAAGATACTGCTAGCTGTTTCTCAAGTCCGACTCCTTCGAGGGTGAACTTGCCTTTCCTCAGTGGAATGGGGAGCGAATTTTCTAATTTGAGAGTCGCAATAAACTCAACGCCGGTTGTTGGAGTGGTTGTGTCGAGATATACTTTAATGTCGGGTTTCCGCACTCGAAAATCGTCCTGTGCAAAGTATTCGAATCCAGTGTCAACGACACTCACAAGGCAGGCTATGTTGAAAGCGCACTGAAGAAAAATATCAAAAGTTTAATAATATAGTAAAAAACATACTATTAGTTACAAGTAAGTTATTTTTTACAAAAATACCTGGGAAACAAGTCTCTTATAGTATTCATTAAATGTAACAATCATTTTAATTTCCTCCTTTGCTGTAGGTTTAATAGTCATGTTTATTCTTTGTGTTTTCACAGGATCGAAAGTTTTTCCTGTATACAAAACGGTGTCAACTCGTAAACTACCTTCAATTCTGTACTCTTGTTGTATCGAACGATTCTTCACTAGAAGTACCTGAAAAATTATAAATACTTTGTTATAATAAGCAGGGATGCTGAGTTTTCAAATTCCGGGGAGAGGGGGATAATGATGAATGGTTCCCATTATTTGCCGGGGTTGATTCTTTTATGGAGTGTTAAACAGTTTTTACAGAAATTTCATTTATATAATAAAAACACAAGTGAAGGATTCAGCGCGGAATCTGGAGCAAGCTTTACAGACCTTGTAGTATAATTCATAGAAAGGGTGATAATGGGCGATATGGACTGATTTTTTAATAATTTGTAACGGTTCGCTAACGGGTGATATGAACTGATTTTTTTAAAATGTCTTCCCGACTTTCACCTAATGATGATTGCCACTTTGCTGTTAGAAAAAGCGTTTTTGTTACAAGTAGATCTCATTTTCTCATGACAGGTGCAAATTACCAAAGTTAGTAAAATAAATCGTTTTTGGTTTTTTATGGACTCTGACAACGAATACAGAAGTTCCCACCAGTGGATATTAAAAAGCCTCTCGTTCTAACTCTTGCTGCCCAAATCTGACTATGCTGATATGTGTTATTTTAATGCCACTTAAAAGTGACTCACTTTGTACCAAATCCAACTGACTTTATATTAACCCAAAAGGTAATATCTGCTGCTGCTGCTACATGTAATTGACGTTCCGAAATCAAAATAGAGTAAAAATATCACTTACAACGCTGAAATCCTGACCAATTTTAATGTCATCTCTTAGCTCGAAGTCAAAGTTGATATCGTTGAAATCTTCATTGAGGTAATATCGCGAGAAAAGGCTCTCGGACATCTTGAGCGCTTTTAACATAGCCGCCCGTTCTTCCGAGCTTTTCTCAGGATACTTGTAATCAGCGGTTATGTCCTGAAAGAAACAGAAGCAAGTATTACATAGAGCTATATATATCTTTGTAAGGTTAATATGGCTAGAAACTATAATTTGTGGCATACTTCTCTCTCCCATTTTCCTACTGCCTTGGTTGAAATAGCTTGACCAATGCTGTAGATATCCTTCCTAATCAGCTTCAACGGTTGTGTGGGACCAGCATATCTCCAGAATACCTACGAAAAAGTGACTAAGTGAGAAAACACTCTCTGCTATGTGTAAAAATGCTATGTGTATAACTAACTACCTTTAGTATCTAAATTTGATATAGTTAGTTATATTAAAAGATAAGACTAAACCAACGACTTCGTTATAGATTTTTTTTTTTTTTCTGAGATATACACAAAATTCTGTTACGGAATTACTTAGCGCCATATACGCGTAATTCAGTATGCGTTATCTGCTACATAGCATAGTTTACGTTGGTACGTGCCATTGAGATTTACTAAAATTACCAATCCATTATTACCAGAACACAGCTTTATTTAAAAATTACATAGCCTATTGAATAATTTAAATTCATTATGGATTTCTTAGCATAAATATAATATATGCCTTTTCAGAAATAAAGTAACTTGACAGTTGTCAGGATGCCGATATAGGTACTTTAGGGGTGTACACACCGCTATGTTAAAATTAAGGTGTGTACTAAAAAAGTGTCTACTTTGATGTTCATATGTCTCAAAAATCTCTTAATTTTCAGAATTTAATTTTAATCCTTGGCAGGATGATAAAAGAGATTAAGATGATTGGTACAATAAGTTAAAATACTTTGAAAAACAAAATAGCGGAGTATAGATAGGGACCATCAACAGGAAGATGATATTATTGTATTATTGTATGTAAGAGTACACACTAGTAAAATAACAAACAATGGTGAAACGAAAACAAAACAGTTGTGAGCCATACCTAAAGGAAGGAGCAGTGCTAGGCACTGTTAATCAAATCGTTAACTTTGTTAATCCGTGAACCAAAAATTTTACTTCAATAATAGTAAATCAGTTAATCTATAAAAATGTAATGTGCTAAAGCTATTTTTTTTAAAAGTAACGGTTACCCTTTGGTTCGTAGAATATTAAATTGCTAGTTTTCGCAAGAGTTTATAATTTTTACTAATTTCTATAAGGTTTTATCCCTAGAAAGGTATGATAAATTAGGTATTTGCTCTATAGGTAGATGTATGATGTAAAAAGTGTGTAATATTACGAACATTGGTATTAGGAGTAAATAAATAATATTCTCACAGAATGTTTGCAACGAAATAGTCCACTTATTTACTAAATAGTCCTTTCTAGTCCTTTTTATTTGACCCAAAAATACAAGAAAACTCATATTTTTAAAGCTGGTAACCCTTAAATCCTGACACATCATGTAGCACGGCAACCTATGTGGGAACCATTTAAGAAATCAGGTTGTTCTAAAAGAGATTTATAATGAAAATTGAATTTACCTTATCAGCATTTACTTCTGCAAATAAAAATCCATTATCATAAGGTTTCTGAATCTCCCCTTGCTTCACGGCGACTACTGAAGCCGGTCCACACCGATAGACATCATCCGACAATTCCTGTGGGGTAGCGTCTATGGCCTGCCAGCCACCATATGTGGCTCCTAAATCTGGACGATCCATCCACGCCTGTGCAATAAAAAAATCTAGAATATAAATGCAACCAAAAACACTATGTTGAAGTATTCAAATGCGAATGTATAGTGTACCTCATTCCAGACGTGATAGTTCCAAATAGAGTCCGAATTGAGTTCTTCCATAACATTTCCTTTGTTATCGACAAAGTAATCAACTGTCAGGCTGCCTTGAGTGTCGTGTGCGGAGGAGTATGTGGTAATTATTCTGCTTGGAATGCCAACAGCTCTGCAAACTAAAATATGATATTTGAGGAGGACAGAACAAAAACGATTATATCCACCAAATAAGCAAAATGTTCAGAAAAAAATTCAAAGTAATTGCTTCTTTAGGAGTGCATTTTTATCAAATTGAAATGTATGTTAGTTATAGTTAATAGAAAAACAAATTTTAATATCATAAAACATTTTTTCAAACATGATTTATTAAATTTAGGAAATAAGAAAGGATATAATTGATTTTTATTAGGTCTGAGAAATTTATTCGGTTTTGATCCAACCGCCGGGATAATATTGCCGGTAACAAATTACTGCTAGCACAAAAAAGCGAAACATAACAGCCCTCAAAATAAATAAATTAGCTAAATAAAAGTTATGTATTTACATAAAAATTCAAAGATATACAATATTTTTTGAAATATAAAAAATTAACCCACATCATTGATATGATTACACCATTGTCATTTTTACCCATCGTTTATCCCTAATACTTGGAGTACAAGAACCTTGGGAAACGGTTTTGTACTTTCTTTATTATTAAATATACTTTATATTGCAAATGGCGGCATTGACCTCTAGCCTACTCCTTAGTATCGATCCGTATAGCAATCTTATCAAGTTGACATCACTGAACCACTTCGGGTCATGGAGCTCGAATCCAAGTAGCTCAGAAGATGAGCCCGCGAACTTTTTAACGAGTCTATGATATGTGAGTTTGTAGTCAAATTTAATGCCGA
Source organism: Micropterix aruncella (assembly GCA_944548615.1). Classification (NCBI taxonomy): domain Eukaryota; kingdom Metazoa; phylum Arthropoda; class Insecta; order Lepidoptera; family Micropterigidae; genus Micropterix; species Micropterix aruncella. The sequence goes on from OX155951.1 coordinate 7,225,507, forward strand.
GGTTGGTCACTCGTCGGAGGGACTCCCTGCCAGTAAGTAGTTGTGAATGATGGGTGCCTGCGAGCTACTGACTGTCATTTGCAGATTTTAACATTCAAATTGTGAGAGAAGCTCCAGCTATAAACGGCATTTATATCGTGCTGCAGTGCTTCATAGATTTTGAAGCTAGCAATTCAGAGAAACAATTTCAGATCAACGGCAACAGTAGGCACAATGACGTTGTTACATTACTGCAGATGTTGTCTACGAAGATATTGAAGAGAAGAGGATCCTAATTCGAGCCTTGAGTAACACCGGACTGTGTGATAACAAGGAAGCAAAACCATTATACTGAACATACGGCTGATGATTTCTGAGATAGTAAGCGAATAATAAAGGAGCTTTGTTGAAAAATCAAAGAGGGATAGTTGGCACAAGAGAGCATCGTTATCAACCCTATCGTGATTATATTATTAATAATTTATCTGTACTATACTACACTATATATATATTTACTATACTACTAATATATCTATAATAATAACAATAATAATAATTTTATTCATTTAAAATATTAATTTACATTGTATTGATTGCAGAATCTGCCTTACTAGGCCAAAGCCTGTACCAAGGAAGACTCTATGTATGACAATGATTTATTCATAGGCACATTATTCATTAAAATGAAACATACAAAATGCGATAAAATATAAAACAAATAAGTGAATTCAAATTAAACTTATAATTATATTTAAAAATATCGATATAGCATGATCGTGGAAATAAAAATTAAAATAAAATGTTGTAATATGAAGTTTATAAAACAAATAATATAAAAAAAATAAAATGTATTACAATGTATGACAATAATAATAATGCAGACCTTTACTTTAAAATATGACCTTTTCCACCTCATTTCTACCAAGTTGAAGTAAATGTTGTGTGATTTTAAATTTTAATTGTATTGACTTAATATTTCGGCATGTTTTTTATAGATTCTTTCAGATTGTTATAAATTTTTAGCCCTATAAAGCCAAAGTGTCTTTTGGCGAAGGATGTTCAGATTTTCAGTTCAATGTGTTCAGAGGTTGTGGTGCTCCTCGTTGCAATTTTATGCTCAGTTTTAATGTGAAAATCTTTCTTTTTAGGTAGTTAAGAAAGACTGTTTTTGCATATACCTGCCTGATGTCTAATATCTTTAGCTCTGCGAACAAGTCATTTGAGGACTACATTCGAGGCTTCTTGGCAATAACCCGAAGCAGGCTATACTACAAAGCAAGACTTCTTTGGTTCCTGCCATCCCCACGGTAAGACTTTTCTCTACATCTAAATAAACTCAGTTATAGGCAGTGCCGGATTTAAGTATAAGCTACACAAGCTATAGCTTAGGGCCCCCATCGTCGTCAGACTATTTGACAGCCCAAAGGGGCCCCGAAAATTGCAAAGGGGGTCCCCGAGATTTCGACAAACTAAGGATTAATCCGGCACTGGAAGTAGATATTAATGGTTCGAATATACGTTGAATTTAAGAATTATAATTTCAGTTAAATTAATTAAATAAAACTCACTGGTGGTCACCACTCCAGAGAAAACCCAGCACTGTCCGTACTTCACGGGTTTTCGTTTCTCGTAAAACTTCTGAAGAATTTTCATGGAGCCGATCCATTCTGTCGGCGCAGTTCCGCCGCCATGATCATCGGACCAATTTCCCTTCACGACTCCATTGTCATCGGGAGAATTCACTGCTGCTGACACAGCCCTCGACACCTTGATAGGATCGCTGCGAGATTTGCCGTTGACCTGGAATTAATTTCTAATTTGAAGTTTGATAAAATGATGAAGCGGCTAAAAAGTAAATGCAGAAGATGTCAGAAGTAAGGGCATTCTTTATAAGTTGAGATAGGAGTTACACAAACCTTTCCAACTTCATGAATGACATATAATGCACATTCTAGAACATCTTTTTCATATTGAGCATACTTCCATACTGTTGGTCTTAGCCTGTTGTAAGACCCTCTCCATATAAGCCCAGTATCGGCAAGGACATATTCATCACGCCTTTCATCTCCTGAAAATTAAAAATAAAACAATGAAAACACTATAACTTAATAAATTTAGGGATTGATACTTTTTTTCAATAAATCTTTAATATTTACTTTCTGGTGAAAGAATCTGTACTTACCAAGAATAAATGTTACATAATTACTACATGGCATTTTAAAAAATGGATACCAGTCTATGAATTGAGCTTAACTATGTATACAAAATATATATGTATTAGACCCAGATGTACGATTTTTCTAAACCGGGCCCAAAACTTGACATTGGCCTTCTTGACATCCTCTTGACTTAACATCCTTTTGACTGACAACCTCTTGACATCCCCTTTAGTATTTTGGATTAAAGATTATAAAAAATTCACAAAAAAAATACAGGGCGGGATTTTTAAGACTGCGTGGGGAATACGAACCCTCAAATAAATTTGTACTTTTCATTATCATTTGCTAATACTTTTTCCTTATGTGTAACATTAATATAGAACACAGACAGCCAGTATAGACAACGAGCCAGAGTGTACACACACCTTTAATCCTTAGGTCCCAGCATTTTTTACTCTCTAATCTTGCTACAGCCTTACACATCAAGCTTTCCTATCCGCGAAAGAATCTATTACCACATCGACTTATAATTATAGTGACACGTTTGAAAGAGTACAACAAAGAAAACCAATGCGAATTACTTGCACACCTAATCAGCCACATGAATACTGACCTTCGCTTGACGTACGGCCATTTGGGTATATTCATCTCCGCTCGTCTAGCTCCGTCCCCTTGACTGAGAGGAAGATTTTTTCTAGATGAGACGGGAATTACCCAGGCAGACATAACACACACTGCGCACGCGTTTAAAAATCAACTTAGGATGCATTCCAAAATCAAATTAACAATCGATAGTACGATGCACAATGGATGCTGGGCGCTTTAGTGTAAAAAGGTTTTTTTATTTAATTTGAATTTTTATTAAATTCTTATTTTATTTAATTTGGCGCCCTCTTTAATTGCCACCCGGGGCAGGTTTATCCCCCTTAAGATTCGAAGCTGCTGTATACAGATTAAATATGTATACAAATAGGATATGTTATGTTCGCAAATGTCAACACTACTGCAAGGAGTTCGGTCTTCGTGTTTATCCATATCGATACATGTATATTTCCGGAATGTACTCAATTAGATCTTTCATATGATACGATATATTTAAGTAAATTTATTGACATTTGGACATTTAGACAGCTACTTACTTGACATTTAAAAAGTTAAGGTTTAAAAAGTTAATGATTTTAAAAAGTTTAAAAAGTCAGGACATTTAAAAAGTTAATGATTCTAACAATACCACACACTTCTAAATCGGCTTAAGTGTTTAGAAGTTATAGTAGAATAAAGCAACGGAAAACATGCATAGATGAACCATGAACATATTAAACTCCTTTTTCATTGGGCATTCGTGTAAAAAATAAATTCCTAACCTGAAATGAATGAAAAATATTTTTCTTACGTTCTCATAGATCACAGTTGACCATATGTTCAAATAACAAAAAAAAACCAATCTATTACTATGGCAAATGCAAGCTTCTACCCACTCGCATTTATTATCAGTTATCATGTGATTTATGAGATTTCCATATATCGCAATTTAATGTTAATATTTTACAGTGAACAGTTACATCTAATTATACTCACCAGCCATGAATACGTCATCCTGCCTACACCAAGGATTAAATAAAACATATATTGGCAGTGGGTGGGAGTAGCTGAGAGCTGCACCATTCTGTAGTTTAGTGTCAATGTCGAGTCTCCAACTAGCAACATTGCAGTTTGGCGGAGTTGTGATGTTCACATACAGGTCCTGTCCATTCTGGCTTTCGTAAATGGCATTCCAGGAGTCTTGGATCTCAGAATTACTCAAAAGAAGGGGTATAGCCACAAGTGTACCCTGGCCGTAGGTCGGTTTTTTAGCATCTGAAAAACACATTGAAAAAATAAAATAAAGTTCAATTACACTGAGAAAATTCAGGCACACTTTAGCATTCTACTCCTCTAAAATATCTTTTGCTCGCACTGCTTCAGATTTTGTGTCTGCACTCCAATTTATTCTTGTAAAAATTGTGCATCTGACATATGTAATCAGTTGTCTCATATTATGAGCATATCGTTTAGCAATGGAAAATTGCCACAGGATTGGAAAATGGCAGCGCTTACTTCGATACAAAAAAGGCGACAAGGCGTTCATCCCACGATGGAAAGAATGATCAATGTCGTTATACCGTCCGAAGTCAATGAATTCTTTGTAATAAGAGACACAGAGGGATAATATAAGGATATTGTCAATTTAGATGCTACTTTGGAGTTGTCGATTTCTACAGGCAAACCCGCCACCCTAAGTGGTTATAATGGATATTAGATCCTTCTTTCAACCGTGAAATGAACTCAGAGACTTGGTAACACAGGCCACTGTCTAACTACGCAAACGGCCTTACCGCGAGCCACTGGGAATTGAGCCCAGCGGGCCGACGTCTCGCCCTCACTACCAGATTTGGACGGATTTCTCCAACCTCCGGTCTGGTCACCAATTCAAGGTCGCTTGCGCGGTCTCTACCTGACGTAAGCGGTAATTCAGTTTGAATATATTGCGGACCGAGGCACCCTCGCCACGGCCACTCGCTGTGAATCGGGTGGCCAATGGCTCGTTTCAAGGATAGATGACATCAGGTTGACAACTATCCCCGCTCTCTAGGAAACATATATCTCCAGGTCCTCCCGGTTATTCACCGGATTGCGTAAGCGTGGCTGACACAGCCTGGTACGCAAACCGCACAGTTCCGCCTGAGGTATTCCTAAAAATCCGCAATCTTTTCATCGCAACCGCCTCAGACTGCAGATTACAGCCAATGGGCCCATGCTAGGTTGGCCACGAAGACCTATTCTGTTCAGGGTCGGTCACACTCACGGGTCAACACCCATCCGACGGCCTCCACGCATGAGGTGCGAACCTGGGTAGGACGTTCGGGCGATGGACCTCCCCTGGGAATCAAACCTCTGGCGCTCCTGGACGATCTGCGCACCGTGCGGCGCAAACCAATCGATTGTGCACTCTGACTAACATCTTGCGGTGTCAACTACAACGGGCGAGCCCGTCACCACAGGACGTTTTAACGATTAGTCGTTCTATCGCCCTGCAGTGAACGTAGAGACTTTGGACAGTACATTCTACGTCCAGCTACGTCAACAACCCGTGAGAGTCCAACGCCTTACCGCGAGTTAGCCAGGAGTAAACCCGGCGGGCTCGAGATACTCGCGCCCTCACTTCCAATTGTGACCAGATTTCTCCGGTCTCTCGATTGGTACCGAGTTCGAGGTCGCTTGCGCGGTCCTCTCCCTTATGAAGCGGTGAAACGGAGAGCACAACCGATTGGAGCAAACCCCGCACGGTGCGCAGACCGTACAATCTTCGCGGACCAAGGCGTCCTTTGCCCGCCTCTTACCCGGGATCGGATGGCCAATGGTCAATTCCAGAGCAGTCGCCATAAGGTACGCAACCACCCCCGCTCTATAGGAAACAGTACAGTTCCCAGACTCCCCCGACTGTTAGTCGGAGAGCACAACCGATTGGAGCAAACCCCGCACGGTGCGCAGACCGTCCAGGGGCGCCAGAGGTTTGATTCCCAGGGGAGACCGGTTGACCCAGTGTCCTACCCAGGACTCGCACCCCATGCGAGGAGGCCGTCGGATGGGTGTTGACCCGTGAGTGTGACCGACCCTGGACACATGGGTCATCGTGGCCAACTCATCATGGGCCCGTTAGCCCCCAAAACACTCTGACTAACAGTCGGGGGAGTCTGGAAGCTGTATTGTTTCCTATAGAGCGGGGGTGGTTGCGTACCTTACGGCGACTGCTCTTGAAATTACCATCGGCCATCCGATCCTGGGTGAACAGCCGGGCAAAGGACGCCATGGTCCGCGATAGATTCGGTATTCACCGTTTCACCGCTTCGTAAGGGGGAGGACCGCGCAAGCGACCTCAAACTCGGAACCAGTCGAGAGACCGGAGAAATCTGGTCACAATTGGAAGTAAGGGCGCGAGTGTCGGGCCCGCCAGGTAATCATTACTGGCTATCTTGCGGTAAGGCGTTGGTCTCTTACGGGTTGTGGCGTAGCTAGACGGCAGATTGTTTTTGTCCAAAATCTTCTACGCTCACTTCAGGGAGATAGAATGACTAATCGTTAAAACTCCCTGTGGTGACGGGCTCGCCCGTTGTAGTCGACAACCCAAGTTGCAGATTACAGCCGCGGCAGAAGCTCACAGCGGCTATGACAGGTTAAGTCCCTCTTTAACGAGGCTACCAGATAAGAAATGATCTGTGAGTTGGGCAGGCCAGCTGACATAAAATTATGCCAACACCACACAAGCTTTACGGAACCATTGGCAACCTCATTAGATGCTACTAACTGGAAAGCTTCCTTAACTGCAAAAATCGATACTGTGAATCTAAGATACTTAAAATTTGGGAAGGCTGGTGTTCCTTCTTTGGCCGCACTTAAAATACACCTTATCAACTTACTGTTATATCGGCCTTTATTCCGGCTAAAGGAGAAATTCAAACCACAAATTTATATTCTGCAAATCTATAGGCACCTATCTGCAATCATTCCTTTCTGCTATCTATTCCTTCTGCACCATTTTCCAATCTATAGGCAATCGGGTGGCATCATAACTAACCTATATTGCACTCCAATACACATAATTAATTAAAATAGAAAATTACGCACCTGCTACAGTGAATATAAACGAAATGGCATCCCTTTCATCAACATAAGGCCGCGTCAAACTGATTTTTAGTCGAAATTGAAAGCCTCTTCTAACCACAAGGCAGGTGCCGAATTCTCTTGTCATCAACTCAAACTTAGACGTATGATGATTTATGCCATTTTCCGCTGCCAGAAAATCAACTCCTTTTACCGAAAGCACTTCCGTACTCCCGAAATCGACAACATCTAAAAATTCAATTTTAAAATTTAAAAACAAAGCGAACCGACAAACTGACAGAAGTGAAAATCGGACGAAATATTTGCTAAAAATGTTGCCATATTTGCGACAGACGACAACATTAAATGCGGGGAAATGCTGGGGCGGCAAATAATATGACTGCACTGCCGCCTTTTCAAACGCGCGAATTTTAATTTCTTAAGGGATAACCCTACGGCAAAAGATTACCTATTACAGAAAAACCGCCATGGACTTAATTTTTTGTTTGTACATCTAAATAAAGTTCAATAGATTTCGCTAAATATTTCAGTGTTTACATAGATGTAGTAGATATGTAATATTGTAATATATTATACGACTAAAAATTTATAATAATTGAAAAAGTGTGAAATGCGTTTAGAACATAATGGCTAAATACGTTGATAATAGGCTTTGGTGCATGAATTGATTATAGTGAGTGATGGTGTCCGGCAGTATTAAAGTAGATGAAAGTAGATACCTACTATATACGGGTACACAAATTGAGAACTGAAATAAAATATTTTTGAACTTCTTCCTTGCCAAAATGTTTTTCGATGGGATATTTTTCGCTTTTTTCGTGGTATTATTCTATTTGGAAAATCATAAACAGCTTTTTTTACGTAGACTTTTGTTACTGGGAGAAAAAGACAAATTTTCCAAAAGTTGAACATACAAAAGTATTTTTCTCTGAAACAGGCAAAATCGAAAAAAAAGAAACTTTTTTAACTCGTTTTTTTGTGTAAAATAAATTGATTTTTCTTAGAAAAAACACAAAATAAATATGATTCAAAATTGGTTTTTTAATTTCCCTTCAATACCTACTGCTAGTAGCTCCGGGGTCACACTGTATAATCATTTGGTAGAAAAGTCTCATTAAAAGAATGTACGTAATTTTCTTTTTTCTCGTTGTACTACATAAATAATTAACAAGATTTCGTTTTGGAAAATTTCCTGCTACGTAAGACAGGTACTGATGTATTTTTCTGGCAACCTAATATTGTCCCAAACAAGGGATTTTTATAATTTATTAAACATAACACAAAAACAATACAATTTCACTTTTGACAATAATATAGGTACGAAAAAAGCATTATTAAAGCAATAATGATACATTAAAGGAATATCGAATAAATTAATTAATAAGAATTTCTTTATTGCACAATAAAACATTTTCGGTACAATGGCGGACTTATTGCACAGTATACCAGACAGTAGATTATCTTAGAAAAGAAATTGAAATCGAGGCGAATACGTCACGAGTCGTAAGGGTTCGGATATGGCCGCCAGATGCCCGCTACACGGATATTCAAACGTTCAAAAAGGCGCCAGCCTTTACCTGCGCGCAACGCTAAACAAATGCGTTCGTCGAAACGTACCCCTCTGCCCACATTCCTCGCACCCACTTCCCGCAATGCCCTGTCGCTCGATAGAGATATTAATGTTGTCTCGGTATACTGTGCTTATTGCTAGATAATCAATATTTTCCAGTCAACAAACATATTAATGTGGCAAGAAAAGTAAGCAAAATTGAAGCCTACTATAAGATAAAAAAAAATATAAAATGAAATTTTATAGGTAATTTATATATAATATTATTTAACAACCTGGGGTGAATTCAACTGTCATCGGTGGCCTCCTCCGCGGTGCAAATAAACGCCTCCAAATTCTTGATAAATAACCTCTCGCCATGTTCACTTTTCATTTATTTTTCAAATCACTTCAGATTAAAAATCCGCAACAGAAATAGTCAAGCCAATCGCGCCCATCTATTTGACTACCGATACTGAGCGACACTGCGATGCCCTGGCGAACCTACTACCTACTGAGTAATAAGCGCGTTCGCCACATTTATTTAACCAACTCATTTAATTTTATTCAAACTTCATAAATTTTAATCAGAGTAACGCGTAAGTGAAGTTCCCGGATATCTTCGATGAATCGGACCGTTGACAAAACCAGAACAATAGTGTGATATCATAGGCCTTAACTGGATCGTATTGCGAGCATAACTTAGTTAGGTCATGGCCATGTACAGTTAAGGATATATATATATATATATATATATATATATATATATATATATATATATATATATATATATATATATATATATATATATATATATATATATATATATATATATATATATATATATATATATATATATATATATATATATATATATATATATATATATATATATATATATATATATATATATATATATATATATATATATATATAGTTAGATTCATGAAAAGTTACTTATCTGGGGTCCTGGTGGACCAGAAACATTTAAACGATAGTTAATGTCCTCTTTAAATACTTAGGGCAGCGGCACCTGTTTCCGCAATTGATAACTTATGATGTTCTTAGTTATTGCAGCCGAATTACTGTATGCCCTTGGATGTAATAAGTATAGGAGGATGGTTTCTGTAACAGAAATGGATGTTAGTAACTTATTTTAGAAGAAATTATATGACTGAGAATATTTCGACACTAGTCGTATTCATCTCTATGACATTTCTGTCATCTCTATGACATATATATATATATATATATATATATATATATATATATATATATATATATATATATATATATATATATATATATATATCTATATATATATATATATATATATATATATATATATATATATATATATATATATATATATATATATATATATATATATATATATATATATATATATATATATATATATATATGTATATGTATATGTATATGTATATATATATATATATATATATATATATATATATATATATATATATATATATATATATATATATATATATATATATATATATATATATATATATATATATATATATATATATACATATGTATATATATATATATATCTATATATATATATATATGTATATATATATATATATATATATATATATATATATATATATATATATATATATATATATATATATATATATATATATATATATATATATATATATATATATATATATATATATATATATATATATATATATATATATATATATATATATATATATATATATATATATATATATAACATCATTTCCGCCAAATATCTGGTCGTTAAATCAACGCTAGTTTTTACAAATAAGGAAGAATCGCCCTACTTGGTTTATGTCCGAATTCTATACAATATCCGTGGAGATAATCCAACTTTACCTCGAGACGAAATCCAAACATGTCATTGTAACAAAAGTAATCAATATTTGCGAACGACCAAAAATGACCTTCGGAAAATAATAAGTGATGGAACTGCATGCATACAGTGTAGACCAACTGAATAAACATTACCGATCTTAAAATGGCTACATGACTGGTATTGTCCCAGAAATATTTGCCAGCTAGTAGTAATGAGCATGATTTCACTAAAGAAAATAGACCTATGACAACTATCTTGACGAATACAAATGTAATGTTACAGTAGCTTTTAGATAAATATTTTTATTGATCGAATGTTTATTATTAACCCAGAGTAATTATTTATATAACATCATCAATGGATTTTATGTAGGTAATTAAGGTAATTTATTACAATTAGGTACGGTAACGTTTAACAGATTTCTCAAATAAAAATTATTAAAATAAATTGTCTACCTTGGAACAGACGTCAGCCTAGTTACGTTTAGACTATTGTAAATTAGAACTGCTGTAAGTTTGAAAATGCATAAGTTAATTTGAAATTGAATGACATTCCTATTGACAACATACCCATAGTTTGGCCATCAATTAAAATACGCAAAATATGACTGCGAAATTAACTCATCTTCTAAGTAACATTATTATGGGCATAGTATTATGTTATATACCTATTATAAAAGTATCAAATAATTACCTTTTGCGTTTTTTTTATTAAATAACAAGAACAAAAATCTTTAGAAAAATATCCAGCATCAGGTATTTTAATTGATTGAATTTAAGAAACCAAAAATGTACTTATTTATATAATATCATCGATGACCTAGATATCGACAACATACCCTAAGTTTGGGTAGGTATTGGTTAAAATATGCAAATTAACGAGTGCGACGTTAACTCATATTCTAAGTATCATTATTATGGGTATAGTATATTATACCTATTACAAAAGTATAATTTAGTGTATAATGGTCAGTTTAATGTAAGTACCTATGTATGGATAGATATCTATTAAGAAATCCTCAAAAAAATAACCAGCATATCAAGATATTCTCACCCATGGAAATGGACATACCTACTCAAATTACAAACGATTCAGTAAATTTTGAAGTTTAGCGTGAGTCTTAGCAAAAATGTAATTTCTCTGAATTATAGCCGGCGTTGGTGCAATATGCCCAATGTTAGTTTCTAAGTTGGTAATTAAAAGTCATCAAAGAAGTTTCAAGGCGGGCAACAAGATGTGTGGGTTGTCAGTAAGTACACGAGATTTTTTATTTCTCTCACAAACTGTGCACAAGGCACAAAGTCGGACAAACAATGGATCGCGGACTAAGTAGACTAGTTTGTTCGTTTGTTCAGTCCATGTTAAGGTGTGGAAAAATCTTTTACTTTCACAAAGCTCTCCGTATTCAGAATGTTGCATAGGTACTTTGTTAACTTTTGTCGAGTTGATTGTTGACATAAACCTGGCAAATAGCCAATTTATAAAATCTTATTCTATTTTTAGAACCATTCTATAGATTTTTAAAGATCGATCGACAAACCTAACCTAAGATGAGTACTTTAAGCTACATCGTTAAAAAAAATGTATGCTTCACTCAAGTAATTGATATTATTTTAGTTGGAATAATTGGCATAGGTATGGCTATTCTTTACATCATAAGTTAATGTTTTTCAAAAATGGTTTATGCCAGAAATCGAGGTACGGGTGGAGGTTTGGTTTTATTTATTAAAAAAAACACATTCAATTAGAGCAAAAAGACATCAACGAAATGGAAAGCTGTTTATTTGTCTTTTCGTCGTTTGGTTTTGCTCAAATATTTTCGTTTATGCAACTATGGTAAAGTTGAAAATTTGCATTATTTTCAAATATGAGATCCTGTGCCGGTGTTTTCTCTTACAGCTTCTTGTAGGATGGCTATACAGTTACCGTAAATGTGTACTGTTAAGAACTGCAAACAATGGTGGAGGAGATCGTGATTAAATAACCGAGCCTGGTCAATCGCTCATCGCCACTGCTTCTGCATGAAAATGTATAACCACAGATTTCACTGCAAACAGTCGCAAAGTTGCAGGAGTTGCGGCTGGAGACTTTTTGTCATCCACATTACTTGCCAGACCTTGCTCCAATAGATGTTCACTTTCTTCAGATTTTAGATAACTTTTTAAAAGGGGAAAAATAAACTTTGAAGAGTCGGTGTAAAACGCCTTCAAAGCATTTATTGGTTGTTGTCCACGAGAGTTTTACAGCAGAGGAATTAAGCAACTCCCATTAAAATGATATATCTGCAAAGATAGTAGGGGTCAATATTTATATTAATTGAATATATATTTTCATACAAAGTTTTTGGCCTTAAATTTCCTTCATAGAACAACAACTTCATAGGTAAGGACCAAATATAATAAAAATCTGATGTCAAACGAAAAAAATATATTAGGCTAAATTAGAATTAGCATAATTAGGTAGAAGGAAGTAGTACATATTATAGATATTATAAGTATAAAGTTTATTTATTATTTATTCCGTAGCCGGCGATTGGGGAGGGGGTCGCCCTCGCAGCCAATACGCTGCTGTCGGTGCCGCTGGATCTCGTACTCCATTCACGATTCGCTTCCATTCTTGACGATTTTTTGCCACGTCTCGAGCATCCCTAGCCGACAATCGTTGATTTTTAAGGTCGTCTTTGATGGTATTTAGCCAGGTTTTCTTCGGTGCCGATCGCTGAATTCTCCATTCTGTCGGACGGTCTCGCCAAAGAAGTTTACGTGGCAAGCGATTGTCGTTCATTCGGCAAACATGGCCGAACCATCGTAGTCGACGTTTTTGTACTTCTTCTTCGATCGTTGTTACTAGATCGCATCTTTCTCTAATGGTCTCGTTTCGAATTCGGTCGCGGAGTGAGACACCGAGAATCTGTCTCAAGCATCGCATTTGGAAGACTTCGAACTTTTTGAGGTCCGATTGTAGTAACGTCCACGTTTCCGATCCATAAAGAAGAATGGGAAGAACCAACGTTCGGTATAGTCGTACTTTGGTTTTGATAAAGTATAAGTATAAAGTTATTAAAAGCATAATGTAGGTGTAATATATATAATATTGTTAGTTCCCCATCGGAAAAGCATTAGCATTAGTCTGCCAAATGTAATTGTCTCATGTATTGTAATTTGTATCTGTCATATGAAATTTGTATTTTTATGAATATAGAAATAAATATTAAAAAAAAATTAAAAACATGAAATTAACTGTCTGACCCAACTCGGTCTAACGTTCTCTTATATTAGTTGCGAAAACTGAATAAGAAATAGTGACTAATAACAATTGAATTTATTGATTGAAATATCTCGATTTTAGGCAAAATAACTGTACCTACTCTTTCGGACTATACTTTTGAAATCTATAAATTTGAAATCACTCACTGTTCTCCCAACGGTATTGCGAATTTAAATAAAACCAGCTAAGAGCGAGTGTAACTCCCTCATTTAGGGTTCCATTTCCTTACAAACTAGCTATAGAGTTTCATTTTTTAAAAGCTAACTAAAATCGCACAAGAGTTTATATTTTCTCTTATATAAGTTTGAAAACAAATTTATTTCGAAAAGTGTTCTTGAAAATGTTAGAAAATTAATCGTTTTTCACAGTGCCTACACTGACGTGTAAGAAAATCGCTAGAAAAACATGGCGTGGCTACGCTTGCACTCTGGTTTCTATGTGAAATAAGACGTTTACTAAATACCATTCATTTATACTGTTTTTCAATTTGTTTCTGTAATAAAAATTGAAACTAAACTAAATAAAACTGGTTGTTTTTCGTGAAAATATTTATATTAAAACCCTACACCAAAAAGTGTTAATGTGACCTCACATTAATACTTTTTCGAGTAGGTTTTTGATGATTTCTCCTGAGAAACAACTCCCAAATTTTAGAGTTAAATTCTCTAAAGTCTATGCAAGTTTCGGGCAAATCAGACTGGCAGCTTAGGCTCCAGACTAGCGACAAGCTTAATCATTATATTGGTTATATGACTACCTTCTCCATTTATACGAAAAATGGCTTTAAGTATTAATGTGTTAAATATGTATGTCAATTTTTATCCCCATCCATCCATCTAACCAGACAGACAGATGGACATTTAAATATATATATATGTTTCTTGAGACTTCAAATAATGTAAACCTTATGTTATCTCAAAATCGAAATTCTGCTCGATTAAAATACTTTCCTTATAGGCACTATGTTAACACGGGAAAGTAGCGTGTAAAAGGAATTTCAGACTGATTCAATCAAGATCTACACACATACCAATGTAAATTAATTTTGATAAGGGGTGAGCCAGAGCCATATTAATACCGCAAAATGAAATGAATCATAGTATTCTGATTCATTTTGTGGGAAACTGGGAGATGCAGATAAATTACCAGGAAGATGTTGCTAATAATAACTTTACTGGTGTGACCATAAAATTTACATTTTATTTTAAATCATAATTTATATTATAACAATTACAAAGTTTACTAAAAATATTATGCCAAACCATGCATACTTATTGGTAGGTACATTCTCTGTCGACCCGAATGAATGAGTCGTGTATAAATCATGTACTTACTTGTATAAATTAGTTATATATTTATTCATAATTATGTTGTAAAGAACAAATATTCAACATAGTACACATTTTTTTGTACATAACATGTACAAAACTACCTCAATTTATACCATTTAAAAGTGTGTTTCTCCCAGGATTATTAATTTGAGCTCAAGTAATAGTATGGCAAGAAAACTAAGATAAATAGGTATATTATAACGGATAAATTACTAGAAGAAAATATAAAATAAATAGTCCATAAGTAACTCGTAAATATCCTGTTTTTTTTTGTTTTCGTTGGATTTCGTCCTAGGTATGTTACTACAGATTTTTTAGGTTGTAAACCATAAAACACCAAACACGCGCTTTGGCCTATCGGGCGACCCCAAATTTGTACATTTTAAAAATTAATAATAAGTATTACCTACTAAAGAAAAAGCCAATTATATCAGCGTTGGATTCTTGTGTTTAACAATTTTAATTAAAATTACCATAAAAACAATTCTATTTTGAAGGTAGGTTAGTTACCTACGCATTAATTGCAAATCCGCTAACGATGCTTGGCACAGATAGTTCGCGAGCACTTTATGCATTTTCCACGTCCCTTCCTATCAAAGTGCTAAAGCACTTGAACATGATGTATCGTTTTTGAAAATCAATTGCGTTGAGATCTTTCAATCCTAAGATATATCGTTCATAAAAAAACATTCTTAGCGTAGCCATTTTCATGTAAAAAATATTCAGACGTATTTAAAAGGAATTAAGTCGCGAATTAAGCATACCAATATTGTATCTAATAAACCAGAGGAATTAAAGCAATTAAAAGTCTTCCATTGTAGTGCCAAACAGGCACGTATCTGGAGGGGGGAAGTAGTTAATAACCCCCCCCCCCCCCAACCCTTCCCTTGAAATCCATCGTAATTTCATTTCATTTTACGAGCAAATTCAAGTTTGGTTGGTGCCGCGCGCGTTGTTTCATTAAAGCCCCTCCCTTCTCCCCGAACCCAAGTTAGATAAGTACCTGGTGCCTATCTTTAAATGCGGTAATAATAAATGTATTGAAGCACTCCTTAAGGCGACGATGTAGGTAAATTTCGAAAATTACATTTTTTGGCAATTTTTGAACAGTCATACTGAAATAACTGATGATGTTAGCCAACAAAAAAAATTTATCGTAACTCACAGTACCTTTCTTAAGTAGATAGCTATTTCAGATTTTTTTTAAGTATTGGAAAATTGAGGAAAATAATTAAATCTGGGAGCTATACAGGAAATTTTCATTTTAGAGCATTTTTTGAAACGTGCCTCACACTAAACTGCCCGATCAAGAAACTCAAAAAAAATACTACGGCATTTTAACAATAGTTGTAAAGAGGAATGCTTTCGCATAAATTTAAAAAAATAAGTTTTTCTTGTTAAAAAAAATTATATAAAAAGTGTAACTTTCATCCATATTCACTGTTAAATATTACTTATTACTGTGTGTTTTTTTCAAGTTTGTTTTTTTTTACATAAACTATGTACAATAAACTTGTAGTACTGACGATTATTTTTTTCAAATAAAATATCAGTATATTTTAAAAATAATATTTTGCAGAGCCCGTTTATATTATTTTTGTCATACAATGAGATGAGCGCGCTCTTCTCGCGACGACGCGCTGGCATTCAAAATGCCGCAAGCGACATTGGGTCAATATGGTTCTTATGTGGGGATCAATTACTGATTCAAATGGCATAACAGCCAACCTTTTATAATGAAATGTTATTGGCTCTTAGAAACGTGGTTCATTTCGGCTTCGAAGGCCGACATATGCGGTTGCGTTCGCGACGCTCTGTTTCATGACTTATTATTACCAAATTGACATTTCGATGGATCGGAGATGTGAAGTAAAAAAATATCGGTTTTAGATGGCTATTTCACCGTGTAAATGAAAGAGGTTTAAAAACATGATAAATCATATGTTGAAAAATAGAAACAATAATAAGTAAAATAATATTTAATATTTATTTATTTTTTTTTTAAATTTACAATATTACTTTTTTTTAATAAAAAGTGTTCATTTATTTGATAATAATGTTTCTTTATGTATAAAAACAAAAAAAAAATATACATATCGGTAGGTTTTGAACCTACGACCGGTGTGATCTTATGCGAGTTTAAAACAAGTGCGCCACTTCAGCTTGCTTCCCGCGAGTCAAAATGTGTCATATATAAGGGGACAGTAAATAATGCCAATACATTTGCGTTAGAGCCATATGACAGAGCTATACACCATGTATAAATATAATATACTATTAGGCTACGATTCTGACCGTTCTAATATAGAAAACCGTCAGATAGGCAGAATTGTAATTTAAAAAACAAAACGTAGGTATCTACTTTTTAAAAGCTTTTATTCAACTTGTAATGTCTGTGAAAAAAAAAACTAAAAATGCGAAGAAATATTACATCAGCAGTAGCTTATAATAAATGTCAAAACTTTTCAATTGATGAGAAAATTGATTGCCTGTATAATGACATTTTGAACGCCCCGATAGATGCATTTGGAAACCATGATAAATGTAGAAGTTTTTAAAATTGTTTGTCGGAAAATGAAACACTGGATGCAATGAGTTGTTTGATGGGTGACATTATTTGGGAAAGAATACGTTACATAACTTAAAACGTAGGTAGCAATACATGCAAGAAGCCTAATTCATGATGTAGATAGTAATGTTCTCGAAAGGTTTAACGGCATCATTGCAAAATTTATTGGTGGTAAGAGGACAAATTACATCCAAAAGCAGTCTTACCAAGCGCGATGTAATGCGGCAGTTATATCATTTAATACAAAACAGCCACTCTCAAGATTACATAAAAAATATATAGGCAAAAGTCCCTCTGGCAGGATATCAAAAGTGGAATAAAGAAGACAGAGGCATTTAAGTAAATCCATTCTTTATAAAAGAAATAAAAGCAGAAAGTTTTTTTGAAAAAAAAAACAATAATTCGCATTATGGAGAACATTGCAACCAACCCGATGTTCCATCAGAAATATTCGAAAAAAGCAAAGCTCTGTTATTTCAAGAATTGGAAAATAGAAAAATGATCGATTGCGAATTGAAAAACTTACGGTTATTCAAGGTGAAAGCAGCGAGTGGTTGGAATTACGAAGAAAAATGGTAACTGCGTCTAACTTTGGCAAAATTGTCAATAGTTAACAACACACAAAATGCGCCAATTTAGTTAAATCCATGACTGAAAATGGGATTTGAGCAACGTAGCATCAATTTGCCATGGAAAAGAAAATGAAACAACTGCACTAGAATGAAAAATATGTCTAGAAAAAGTGGAAATTCAGCAATGTGGATTATTCATTGACCCTAAATTTCCATTTTTGGGAGCTTCTCCAGATGGAATATCTGATGATTATATTTTTGAAGTCAAATTTCCCATTACAGCGCATAGAATCTGGTTAACGGAAGCGACAAGAAAAAGAAAAGTGACATTTTGGAAACAGAAAGATGGAAAACTTGAAATCAGCATCAAACATCACTGGTACGTTCAAGTTCAAGGACAGGTCCATATATAATTTCTTTTTATTTATTTATTTTTTATTTTATTTCTGGAAAAATACAGCGCATACAATATACATACGTGTTCATAAATGTAGAAAAAAAAGAAAAATATTACGCCTATAATCGTTTATTACACATTTGGATTTCAGCATATTACACTTAAAAATTAATTATAAAATAAACAAAGTTCATATTAAATATAAAAAATATATAGAAAACCGATGGGAGAGGTAGGGAATTGGAAGTGATTAGGAAGAAGGAGTTAGACGATGGTATGTGTATATGTATATAGATATAAATAAAGATATAGATAGGTCGTATAGTGGATATATAAATACAGATATTTATTGATGTTTATAGGTAATTATAGATATATAATAAATATTTATAGATATTTATAAATATTTGTGGTAGCTACTGATATGTTGTATATATATCCTTCTAGCCGTGTTCGGCCACAGCGACTGCATTGTAGATTCTAGTGACTTCTTTAGTCTTCTCAGAGTCCACTGTTCGGAAGCAGTCAAGTGCGCAGGCTATATTATAGTGCACAGGTGGGCGCGCGACCACGGGTGCACTCTCTCTTCCTCCCTCTTCTGAACCCGATGGAACGGAGACCGTTACGACCAGAGAAAAGTTTGGATGCAGATAAAATAAAATAAATCAATTAATCGTTAACGCAGCAATGACTGTCATTGTTAAATTTTTACTCAATATTGCAGAGCTATTTTTTCGGATTTAGTTCGTTTTTCATACTGTCATTTATGAAATTGGTAGTTATGGCTTGTGGTGATGTTTGAGTTTTTTCTGGAGCTATTGTAGAGATGACCGGTGACTTATTGGTAGTTGTTGTAGTAGGCGGTGATATAGAAGATGCATTATTGGATTTATCCTGGTTTTCTGATGATCTCGTGTTGTTGCTCATGGGGCTGTGTTGAATACAGCATACAGTCTCTTGTTCCGACATTATACAAAATTGTGATAGTTTCCCTTTTGGCAAATCCCCCTCAGTTTTTGGACAATTTTTCGCCGGTAGACATACTCCTAAAACGCCATTTATTTCACATGACTCTTCACGGCAGTGTATATGCCAGGTCCCTTGGCACTTCCGCAAGGGCTCTTTCCAATACTGGTAACGGTGATTATGTTGAAAAGGCATTGGTTGTCAGCTATCGCCACTTGCAGAGGTCCACCACTATCGCCTCCACAAGAGTCTCGTAATCCTTCTAAGCTGCCAGCGCACAATTGATCGTCCTTATACCTTGCGGTAACCTCCTTCTGAGAGTCTTTGCATATAGTCTTCGAAAGGTGGCTGGTCAATCAAATCCACCACCACCTTCAGTAAGTCCTCCGATGTATCTTCAGCAAAGTCGATCTGCCTTCAGCCAGTAACTACAGCTCGCTTGTTTTCGATGGTCGACTTTTCCATAGACACGCTGGTCGAATATTTAAAGTGAACAGCTCAGACCGATCAGATCCTTCGGGACGCGTCCCGTGTTAACCGCGAGTTAATCCAGACTATAGAATTGCACTATAATCACTAAAATTTATTATTTAATTATTATTTAGAGGGGAGAAAATTTTAAAATATGTTGACACTTAGAATTTAAATTTCGAATTTTATTTTGTTGTATAGAAAGTATATAACTAATTACTATAGGTATTAACAAGCTCGTTAGGTGCAATTGATTTGAATAATTCTTTAACGAACGTCGGTTGGTTGAGGTTGAAAATGTCGATGGTGGAGAAACAAGAGTCGTACGTGCATATCAGCCCATAAGCGATGGAATGTTTCCCGTAGTTGGTATTGGCACGAGATACCTCAAACGTGCGTGAATTGCGAATTAATCGCTGAGGAACGAAAAAACGTAAGTTTTCAACAAGGTATGAACTATCTGTGGTATTGTGGATAACTTTAAAGAAAGTGTGCTGGAAAGAAACTGTAACTGGAACGATACATATAACTGGAAAGGAAGTGTGCCTATTTACATTTTGGTCTGGTAAAAACGATCTCCTCAAAACCGAATATATACAGACGAATGATTTGATTTGGACAAATGTCATGGAAAAAACTTGTTTGTTTTTATATGGACTGTGTATTACCTGAAATTATCGATCCAGGAGTATGAAGGAATATGGATTTAAGGGAGCCTGAATACACTTTGAAAGAAGCAAATAAAAGAAACGACACGATAAAACGAAAGAAATCGGTTCCTCTCCCTTGTCCAACGCTTAAGCGGTAGTTAGTTTTCAGTGATTCCATCACAAAGTGAGCAAAGAACTCACAGAGAATGTACTTGCCAATAACACTCCAAAGCAAAGCACAAGCAATATAGAGCCACCGAAAAGTACACGATATTCCAAATCTGTGCTGAGTACAGATCTAATTAATAATGATGAACAGGCTTTTGAAAATGTATTATCATTTGATGAATTTTAATTACAAAAGTCGGCGCACCACTACAAAGCGACACTGTCAAGGCTACAAAAAGGAAGTCTCAAATGTGCTGCGCAATTTTAAATGTATTTATTCGTCTCTTTACATTTAATATGTATGTATCTACTCAGAAATAACAGACTACTTTGCCAACCAGAAATGTCTTCATGATTTTTTGTCTTAATGATTTTATATTTTAATTAATAATTATTTATTTTTAATGATGTGTATTTCTTTAAAGTTTACAATGATGTGCTTACAGTATCTAAAAATAAATTATATTACTTTTTAATTAAATAATTTTTTAATGATAATGTACAAGGCGATGGGTGTCGTTATGTCCTCCTCAAAGAACTATTATACCGCGAATAAATAGTTCGATACACAATGTTGTTTTTTAATTCGATTCTAAATGTTTTTTCTGCCAAAAAATACTATCAAAAACTGTCACTACAACTATCAAAAAAATACTAAAGCTGTATCTCACGGAACATGAATTGCGATTTATGTCATTTAAAAGCCCTTGGAAAACTGTATCCAAAACAGTTAACGGCATTTCTCCAATTGTCATCTATCACCATTTAAAATAATTTTAAAATGTCGAAAATTAATTAGTGACAGGTGACTCTTCTTAATACAGTTTTTCAGGGGATTTCAAATGACATATCGCAAATGAAATTCTGTAAGATATGGCTTCTGTCAATTTTTGACAGTGATAGTTTGGTTTAACAGTTGACAGCCAAAATCTAATGGGCGCATTCCAGGGTGATACTATCCCTATGTTCCAAATTTCAACTCAATCGGTTCAACGGCTCGGCAGTTATCGTGAGAGATTACATACAGGCAAACAGACATACATTTCTCTGAAAATGGTCTTAATCATCTTGGTGGACCTCAAAATGGACATCTCTATCGTTATCTAAACATTTTTTTCCGCACGATCACAACACCTTCCCTACCAGTGGCAGCCGGGAAAGTAATATAATGTTCAAGTTTAGATGATGATAAAGCGTAGCCTTCTTCACCAGCGTAGGTACATGACACTTGCATAATCCCAAAATATAAATCCCATTGCAATAGTGTATACCTAGTGTGTTTAGTCCAGACATCGATAGCGAGTGAATATCGCTGCGAGATGAGTCAACATAATAAACACCTGCCCCGTCGCGAGGGGAGGGGGTAAGTAGGCGGGGCTTAAAAACTCAGATACGGTTTATTTTTTAAGTAGTACGTCGCCTTAGTTGAAAAAAGTGTTAAGTCGAATCCGTATCACATGAACTGCTCCTGGACAACCGCACATTTGCTGTATTAATAAATGCGGTATTAATAAATGTATTGACGCACTCCTAAATACATTATCGAAGGTTGTTGAAAAAGTTGTTGAGTCGAATCCGTATCACATAAACTGCTCCTGGAGAAATGTACTAATAAATGCGGTATTAATAAATGTATTGACGCACTCCTAAATACATTATCGAAGGTTGTTGAAAAAGTTGTTGAGTCGAATCCATATCACATATGTAAACTGCTCCTGGAGAAATGTACCGTGTATGTACTGTGAGGTCGCAAGTAACCCTATGTTGTGATTCTAGGTTTAAGCATTGATTATAAATACACTATATAATCAATGGGTTAAGTTTGCTATATTAGGTGTAGTATAATATTTAAATCATCATCGTTATAAGCGGTGAAATAAAACATACCGAGCACGCTTACAAAAACAAGACTTGCTTACAAGAGAAAAAACAAAACAAAGCAAGGCATCAAAAGGTTAGTCGGCTACAGTGGCAAAAAAAAAGTATAAAGCCTTCGCCGTAAAGTATCAGAATGCGTCACAGATCACCAATCTGAGGATTGGTGTTGGGTAGAAGTAGGCTGGAGTGCGGATCAGTGGTAATAATATGGAATCCCTGTGGCGCATTACACTGGAAAAAATCAAGAGAATAAAAAATCTTCTTATGGTTATTAACTACTGATTCTACCGGGGCGTCGATTTCGATGGCAATTTGAAATTTAATAAGATTGGAATAAGGTTGCAAATACATCTGACCTGTACCCTCTGTACCTTGGTCGGTTGTAACGGATCTCGTGCAGTTGTTCGTTAACTCTGGTCGGCTCAACTCGCAATTCAACTCCTATCCAGTAGCCTCTTAAGACCCCGGTAAGAACGCTGTTTCCACTGCCATGGCACAGTGGATTAGTTCCCCCAGGGATATCCCTTCAGGAGTTCCTAAGCGGTTTGCGCACCGTGCGGCGTCAGCCTATCGTCTGTGCACTCCGGCGAATAACTGGAGGGGTCTGGAAACGATATACTGTTTTCTAAGCAGCTTAGGTGGATGTTGATTTGATGTCAGCCATTCTTGAAACGACCAGTTGGCCAACCATTCCTGAGTGGTAGACGGCAAAGGACGCCATGGTCCGCGACAAAGTCGAACTAAATTACCGCTAACATAAGCGACTTCGGACCCGTAACCAGACGGGAGGACGGAAAATTAGGCCAAATTTGGTAGTCAAGGTCGGCCTGCTGTTTTCTCTAACCAGTGTCTCGCGGTATAAGGCTGTGGACGGTGGACTGTTTTCGTTCACAAGTCTCTACGTTCACTACAGGTTGAAAGGACGATCCATATCGTTATACCTTCGTGGGGTGACGGGTTCGCACGTTGTATGTGACATCACACTACTGCGCCTTGTCAACAGCGTAGGTACCGAGGGGTAGACTTGACTGCTCCAAAGTGCTGCAATCGTTGCCATTCAATACCCTCAAATTACCTCACGCGTCATCTTGAAGTTTTCTACACTTATCGTTATGTGTTTAATACCGCTCTGCACTCTCTCATTCATGGAATTTTGAATTACATACTTCAAAAACCATATCAATAAGCACGATATTTAACTTGTGTATTCAATGACATACAGAACATTCACCCGAGATCAGGTCCTTCACCAAGGCAATAATATTTAAAAAACTGCATATATTGTTGTATGTTATCATGGAATTTATGTAGTGTCGGAAACTTTTCAATTTATCAATTTAATAAAAAAACACTAATAGATTCGATCACTCTAATGTTAAATCTGACAGAAATAGCCCCGCCCCGGACACGCAATATTTCGAGACTCTAAATGTTCAAATTTACATAGCAAGTGTGTCTCTTTTTTAGTTTACCGGCCTACCAATTGACGAGGAGGTAAAGTATTGTGAACACATTAAAAAATCGAGATGAAGACGGATATATACATGTTGATACCTCCAAGACGATTAAGACCATTGCCAGACTGAAATCTGTCTGTGTGTCTGTGTCTGTGAGAGGTTGGTTGTGAGAGTGTGAGGGTGATATGTGTGAGTGTGTGTGTGTGTATAATTCTCCACGATGGCGCCCAAACGCTTCATCCGATTGAGCTGAAAGAGTTGCAAAGATTGAAGTAGAAAGGTCTACCCGAGGGCTCACCAGTCATACTTCAATCTCCAAATATTCGACATAAAGACTTGACTTACGTTACACAGATGCCTTGTTGGACCGAAATCACTTTTTGTTTGGAATATCTCGTATACAAGCGACACATATATTATTTTTAATCCGCCATGTTTAGAAATATACCTACTACATAATTCTTGGTCCAATATCATTTTAATACCACGGAAAATACTACAAAAATACTACTAAATGGTCGGCGAGGGGAGGGGGTTGCTTCTCGCTGTGGGTATTGGAGGGGGGGGGGGTTGTCTACTTACCGGTAAATTCTTGGGGTGACACAACCGAATTTTAGGTAGTAATTAAGATAGTTTCAAAACTAACCTAACCTACCACCATATAAGAAATTATTAATTGTTTTAAAAAAAATCCTAACTTAGCCTACCGAAATATACCTATATGTTTGATGCTATATCTCACTCAGTTATAAAGGCCGAATAAAGATTAATGCAGTTTCGAAATCAGCGTGGTAAATATACTTAGTCGGGTGACGATAAAACCTCAACAATGTGGAATAGTTTCCGATTGCCTATACATAAATACCCAGTTGATTTTGAAGTTAAATAAATAAGTTATCTTGACATTAAATTAGTCGTTAGATCAAGGTTAGATAAATCACGACAACTTATATATGAGCCAAGAAAACTTACCTGCGACGATAACGCTGGGAGGCCTCGGCAGAACTGTAAGTTCGTTATCTCGGTCTTTTCCAGGCGTCCATACTTTCCGAAAAGACCCGCAGCAGCAGCGTTTGTGGCAAGCGTTCCCCATAACGTCTTCCAAACAATAGACAGAACGGCCACTTCACATTTCACGCCAGCGTTGAGCGAATCCACATGGACGTGTCGTATTAATAGTATTGTTTTGGTTTAACAAACAATACCCCTTTTAGTTAACCAGTTGCAGCTTTGTTTTGCTAGTAAGTACATACGCTTAATGTAAATGAGCGCTAACTACACCGCCTTTGGCAGGAAAAAAAGAATTGTAAGTTATTTAGGTGTGTTATTAAATGTAGTAAGTGTTGCAAGGGAGACCTGCACTCGGTAATCTGTTCTATTGACATTGAAAGAAGTTATAATCGATGGATTTTAATTGCTACATAATTTCAATAGATTAAATTTAATTATTGTTTGTTTATAAAGTGCGTAATAAACTTCCCGTCGCCGATCTATGTTTCACAGCATCACATTTTATGAATTCAAATTTGAATGTGCAAACAGCTGTTCAAATGGTTAGCTCACTTTATTTTTTTTATACTAAAGTTTCGCGCTGAAATATGAACCGAACACCTCGGTGCGGAGATAAAGTGTCAACTGGTCGGCAGAGTTGTACATATTCACACATTACATTCAATGAATTCAAATTTGAATGTCCAAACAGCTGTTCAAATGGTTAATTAGCTCACTTACATATTTTCTATATTACAGTCTCGCGCTCAAATATGTAACAGACACCTCAATGCGGAGATAAAATGATAACTGGCCGGCAGAGTTGTATACATTGACACACCTACGTACGCACCCATCCATTCTTAATTTTCCGATGACATATTCATTCGCAACTGCACGATCTTTCGCATCGAAAGAATAATTTGATACCTAAATAAACAATTTGTCACTGAAATATTCACGGATTAGATCATCAAGCGGTGTTGATGTCTGTTGGATATACGTGAAGAACTAGTTAAATAAAATTAAATGCATTAACGCCGTTCTCAGAATACCCACGACTATGTCACACTTTCGCTCTCGAGTCTTGCTTCGCCAAACTAGTTGGAGTATACACACATACATACACATACATATCCGCATGAGCTGGCTTGACCTTTCGTTCTGGGAGAGCTTTCCTCTTCAATGAAAAATTTAATTCTCTGTGTCATTTTTCTACTTTACATACTCGACGACACCGGTCATTTTGTTTGCCTAATTAATTGCAGTTTAGCAGCGAAGACGTCTGAATGCGGGTGACTGAATCATCGACGACTTTGGCTACTTGACATTCGACCTCGTCGATATAATCGTGTCGCTTGTTGGTCAGAATTTGAACAGAGGTAACCGAGAACTTGGCAATGTTCACAAAGTTAATAATAGAAGGACAATCTAATAATAACATCATTTATCAATAGTAGTTTTTGCAAGGTAAGTATAAAATTTCGGAACAAATCAAAACATTCGAATTGTATACAAAGAGATACAGCTCCAACTATATCAAGCACTCCCTAATAAACAGAGCTATGCCAAAGTACAATGATAGGTTCGGGTACGTTGATATTCTTGCATCCGGTAAAAGTCACTTTAAAGGAAACCATTAGAAATCATATCAGTCCGTGGTCCCTCCCTCTCTTATATATTATTTTAATAATCGCATGAACAGTTTTTATAAGATATTTTTAATTTATTGTCGGTGCAAAATAAATAATAATGATATAATTGCTATGTAAATTTCGTATGAGGAAGATGTAATACTCTCATATCAAGCATCACTTACATTAATTTTTTTCTCTTTTCTCTTAAATAATAAAATCACTCCCAAAGAAATATGTATAATTAAAGGAGATTTAAAGATGAATAGTGTAAACATTTAATTAGTCACAGTATTATTTTGTATCTTTTGTGATTGTTTCCTGTTAACGCTGTTTGTTTATCGAATCAAATAAAATAAAATTTAGGCGTATAAAATAAATCATGACTACAAAATCAATTGAATTAATCTACTATGAAAAGGCGTACCCTCAGGTATTATGCCTGATTTTTAAGATGTCTTAAATGATGACGAAATTAAGATGTTTATTAAAATAGAGCCACTGTTATTATATATTGCGAGCATTTTGTTGTTCACTAATAAGCTGGGCACGTTTTTGAATGTCGCTCCTCGTTATATTAGGAAGTTTATTCCAGGTCACGGTAGCATTACAGGTGAAACTTCCTTTATAACTCGTTTTTCTGTGGCGGAGGAGCTCGTGCCATACAGGTGGGTGTTACGTGACCATATCTGCTTCGAGTATAGATAACCAGGCTTATTTGTGTTTACTAGTTTATGGAGAAATGTCGCTAAGCGGAGTTGACGTCTTCGTCTTATGTTCAGCTTGGAGTCCTTGGAAAGCAAAGGAGTGGCATGACTCCGTGACTCTATGACATGCGAACCAGACATTCTGCACCCTCTTCACTCTTCGCTCCGCTTTCCTACAATATACGGAATATAGGGATAAGGCGAGCTGACATTTAAGCGAGTGACTTATTTCATCCCCGGTGTTTCATCTTATGTTAGGAAGGGCGTGCTATAGAGTCGGAGCCGGTCACTTTATTTTCATTTGGCATTGTGATAAAAATGTAAGACATCAGGCTCTCGATCTAAATCCATTACACCAAAATTAGCATCTAGACACTTATCTTGCAGGTCGATCGACAGAGCGCTACACAAAGTGACAACCAAAATAAAATGCTCTTTAAAAAATAAATTGTCAACTCTAGGCATTTTCATTGACATAAAAGGAGACTTTGACAAGGCATCCTCAACTAGCATTGAAAGAGCTTAATTAATAACTTAATAATCGTAAATTGTTTACGTTCGGATATACCGGTGATATACGTATATTAATTAATGGAGACAATAAAATAAAAACGAAAAATTGAATGAAAAATCTATTTTTTGCACAATAAAAACATTTACATAAAATGTCAGCTAGCTAAGCAATATCTTCCAGTCGACCGACATGTTGATGTGATAAGAAGAGTAGGCAAACATGGATTACTATAAGGTTAGTGTAAACATGGATTATAAACAAGTAAATAAATAAATTTGTATTCGAATAGCATATAAATACATATATAAATACATATACATAATGTATACATATATACCTACATATATAAATATATACATAAAAAAACTACCAGAATAAGGGGAGGAAAGGGAAGGAACAAGGTAATGGTTAGAATTTGTCGGTTATATTTATTATAAAAAGCAGTGCCTTTTGTTTAGACTATTTCTACTCTTTATTTTGAAATTTATGGGTAATAGACAAGCGTGTTTATTATCATACGGCAATCTCTTTTCAATGATTGCTTAAAGGTGGACAGCGAGATAACACCTTTAATAGCTGGATGAAGCTGATTCCACATTCGAGCTGAATGTACGGAGAAGGAGTAGGACAATAATATGGTTTTATGATTTGGGATACATAGAGTATTATTCTAACTTGCACTTGCATTAACCATCACTCCCTAACCCAGACAACTTGAATGTGCTCAACAATACGATGCTGAAAAGTGATGCGAGAACGAATCACCTTCTGTAAATCCTTGAAAGACGAAGCTAGTCCTCTTCAAAAAAAGAGTGAAAAAGAAGGGCTAAGAGCACCGGTGTGACACTAAAGTTTTCAAAAGTAGTAAAATAGTCATATCTAAGTATTACTCTAGATAGCAAATTGAATTGGGAAAATTACATTAAGATAAAATGCAGGAAACAACCATAGCCTTTGGAAATTCAGAAGGATGATGGTAAGATATAGGGTTTTCCTCCTATAAATACACTAAGAACAATGCTAGTTTATGGGCTATAGTATGGTGGCTCAGGAGTGATCTTCGAAAGGCTGCAAAAAAACTAATGACGTACGGAGACTTGCGTATGCGAGCTATTGGTGCTATGGCAATGGCACACACAGAGGCACTAGGAGTTACATATAATAGGCCCTACCACCTTCTAAACCTTTCTTTATAAAACAAGATGCAGCGAGAACAAACATTCGTATCCAGCAGCTAAAACTGTGGAACACGAAGGGGAGAACAACAAAAGATAGCAAAATTTTATAGTAGATATCGGATGACTTTCCGCTACTGAAGATGGATACAGACAAAATGCTACTGAGTCCACTGCTTATACAATAAGATGTTGGTAATATAGAGGCATCCGATAAAATAATTGTTTATACGGATAATTCAAATACAGACGAAACAACTAATGCTAGGGTATACTCGCAGTCCCTTGGACTAAAAAATCACTGGAGCCTAACTCTACGATTTTCCAAGCGGCAAAATCAGGTATAATAATGGCTGCAGGAGAAATACAACAAGAAAAATTAGAGAGAAAGGGTATACATACACAGGTATATATAGAGATCAGCATTCTAGCACTTAAAGGCTACTGGTAGACATCTAAATTACCAAAAGAATGCCACGAAAACCTTTCAAAAATATCACATGAAAACAGGATATATCGCACATGGGTGAATGGACACTGGAGTGAGAGGTAATGAAGAAGTATATAGACTTGCAAAGCAGAGCTCATCATTCGTCACGTCCACGGATCGGATAGGATCCCACTTTGCCATTGGCAGAGGGAAACACGAGGCCCGCCTTGTGTAACAGACCCAAGGAGTGGATAAAGCACAGGTGGAAAGGAGCTAACCTGAGGCAAGCAAAGAGGGCCATTAGGTAACACACACTAAGATTCCGTGGCGTAACCGAGCCGGTGAAGCCGGTGCGGCGCACCGGGTCCACGGTAGTTCGGTGGCCTAAAATGCAACTTCCGTTACGATCGATTCGACGTTCCATCCAACTCTATTCGGAAGCTAAGGAATCCGAAAAAATGGATGTCTCAAAACTGATCGATTATTTTGCAGGGTGCAACGACAACCATTTTAGAAATGTATTTGTTCATATTTTTTTATGATACATTATATGATACATTTAAATATTCTATACTCCCCTAAAAATATTTCTATGTGAAACTTGTTCCGCAACATGTTGATGGCAATGCCCTTAACTGAATACACCGACTTATAAAGTAGGTACTTACAATATAAATATATAATGTAGATAGGTATACAGTAATTACAACCTATGTCACCTATAAACATAATTGTAAGTAGGTAAGTAGGGGTAGGGGCCTTTTGTTCAATTTTGCACCCATTTTTATAGTTACGCCACTGCTAAGATTGGTAAGTTACTGCCTAAGTTTTTCCACGGAAAACTTGAGAAAAACGGTCGGTCTGCTAACTGGTCACTGTCGACTCAACAAACACATGCACACACTAGGGATAGTCGACGACCCCGTTTGAAGGGGTTTCGGAATAGAAGATGAGCCGGCTGAACTTTCAATATGTGTTATACATAAGACAAAACGAATTTACCGCGTGAAGTTTGAC
Source organism: Micropterix aruncella (assembly GCA_944548615.1). Lineage (NCBI taxonomy): Eukaryota > Metazoa > Arthropoda > Insecta > Lepidoptera > Micropterigidae > Micropterix > Micropterix aruncella. The sequence continues at coordinate 7,255,925 of OX155951.1, forward strand.
AGTCTACCCTGGACAACAGCGGTTGCAACATTGCCGAAACGTCGGGTGCTACAAACTGGGTAATTTCGTTTCATCTTATTTATAATGTCAAACAACAGCGATACTCTTCGATTCCAGATGGACGTGCTTTGGCTATAAGAAGTGAGAAAATAATGGGCACAAGTGAGGCTGTTTTGAATTATGTGTACGGCTTCCGGTCGTCGTGGATTTTGTGACAGGTCTCCCAGCTGTGTTTATTGCAGGATCTATAGCATGGAGTGGTTCTGATACATACTCGATACATACTCGATACTACGATACATACTCGTAGGTGCCATTGCAAGCCACAATGGACCTAAAATTAGGACTAAGTAGGTACGGGTCACCGTCTGATTAGCTATTGATTGGAGATTGATCCCTCATATCGTTATCACATTTATCATCATACTTTACTTTACATATCTACAGGCATGGTCTGCAAACAGTCACCAATCTACAAGTAATCAAAACAGTCAAGTAATCTAATATTATAAAGAACGAGAGTCACCGAGTCGGATGCACCACTGCGCTGAGGTAGTCACGGAGTTTTTAAGTATAGGTAGGTACCTACTTGATTCCGCAGAAACACCATCCAAGCACCTTGCTAACATGAGGTTCGAAACGCGAATTTTTATCAAAGATAATTCCGAGGTTTATAGAAATAGAAATAGAAATATATTTATTGTCCGAAATTGTGGTGGTACATTTATGGTGATAATGCGTAAAACTATGTCTCTAACAATTACCTGTTATTATAATGACATCGAAGATGATTCCGAGGAAGCGATTGCGCTGATATTACTATTATATTTTCTGATGCAATTTAGTAAATAAATACTACGTTACAACGTAAACTAGAAGACGCTGTTAGCATCAAAAGATTTCAGGGCGAAACTTGTTTGAAACTCTCAACGGCATCGTAAATCATAACATATCATTAAACGCTTGGAACTATTTACAGCAGTTTATTATTAGACGTGTACTTAGAGCGGGTACGCGCGTTAATGGTGCGTTTTCCCGCCTTTCATCGGAATTCTGTGTCGACTTCTTTTACGATTGACCATCTTCCCAATTATTTTCTTTTACGACTGGAATGTCGCTTCTGTGAATCAATTTATTACAAGACTATTGGGTTGATATGATTGATGACCTGCATCGCAGCGTCCACGAGACCTCGCATGATGCGCAATGCTTCGAATGCAATATACAAGGTCAATGCAAGAGCAAAGTCAATTAGCATTCTATGTAGGCAGTTGTCGATTTCACCCACACAGCTCGAAATAATATATTCGCGCACCATATTTAAAAGAAGTAATTAAAACAAAACGCTGAGTTTGCTAATGCGTGTATTAAAACTTTTTGAGATCCCAAAAAACCAACACCACCACAGTGCAAAGTCAAAATGTATAAGAAGTATATAAAAATAAAAGCAATAGTTTTGTTATTCGCTAATTTCGTTGTCGTTAATTAGAATAAAAAATGCATCGTTATATGTCATGGCACATCGTAATTCCCTGCAGATGTAAGAGGCGCAACATCCTATATATTTATATAAAATAAATGTTATTTACTAATCTTAAAATAAACTTTGAGGTGTTGCAAGTGCGTTTTATTTTTTTATTTTTTCTTTTGCGTGCGTGAAATTTATATTAAACACAGAACACTTGAATCGAATCATAATCCGGTTAACATGGCCGTTGTCATTGTTAAAATTGTGTGGTAGATTTTCCAATTAGTCAATTCTTATTTAGCGAACGTTGACGGAAGTAGATCCGTAGATTTCATCTAGTTGGCGGGAAGAGAATGTTGCCACAATCTTCCTGTCGCCATTTCTTCGCGGAATGAATTTATCGCTGTAAGACACGAACTCTCCTGGCTTGACATCTCTGTAGCGAATCTAGGAATAACAAATATTTATTTTTACTGCTTGCTAGAATAGGCGTTTTAGAAATAGGCGTTTTAACCGCATATTGAATTGTAATTACATTTTGCGGTATTTTAATCATTTCCACAACTTCCTATGACTCGTTACGTACCTGCCGCGGCCTTTGCAATCCGGGGCCTTCAAACGTGAAGAAGCAATCGGTCAAATGGGTCGTCAATGGATTCTGGAAGCTGAACGTAATCTGGCACTCTTGGTTGATGGATGGATTGCCGCGTACCTAAGAAATAACACATTATTAAAAATATTTTTTGAATTGACTTTTTGTGACTCACCTGTACTTGCATCCTTGGTTTGTGCAACGGGAAGTCGTCCTCCTCGGACCAAGACTGCCTGGTCTGCTTCACGAAGGCCATCGCGTGGATCTTGATCAAAGAATGATCCACCATTTTATCCATGTAGTCTTGAGGAGTCACGTGGAATTTTATGACCTCGCGCTGACCAGCCCGGATGTTGAAGTCGCCTTGGGTGCGTTTTATGCGGGAGGCAACGTTCCCTGTGTAGTAACATGAGTTGGCAGAGAGGACACAGGAGATGTTGCGGTCTTCATGAGATTTATTCTGTATGTTCAGGCAGACATCGAAAGGCTGCCCATAAGGAACCATGTCCACGTCGACGAGATCGAAGAAGACGTCCTCTCTCTCCCTATCGGGGAACTCGTAGTACTGCTGAGCACGCGTGAAGCCTCGGCAGGAGTTGAATACCCCCCACTTTTCAGCAGAATTGCCACCATCGGCTGTCTTATATTCGTGAGTGATCTCAGTCATGTCGCTGTCACCTTCGTCGTCGTCCCGCATTGGGGTCTTCGTCAGGATCTTTCGGCCCACACTAAAACAAACAAAAAATAATTCAATAAAAAAAAGATTTTTGAAGTAGGTATCTAATTTGCAGCTTACTGATAATGATTGGTAAACATTCTGATGAAGCCCCATTCGGAGTTTTCCTCTTCCTGAAAGTGACACATATCCGCGTTGACTTCAGAGTATACGAACGGAGTGTCGTACTGGAATCCGACTTCTCCCCTGCGAACCGCTTCCACGCTCGCAGGACCACACTTGTACACACTCTCTGCGTCTTCCTGGGGTGTGGCGTCAATGATTTGCCAGCCGCCATAGCCTTGAGGTAGATCAGGTCGAGCCATCCATACGTCGTTCCACACGTGGAAGTTCCAGCATGAGTCGAAACAGTCTTCATCCGGGCCATTGGGAATTTCATTGCCGTCTCTATCGAAGTACTTATCGATGGTCCAAGTGCGGTTCGTGTCATGGGCAGAGATGTAATTAGTCACGGATCGGCAAGGAATACCTTTAATTTAAACCATTATTAAAATAAACAATCTGCCCTAATTTACTAGAATAAAATGTGCATGTCATGTGCATACCCAGTGCTCTGCAGAACGTATTAACTAGGCCAGAATAAACCCAGCACTGGCCGTATTCTACAGGACGTCCGCCATCTCCAAGATAGCGCTCCATAATCGCCACTGAGCCAGTCCAAGCATGAGGAGCCGTTCCGTCTTTGTATTCATTATCCCAACGCCCAACCATTAGTCCATCGTTATCTTCATTAGCATGAATCTATAATAAAAATATACATATAATCGCAACAAATAATGATATATAATCAAATATTATTTAGTTTTATTTACAATTGAAGAAATCGCCCGAACGACTTGTATGGGATTGCTCCATTCGCTGTGCTGCAAGCTGCTCCTCTCGAGTAAATAGATGCAAGCCGGCAGAACCACATCATCAAATTGCCCATAAATCCATTTCCGTCCTTTCGGCTGTCGATAAGTGCCGCACCAGATTTTCCCATGGTCATTGAGGACGTACTCTTTGCGAGACGATTCGTTATCCATATAAACGGGATCCTCGCGACACCAAGGATTGAATAGTATATAGATGTCCTCGTCGCATTTGTAATCGTAGCGATTGTCTCTCTGCCCTTGGCGGTTGGTCTGCACCCAGCAGTTCCACAAACCGACCGGGGCGTTCGCCGGTATGTGGACTTGGAAGGTGATCGTGTTACCGTCTTGTCGCTGAATGCTAATATCCCAGCGATCCATTTCGTGAGCTAAAGCCGGTATATTCTGCATGGATCCATATCCGCGGGTCAGTGAATGTTGAGGCATCCTATCCATTCGATCGATGGGCCCGTGAGGGCTGAGAGGGCTGTGCTGGACAGGGATCGGTTCATTGGTGAATGAGCTGCGGCGCATAGTGTAACCACCTGACGTACTTCCGACTGTTGCTGGGCCCATCGTGCCCATAGTGCCCACAGTCCCCATTGTTCCCATGGATCCCATCGATCCCATGGATCCGAGGGTGCCGGACATCGGTTGGAAATCTCTGCTTGGTATTCCTTGGAAGTCGCGGGAGTGCTGGAAGCTGCCATGCTGTCCGCTCCAGTTTAATGGAAGGACGACACGCGTACCTTTCGTCACACTAGGCTTTGGACCTGGAATAAAACATTATTAAAAACAGGAACCTATTATTACATTTTTTAAACTTACCGAATGTGAAGATGAGCCGAATCAAATCCTGCTGTTTATCCAAAGTGCGATCGAAGCGAACGGCAAAGAAGAAATTCTGCCCTCTGCGCAGAACAGGATTCGGCATGATGTTATCGTTGATCAAGTCGTACTGCTCCGTGTGATGCTCCTTAGCATTATCGCGCGAATAGAACTCGGTCAGCTCAACCTTGAGGGGTTGCTGAGAGTAGTAACTCTGAGGCATCATTTCGAAGTGATCCTGGCGGCGCCGCCGTTCGTTCTGATCGGACAATCTCGAGATCAAGTTGTGTGAATACTGAGTGTTGGGGTTATTCCTTGAGGAGTGCGACATGCGATGGAGAGATCCGGTGCTGTGAGAGCGGCCTGGACGCTGACTGGCGGTCGGACCCGGGCGCTGATTCGGCGGTCGTCGGCTCAATCCGGGACGATGGGAGTAGCTGGATATATTGTAGTTGCTCGATATACCCGGGGTGTAATTGGAGGCCATGCCTCCGAAGTTGCAGTTTTGCATATCGCGCAGACATGACGACATACCGGCCATGCTTACAAAACCACTGGACGTCTGCCCCGCGGCGGATATGCCCGTCACGCTAGACGTCATACTAGATGACATTCGGTCGGTGCTCGACCTTCTGACCATCGCCATCTTGACTACGGTAAGCGAGAAACGCTCCACACAACGTCTCCTGATGTAACACTTAGAAGACTGCTGTAATACAGATCCCAGATGTATTTATATGCTAAGGTAGTTGACCTGTCTAGCACCGAACCATTCTCCTTTTGAATAGTGTCACATTACATGCATTGTTCCTTTTCGCAAACCAGGAAAACGAATAGATCCTTGAAGTTGAGTTGCAACGCGTGGTTTCGGAGCGCTACCGAAGCTATATAGTATATAGCTGTTAACTGTGAACTATGAGTTATGTATATCCAATATAATTTATGTAAGTGTGGCTATAGATAACTTAATACTTCGATGTCGAGGCCTATTGAGCTTTAAATATACATATTAGCAAAGCCTTTGTCAAATATATGTATTAATAATGAATGAAATTTTAAACAATTTTATATTCTATTTACGAAGCGTTTTCTAAAAGGCTGTCGATCTTATAAGCATTATGAAATCGGCAGTAATTTCCAAGGCCAATATTCTATGTAATTGTGACTGCCCTGCCCTATCTAGGTTAACGACCATCGATATAATTATATGATATAAAATATATCATCTAATAATAAGAAATTGTGAGGTACGTGTATATTTCTATTATTTTATTCTACTTTGTATGATATTATGATCCCAATCACAACGAAGCAGCTGCTTTTCATGGGCTTCAATCCTTACAATCAAGAAGAAAATGCGCAGACGTGGTGTTTTTCCATAAAATATTGGCAGGTTATATTGATTGTTCTGATCTTCTTGGAATGATATCTTTCCGTGTACCATCGCGACTCACTCGCCAAACGGAGTTATTCCACCTTCCGCAGGTTAGTACTAATTATGCACAAAACTGTTTCATGTATAGGGTATGTAAAATTTGTAATACGCAGCTCGGCGATATTGACTTATTCAATACGTCATCATTCGCTCTTAAGAAAGCAATTATTAATGATGGTATTGATTTATCATTGTAATCGCAATATATATCATATTATAAATAATATTTATTCAAGAATATCTTTAAATAATATGTATGTCTATATTATGGAACGTGTATTTACATAAAATTGTATTTACTTATTATGACTCCTTTCTTCCCAGTTCCCACCTGTCCCTATGAGTGTTAGTTAATTCTTCAAAAAAGATATATTGTTGTGTTTAAATTATGAATGTTTAAGTGGAAACATGTAATTAGCTTTATTTTTTTTAACTTAATAATTCTGTAACAAATTTATTGTAACAGCTGTATGTTTCCTTAAAAATAAAAAAATTAAAAAAAAATTATCGGGCGACAGTATTGTTATTCTAATAAAATAACCTACATACAGTCCCAATACAGTTTATTATGGCTATCATACATTTCAACGTTTAGGTACTTGTCAATTTCAATATCATCAAAACTATTTAAACCGATTTAATTTTTAGTAAACGTATTTCTAACAAATGGATTTGGTATATGAACATTTATGTAAAGAATAAATATATTGAAGACAGGCACATATCCACACTTCAGTTTCAGGGGGGGGGGGGGGGCATTCATTAAAATAACGCGCGCATAATTTATTTATTTATTTATTTATTGGTCCACAAAAAAAAATACACCGTCAGCACTTAACATAGATTGTGTTGCTCCTAACTAGGCAGAGCCTGTTCTAAGGAGAACACCAATACAAATGATTAAAAAATACATACTAAAAATAAAAAAAATTGAATCAAATCAAGTTAAATTCCAAACTAAAAATAAAATTTTTTAATCAAATCAAAAAATGAAATTCTCACTACACCAAAATAATATTAGAACTATAGACAAGTAATACTAAATAATAATAATAAAAATATATAATAGCAATAATAAATAATCATTTATAATAATAACTATTAATATATAAGAATTAATAAAAATACGTATATAAAATAAATAGAAAATAAATATATTTATTTATTTTAAAATTGTGATGAATGTTTTCTCCGTCTCTCTCCTACCAAGGTTTATTAACCATGATGTAAGGTGATATTTTTGTTGTTTGCTGCTAATTTCCAATATGTTCTCTTTACTCATGATATTAACCATTCTTGGAGCAAGAAAGCTGTAATGACGTTGTCCAAAAGACGTTAGACGTTTCGGCACTTCAAAGTTTCCCTTATAACGACCTGATCTCTCCCTGTTTTCCGGAGAAACACAATATTCGTCTTCATTGTTGTTTCCAAGATGAATTATTGCTTTGAGGCAATACAACTGCCTCAAATCAAGCAATTGTGCCTCAACATACAGGTCGTCAGAAGGGTAACGCCTAGGCTTCCTTAACATGATTCTAATTATTGCCTTTTGGACAACGTTCCTTTTGGAAATAATAAAATAAGTTTTTTCCAGATATAATGGCTTTTTGTCAAGAGCAAGCTTGGAAAGAGAAAGATTGTTTTGCAAGGAGGCACCAAATTCGTTGCTTGTTCAAACAAGAGAAGAACCAGCTGCTGGTAATGATCATTCTTATTAATTAATAACTATAAATATGTTTTTATATTTTTTATATTTTTAAATATGTTTTTATATTTTTTATAACCTGTTATAAAATGTTATGCTTCTGTATTGAGTTGTCCTTTGAAATTGTGATGCTGCAGGTATTGAATTATGAGTTTACATCGATTTGTGCCATGTATTATGGGAATGTATTTGGGCAAGAGCTTGGTGCTTTCCTTTATTTTTGTTTTTGTGGAACTCGCGCGGGCTTTCGTGGGTAGGTATGACATAAGCGGTGGGGATCTTTAGTTCACGAAATAGTGGTTTGCAAGATTCTCTCCTATTTAATCCGCGTATTGCTCTCACGGCTCTTTTTTGTAAAATAAATACCTCTTTAATATCAGTGGCATTTGCCCGCAATAGGATCCGATGTCCCAAGTGGGAATCGGCCGGGGAATGGTATGCACTCTCAATTTCCTTTTCGTCCAATATCTTTCTCGATCTGGATACCGCATAGCGGGCTTAACACAATTTTGGTTTGGGCTGGTCTATGTGGGTTTACCGTGACATGTTTTCGTCGGTGTAAGTTCCTGGAAATTTAGTGGACTTGGCAATCTCGATAGAGTAATTTAACTGTTTTTCTTTTTTATTTGAGAAGTTTATCAACACTGCTTTGCTTAAATTGGCGACATCGGGTTCAATCTAAACTAATCATTGACTTCAAAAAGTGTTTTGCTTGTTGGATCCTCCATTTTTGTTCTATAGTCACTTTCAAGAATGCGCGTGGTGTCATCTGCAAGTTGGACAGTCTTGGCACAAGTTATGTTGGTTGCTAAATCGTTACAATAGAGTTTGAAGAGGAGAGGTCCTAATGTTGAGCTCTGAGGCACACCGATGTTTACTATTTCAGAACTCGATTGCTCAGCCTTTTCCTCAATTCCATCAATTATTTTAATCTCCACCACTTGCTGCCTGTTTTGTGGGTACGATTTAATGGGTGAATTGGCCACTCCTCTAATTCCATAATGGTTTAGCTTGTCTACCAGGGTATTGATGTTTATACAGTCGAATGCTTTGCTTAGATCGCAGAATTTTTATACACTTTTTTTATACACTGTTAGCTTAGATCGCAGAACTTTTTATACACTTTTTTTATAATTTGAAATGTAATTTCATTTGTAGAAATACTATTTTTTGTAATTTCGTAATGTTATTATATATATATATATATATAATAATTTTTTGTAATGTAATTTCTATACCCAGATCGGGTTTATGAAAATAAACTTTTCTTATTTTTCTTTCTTATTCTTATACTACTATAGTAAGCCTTCAAAAAGAGCACATACTACACCAAACTTGAATTTTCCCGTAAAATGAAACAAAAATATGCCATATTTTGGGGGGTTAGATCCCAATTACCGCCCCCCCCCCCCCCCCGCACGGATACGTGCCTGACACAAGGTACATATTAAGTCCAGTTTATCCCTGATCCTCAATTTTTCTCGACTTTACTTTTTACTCAAAAAAATTCGTTGATGGAGCGCGTCCCTGTATCCCCTCCCCCTTCTGGATAAGTCCTTGATTGTGTAGATATTATAATTATGAGTAAAGGTAGTAACGGATATTACCGCATGTAGTAACGAAACTCAGTTAGAATTACATTTTTGTGTCAACAACAGGAAAATGATATGGAAAATGATATAGATAGTCAACGGGAAAATGATTTTACTATTTATACTATTATTTTTCTGTCAATAATAATTTTTGGGTATCCGAATATCAAATCGAAAATATCTTTTCAGCAGAAAGCCATCTTTTTTTAAATTTAGCGTTCTTTCAGTGAATATCGAAATTTAATATCTTGTGTATTTTTGTGAGCTTATTTGTGTTTCATCATAACAAAATTGTTGAATATCCAACAATTCCTATTTACTAGAATACTAACCTCACTCACGCTAATTATGTGGTAGATATTGCACACTAAATTGACAAAACTATTGTTTTATCTACATCATAATAATAAATATCATAGAATGCTGAAAGTAACTCGAGTTAGTAAGTTTCTGGATATTAAAAAGAATAAATTCGTCCCAAAAATGCACATTGGCAATAATAAATTGTCTTGGGACTGTACCTATATGAATGGATGAATATCAGTGTATTGATGAAGTAAGCTTAATGAAATACGCAACTTTTAACATGATAATGAATCAGGTTTCAAATACGTTTATCTCCGTTTTTAGTTGTTCACGCTCCCTTTTTATTATTGATATTCACATGTTAAAATCAAAACATGAGTTACTTGTGTCTACACTACAAAAAAAGTCGGCAGGTTTACATTTTTGAAATCGATTTAAGTACTTACTTCTAGCGGTGACCAAATACATTACAATGTTTATTACTCCTTACGGAGTGTTAAACAGACACGCTCTAGCGCATTTTTAAACGGATCTTTTGTTTTTCGCAACTATGTGTGCCGTACAATAGGCGATGCGATACGATACGGCATACAGCAACGTACCCATTGTACATCACTGACGCGTTAACTAGAAGCAATTTTATCCATCGTCCTAGCAACACAACAGGCACGCCTACTTTTTGGTTGCCATGCCAACATTTCAACAAAACATCAACATTTATTGTTGACAGCGCGCCACAACACAGCGCGCTAAAGACCAAGCGGTTATGGCTTAGGAATTTGTCATTCATCTCTTTTTAGCATGCGTGTTAGAAAGAGCCACACGCCCCTGAAGCGTATAGATTCCTGAATACACATGCCTCAGTCTCTAGGTCGGTCGGCGGGGATGTTTTCAGTTCTTTCATTTTGAAATACATAATGGGTCTCTTCGAGTTGTATAGCAGTAATGTGAAGATTAAATATAAAAGCAATTTTTGCTCGACTGCCACGATTTTCACAATAATAACTACGTTACTGGGAATTTCACTCCCTTTGATTATAGCTTACAGGAGTCGAGGTATGTTTGCGAAACATAATTTTAACATCTGTTTGTATGTTGCTGTCAATATTTTTTCATGTTTTTGTAGGGTTTTGGCTGAAGAATTATATGTATCATGAACAGCCAACTGTTCGATTTAAATACCAGTATTTGGTATTGCTGGAAACGAAAAATTTGGAAGATGTTTTTGTGTGTGGTAATATTGGATTCAACGTCAGGGAAAGTAGCGAATGCTCCGTCACGAAGGTGAATAATGTTTTAATTTCGTGAGCGACGGAAAAACAATTTTTTCAACTGCTCTAATCACCTCAGGCTTTTTTAGTTTATGCTCATAACGCAGTGGCGTCCATGGTCCGGAGCTAGAACGTTACTAGGGAATGTATGGAGGTGCACGCACTGGGCGGCCAGGCTCCGCTGGCTCCAGGAGCCGGCAGCACGCGTCCAAAATGGGAGCCACTGGCTGCGCACAGCCCGAATGTATGTGGCTTCTATGTGTGCGGTTAACCTCTAGGGATTTACCAATGTGTCAAAGATATTTAACAAACTACAAAATTAAATATATCGTCGTTCTATGTATATGTGAGACCTAGCGGCGTAACTAAAAAAAATTGGCCCCAGTGCAAAATTTAAATAAAGGCCCCTCCCCCTACTTATTTACGTTCAATATGGCATATATGATGTAATTACTGTATACCTCGCTAGATTATATGTTTACATTGTAACTACCTTATAATTCGGCGTTTCCATTTTGGGTTCAACAAGTTCCTAAGAACTTCAATGGGACACTCGGAATCACATAGAAACATTGTTGCGTGAGAATATTCGAAACATTTATTCCAATATTAATACGACACTTTACTGCTAATTACTGAATTATACCTATATATCTCCAACTTTGAGTGATGGTGAAAAATGAAAATGAAAAGTCAGTTTTTATTACTTAGGTACTTTATTTTCAGTAGAACTACCAAGTGCAAAACTGGTAGGACTAACAAATACCCATATAATATTATAACAAATATACCAATTTTCGCTTATCTACATATTGTTAACTACATAAGTACTTGTATTATAAAAATATGAGCAAAAACGTTTCTAGAGTGGATTTTGACTTTATTTGCACTCTGCAAAATCATCAACCATTTTTTTGGCTTCCTTTTCTTCCTAGCAGAGTTGGAAGGAGCGCCCATGGTAGACTGAAGTTCCATGGGCCCCCAATCTACCATCAGCCCCGGTGCGCTGCACCGGAGGCACCGGCTTAGTTATGCCACTTGAGAGACCACATATGCGCTAAAAATTCGAATTTGCGTTTTTCATTGTTATTGGTATTAAATCACGCACCGGATCGTTCTGTCCATGTCCCAATGGCTCAAATTGCTTAGTTTTCTTTTAACTCTCATTGCAGTGGCGTCTCATAGGCATGAGTTGATGATTCAATCCAGTGATACCTCTTATATACTTAGTATAAATTCCTCGCAAAATAACAAGTCTTTGAAAGTGTTGATGTTAGTACAGTAAATTAATATTTCATTTAAAATTTTGACTTTTTTCACAAAACTAAAAAAAAACATCTCGTCAACAAAGTTATTCAGTTTTTTTCATGACCTGAAAAGTTTGCGTGTTGGCATGTACAAGGTCTCACATATTGAACGACGATTCCTCCGTAGTATTTAAAATATTGACAAAAAATTACCCTTTTTATAAAATTATTTCTACTTGTTAATTTCTTCTAATTTTCATACAGCATTAAAGGCAATCATCCATTAACCCTTCAGGCCTCGGCCCCTCAGCCGATTGACAAGTTGATGTCCCAAAAAAAATTTGTAAAAATTAGTAAATAAATTGAATTATGACACTATCTCACCAAAACATTAATTACTGCCAAACCACTGTACCCATAATTAAATTAAAACATAGTAACATAATAAAACATAATAAAATAAAACAAAATAAATTAAAACAGGACCGTCACGTTGAGTAGTGTTTTGGCCGATATCGGCCAAACGGGGCTCTAGGGGTCAACTAGTCTTCTTCCATTATAAAATTGTAAAATACCGAAAAACTTAACAGGTGACTTGGTTAATTATGACTATCTTATATATGATTTTTTAAATATATATTTTAGATTAAAGAGGTGGATGATAACCAAGATGGAAAAATAGACGAGTTTTATTTTTATTTACAAGCGAATACGGATTTTCATGAAATAGCAACCATAAATGCGTATTTACTGTTCGATTTTCAGTTACATGTAAGTTTTGATGTATTACCGATGCACTTAAGAATTTTAAGTTATTTTCTCACTTACATTTTATTTTTAGAAACCATGCTCATTGCAAATGGAAGCTATGGCACATTATCAGAAAGATTTAGTTTTGCCGAGCATTCAGCTCGCTGCATACGGTGATTTAAAACTGCATCAGAGAAATCATTTAAATTGTTATTTCAATTCAATGGATACTACCTTCAACACGTCAGTATTCTCTACAAACGACCCAAAAATAGAAACGATGATGGAAGACTACTTTCGCAGGAACGGTAACTAATAGAATACGACTCAATTGATTGTGCGTTTATTATGGTTAATATTTTTTTTTTGTTGCAGTTAGCACGTATTTAAGAAATACATACCAAAAATCAAAACACGGTCAATCGTCACAATTTGACTTTGAACTGCGCATTCGCATACCAGAGCAGGAGGTCCGCTACAGACCAGGTTTCTTCCAAGAGATTAAATGGGCCTGGCTGCAATATTTCCCGATAGCCTTCGTTTTCTTCTATTTCATAGAAAAGATACGACACTACGTTTTCGGAAATCGTCTATTAGTGGCCTGGGAAATTGTTCCCTGGGAGAAACGATATTAAAACAAAATATTACATCAAATACATTTATATTCATTTCTTTATATTTACAAATTTTACTCACTAAATTATCAACATTTCTTTTGTGACGGTTTATGACATTATCGGAAATGCGGGTAGACTAGTATTCATCCGATCCAATTGACTTCGGTTGTCTTCTATTATGATTACTCTGTGGTTGTAGTCGTCGAGCTGGACGAAAAGATACCGGTACTCGTATTGTCCGGACGAATTCTGAAAATGAATAGGTAATCGGATAGAATTTAAAAACAGCTAAACAGGATGCTAGATGTGTTGAAAAAAAACGAGAAAGGTTTTTAGTTTTTTGATATCAACTGATAAATTTGCTGAGTCACATAAAAGATTAAAGTTAGTAACTAATATTCTACTAAATGGCATCAAATGCTGAATTAAAAGGGTATCTACTTTTTTATATACTTACCATTCGATGCCACTGCTTTTAATAAAGGTTTATTGCCTGAGATGGCGTCTTTGAATTTAGTGCAACTAGCACTTATATGAAAGAAAATGCACAATTCTCTTTTTACAGTGTTTACTGCAAGATTTTACTGTCCATACACCCCCCATGACTCGTTATATATGAATAATACACACATACTGCATGATTTTTAACAAATCTGGTGCTGCTTTATTGTAAAAAAAATGATAGTGTCACCCCAAGACTTTCCCTAGAATACAACTATATACGTTTGTATAAGAGATATTCCAACCAACACTTCACAATGAGGTTTCAGACCTACGACGCATCTGTGTAACAAATTTGAAGTCTCTAAGTCTAATTGTACGAGATTGAAGTATGACTATCGCGCCCTCTTGTGGACCGATTTCAACCACAATCTTTTCAACTCTTGCTATAACCAAATTATGCCTGCATGCCGAATTTCAGCTCAATCGAATGAAGCGCTGTCGTGGAGGAATACTCCCACACACACAGACTTACAGAGTTCAGTCCGGAAATAGTCTTAATTGTCTCGGGGGGGGGGGGGGGGGGAAGATTTATATATTTGTTTCCATCTTGAATTTTTTTTAGCGCATTGACTATACTTTCCATTTGCTGAGAAAGTAAAAAAATGCACCACATACTAAGAATCCTACTTTCTACTTGTCGGTTGTCCGCCCAAGCGCAAGATATTCCCCGAAGAAAACCGGAGTTTCCGGTCGAAAGGCGGACGTCTGGCAACGCTAAACGCATTAGAGACATAATATTTATGCAAACCTGCATCATATCCAGATTTACTGTTCCTTGATTCCGCGTCCCTTTCAAGTAAAACTTCATACGAATGCAGTTGACTCCATTCTTTTCGTACAAAACGTGACTAACATGAGATCGTCGCCGTCGGCTGGATTCTTCGCCGAAGCCTTTTATGGGTGTTCCTAAAGAGTCTTGAACACGCGTATCCTGAAATTATACAAACGCATATATTACACTACCTCCCAAAAGTATTTGGGCACTCACTTTTTATTGTACTGATTATATAAGTGTATTTAAAAAAACATATTTAAGCAAATTTGAATATTTCCCCGAAGTGATATCGCTCACAAATCAAATTTGTTTAAGCGCACTATTACCTAGTAGACCATAATCGCTATAATAAAGGTATCCTACATTAATGAAAGTTCAGGTATAAAAGCGTTTTTTAAAAAGTCCAGGAAGAATTCATTCATTTTATTGTAGATAGCCCAATTTATATTTATAGCAATGCCAAGTAAGCGTTAATAAGATTATATAATTAGGGCTATTTACAATAAAATGAAAATGACATCATTGTCGGCATTGTTAAAGTTATGTTTAGCTAAGGAAAAGGTACCAGTTCTAGGTTGATCATAATGCCCTACCATTGTTAAAGTAACAAGACATACCTTTGGGGACAATATTCCGGTACCTAGAATGAAGTCATCTTTTGGTCAGCGGCATTACTAGTTTATAGCGCCTAGAATATTTAACAGTCTCAATGTAAGCACTAAAACGCAAAAAAACGCCAATTGGTGTTTGCGGTTGTTAACAGATCCGCGAATAGCCATGTCGGGGGGGCCTTCATATATAAATATGTGATGTACATGACTAACGGGATTACTTATTAAGTAACAAGAGAAAACTAATTAAAACATGATATTGTTAGCATATACAAAATCGACCAAAAATGTGCGGCACCATGTATGAGTTAAGCAGTGTATGAGTAAGCATATTTTAAAAACTTAGTTAATAAAGTGGATGATAGGCCAAGAGCGCATGTCAATACACTATACTAGATATTTCAGTATAAACATATTAATGAATGACAGTTCTGTCAAAGTTTATCTTTGATTTTTTTGTATTTTCACCTTTAAATTCCCATTATTTTTGACATTTATATTTTATTTTATTTATTTTTACTTTATTATGGATATTTTTTATTTTACCCTGATTTTATTTAGTATTTTGACTATTTGATTGTGTTCCATTTCTTTGATTTGTATTTCTTCCCTGGAAACGCTAGCCCTGGAACAGATATATCCCAGTTAGGCGGCGCTGATCAAATTTAATGAGTTATAAAGAGTATATAAGAGAGCTATAAAGAGTTCTCTAGATTAATATTTGGCCATTGGTTATCATTGATATTTGTAATATAGCAATTAAAATAGTTTTTGATAGTCATTATTAATTAAATAAACAAAATATTTTTTTTCCACAATTTTTAAGTGACTCTTTTATACCTTTATTAAAGCGGATACATTAATGTCGGATATATTAAAGCGATTATGGTCTACTAGGTAATAGGGCGCTTAAGCATATTTAATTTATGAGCGATATCAATGCACTCCGAGAAGCATTCAAATGTACTTCAGCAGTATTTTGTGGGTGGGTGGAAAGTGGGTGCCCTTTTGAGCGGTAGTGTATATGTAGGTATAAATCAACCGAGAAGTTTCACATTATTCTGGCAAATTACCTCTATACAGCGAGCCAAAGCAGCCGAGTAAATGCTATTCGCGCTGTTACCTGAGAAGAGTTCTCTAAAAACGTAGTAAAAGATCAGCGCAGTCACACCGACACCGACTAAAATGACTCCGGTGTAAGATGCGGTCTTTGTCGCTTCCTTCACTTTCTCCCCCAGCGGTCTCACATCCTTGGATACCTCAGTGCTGGGTTTGGCTCTGGCAATGCGATTTTCCGATGCGTATGTTCTAGTAAAAGCAATATTTGAACTGATTGTACTAGAAGAACGAAGGACAATCGGCAGACAGCGGTAGCGAGCTTGCGGCAAAATTTTCGAAAGCGACATCTTCTGAAATCCAAAAAATAGCATAGTAAAAACTAATAAGGATAATATTCACATTGCATTCTCACCGTTTTATGCGTAAAACATTGTGATCTTTGAATAGTTATTATTAAATTTTGACTTTTAAGGTTAAAAATCAAGACAGCTGTCACTTTTTTTTTATAAAACAAGATAGACTGGCCAGTATAAATTATTAAGAAATATGTTTAGTATACATCTATGATTTTAGATAAAAAATATGTTGTAATAATTATCATTATTAATAATAAATAGAAATATAGAGTGTGCATGAAAACTGAGTCAGCGAGATGTTTTACGGCAGCGCCACACTTCTCGCACGTATGCAGTGTATGCGACGCCTTATGACATCTCGACACGTGAATTTGCATCAATAGGGCGTTTATGGGGCATTTACACTCTCGCGCGAGGCGCGAGGCGAGACGCGAAACCATATAAGTAAACAAACGGAACAGAGGCAAAGCTTCTAGCAAAGTAGGTAAACATTTTATACGCCGTTAGAAGCTTTGCCTCTGTTCCGTTTGTTTACTATATGGTCCCGCGTCTCGCCTCGCGCCTCGCGCGAGAGTGTAATAGGGCGTTTACACTCTCGCGTAAATGCCCCATATCAGTAACATATAACTACTAGACCCCGTGACCAGCCTGAGAATGCGTCAGCCGAATAGAAAGAGACAGAAGCATACAACACCTCCATCCTTGTCTGGTCGCTCATGCACGGAGACACGTAAGTATATCACTATGGCAACGCTTCAACGCCATAAGTCTCTATGGTATGGATAAACGCGCATGCGCACTAGACAAGAATAGGGGAGGGCTCCACATGTCCCTATCTCTTTCTATTCGGTGAACACTCTCTATTTTGTTACCCTTTGATGCTTAGAGACACTTGCCATATACAACGTTGCTCAGGATAAGGGGTCCGACACACTGGGCCTACGTACGCCGGTACGCAACGTATGATGACATCTGGTCCTTGAATTTAGATGGAAGCAGACACACTTATCCCACGCAACATTGCGTAGGATAAGTGTGTATGCTTTCATTTACATACAAGGGCCAGATGTCATAATGCGTGACGTATGTCGGACCAGTGTGCCGGACCCCTTAGTGCATTATGCGTTGCGTACGTGGGACAAGTGTGTCTCTACCCCCACGTTATCTTATCCACGCTGTAAAGATTCAAAATATATACCTATTTTGGAACCAACATCTGCAGTTTAGTCATACTGCTGCAAAATCTACTTTTTTATGCTGTGCGGCGGCGGGCGTAGCCGCAGATTGGGCGGTCATCAAATAATTCGGTATCAATAATATCTAAGTAGGTAATTGGAATCTAAGATATTACAAAAAAGGGTTTATTGAAGGAAGTCCTTCGTAAAATTCTCTAACTTATTATATCTCCCCTGTCCAGTGGCGTAACTAAAAAAATAGGCCTCGGTGCAAAATTGATCAAAAGGCCCCTGTCCCTACCTACTTACATGCATTGTAGCACATATGACGTAATTACTATATACCTAGATACATTACATATTTACATTGTAGCTATAATATAAATCGGCGTATTCATTTGCGAGCATTGCCTCGAACATGTTGCGGAGCAAGTTACCAAGAACTTCAAAAATATTTTTGCGGTGGTATGTTCCAAACATTTGTTCCTATATTTAACGCTTTACTGTTAATTCAATTATTTAACACGGTCTCTGCCAGAGAGGGTACCGGTGACCGGAGGGTGCCCTGGATCCTAGATCCAGGGCACCCTCCGGCACCTTAGGAGCCGCGTAGGGCACTGGTGACATCAGAGCAGACCCAATTTCGAAACGAATTTGTGTTTCTCTGCAGTTGGTGATCGGAGCGCAATCCTTCAACGTCGTTTTTGACGACGTTGTTGAAAAGTTGATGTAAAATGTAGAGCGGTTACACAAAAACACAAGTAGACCACAGTAATGTGTTTAATTAATACAGATAATCAAATAATTAGGAATGATACTACTCAAAGTTAATTCAATCTGCATTCACTTTGATTTGATTGATTATTGATTTGATTGAATTCAACTACTGTAGGGTGCGGGTGACCGGAGGCGTGACCTATCTGGCGCCTTAGTAACGAATATTCGTTTTTATGCTTCACTGCTCCACGTAGGCTATATGTGACCTCACAAAGTTTTTTTTTTAAATGACTACGGAACCCTACTACTAATAGAACCATAAATACCAAAGGCTAAGTTTTAACCTAACGCATCAATTTTCACCGAAAACTTAGTAAGATTTTTTTCTCAATTCTCTATGACAGAGAAAGTTTTAATTATATTTCTCCATCTTGGAATGTGAGTGAGAAATAAAAAAAACAGTTGTTATTACTATATGTATTTTGTGTAGAACTACCAAGTGCAAAATTAGTAAGACTAAAAAAACGCACATAATATTATTACAAATATAGGTACTACTATGTAATACTTGCATATCTACATATTTTAAATAACTAGGTACTTGAGTTATATAAAATATTAACAAATCCATTTCTAGTAGAATGGTTTCGTCTCGATTTGCGCAAAATCATCGATCAGTTTTGAGAACTCCATTTTTTCGGCTTAATTAGCTTCCTAGTAGATTTGGATGGAACGTCGATCGTAACGGATGTTCTATTTTGGCCCCCCGAACTACTGTGAGCATTAGTTACGCCACTGCCACTGTCATCACGATCGCCGCCGTTTTAATTGCGACATTTTCACTTTCACTGGGTAAAAATCGCTCGCCGCTGCCCCTTCAGTCCACTATTTGGCTCTGGTTATTCCTCCTCGTAATATAGGTAGGAAAATATCGCTTCCATAACATTATTGTCGTTGTGGTAGAATCATTTAGTTAGATGATTCGATTTCATGTTATTTTCAAAAGATTTTTGCGATTCTTAAAAATGTTCGTTTAGCTGTACAGTACGATAATTTTTAATACGCGTCGTTCTACTTATTTAAACAGACGGAAACCATACGGTGAGAGTTCGCAGTCGGTGAATTTTTGTTTATTTCGTATGGCTAGCATTTCTGCATCATTTCCTAGAAACTAGTAGTTTTTGGTGATGGGACAAACTATATTCGTATTTATTTTCATTCATACTACGTTATAATATATTATCAATTCTTTCAGTCACGTTGTGCGGCGAAGACTTTTTAGTTTGTGGAAAAAAGCAGTAGCGTTGGGCCCCGGTGAAAATTTGATCAAAACGCCTCGCCCCTACTTACTTATATTAATTGTGGCTTATAAGGATATAATTACTGTATACCCTAGCTTCATGACATATTTATACGGGGTGTTATTACTGCACGGGCATTTTTTGTGGGTGTCTCATTACAACAAAATAAGCAACTTTTAATTTAAAAAAATAAAAAAAAAAAATTAATTTGTTTTTTAATTTTATTTTTAAATAGTATGAAAAGCTATGATCACGATGCGCTATCTAGGCGCTATCAGGCAATATGCCGCTGATATTGTTTATTTACGAATCATTACCTACCGCAAACCTTTATTTAACAGTCAACTTAAAATCAAAAAATATTTTTTTTCAAAAAAAAAATAATTTTTGGTTCTTACTAAAAAAAATTATCGGAAGTTGCTTACCACGCTGTACTGATTCACCCACAGGAAAAAATGCCCGTGCAGTAATAACACCCTATATTGTATCTACATTATAAATCGGCGTATTAATTTGGAGGCATTGCCTCGAAAATGTTTCCAAGAACTTTTGCGGGATACGCGGGATCACATAAAACATTTTTGCTGGGGAATGTACGAAACAGACGCTGAGCCCCCGCACACCGGGCCGCCGGCGGCGGCCACTAGACGCAACCACAAGCTGCGGACGTGTTTTTCATACATTTTGTATAGCATCGGCGCAAACCGAGCGTTCGAGTAGCCGCATTCGAGCCACAAACTGCGGGAGTCTTCCACGCTCGCTACTATAGTGGCCGCGTGGTGGCCGCGTTTTGTCGCTTGCCTCGTGCACACACTGTGTCACACTCGTCGGCTTCTTCCCGCCCGCCCGCGTCCCACAGTCTTGCTGCAAGCACCGCACCACATGACATTTTAATTCTTCAAAAAGCAATTTGTGTTGTCCATGTTCATTGCGAGTAGTTAGTATTGGATGAACCCAGTAACAGCGATGAATTGGACGTCGATGGTTTTGAATTCGGCGACGTTTCCTACGTCGTACAATAATCAACAATAACGAAAGCAAGAGAGTTTCCATTTTACGAAAACACGTTCGACCCCTGCGAATATACTAACGAAATGAATGGAATCTAGTTAAAAGTGATGGCCGAGCGCGGCGCGCCAGTCAGCCACTAGTGGCTGCGATTGGTAACCGCGTCTAGTGGTTTGACTGAGCCACTAGTGGTCGCGTCTAGTGGCCGCCACCGGTGGCCCGGTGTGAGGTCAATTACTTATTTATACTATTTATCCACGTTTAAATGTAGATGAGAATTTAAAAAAAATACGTCAGTTTTGATTACTTTATTTTGAGTAGAACTATAAAGTGCGAAATTGGTAAGACTAAAAAAAATACTTATATAATATTATTACAAATTTGGCAATTTTTCCATATGCACATATATTCATTAACTACTTAACCCTTCGAAGGCCAGCCATGTGAATGAAACTCACGACGGCATGTTTTCAACCCTCGAAAATTTGTATGTAAGAGGTGTTAGTGCACGCATACTAATATATAATGGTGGTTTATTCAATGAAGGCGACTTTTACCGCATATAACTGCATAATTGCATACATACGGAGATCGGCCGCCCGCGAATTGTCACAACGGAAAAACCACCGATCGGTGGTATTGGAATTCCAGCGGTTAATGGGCTCGATTGCGTTTCTTCTTGAAATAACATAGGAAATTATTTGATGTGAACGAAACAGGGCAATACGTTAGAGCGAAATGTGAAATGAACGGTAGTCATTTGTCCGCATTAAAACTACCCACTGAAAATAAAGCGGCTGAATCTAATGGGGCTTCTAAACGGGCCACATTTTTGTTGCAATATGTGGCTGCAATAAATTGACCGGCAACGTTGCTAGCAATACCAGCCATACTATGCAATATACAAATTAATTTTCAGTATATCCTGGCCATATAACCACATATTTATCGTATGGCCGAGATTGCTGGACGATCGCTTCGAAATATTGCACGGCGAGCTTTACCTATCGCTGTTTCGTTTTGCGCCAAAGTGCGTCCCTTTCTGACGCGAGGCACGACGCACGACATCTTCATTTTGTATTTAGGTATATCATCTAATGATTAATTTTATTGATGTATAAAATATTATTATCTATTCTGATATTGTTATGTACAATTGTGTGAAATAATTTATATTATTTATTAGATAGATAATTGTATTGTGAATTTATTATTAATACTGAATTTATGGAGAAGATCTTTCAATTTATATTCATAGTATCGAAAACATTCAGGCTAAGATATCTAAAGTATCACGCTTATTGAACAGGTCGAATCCACATTCTCGTCTTTTTTGTCATTTTATAAGACGCTGCGACACGTATGATATCGACGGCCATTGTTACCAGATTGTGTAGCCCGTTTACGAGTCAAAATGATGGGCAATACTTTTTGCAGATATGTTGTCGAGAATGGCCGGGCTATATATTTTTTAGCCACATGCTGCAATAAAATGTTGCAGTGGTGGCCGGGCTACAGATGCTGCTATTGCAGCCACATTTTGCAGCGAAAATGTTGCCTGTATGGGAAAATGGAGCCCCATTTGCAAGAAGCATGCAAATATGTCGCATGCAATATGTCTGCTGCAAATTGGCTACTGCAAACCTGACGCTTTCAAAAAGGCACGTGTGCAAATCTAAAGGGTTCTATGGGTGTTCAAGTATGCTTGTCAAACATGTATGTGCTTGGCAAGCATGCTTGACGTTACATAATAACACATTAAGCATGCTTGTCAAGCATGTTTACCGTCATTCGCCGGAGCAGCGCCTTCGAGCCAAACCGTCAAGCCGTTTTGACCGTCTACTATTATTTTTTATAGGGAGCTGTAGGAACTTCGTCCTACATATCAAGTCAACAAAAGCATTAGATTGTAAAGAAATCTATAATCGCAAACACAATCAATTCTACACGTGTACCGCTATTAAATACCATCTAATTTCGGTAATTAATGCAGTTGCAAGCCGGTGACTCATGTCAATTTCTTCTGATCGATTCAATCGACAGACTTATTTCCCCCACGCTCTCAAGCATTGCGTCATGTAGTACAGAATAAACCGGTACATTCGACCAATTAATTATCATCCTCGGGCAGTCTCCCGCCACGCATCATTCTCGAGTAGACGTTACTCATCATCCTCGAGTGACAGCCATCCGCGTTTATACCTCGCATCATCATCCTCGGGTCGTCAACCACCGCGCTATCATCCACGAGCAGTAACTTCATTATCATTCTCGAGTGGTCATCAACCATCCTATCCGCGACCATCATTCTTCGAGCACACACTACCTAACTCCTCGCCGCGACTCAATATTCGAAAGCGTTATATCTGGCAATCATCAACCATGTTCTTCAATAAACAACTTCAGCATCATCAAGAACGCCGTTCATTACGGAGAAAACCCCCTCATGATACCACCTCCTCACTACGAGCAAATTGGAGTCCAGTGAGGGGTGGTCCCTCACAGAGCCGTAAGCATGCTGGTCAAGCTTCGCGTCGCGGTCTGGGAAGGGATTGCAAACCGCAGGAAATATACAAATGTAACGTTTTTTATATTAATTACCAAAAATGCTGTATTTTGCAGTAATACCAGGGAGTCACGTTAATTAGACGTAATTGGTTGATGATTGATTGATCATTGTCATCATCAATCAATCACTGGACGTCAGTTGCATTGCAAAAATATATTTTTTCTTCAAGCATTGTCCACAGTACGTAGTTTGCTATTCAAGCCATCAAGCTTAGTTTATAAACGGTCAAAATTGATTGTCAAGAAAGAAAAATTCACGTGCTTTACAAGCATGCTTGGTCGTCTAGTAGAGAGCCCTTAACGTCTCCATCTAATGCATGCAAATCTGGCTCATGCAAATGCTTCTGCTGCAAATCTGTGGCGAGGACCGTTAACGTTAAAAAAAGGTATTGCACCAGCTGTCAAATGAGCTGTCAAGAGATGTCATTCGCGGTTCGCATCGTTGTTCGGCCCTATTTATTTCTTTGTTATAAATAATTTGGTGATAAGATTATAATTTCGCACCCAGTCTGGTGTGCGCGCCACGTTTAAGCGCGTTTACAACCCGAAATGGCGGATGCGGGGCTCACCTAATTGAGCTCACTCGCGGGAAAATAGTCGATAATTGTTTGGAGTCTTAAAATGCCTGCCTGAGGATAGCGTTTGTATTTGCGTTCCCACCGCCGCTGACCATGGATTGGATCATTTCGGACGAGCTCGGCCTGACGGTCGGCCATTTGGTGGGCTGGGGTGCCGCCGGGGCCATGGTCATCGGCGGAGTCGCACCATACATTCCTCAATATCGGCAGATTAAGGAATTGCAGGATGCCGACGGGTTTTCCTTGTATGTCTGCTTGTCGCTGCTAGTAGCCAACACTCTTCGCATCCTATTTTGGTGAGTTAAACTTGAAATTCTTTTGATTTGTCATCTGTCGACGGCAACAAAAAACACTACAATTTTAACAGCCCCTGAATTCTGAATATTCGATTGTCGCCACTGGATGATATTTGCGATTCTGAAAGAGATTTGACAGTTCTTTAATTGTCAGAAGTAAGGTTAGGACAGACGACAGCGCGTGAGATGTCGTCTGCATGTCGTTTCTCTAGGACAGTGTTTCCCAATTAGTGTAAACGCGTATCCCCAGGGGTACGCGGAGTTACATCAAGGGGTACGCGTGGCAATCTCTTGACTAAGTTGTTTTAGAGTTGTGCCAAGAAAAACATGCACATTTGTCACGTTAAACTGATTTTCACCGTCATCAACTGTATTTTGATGGTACTAAATGTAAAAAAAACTGATTTCTTTTTTTATTTATCATTTCTGCAATAAGGGGTGCGCGAGTTTGAGGTTTTTCTTGAATTGGTACGCAGGAAAATTTTATTGGAAACCACTGCTCTAGGAGATAGCGTCTATAACTGTGCAACATGCCATTCTAGCATAAGAAAATGGCAGTAAACATTAATAATTACCGACGATTCCCACCCAAGACAATTGAAATTTTAATAGAGCGCAGAGAAATAGGATATTTGCTTTAATAAATAAAGGAGGCGGTCTGAATTGCCCTCAAACTACTCAAAGCACTGTAAGCTCGCTTAGAGCCCTGTCCGAATTGAGCATTGGCTGCTTGATATAAAATTGACACGCTGCGATATACAGTTTAATAATAGGTAAAAAATTGGAACCTTCGGTATTTTTGTTTACAAGTGTTTGTTTATATTTTTGAACTAATAACCAATAAAGACAGTCAAGATGAAATGTCTATAAACATCAACAGTGTCAAAGATTTACCACATTTTGATAAATAGCCGACGCCGACCAATCGGAACTCGATATCGAGGTGGGAAGTATCGAGTTCCGAGATTAGCCGACGATTCTGAAACAGAATTGAAGTTCGATACAATCGATCGAGGACGGATTGAGGACGATATTGAATTTAATGTCATGTCGTGTTAACGTATCGTATCGCCTCTTCAGAATAGGGCAGGTTCGCTACGCCTACCTAAAGGGACCTAAATGCCGCCGATCGGCGGCATTTAGGTCCCGTCGATAATGGTGCCACCTCACTGGATAAGGCAGTTTTCAGGATTCTGGTCTGAAAATCCAATCTTATTATATTACTAATAGATCTAATAATAGTATATACCTATTGTTCATTACAACACAAAGAATGTGGCTTTTCTATAAAGTAATTCTGAATTGACTCTAAATTGTCTATGAAACAAAATTTTCTTGCTAATGCCAACTATGAGTATACTCATAGTTAGCAGTCAATGAGTTAAACAGAACTACCAGTGTGCCAACAAATATCCCCGCTTAGAGCAATCGAACTGGGGTGCGACGAGCAGGAGGGAGAATCTATAACCGAAATGCGGTTAGTGAATTCTTGCAATTTGTAGATGATTATGCATTTTAATTTTCGTGTCATCAGATGACTTTTTTACGCTATCGAATCTTAATTTACTATTGATAGGTATACCTACAAATGTTGTCAGCGGTGGCATTTCTAATTACATATAATAATAAATAAATAAATACAAACGGAGCTGCCATGGAATTCACCAACCGGAGTCGGGCCCATCATAATATTATTTTTTTTACACTTCTGGGGGGTGAGCAGTGGATTCCGGACTTACGAACCGGCTGTGGTAGGTTTAGGACAGCTGTCTTGCCACATGTGAGCGTTCACCTTACCACCCATTCACTCCCCCTTCGAAGCCATAGAATTTGAGATGCGCAAATTGCAGTTTTAGATAATTTTTCTAAGAAAGAGTTGATTATTTTTCATTACATTTTCATTGTGTCCGATTGATGGCTAAAACCGCTCTTGTCTTAGGTAGAGTCTCTTTACTATTCTTTACTAAACATACATATCTAGTCAAGAATTTATCTATTTGATTGTCAAAAAATAGTATCTAAGAAATTACAATAATAATTAAAATAGTTAATGATTTGGATTTATAAAAGTTATTCTGGAATTTACTCAAAGTTATTCTTATTTCAAAACAAAATAAAGGCTTAATAATTATAATAGTCGGTAATTTGAATAGTAATTATTCATAGTAATGTCCCAAAGATAACATGGTCGGGCTTGTCACACTTGTAATTTATTGAAGGCGGTCACACTGGTTTACACTGATCATACCAAGACCGGCAAAATATTAATTATAAAAGCAGCGTTATCAATTAGCGATTTCTCTTACAACAGAATTTTAAAGACATAATAATATATAGAATACCTATAATTTAGCCATTTTTAAAAACATTTGAAATTTCTCAAGGTTCTGGCAATTTACCAGACCATTGTTAATAGTTTTAAAAAAAAATGTATTTCCAACAATATGGATGAAAGTAAGGACTACGTAATATGTCTTATATTTTCCCACAATATTATAGTGGGAAGATCGTAATTCGCCAGGACTGCCTGATGCGAAAGATTCCAATAAATCAAGCAGCAGCAGAAATATTTTTTTGTAACAAAAAAATGTATACTTGCCTACTTTTACATGTATTTTTCAATTTATTCATATTCAGGTAAGACATTCGCATTAAATTCGAGGTTGTATTATGTTATAAAATCGAAGACTATCGCGGTTGTTTGACATTATAAATAGGATAGAAAACGAATTTACCGCGTGAAATTTGTAGGACCCGACGTTTCGGTGACGTTGCAGCCGCCGTTGTCTAGGGTAGACTGAAGAGCTGTCAGTTCGTTGTTTTGCGGGTAGGCCGCAAACCGCTGCCGCCACTGCGTAGGTTATAACGGTGGTGGGGGGCCGGGCTCGGAGCGCGGGAATTTTGAAAATCCGTCTTGCACACAACACTCACTATAAATATCACGAGACACGCACTTGATCTAATACAGACGAAACTCAAAAACCGAGCAGATCAAGAGCATTCTTACCATACGTCAAGGGCGTGACTGATCAAATAAGTAAGATGCTAAACAGATTCGATATAAAAACGATCTTCAAACCGACCCAAAATGTAGCTCGATTGTTGAGGCCTGTAAAGGATGTAATACCACTGCAAACCCCGGGTGTGTATAAAGTCGAATGCAGCTGCGGTCTAGCCTACGTTGGACAAACGAAACGGCCCATAGCCACGCGACTGACAGAACACTGTTAAAAACGTTCAGCGAGAAAAATCGGCGATCTGCGAACATATATTGGATAGCGGAAGTAACCACTGGATGCAGTTTCAAAATCCCATTGTTCTATCCAAGGAACAATTCTACTTTCCTCGCATGATCCGGGAAGCCATTGAAATAAGAAGAACTCCGAACTTCAATAGAGATGACGGCTACAAACTCTCTTCTACGTGGAACCCTCTTCTTAAAATGTTCCCGCCGCCGAACGCAAAGACGTAAAACAGGATACAGTGAGTGTTGTGTGCAAGACGGATTTTCAAAATTCCCGCGCTCCGAGCCCGGCCCCCCACCACCGTTATAACCTACGCAGTGGCGGCAGCGGTTTGCGGCCTACCCGCAAAACAACGGACTGACAGCTCTTCAGTCTAACCTAGACAACAGCGGCTGCAAACGTCACCGAAACGTCGGGTCCTACAAATTTCACGCGGTAAATTCGTTTTCTATCCTATTTATAATTGTATTATGTTCATGGTAATACTTCCGGTACTTTGATATTTTATACAAACAGCGATGTAGTGATTTTATTTTGGCTCAAAATACCATAATTTCTGACTTCTTAGTAATTATTAGTTATTTCCAACGGCCACATTTATAAATATTATTTATATTATGTGATGCCTAGCGGCCACCAATGCCATTGATTATATACCGTCCATTTTATTTCCATGGGCCATAGACAAATTTACTATACTAAATTGTTCAAGACTGTGGTAATAATCGGAATCGTAATCGGCGATTATTTTTCAAAATAATCCCTAGTATAGACTAAATTTGCCACCTGACATTGAAGTGGCAGTCTGTCAGCCACGGTATGGTATGTTGTAAGTACTAGTAGGTCTCTACTGAAAAGTGATTTTCTTCACTTTAAAACCAAGTATTATGTTGAAAAATTATGTAAACACCGCTGAAACAAAAAACCTACACTTAGAAAGGCATACAATGTGAGAGATAACCTATAAACAGATAGAAATCTAATTCATCCAGAAATGGAGTACTCACACGCTGCTGTGAGCTTTACAACACCCTCTTATATAGTATTGATATATTTAATAATTCCATAACCACTTACAAATACTTTGTAAATAAAACCCTAGCCAATACAAAAACTGTCAATTTTTAGCTATTTCATTCATGATTATTAATATTGTTATAATTTATATACGCTATTATATGCAAAATAAAAACACCACACCCACACACTCAACACACTTACAAACACACATGCACACACACACCAGCACACATCCTAAATGCAGCCTCTTATATATTAATAAAATTGTAGGTAATTTAGTTTTATTAAGTAGTTAAATGTTAATTTCTGTAATTTCATTGAAATCCGTATTCGGTTTTATTTTTAAGTAATCTATAGTTTCATAATGTAATTTTATGTGTATTAATACTGTGTGATTTCTAAATAAAGAATAAAGAAAGAATAAAAAAGAATAACATTATCTTGAAATAATGAATCAATATATTTATCCCCTCCCCACAAAATCGGAAACTACACAGTGGAACATGAAGGTGTACCTAACTGAAGCCTAAATATTAATTAATATCATTGTCTCTTTTTACAGGTTTGGCAAAAGATACGAAATTCCTCTTCTAGTCCAAAGTGTCGTAATGAACATGACAATGTTTGCAATGATTCATTTGTGCGTTTCCGTCAAGAAGAAAAATCAACTCGTCCGAGCCCGCGAGAGGATCTTCACAGGTAAGCATCGAAACGCAGACGCCATCTTTTTCTTTCTTGCATCCCCTAACTTTCTCACATTACTATAATAATTAACAGAGTCGGATGACACGCAACGATGGTTGAGTCAGAGGTGCGAAAGTGGCGCCCAGCAGGCCGGGCAGACGGCCCACCGCTTCTACGGTTAGTGTCGTGGAGATGCGTAGCCCTGCCTCAGTTTACAACCTCTGTTTTTGCATGAACGCTTGCGGGTTGTTTATAACACTTTGTTTTAATATTTATATTTAAGTTTTGTGTTTAATGTGTTAAAAAGCATGAATCAATCTAGAATACAATCAACAGTAGATTTACAATAATCCTACAGTCATTGTACATTCTTGTTGACTGCTATTTGTTAGATTATTGCCAATCTACTGTATGAATTAAAGTCTATACCATCTCCTTCGTTTCATCCTCTCTAAATGTTATCCTAAAATCCCCCAATCCTTCGAAAACTAAAACTTGTTCTTTCCACCTGAACAGTCACAGGGCCAATGCGACTCTGAACATAAACTTCAATGTGGTGAAAATTAAAAATAACCCTAACCCTAAATACCTGGGTGTTACCCTCGACCGCTCGCTCACATACAAATCCCACCTAGAGAAAGTAGTAGTGGAGAGGTTTCAACAACAACGGCCGAACCCATCACTCCCCGGCTGGTATAATGATATATGAGACTAATCCACTATCTAGCCGCCAACGGCCCGCAAGAGACCAACTCCTTACCGCATCGCACCGCCTATTAGGCTTGGGAGCCTATTAATCTAATAGGCTCCTAAGCCTAACAGGCTACCATTCATCGTCGGATTCTCCATCCTCTCGAGTGGTTATGGGTTCAAGGTCACTTGTGCAAATAGAGCTGTCAACCACAACGGGTGAACCCGTCACCTCAGGAAGTTTTAATGAAATTTATCGTTTTGCTCCCGTGAGGTGAACGCAAAAGACTTGGGACGAAAACAATCCACAGTCTAGCTGTCCACACAATACACGGTCGCTTGCTCAGTCCTCTACCTAATGTAAGCGGTAATTCAGATTGAATTTATCACGGACCATTGTGTCCTTTGCCCGTATCAAACAGGATCGGGTGGCCAATTGGTCATTTCAAGAGCGGCTGCCAATAGATCAACAATCACCTCCGTTCCATAGGAAACAAAGTCTTTTCCAGACTCCCGCGGCTATCAGTCAATGTACACTGTCCAGATGCACCCGAAGAACAACTCCCAGAGGAAACTGACCCACCTGCAGACTCAGTTACAGGGGGAACAAGAGTCCTTTCCGGGCTCAAACTTCTAGGTGGAGGCTACCAGATGGGTGCTGATCCATGAGTTAGGCCGACCCATGAACAAAGCGGGTCATAGTGGCCCAGCTGCACAGGATCCATTAGCATCCAAAGAAGATCCATTAGCATCAAAGAGGCTTTAGATAAAGTAGCAACTTGAGTTTTAAACTACAACGGGCGAACCCGTCAACCTCATTAGTTTCAACGATATGTGATCGTGTGATAGTGTATTTCCATAGTCCCTCGAGATAGTATATTTCCATAGTCTCCAGACTCCTTCAGTAATTAGTCAGAGTGCACAACTTATTGGCTTCACCGAACAGTGCGTAAACTGTCCAGTAGCACCGGGAGGAAATCCCCCAGGAGAAACCGATCCACCAGCTGTGAGGCCTGAGATGCGAGAGTCGTACCCGGGGTAGCCTTCCATGCAAGGAGGCTACTGAATAGGAGTTGAATCAAGAGTTGGACCGATCCGAGAACAAAACGGATCTTAAGGCCCAAGCTGCATGAAACCGTTTGCTACCAGCGAAAGTAGCAGCAAAGATTTCGTCCAGGAATACTATAATCCAGAAATTGGCTGGTTAACACCCTGAGAGCATTGTTCGCACTGGTGTATTCTGCTGCTGAGTATGCAACGCTCATTTGGCTTAACAGTGCCCATGCTCACAAAGTTTGATACTCAGTTTAATCGGAAGATGTTCATTATATCAGGCACAATCACGAGTAGGTACCCTAACTGGATGGTTGCCTACACTGTGCAATATTGAACCTCCACCCACATATTCGACGCCAGACTGTGTGTGTCAAAAACCGATTTTACCACTTCACTTCACTGGCAAAAAACCCCTGAGCTCCCGAAATCCTCTCTGGGAATCCGAATTACTTCTCGCTTCTCACGAATTCACCTTTCGCCAATGGGTTTAATCCTGGAGCCACCTGGTAGACAATTGATCAACTGTGGGGTGGACAAACATGGCTTCATCTCACTCTTGCACACCCGCCCGCCTGGATTCAACTTGTGCCGGCGCGAATGGATGACCCTTAACCGCATCCGCACAGACCACAGTAGATGCGCCGGAACGCTCCACAAATAGGGTTGCAGATATTCCCCCGCGTGCGACTGAAACGCTATCGTTCAGTCTATTCCGCACATTGTGCTATGTCCCAAACGCTCCTTCAACATCAGCTACACCGACATCCACCTTGCCACCAACCTCGCACAAAGCTGGATGAGGTCGCTCGATATAAAACTTTACAATTTGTACCTTAGGCTTTCATAGTCCTTAGTTTCTACAGTTTTATTCATTTTGATCATTTCCTTATTAGCTGATTGACACTCTCTATGTTGTTTCGATTTGTTGTACCGCTTCGACATGTTACAATTGTGATTACGTATTATTTTGTTGTTAATTCCATTTCTACTTTAGGATTAATAAAACTTTAAATCGGCGCTCAGGATTTTTTTTACACTATAATTTTAAATGTGGATAATCATTGACATGGCTACCTTCTTCTTAGTCCTACTTTTATAACCATTGCGGATTACTCCCACTTATCCGCCAGGTCCGCTGGAGACCAGTCGCAGAATCCATGACAAACAGAAGCCACACATATCAGACATGGCCACCTCGTAATATGTGCCCATAGTTTTCTTTCTTACAGCTAAAGCTGAGCAGGTATAATATTACGTGCTGAGCGGACTCCTTTTCTGTTCTGCAACCCCTGTAAACGGGGTCATCGACTATCTCTTGTGTGTATATTTTATCATATTTGTTATGTCGGCAGTGCCCAGTGAGTAATCTCACTGTTCCCCTCAATCAGGCATTAACTTGTTAATATTAGTGTGGGATCTCTAATGTTTTTTTTGCTAAAGAAGCATAACAAAGAAGGCATCTGGTAATATGAACTAAAGGAAAAATATATTCAAAGAATCTAAAGTCCTAGACGTCAAGCAATTGTTTCTAAAACATGTGTTAATATTTTTTCATAAATATAAAGATAGGCATGATCAAAGTCAGCAAAACTGCAATACTCGGAGTTCACGGAAACAAAATTTCCTTACTCCTCGAGTGCAAACAACTTTTGCACAAAGACAAGCTTTCTTCCTTGGGCCTAGGTTATATAATGACATAGAAGAGAAATGGAAACACCTAAAGAACATTCAACAGTTTAAATATAATATAAATAAATGGTTATTTGAATTAGGGAGGTCTAAATCCGAAAACTTGTCTTGTATAGCGTATATTATATAATGGTTGATTCTAAAGCTAATATCGTATACATATACATATAGTATTATACATATAATATTAATACATCGTATGTTATATCTTAATTTACCCAATATTTTTTAATCGTATTTATATAATTGTATTCTAATATAAATATGTTTATACATAATATATTTATTATTTATTATAATCGAATTAAGGTATCTATGTACTTACCATATTATTACATAAATAGGATTAGGTTTATACATTGTAATATTTATACAGATTATTATATTATATTATATATTAAATTTTAATTGGGTACATTTACTATTTCTAAAAATAAATCTTTAGTCAATTTAGTTCTTTTTAAATTAAATAGCTAATTTTAATTGTTTACTCTGACCCGCCTAGATACAGGACATTTCAGTCCTAGTTAGGTGGGCACTGACCATTTGCTACATTTGCGTGTTAATTTTTTTCGAGTTACTTTATAACATTGGTAATAATGTGGCTATATGTATAAAAAAATATGAATAAAGTACTAAATAAATAAAATAAATAAAGTCGTGATAACTGTGAAGTCTTGCTACATAATTTAAAATAAAAAAATAGTTTTTGTAAAAGTGTTTAATTTAGATGAGTGTGATATTTCATCTTATTTTAATTCATTATTAAATTACTTTGATTTTTCCTTTACAATTTAACGAAACAAAAGTAATATATATAATAGATGATTCGTTGAAAAGACCTAATTGGCTAATTACGCCCTTTCCATGTAGTATTTTATATGACTCGTGCGGAACAGTCACAAAGAAGGAACGGCGTGATAAAAAAACTTACGTTCATCCAACATAGTGGGCTCGATTGCGTTTCTTTTGTACTTAGATCGGAAATTAGTTCGTGTGAACGAGACAGAGCGGTAAGTCAGAGCGGAATGTGAATTGAACGGTTGTCACTTTTCCGCATTAAAACTACCCACCGAATATTTAGCAGCTAAATCTAACACTGCACGAAATCTGTTCAAACTTATTCAGTCGTCCATAAGTTCGACAGGTAGTTGGTGTGGGAAAATCGTCGACAGATCATTTCATATTCCGTTCTAACGTATTGCTCTGTCTCGTTCGGTTGAACTAAGTTCCTATTTTAGTTAACGAAGAAACGCAGTCGGGTCCAGTTATTTATTACCTATAATAAAAAAATATTCAACATGAAGCAGGTTCAGAGTATTTGCCGTTAAAAAAATGTGTAATAGACAAAATGTCTCAAAAAATAGACAATCTATAATCTCTAAAAATAGACAAAATGGAGTTAATTAAGTCGTTTCCTCGTAGGTAAACTAGATATGCCTTTTATGCTGATTCCAAGTATGTGATATTAAAATTAAAAAAAAATGCCAGTTGCTCCCTTATTTTATGCAGCGGTATTCCGCAAGATGGTCCTTTGGTATTCCTCAGTGGCATTGTTAACTCTGGTTCAATTAGTAGATGATTCTCCACTTTTCAAACGCCTCTAGTATATTCATTAACATCGTGATATATAAGTATAAATTATTCATAAAAACATATCACTCCTTATCTCTAACGTTAATGTTAAACAT
The DNA here is from genome assembly GCA_944548615.1 of Micropterix aruncella. Classification (NCBI taxonomy): domain Eukaryota; kingdom Metazoa; phylum Arthropoda; class Insecta; order Lepidoptera; family Micropterigidae; genus Micropterix; species Micropterix aruncella. Next base: position 7,290,346 of record OX155951.1, read on the forward strand.
TATTCTTCGTGTAAATGTTTAATAATCAAGAATTTATAAATACATGCAACTTACGACATTTGCTTACTGATACGATTCATGGTAATTTACTTTTTTGCTTGCTTTCTGATAAAACTTCTTACATGATTTATCAATTTCTTATATAGTCCGACCAGCGAATCAAGACTGTAGAGCGAGATATTATCGAATAAAATAACGGATTATGGAGACATTTTCCGAAATTGGGCGAAAATTCAAGAGGCATTTCTTCGTGCACTAAAATCGGAAATTAGTTTGTGTGAACGAGACAGGGCAATACGCTAGAGCGGAATGTAAAATGAACGGTTGGCACTTTTTAACATTAAAATTACCCACCAAATATAAAGCATCTGACTCGAACACCGCACGAAATGTGTTCAAATTTATTCGGACGAGTATAAGTTCGACAGGTAGTTTTTATCGACGCTCGTTCCTTTCATATTCCGCTCTAACGTATTGGCTCTATCTCGTTCGCTTGAACTAATTTTAGTTTTAGTTCACAAAGAAATGCAGTCGGGTCCATTATAATATATTAATTTAAAAAACTTCATGTCTATAGTTTTATTTGAATTTTGGTTCTGTAAAATAAGAAATTTAAGCACCAGAGAGCAAAATACCGATCTATCTCTAGTGCCTAAAGGCGATTGATTTATCATGTATAAAGTTTTATATGTATAAACAATACATAAACAATAACATAGTACATAAAAAATATAAACAAAAACAAAGATCATAAACGGCCTGGTGACATAGTGGTTAGGACGCCTGATCTTACTTTGTAAGGTCCCAGGTTTGATTCCTGGCAGGTTGTTGGGATAAAATTAACAGAATGGCATTTCATTTCTATCGATCGAATGCAATAACAAGACACACATGTTACACACACACATACATATAATCACTTCATAGTAGGGTTGGTTGGAAGAGATTGTCGTATGACAATAAACCTGCCCATTGTGAAGTTTCACAATGGGCAGGTTTATTGTCATACGAGTATAACATGTCATAATAGTATAACATGCAATAAGAAACTTAACCCGTTGAGTATGAGTCAACCAAATCTGGTCGCGAAACAATTATCCGTTGAGTACGAGTCGACCAAATCTGGTCGCGCGTTTTTTTCACTTCTTTGACGTTCTCATATTTATTCATAATTATCTAATTGTTTTACAAAATGATATTTCAATATTCTATATTCGAAATTTCAATGCAATCATTGTGCAGTTGTTCTTTTTATGATTGGTGTAGTAGTTTCGTAGTTATAGTACTCTAAGTGGAGCGCCGTCGATGTCGCCGAAAATCCTGCAAAAGAGACAGATGCATCCATGAAAATACCCATTTACTCCAAGGGTTAAAATACAATTAAAGACGCAACATAGCACTGAGCGACGCTTTTCTATTTCCTCTTCTAGTCGTGTCGTCGGCAGTTACATATAGGATACATTTCTTGCTTCGGCATAAATGAATACGGAGGCTACTGCATATCGTTAAGACTTCTGGAGACAGGTCCCGGTTCCAAAATCCAAAACAAACCGCTAGGAACACCGGATCTAATCCCAAAGGCCGGAATTAACAAAGCCATGCTGATGACCGCGAATATAAGAAAAGCCGCGTTGAAACCACTGAAGCTTCTTCGATTGTACAATCTCCGCCCTCACCGTAAACACTGCAAATCACCAATATACGACCATAATTTCAAAGTAAACTTTAAACAAGTAAATATATTAAAAGGAATAAAGAACACGACTGCCGTTACAAAAACTGAGCTACTGTAGAACTACTAAATATTTGTGGTTTATGTATTTATCCACATATATTTGTTGTATGATAATTTATTGACATTCGGAGATTTGGACATTTAGACAACTATTTACTTGATATTTTGACAGTTAAGGTACCCTATAACACTCGGGATGACATAACGGTTCTAACAAACTACATATTTCTAAATCGGTTTAGGCGTTTAGAATTTATAGTGCAATAAAAAAACGGAAACATACATGGATGAAACATGAACACATTACAATCCTTTTTAACACGCTTTTATTAGGTCGACCTGTATGTAACTATGTAATGGAATCTAAGGTAACTAATTTAACCATCTTCCAAGGATCGTAGAGTTATGAAAATTGGCATCTGTATGTAGTTCTGATGACAATACAATAATATGGTACTGTCGAACTGATCTGATGATGGAGTCGGAAGATATGAACTGGAACTTCATGATGGAACATCGTATCATAGCTGTGTTTGGACTTGTTAGAAAAGTCTCGGAATGAACTTTGACCACGATTAGGTTTAAAGGTCTGATGTTGAAGCCGGAAGATAGGCACTGGCATTCCATGATGGAATATCGTATTATAGTTGTGTTTGGACCGGCTTTTTTTTTATGTGCATTTATAAAAGCGTGTTTTTAGTGTTTTTTTTTAAACTATATAAATAAATACAAACGGAGCTGCCATGGAATTCACCGACCGGAGTCGGGCCCATCATAATACTATTTTTTTACACTTCTGGGGGGTGAGCAGTGGATTCCGGACTTACGAACCGGCTGTGGTAGGTTTAGGACAGCTGTCTTGCCACATGTGAGCGCTCACCTTGCCACCCATTCACTCCCCCTTTGAAGCCATAGAATTTGAGATGCGCAAATCGCAGTTTTAGATAATTTTTCTAAGAAAGAGTTGATTATTTTTCTGGAAAGGCCAAGATCTTTAAAGAGGTGAAATAGAGATTTAGCTGGCAGGCCACGAGCGCCAACTTCCACCGCGTGAAGGTGAACAGTGAAGCCGTTCCGGGTTACGGCATTTGCGAGATCATGGTATTTATTTAATTTGTACTCGTGGTCTTTTGGGATATTTGATTCCCATGGAACAGTTAATTCTACGATAAGAGCCACCTTCCGAGATAGAGAGTAAAGAGTTATATCTGGACGGAGGGCTGTGCATCCGAGACTTTCAGGGAATTTATACTGCTTAGAGACCGAATCAACCTCCAGAATCCAATCTGTAGCTTTCTCGATTATTGAGAAAGGTTTTGTAGTTAAATGTTTTTTGCCTTTAGAGCCATCCCGCACAAACTGTATTGGGGGTTTGGAGGATACTGTCAAACCCTTGTTGGCACGAGCCACTGAGAGACTAATTACCTCGCGAATAACAGCGAGAACTTTGTCATGGCGGTAAGTGTACCGTCCTTGATCTAAGGCCACCTTGCAGCCAGCTAGAATGTGTCTAGCTGTGCAAGGGGTATTGCTACAGAGGGGACAAGAACTATCCTCGGCAAAGCTCCAACGAGCGAGGTTACTGGGGTCTGGAAGTGTATGCTGAAAGGCATTCAAATAAAATTTCAGCATCTCTGGCGTCCAGTCATAGAGCATTACCTTCCAGTGCATTGGAGGCGGAATGCAAAAGTCCCCAATTGTTGTCCAATCATTCTGGCATTGAAGGCCAATAGCATGAGCCATACTCTTGCTGTCGTAATCTCCCCGCAAAAGAGACTTCTTCAAGTCCACGTCGCTCGTGGTTGTACTGCCATACCCCAGACCAGTGCCATTCTGGCTGATTCCAGTAAGGAACTTTTTGTGGAAGTCTACGCGGGCTTGTAGATCATTTGAATCACTACGGCCACTTATTACGTGCTTCGATATTGCCGGATCTTTGGAATTGCAGAGAATCGAATTTTTGGTTATTCTGGAGTTGGCGTAGAGCAGAGAGGGCAGTTTAAGCGCTAGCCCAAAATTTTGTTTGGACCTGAAGAGAGTCGAGGGGTCAGCTGGTTTGGCTAAGGATAGCCAGGATTTTAAACTAGCTGTCACCAGCGCATCTAGACGGGACAGTTGGGTTTTGGTAAAATCGTAAATAAGAAAGGGCCATGACAAATGTGACGTTAGATAATTGTCATAGATCCAGGCCTTACGAGGGCCAGAAATTAGCAAGGCATCTATTTTCGCCAGGCAACTTTTGAAATGCTCTATAACATGATCGCCCGAGACGTCTTTTCACTGATGGGTGATTTTTCTGCCGAGGAATTTGAAATGATTGTTTGGGTCTATAAGGGAGATATTAGAGCCCTTATAGACCAATTTGGGGTCATAGGATGTAAATTTTGTGCCCATGCGGGCGAGTCCAAGGCAAAAACATTTGGAGGGCTTCACTTTTATACAGCCTGACCAGTCGCAGAAAAGCTCCACTTTCTGTAATAGCAGGGAAAGCTGCTTGGGGCTTCTGGTGATGAAAGTTAGGTCGTCGGCAAAAGCGAGGCACGACGAGGTGTATTGGCCGTCTGTTTTAAAACGGTAGCCCCACTTCCTGTCAAACTGGGTCAGGCTTTCCAGCAGTATATTAAAAACTATATTAAAAATCGTCGGGGAGAGGCAACAGCCCTGAAATAGTCCAATTGAATATGGTATAGAGCGGGTAGTCCATTCTTGCGTTTTAACATGGAAAGTCAGACAGTTGTAGTAGGAGGCTACAATGTCACGCACGACTGGTGGGAAGTTGTACCAGCGGAGTGCAAAGTGGAGGAGACTGTGTCGGACTGACCCAAAGGCATTCTCTAGGTCGAGCCAGCATACATTGATTTGGCGTTCGTGCTGTCTCGCATCCTTGATGGCAGCAGCCAGGAGAGAATTGTGCTCGAGGCAGCCCGAGACGCCACGCATGAAGCCTTTTTGAACTGATACTCCAAGGTACTCATTCCGGTGCATGAATTCGCTCATCCTCGTGTCGACTATGCTAAAAAAGATTTTGGCCACAGTGTCTGTGAGAGCAATGGGCCGAGCGTCCTTTGGTCCGGTGCAAACTGGGACCTTCGGAATTAAGATGACTGTCGCTCGGCCAAAATTCTGTGGGACTACACCGCTATTTATTTGTTGGGCAGTCGTGTAAAAACAAGAAAAACTAAACTTCAAAACCAGAATTAATAAACTTATAGCATGACTAGAAATCGTTGGACCTCAAAGCAAGATATTCCCCTCATTATCATATCGATATTGTTGAGCATTATCCACTCACATCGTCGAGAAAATAATTAAATGATATATTACATTCAATAATATTTAACATTTTTGACAAAATTCATTACTTTGTCAAATATACTTAATATGCAAAACAGCACATTCATATAAAAGAGATTTCCCCAGCAAAAAGCATGACTAAGAAGCCAGGTAAATCAAAAGCTATAAGGATCAATATGTAATGTAAGCATGATTTCCTATCAATAGATTAATGCAAATACTAATTAACCTGCTTTTAGACAATATCGCTTTATTAGGCTTTTATTTACTTCTAAGTGCGCTAAAAAACTTAAAAAAATAAACTGTTTTCAGACATGGAAAAGAAATACTTCTGGGCTTGGACCGACTTCCAAAGCTATCTGGACTGCATGCTAGTATTCTCTGTAATCGGTGCTGCTACTACATATCTTCTGATCGAAGTCACTCCTTACGTAGAGCTCATCGGTTTCTTGGCAGTTTTTACAGAAGCAATGCTCGGCGCTCCACAGATAGCGAAGAATCACCAGAATAAAAGTACTGAAGGCATGAGGTAATTAACGACAGAATACCAACAGCAAGACGAGACAAAACAATATTTTTAATGTGATCTTTTTCTTTTATTTCAGCCTAAGTATGGTTGTGATGTGGACGTGTGGAGATATTTTTAAGACAGTTTATTTTCTCGTCCGGGAGGCGCCTCCTCAATTTTGGCTGTGTGGTGGTTTACAAGTGACTCTAGATGCTGTAATTCTTCTTCAGGTAAACTTTCTGTTGAGATGTCCTTTTAATAGTTTCATATTTCCCCACTGACTTTAATAACTTGCGTAGACCCTAAAAAAATAACTACAACTGATTGACAGTGTATAAACAGAGTGAGTTAGTTTTCGGAGCCAGCACTGACGCCTGTAACAGACTGAATGTATATCTACACTAATGCGTCGTCATCTTGGTGACGCGGCACGTTAGCGCTAGCAGTGTTGCGTTATTGGCGACAGCGCTGCGATACTACATTGCGACTTAATGCTCCTTGTATGCAGTCGCTCTCAAACAAGTGGACCGCGATATGCGCACGCGCACTCTTAAATGGACATTCAGGCGTTCAAGATTCAGTATCTCGCATCAAAAATTTCTGCATCGGTCGAGACAGTGATAATTGCATTCATGTATCTGCTCAGAGCGCTCTCTACTGAAGACTGAAATGAAGATAGTCAGGAAGATAACTGGAGCAAGAGGCGTTGGAATCAGTTACCGCGGGATGTCTCAAACTCCACGCACCTACATAAGAAATAATATGTAATTTGTTTATTACAGGTTTGGTTGTATCGGCATAAAACGGCAGCAGCGCGTCGAGCGCGTCGCGGCGACTAGCAGTGGACCGAAACAGACTTATAGCAAATAGCATCTTATCTATCCACCCAAAGCCCACCTCCGTCACTTTGTGGGCCAACATCGGTGCACCATTTCAAATTTTTCAACAATTTTTTATTTTTTTTCTCTTCTTCCTACACTATATCACTTTTAGAACCATTAAGATCACTTATCATATCAAAATTGTGTTTTATATTACTTTGAATAAAGTGTTAATTTGTGAGACCTGAAACTTAAGTCTTCCTTTCGATTGGATTGATTTAATTCAGGCACTGTTCAATTGCTGCTAAGTTACCTGTGATTTTTAAAATTATAATTAAGCGTCATTTCAAATGTGGTTTCCACAGAGTTATGCCAAAGATTATTATTAGGTTTGACACATTTTATTGCTGCACAATATATTACAGATAGTGTATTATTATGTCATTACTAACTCCAACCGTACTTCCATATTGCTTCCCATAAAAAAATACAAAATTGAATCGGCTTGTTAAATCAGGTATCACACTTGTACATAGACTAACTTACTCAAGTAGGTAGCTTTTCAGCACTGAAAACTATAAGAATAAAACATTCCCTGTGTAAAATTTAAGTTGCCATTAAAATTACGAAAACATATTGGAAGATATTTTTAGTAATTTACATTTTTTAAATTTTTATCATCATTTATTTATCATTTTTAGGGGTGCTAGAGGAAAGGAAATTTAAGCTTGGATAGATTCATTGCGTAGATGAGGTGCTTTATGTAAAGTCTGTTTTGGAGAATATAAATCGCCTGCTAAAAATGACGACTTCCAATGTGGTTTCAAATATGAATAATAATTCGTGTAGTGTAGTTGTCTAAAATTATGTCAGTATTTATCGCGACAATCTTTTTGGGTTCGTTTGATTGATTGTTCGGACTTAAAGTGCCTGCGTTTTTATCCTAATATTTATATTTATATTAATTTGGATGTGTGGATTTTGTACATAATATAAATTTGAATATAATATTTGACTTTGTTATTTTGTACAGCCTTACTGTAAGCCAATTCTGTAATTGATTTCGACATATTATATATTCCTTGATCATTTAGAAATCGATTGCTGGACAATTTAATTAGCGATCTGATAAAATGTTATATTTTTATTAATTTAAATGTTGAATAATATTATTTGTATGACTATATTAATATAATATTCAAATGTTAATATAATATTAATATAATATTAGATGAAAAATGTAATGCCATAGTGTGGTTGATTAGTTCATTATTATTATAGAATCGTTTAGAAGTGAATTTTGCCTATATAAGCTTATAGGATTAATTTGATTCAGTAATGAAATCGTATGAAAATGCAATTATCGCAATTACGATGTAGATTGCGAGTGCATAAACTAGCAATTGTTTGGAGATGTTTATGAAATGCACATATCAAACTCAAATGTCAATAAAGTTTAGTTAATCCTAAGTTTTGAATAATTGAATTTTGGATTGATATCTTTTTATTGTGTATAAATACAATGCATTCCAAAACAGGATGTTTTTTTATTATGCTAAAATACTGCCGATTTCGAAACCATTTCACATTGTTTGAATATATTTTTGACATCTCATTAAAGTAAACATTGCTTTGGGTATAAGCAGAAGACTGGCAAAGAAAAATTGAGGTCTTAATCACAAGATCTCCCACTGGATATACACTGCCATTGTGAGGCTGATAGTCACGTACGCCTCGGTAGTATGGTGCAACAAAGCCAACCAGAAAGCTGTGATTACCAAACTAAACAATATCCAAATGACGGCGTGCCTCATGACAACTGGCGCAATGTCCTCCACTCCTGGAGCAGCTCTAGATGCACTGCTGAACTTACCGCCCCTACACATTCACTTAAAACAGGTGGCCAAAGCCAGCATGTACAAGCTGTCTGCCCGGGAGAAGGCAAACTGGATCTCACAAGCGCTAAGATCAGTTCTTGACTGTCAGTGAAATTCCAACCCTCAAAATGGTATCAGACACCATGCTTCCACTCCTAAACTTTGGAAAACTCTTTACAGTGAAACTGCCGCCCAGAGAGGACTGTCTAAAAAACCAACTGCACTGGGATGTCGGTAACCTTAAATGGTATACTGATTGGTCCAAATCATGACTTGACGTAGGCTGCGGTATATATGGAGAGCGACCAAACTTCGATAGAAGTGTAAACTTGGGGAAACGCGCCTCAATATTCCAAGCGGAGGTATACGTCATTATTGAATGTGCGGATATCAACTCGGATAGCAAGGCAGCTATGGCACTATAGCCTCGAATACCATTAATTCAAAGCTGTTGCAAAACTGCGTATCACAACTGAATTTCCTGGGCGAAAAGAACAGGGTAATTCTAAGATGGGTTCCCGGCCATGCAGGAATCGAGGGAAATGAAAAAACCGACAAACTTGCTAAGACGGGATCGAAGGGAACGTTATACCTACGGCCCTGAACCTTGCTGTGGCGTACCAAAAAGCCTTGCAAACCTAATGTTCAAAAAAAGATGTTTAGAACAATCCGTCAACCACTAGAACAACACGCCAGGGTTGAATCATTCCAAAGCGCTAATTAAGGCTTACTACCGTAAGACTACCCGTGAGGCCTTATCGCTAAATAGGAACAATATACGCATACTGGTGAGAGGGCGATCACAGGGAATCGTGGCCTGAACACACATGTACCTACAACCTCAAGCTCCGGGACACGAAGATGTGCAGGTTCTGCCAAGGGGCTTAGAAAACTCCCCTGCACCTCATGTGCGGGTGTGGCCCGCTGAAGCGTAAAAGATACACCCACTACGGTGGCCATTACCTCCAACCTGAGGAGGTAAAACAACATGGCGCCTAAAGCCTGTTGCGGTTCTTAAATGACACGAGGCTTAGCGCAGAACTATAGTAGGTGGCGAACACAATAGATCAACAATGGTCGCAGTGTTACAAGGCTCATAAAGACCTTAGAAAAACCCCACACAAGAAAGTATTTTTTATTTTTTTGAAAACACAAATTAGAGGTTGCAAAATCATGCTGAGCAGCAAAATCAAACGGTGGATATCGAGAGGTGGTTTGCCTAAGCCTGGGCAGCTTCTGGCGCCAATAAAAAACATAAGACTTCCAATAAAACTGGAGACGAACTTTGCCTGCCTTTACTTAGGTATAGATCGCTATCAGAGATCATGTGTCTGCTCATGAATCATGCTCGAAATTCGAAAACACAACGAATGTATGAGTAGGGAAGGAAGTTCGACGAGCATGGAGGACATTGGACGAGGCCTATGTCCAGGAATAGACTAGACAAAGTTCGCAATGATAAATAAAATGCAAACGGAGCTGCCATGGAATTAACCGACCGAAGTCGGGCCCATCATATTATACTATTATTACACTTCTGGGGGTGAACGGTGGATTCCGGACTAACGACTGGCTGTGGTAGGTTTAGGATAGCTGTCTTGCCACAGTAAGCGTACCCATTCACTCGCCCTTCGAAGCCATAGAATTTGAGATGCGGAAATCGTGGTTTTAGATATTTATTCTAGGAAGGAGTTGATTATTTTCCTGGAGAGACCAAGATCTTTAAAAAGGTGAAACAAAGATTTAGCTGGCAGGCCACGAGCGCCAACTTCCACCGCGTGAAATTGAACAGTGAAGCCGTTCCGGGTGACGCCATTTGCGAGATCATGGTATTTATTTAATCTGTACAGTCTTTTGGAATATTTCATTCTTATGGAACAGTTATTTCTACGATAAGGGAGATATTCCGAGATAGAGAGTAAAGAGTTATATCTGGATGCAAGGCTGTGTATTCGAGACTTTCAGGGAATGTATACTGCTTAGAAGCCGAATCGACCTCCAGAATCCAATCTGAAGCATTCTCGATTATTGAGAAAGGTTTTGTAGTGAAATGTGTTTTTACCTTTAGAGCCATCCCGCACAAACTGTATTGGAGGTTTGGAGGATACTGTCAAACCCTTGTTGGCATGAGTCCTTGTTGGCATGGGCCGACCGACCAACCGACCGACCGACCGGCCGACCGGCCGACCTACCGGCTAACCAACCGACCAACCGGCCGACCGACGTGAGAGCGCTCTGAGAGTTACGCTAAATATGCTTTACCATGTGAGGCGTCCCTTAAGGGATGCCTTGGCAAAATGTATACAAAATGTATATACATTTATATAAATGGAAATATAAATGTAAATGTGCGCCGCTTTATAGTAATCCGCTCTATAGTAATGCTATAGCTCTATAGTAAACCCCGCTCTATGTAAATGTAAATGTAAATGTAAATATAAATTTATATACATTTTGCCGTAGGCAACCCGAGCTAATCGCCATTCATTTGAGGGGTTAACATCCTTATACCACCACTGCACAAAGACACTTATTCTGTGCTAGCGCTGCGTTCGAACGTTTAGTATGCGCCCGGTCGGAGCGGACGTGGAATGTGTGCCTGACGCATCGTCAACGCTGGACTTTTATTTGTCAAACCCTACAAAAATGACGCCGCCTATTTCTTCGAATGTCGGATATTTTGCTGAGGTCTCATGTCGCCCTAATCCCGTTACCAAATTTGCGAAAAGCAATCGTTTTGCGATATTTTTAAACGATTCAAAGTCGTAAGCAAGGATATAAGTACAATGAATAAAAGGTATAAAAAAGAAAGTTAGTTTTCATGGTGAGCAGCAAACAAGTCTGTATATAAAACTAAAAAAATTTTTTTTTTCTATTTCAACTAGTGATTGTTGATAGTTTTTGTGAATATAAGATTATTCCACATAAAAAAAACAGTTTCAAAATCATCTACATTTTTTTGACTTGGTTTTATGTTACCGAGAAAAATACCGAATATTCAAAAGATAAATTTAGAAAGGAATATTTTTAAGTAACTTTTTTGTTGTGTAAAAAGATTCTCATCAAATAAAAATATTTTTTTGGACAAATTGTTAAAAAGACATTTTTTGTAATTAGTTTCATGTACCGAATCACCTACCTACTAGACGAATGTTCACTAATAAAAACGAATCCTGTATAACTTTAATATGTTATATGTTATATAACTTTCATATGTCCACTTATGTGTACCTATTCGTTTGCGTGTACCTAATCAAGAATTGAAACTCACATAAGCATGCAAGCAAGCAAACAAGCGACAAAGCGAATACAGCCAATTGTTTATATGTTAGCAGCATACGCAGTGATAGCACCACGATACACAGCCGAGAAAGGTGTGACCGGTGGTTATGTATGTAAGTATAGGTACACAGATCTTTAAATAAGTACCTAAACTTTTTAAATCGCAAATACGCACCCGGTTTAGTCTCTCGGTCGTTTTACACTACCTACGTAAAACAATTGACGATAGTTCAAAATCTATACGAAGAAATCCAGCCTACGTAATCCCTATGACAGAAAACTAGGTATATAGTTATCCCTGAGAAGTGGCGCATGTGTAAAGTACGAGATACTGAAGCAGTATCAAATTTCAGCACGGTCTCGGTGGCCGGCCATACGGGACATTTAAGTAGTAAGTTTTAAAGCGGATTTAAACGCAAATTTCGATACAAGCAAGCTGCTTTGCACAGTTGTTCAATAGAGGGGAAAGGTGATTTGGCTGGCAGTATGTAGTATTTATTCTTAGGCCGTGTTCATACTCAGCGCAGTAAACGATCTATGAGGTCCGAGCGTCGAGTGGGCGGGACGGGCGATATTATAGAGTTAACTCTCTACCGCCCATATAATCGCACCTCCGATCAAATACAGTAATAACTTGAAAAAATCCAATTATATAGTGTTTCTTTATAAAAATTATCGCCATTTCTCATTTTACACTCCTAAAAAGAGTTATAACTGTTACTTCACTAATTTCGTCAATGGCACTAGTGAAGTAACAGTTAACACTTTTTTTTGCGAGCGTAGACTTAGAAATGGCGATATTTTTTATAAAGAAATAGCATAATTGAAATTTTTCATATTATTACTGTATTTGATCGGAGGTGCGATATGTGGTCAACGTTTGCCGTTGCTTTGGGATTCATAATAGCGGATTTTTATTTTTAAACAGTTGATTTATATTTTTTCCTACGTCAAAAAACACAACTAAGAGTCCGTTTAACTTTAGAATCGCAAACTATACCATATTTTAGTAAAGGAACGTAAGTAGGAATAACAATGAACATGCTTGTATTTTAATTGCCGAAGAAACTATATTATTTATGCTTAGATTCTACATATATGTTATGCGCAGAAACTACATTTTATGAAAATAAAATTAATTTGAGAGGTTTCTGTCGGGTGCAATTGCACACCTGTTTGATGCGGGGTCGAATACTGGGAAATGATGATACCTTCATTTTCTCTCCAACTAAAGGCAGCTTTTTCCGTTTATAAAACATACCTTATAATTGTGAACGCTGGAAATCCTAGCTCACAAAGGCAAGACGTCGAAAATGACAATAAAAAGGTAAGTGCTTTATTGTGTAATATAGAGTAGATTTTGTCTAAATATATATCCAGCAATAACTGTATATATATAACTGAATATATATATATATAACTGACGCCTAATTCCTTACATTTAAGTGCTCGGTCATTTCTAAGACTGCAAAAGCTTTCCTCTACAGCCGACCTAAGTCAACCAAGTAGGCGACAAAAACATTGGTGTATCTTACCCAATCGTATATGTTGATGTCAATATTAGGACAATATTTCACAATTTAGTGCTGTAAGAGCACCACGCAATTGAGAATTAAAGTGGTTCATCACGATTTTTCATTATCCATACGTTTCTAACATATTGGAGTTATAGATACCATTTGTTTACTAAAATTGCTTTTCGCGAAACTAATTTCTTGAACCTGTGATGTTTCGAATTGTTTCATTTTCAACAATACAATACAATACAATAAACTACTCCAGTAGATAGGCATTCCTACACTTGGATGCGTCACAAAATTAAATGCTAAAAATTTAATTATTAAAAACATAACTATCACGACAGTTGTCATGGCTGTATTATATTCAATATTACCTACATACAGATAATCAAAATATACTAATGTGATTTAAGAGTCAGGGAAAATAATATATTAAAATAGAAATGCAAATGCTATGTAGAATAATCAAAGAAATTTTATTTTATTGTCAATCCAGCAATATGCATTCGTATTTTAAAAAAAATGAATATATGTACAATAAATTATATGAAAATTAGAATGTCAGTTATCATAATACCATCATGTTTAAAACTTTACACATTTCCTTAATCATCAACATGGAAAATCAACTCAGAATTTTCAAACTACCTTATACCATAAATTGGGTTTCTTACCAAATTATTTATAATTATCATTTTAAAGTGGTCCTCTCCAAGGCTTTTCATTTGCTCTGGAATCTTATTATAGTAGGACAAATTTTGGTGACGCCGAAAATGGTCACATAAATTAAGTTTAAAACCTGATAATGAAACATTTCCAATGGTGGCACCACCATAAAATTCGTCTCGCTGAAAGCTACGTATGTAAACAAATGGTATTTGTTTTTCTTAGCAGGCAAATGGTAAGTGGTAAACTAATATATTCCAAACGTATGAGAAAAGTATAATAAGTTAATAGTATAATCACATTTTAAAAAACAAGCTTTTATTAAAATTATCTTTCCTGAGCCAACCCTGGGTTCAGGAAAGTGGCCATATCATAGTGGAACAGAACGGGATATCATAATTGAATGCTATACAGAATATCGTGTTTTTGCTGTTGACCGATGAGGAGTCCTCTGGTTAGAAGCCAACCGTCGCTGCAGCAGCCCTGTCGCGGTGAAACTTAGAACGGGTTATCGTATGCAAAATTTCGTGACTGTGCTAATGACCGTTGAGGAGTCCCCTCGACGGGATCCAACCTTGGGCGCAGCAGACATGGCATGGTAAAACATAACGGGCTATCATAATTAAATGCGTATACAAAATTTCGCGTCTGTGGTGTTGACCGTTGAGGAGTCCCCTCGTCGGGAGCCAATCCTGGGTGCAGAATCAGGTCATCGGAACCTAACCAACGTGTAAAATTTCCACTTCATAGGATAAGAGGAACTTCATAGGATAAACATACTGACAAACATTGCAAGGTAACTAAAAACTTGTAAAAATGAGCAGTTATGAACAGCCTTTTTTTGGTCTACAGAAATCCTTTTTTTGGTCTGCATCACGCCTTATATAATGGAGCATAGAAATTTTGCCTTTCCACATAATTAATTTTTCGACAATACCTGTCATTTCATCTGATGATGTCAGCATATTCTCATTTCGTTTCAGCATACCTAATTGCATTTTATTTATTAACATTACATTACATTACATTTACGTCGTGTCCAATTGGCGGCTAAAAACCGCTCTTGGACGTGTCAAAATATTTGTGTTTTAAGTTGTAAGTCTCATTATTACTTTAATCTTTACTTAACATACATATATTATTTTTAAAAAAATATATGGTATCTAAGAAACTTTGGAACCTACTAAAAGTTATTCGTCGTAGAATCGTATTACAAAACAAATTAGAGGCTTATATAATAAAAAAGCCAATAATTCTAATAGCTACCTACTAAACACACAATAATTAAAATAGTCAGTTAGAAAGTTGAATAATCAAAGCAGAAACCTAACAATTGAAATAGTCAATAAATCGAATATATTCGTACAAAAACTGTACATAGTAACATCCAAAGTAGTAAGTAAATTGTTAAATAATCAAACTAAAGCTAAATCTTACATTTAAATACTAAAAGTACATATATAATTATCATTCAAATTGGTACAATATTTGCAAAGTCATGGCCCTCGAATTAGGTCAGATTATAGAAAGATGCTCTAATAAATCCGTCACCAAGCCAACTTTTTGCACCAAGTTTCATTGCTGAGTAAGTTCACAAATAAGTTAAGTTAAGTTTCCCTACCTGATAAAGAATAACATAAAATGTACAATTTTTAAGAACTATTGCTCAAGGATGTGGAAAACTCAAAGCGATTTCCGGTTCTACCTAAATAAATAAGGATAGTATCTACAAATACATATGTTGATTTTCTAAACATTATAAGTAATTACTAAGATTAATCGAAATTGTTAATTTTTATTTTGTTAGAGATGCATATGAATGTTGAGTTTTAAAAAATGTTGAATAATTATTACTACGTTAAAACGGAAATGTAAATGTCTCGTTAGAAATGGTTCTAAGAAAATCGCTTAAAAACAGTTTTTTTTGTAATTTTTGATAAGAAATATGTGCGTGTCATATTACTTATATCCGAAGATTATAAGTAAATCATTGTAATTGCTTTTTCTTATTGTATATTTAAAAGGGCATCTATCCTATATCACAGGCATCAATCCTTCTAAGCAATTTCATAGTGAGGCATCTATCCATATAGGTAGGCATCGTTCCCCAAAAAAAATGTCTCGCAAGAACTTAATTTCTGCAAGACCAGTAATAGTTAGGTAAATAAATGCAGATTCTAAAGCTATATAAATGATTAAACTAACTATATTACAGGTGTAATCTGTGCCAATATATTTGGCATTAAAATAATGAGGCTCTTTGGAAAACTGAGGAATCTATCCCGGTTTTATACTCTATACCTGTTCAGTGATATAGAAACGCAAACATTAAAAATAACTACTGAAATCTCCCCGGGAATTTATACAAAAAATTAAGAAAATCGCCCGCGGTTGGGGGGTTAAAGTATCTACTTAATTTTCGTATCTATTTTTTTCTATTAGGTACATGCGTAGATAACATTTTAATGACAATCGGCAGGAATGCAATATCCTCATTTTCCGTACAAATAAAAACTAATAAACACGTTTATCTACATTTATTTTCCGCAATTCCATTAGTAACATTATAGTTACCGACCTACCCAAATGTTTGATTACGGTTATCATAAAATAAGGTTAAGGAAGTTTTTTTCTTTGGATATAGAAATATCTATTTTTTGAATACCGCAGCGTAAACAATTGCATTGTGTCAAAATTATTAGCATTGGACCGGATAAACAGAGAGCTAATCCTTCAAACGGAAAACAAATATTGACAGAAAAAAGCGTAAGCAATTCTATATATCTAACCCCGGTTGATGAAAAAGATATAAGTACTATAATAAGGGGCTAAAAAACAAGAAATCTTTAAGGCTATGAGAAAATTCCGATAGCCTTTACATTGACAGATAAACACCACCTTGTTGCTATTAAATCAGTCATTTCAAAAAGGTATTTTTCATACTCCTTTAAAGATAGTGATTATTAGGCCATTTAAAAAAAAGGTTATAGTAGGAACCCTTTCAATTACCGCCCGATTGCCGTCAAAAATATCTAATATAATGTATGCTAAGAAATGTATTTATGCCAGCTCAGATTACAGTAATATTATACTCGTATAACAAATAAACAATAGGAAAAGTTGCACATTTTAGACGTATATGCATGCTTATATATTTTAGACTAATAGGTAAATTGTAATCTATAGAACTAGCTATAATAGTAAACTGCAAACACCGTCATCGCATCTTATACTATTCAAAAAGGTACACTCTAAAATATTTACCCAACTTTCACGTAAAATCAAAGGAAAACCTTTCTAGCGGTAGGTATTAGGTATATTGCAAAAAACAATATTAGCGATATTTAACCTACCGCTAGATAGCGCATCGTGCTCACATCTTTAAAAACGATTAAAAAAAGAAACATTTTTTTTTAAAATATTTTTTTCATTTTCTTTCAACAAAAGTTGCTTATTTCGTCGTACTGATTCACCCACTACAAGAAATACCCGTGCTGTAATCACACCCTGTATATACATTAAAAAAAATATTTTTTCATAAAATATTTTATAATGTTTTTTAATTAGTATAGTCATGGTCATAGTCATATTTTATTAATTCCAAAAAGTACATACTGTGGAACACGTCATTTTACATTTCCTAGAAGTTTTCACAACTTCATTACGTGTACGTATACATTTATATGTAAGGGCAAGGCACCTTCGAATCAATTATAAAAATCAAAAACAGACTCAAATAACAAAAAAATATAAACACTTAAAAAAAAATAATCTATCAATAAGTTTTTAAAACTAGTCAGTCAACATTTTTAAATAATCAGTTACTAAAGTAACAAAATATAGAACAAATAGATTGATAAATAGTAAATAATCTTTTAAAAATTAAGACGGCCTTGTCAAATTCATCAAAATTTTAGAGAGCATGCATGGTTAGGTTTCTTTTTATGCATTTCTTAAATGCACCCTCTTGAAGTATTTTAATTTCTGCTGGCAACGAGTTGAAAAATTTAAACCCCAAATATAATAATGATTTCTGGTATAAAGAAAGCCGCACTTTGGGAATTACTATATTATTTTTATTGCTAGTGTTATGTCCACGCAGACTCGAATGCTTCTCCTAGTTTTTCAAATTTTCTTTCGTATAAATTAAGCACTGATATATAAATTCAGATTTAAAAGTAAATATTTTTTTATTTTTAAAGATCGGAGCACAGTGACCGTCCTGAGAGCTTGCTTTTGTAGTATAAAATTACAATGGCAATCTGATGCAATACCCCAAGTTAAGCTACCATAAGCCATTTTCGAATAAAAGCACGCATAGTATGTGCTCATTGCGGCTTGTTCTCCGGCTAGAAATTTGTTTTTTTTTTGTATGGCATAAATAGCAGATCACAGTTCCTTCGATAGCCTCTCGATATGTGGACTCCAATTTAATTTCTGGTCTATTGTAATACAATGGTAATACCATTGATTTTATATTATAAAATCAATGGTAATACCAAGAAATTTGGCGGTGTTAACAACCTGAACTTTATTGGAATTCATGCTGATATTGATATTGTTAACTAATTTAACATTTTTTAAGGAAAAATTCATGGCTACGGTTTTGGTAAGATTTAATAATAATTGGTTTGTTTTAAATCAGTTACTATGGAGACATTTGTTGGCATTATGTCGTACTTCATCGCTAGTTAATACATTGGAATATAAAACTAGTGTCATCTGCGTATAGTAATGTATTTTATTTTAAGGGCATTGAATTACCCACACATTTATAAAATATTAAATAATAGCGGTAGTAAAATATAATAAACGTATATATCCAAAAATAAATATAAAAAGCTATGAGATCGATACGCTATCTAGCGGTTAGTTAGTTAATAACGCTAATATTGTTTATTAGCGCTACCGCTAGATAGCGCCGTGAGCTCAACGCCTCTGAAACTTTACTTCAATAGATACAAACTACAAATTTGACAAAAGAAGAAAAACAAAATTTGCTCCGTGATCGTCATC
Source organism: Micropterix aruncella (assembly GCA_944548615.1). Classification (NCBI taxonomy): domain Eukaryota; kingdom Metazoa; phylum Arthropoda; class Insecta; order Lepidoptera; family Micropterigidae; genus Micropterix; species Micropterix aruncella. The sequence continues at coordinate 7,309,065 of OX155951.1, forward strand.
CCGTCTGCAAAAAGTCGATGTGGGTCACACCTTGCGAATCCCAAAAACCAGTGGCCATGCTCTTTCCGGCCGATGGAACCGTCTTTGTCTTCTTCGTAGCAGATTCGCCTGAAGTACACTGTTTCAACTACTGCTTGATCTCTAGTGTGTAGTTGTGGATCCATGTTTCGTCCACGGTCACGAATCGGCGAAAAACCTCTGTTGGAGCTATTTACCTCTATTTAACCTCTATTTGACATGGCCAAACATTCCTTCGAAATGGTCACACGATTTCGCTTGTTGTCCACAGTCAGAAAACGCGGCACCCATCGCGCTTCCTCATACCCAAATGTTCGTGCACGATATTTTGCACACGCATATGAGATGCCGCGTGGCCTCTACTATTTCGGGCAACTTCACTCGACGATCGGCTAAAACGAGATCATGGACTTTGTCGACCATTTATGGCCGTTTTCGGACGTCCACTTCGTGGTTCATCCTTGATGCTCATACGGACACGTTTGAACTCGCTTAAAAACTGAAACTGATACCAGAAACTGATAGTCAAAAAGGAAGGTGTGGAGGTGTCGTGAACTTTCTGCAAAATATAATAAGTATATAATATATATAAAAATATATATATCTCCGTCGCCGCTTTTCCGCCCCGTCCATCCAGAAATGTTTAATCACTGCACAAAATTCATTTTTTTACCATTTTTGCAAGTGCACATGCTTCACAAAACTGCCTGGTAAACAAGAGATGTATGTATGTATGTATGTGTGTATGTATGTATGTAAGTATGTAGGTATGTATGTATGTATGTATGTATGTATGTATGTACGTACGTACGTATGTATGTATGTATGTATGTATGTATGTATGTATATAAAGACGTACGTACGTACATATATATATATATATATATATATATATATATATATATATATATATATATATATATATATATATATATATATATATATATATATATATATATATATATATATATATATATATATATATATATATATATATATATCTTAATATATATAAATTACGTGTCACGTTGTTTGTCCGCGATGGACTCCTAAACTACTTAACCGATTTGAATCAAATTTGCACACAATGTGCAGTTTGATCCAACTTGAAAGATAGGATAGCTTACGTCTCAATTTATAGTCGCGATATTATTTTATTGCAATGTCTAATTTTTGACATTCGCAATTATCTGTTAGTTCCAAACGATTTTAACAGATGGCGTTATCTATTGAGTAATCCATAGATGGCGCTGCTATGTTAAACCTACAAACGTCATAGTCGGCCAAGCGTTATTCTAAATTCAAAATATTGTGAAGGTATTACAGTGAAATAATTCCTGCTTTTTAATTATTTGTGCTTCATTGTTCAAAACTCTTTAATTAAAATATATACATGTAAGTATTATCACATAGTTATAAAAGTGGAATAACTGCAGTATAGGAACCTCTCTCCAATTTTTTTCATTTTAATGCTAAATCTGGAAGAAAATTGTGTCGGTCGCTATAAATAAGCGAGATATAGGCATTCAAAGTTTAAATTTTAAAAACAGGCCAAAATAATATAATATACAAATGGATGTTGGTATATCTGTATGCCCGTCTGTCCGAGTTTAATAGACTCCGAAACCGTTTGACCGATCACCATGAAAGTTGGCATATGTATGTATTTTTTCATGGTTAAGGTTTTTATATATATCCGCTTTGTTGCAACTTTCAACTAGACGGCGCTGCAGCACACCAACTTCTATACTGCTCAACCGATACCGATCGCCATGAAAATTGGTATACATTGGTATTTGAGAACAGATATAACACGGGCAACGCCGGGTAATACCACTCGTATATATATATATATATATATATATATATTTATATATATATATATATATATATATATATATATATATATATATATATATATATATATATATATATATATATATATATATATATATATATATATATATATATATATATATATATATATATATATATATATATATATATATATATATATATATATATATATATATATATATATATATATATATATATATATATATATATATATATATATATATATATATATATATATATATATATATATATATATATATATATATATATATATATATATATATATATATATATATATATATATATATATATATATATATATATATATATATATATATATATATATATATATATATATATATATATATATATATATATATATATATATATATATATATATATATATACATATACATATATATATATATATATATATATATGTGTGTGTGTAAAAAAATATAGACTAATTTAGAAAATGCATACTTAATGATGGTATTTTTTCGCAGATGACCAAAGCACTCCTGTTTAACAATTTTTAATATACAAAAAAATCGCATTTCAGCGGCCATTCGAAAGATTCATTCAGACCTCCCAGCTGTGGGGACCGCAGCCGCCGAGCGAGGCATTGATCGAACCCGCGCCGCTGCGAGAGAAGTACCTAAAAGAGGCACTCAATAAGGCTGGAATTAGTACGATATGTGTTAAATAGGCCGTACGATTGTTGAGTGGTAACTAGCCACTTTCTGTGGTAATAGTATATAACGAAGGGTAACTTTCCAGATAGAGAGGCGCTTGTCGCCATTAGCCGCATATTTTTTTTTGTATCCTTTCTAATAATGGTCCGATAATGACCTTCTTTAATTTGTTTGCAAGCTTTTGTGATTTTTGCACGATTTTGTATTTATACACTTTTCTTTAGAACGTAAGAATTTTTAAAAATTTGCATAAAACTGAACATGTTACTTTTCTGCGAATTTCACTTGTAAATAAGCTTTTATTGTGCTCAGTATTTCTTTCTTTTCCACAAAAATGGGTTTATGTCTGTGAAAGTTCGTATATACCTACGTCATGTCATATGCCATATAGCATATGCCAAGAGAGAATTATTTTTAGTAAGCAACAGTGATTTGTAATTATTTTTAAAAACTTTATTAAATTAAGGAAAACCCTTTTAGGTACAAAAAAACAGGGAAATCGTGAGAAACACGCATGTAGATAACGTTCTATGCAGTTTTTATGACTCCAAATTATCTTCTTCATCTTTCAGTTCATCCCTGGAACAAAATAGGTATATATTATTAATATTTTAAGGCATTGGCTCAACAAAGCAATATTATGATATTAAAATTGTGGAACGTATTTCAAAAAATCAATTAACCTTCTAGTGTATTCAAAAAAAATTTTTTTCATTTTAATAGAAGTACGGCATCTAGACCTTGTTTTCTCATTTTGTTGTGATGGAGACTGTAGATTGTCCTCAAATGACGTGTTGGGCAAGGAAGATAAACGCTTCCGTTTCTTTACCCTGTTAAGTTCTGTTTTATTGATTTTTTTTTTAATTGTGGGGAGCCCCGAAGGTGAAGAGGTAAATGTGTAAAGCCAAAAATGCGTTCTTTTTAACAGAGCTTTCAAACAAAAAAAAGGCGTAATCTGAGCATGAGGAGATGAGATACAAAGAAATAGCGCAGGTAATGGTGGCCATCTTTAACGGCCGCCATTTTGTTTCCTGTTGTATCTGGAAAGTTACCTTTTGGTATCTACTATTACCACAGGAAAGAGCATATTCCAATCAAAAAGTAAAGTGTCTTGTCTATTGTAGGCATTTACACCATAATTCAGACAATAGATATATTTCATTTAATTTCATTTCCCAACGTACTATATTTACTTGTAGTACAGTTAGGCCCATTTTTGAAAGCGACGTTTATCAATTCCTAAATTGATTAATAAAAGCGACAAATTTATTTATGATTTTCGTAGTATGACGTAAATTATACTTTGCAGGGGTAGGTAGTTCAAATAATTAAAGAGTAGAGAATGAAATTTGGCTTTCAGCCAAAAATCTAGTGGTAAATTATTAATACTCAATAATACCTAAATGTTATTGACAAGTCTTCAACAAATAAGCTCTTTCAGCCAACCACAATGTGGTTTAATATCACAGTATTTCAACGAATGTTGGCTCCAGTTACTAGGCTGGTATCACCCTTGTACCAGCACCATGGATTTGACCGGTTACATTTATAAAGCATTTTGTATGAAGAAAACCGACTGTTCTCGGTATGTTATAACCGATCGGTTCAATCCACTGATATCAGTTACATATTGAAACGGTATTGCCACTTTTACTCATACTTTTACTTTTACCCACAAGTCTCATATAGAAATCGGCCCTTAGTCTGCAATGGGCCTGCCATGGCATGATGTACATTATACGATATTTTTTCGGTCGTGTACGATAGTTCTCATTTAAGGCATCGCCAGCCCTGAAAATCGTCAGTCGTCGCACGTTTGGGCCGTCACTAGTCTCCAGCCAGTGCAGTGTCGCCGCCCTCGCGCTGAGCACGCGCCGCTCGCCGCGACGCCGGCCGCCCAGCTTAGTTACGCGACGAAAGTTGTACCGCTACAGTCGGACAAGTTCTCGCCGTTACTGGACTGGAATTATTTTTTCCGGGAGCTGGATAGCGGAAGAGGAGGTGGAGACAGGCGGACTGCCAGAATGTCGCAGGATTGAGGTAAGGGGGAGAGGCGGTTGTTGTCACAACAAGAGATTCTTGTGACATCTGAGCAACATAAACTGCTCTGACGGTTATATCGATATATGCATGTAATCATTTTACAAATGTATGCTTCGACCGTACAACGCTTGCAAATGCTACAGCATAAATTAACAACAATCACAAAACAGAAATCAAGGCAGACAATACCAATAAAATGAACGGGACTATAGAACATGTAGATATAAAGAAAATATCAACATCGACAGGTTCACCATCGAAAGATTTAGATCATAGTCAGGAGTTATCTCCTAGAGAATAATCTATTCGGAATATCAAAGCGTTGGGTGTTCTTTTACTATGGTTAGCGTGGACGTAATACACACAAAAAATACATTCAAAATTAGAAATTGATCATTTACTTCATTCATCAAAAATTAATGTGCTTATGACAATACAACGATGAAAAACGAAATGAAAGTAAATATAAAATACTACATTCTACAACATTCCATATCTTAAATACCAGATCGGAGACGCAGAATGTCATTGCTATAGTAGATATATACTATAGTATGTAGATACTATAACAGTAGATATTACTATAGTAGAACGACTTGGAAAGCTTTATTATACTTATGTAGGTACTCGTACATACAAAACAGCGATGCAGAAACAAGTAGACATCATATCAAACGCTCGTTGAAAATGATTTTAAAATCTTAGATTAAGAGCACTGACGACTTCAAAATAAACCGCTATTTTTCCACGCACATACTACCGGGGGGGGGGGGGGGTCGGAAGACAGTGCAGGACTTACTTATAATCTACACAAGCTATAGCTTAGGGCCCAAAAAATCCGAGTGAGCAATTGTCATATGTACCTACTTACTAAATATACTGCAGCAATAGCTCAACTAGCTTATGGCCTTATTAAGTCTAAATCCGGCACTGGGAAGAATACATATTTAAATAAACTTTATTCGTAGTTCATAAGTGAAACAGAAATCAGAGAAACATAAATAAAACAGATATTTAAAAAGCAATAAACCTGATTAGTAATTATGAAACCAATGCTGCTTGTTCTCATTACAAACAATCCAAATAAACTGAATCCCCAGCTAGAAAGTCGATTAGGTAAAAAATAAACAATAATAAAATAATAGTCAATACATAATATACAAATAAATAGATATTTAAAGAAAGAATAGAGGTGGGGTAATTTCTATAACTTAGAACATTGTACTGATCATATTACAGATATTTCAAAATCTATAATCTGGTAGTCATTTTCTCCGGCTCGTTTGACAAAACAGGAAGTGTAATAATGAAGCAGTTGACACCGATGCAGCCAGTTTGAATATTGAATCCACTCAAAATTTATGGCATGTCTGCAATATTTCGATTCCCGCCAATTCCGTTATCTATTATAACCGGTTCGTAAATATACAAATAATATCACTACTTATTATAAAAACACTCTTGTTTAATACAATACGAGTTGTCGTCATTAATACTATTATTATCTTTCTCACAGCGTTCATTGGTCGGACATTGACTTTTGCGTTTACGTATAAAAATACACAATGCTTGTGTTATATATAAATCGAAAGAAGTATGTATTTTTTGGTAATTCACGTATTACCTTACATTACGTATCCGCTCTCGGACGTGTCACAATATACTATAGTTAGTAATATACAAGCTACTGTAAGTAACAGGGAGTTATAACAAGCTTTTAACATGATACTAGTTTGAGTACCTTACCTACTTTAAAGACAGATAGAAAATATATGAGTTCAGCATCATAACTGAATAAAAAAATAATAATCGTGATTTGTTAGAATTAGATGCAATCAACATATTTTAAAAAATCCATAACTGAAATACTAAGGAAAAAAAACCAAATTATAGTCTCTATAAAAATGACAAAAATAATTAAAAAAACAAACAATATAATCAATAGGTAGCTATGATGCTATTTTTCAATTACTGTTGCTTTATGTAATATGTTGCTTTAGCAATATAGTCAAGACGGTGAATCTTTGGATACTTATATAAAACTATCTTTTAAACGGGTACAATGCTTGAAAACTCACGTCTCTGTTTATATTAGCTAGATTTGTTTACAATGAAATAATCGCAACGCCCGTCACAAGTAGCTGTGTATCTCACGTGTGTGTACATTGTGACGTATCGCGGTGAAAGTGACACTGAATCACGTCGAACCGGTCACAACTTCACAAAGCTTATCTACGGTGCTACCGTGATTGATTATGTTCCTACTTAACCGACTTGGCCAACCTAAAAACATACTCTCTTGAAATATAACGAGAGGAACAGCTTCTCATGTCTCATGCCCTCAACCCTAAAATCAGTGGCGGAGCTAGACCAAACGTGGACGTCGGCGACTCCAGCTTTGCGAGGCCTCTTTCATTTCCCAATCAGAAAGGAAACGTTAAAATAAATGAGCTGAATTATACATTAATGTATGAGTATACGAGTATTATTGTTATCTTATGATGACAAAAGATACACAAACAAACACAAATAAAATAGACCAACTTTTCGGCTTTTAACCTCACTGTTTTTTTAAGATTTTGTCATATCTAACACTAGCTGCTATTTCAGCTTCAATTAATAGAACTGATAACGCAGATAGTCTCTTTAAACTTTGAGAAGCTTCTCTTATACTTACTGGAACTGTGAGCATGATTCTGATTATTATGTAACCAACTTGATATAAGTACTTCTACCAAATTATTTTCTAAAATGTGCTGGATAACTTATTTCGAACGGTTGATAGAGTCAATTGAATCGGAAAAGCTGGAGATCTTGATATAGTTCGAAAGGAACGCGTACAGAAATAAATACAAATAACATTTTTTTTTATATTTTGTATATTTTTTTGCGAGGTCCCCTCAGGCGAAAGGCCGTCGCCTAACGCCGCCACTGCCTAAAATGCTTAGTCAAACAAAATCAAACCTTAAATTATTAAACATTCCAGATCCTTCAAATATGCCATCTCTCTCGATCCCTCTCCGATGACAGCGCATATTATAATGTTCTGTCCCTTTCTTTCCCGGCCGTCTTTCCAATGCTGCCATGGGACCGTAATAATTCGTAAGGAGACATGCCTGAATTAAAAATGAAGAATACATTGAATTTTCGGGGAGATGATATGATGCTGTATTATACATAATATAATAATATATAAAGGGATCAAATATTTAGGGTAGCTATTTGTGAAGATTGAAAACCAAATACATTTCAATCATTATTGATTGAAAACCTTGAGATATATATCACTGTATGAGATCTACAATAAATCACTGATAAAGAAATGTATGTGTAAGTTATAATAACGGAGATATGTACTGTAAACATAAAAATAGCGGTAAATAAAGAACACATAATTAGTCATAGTTTTATTGTTATATTTTTGTATTTGTTGTATATTCATTTCTGTTTGTTAACCAAATAAAATACAAAAAATACATCCAATTGCGAGGATTTTTTGAATTATTATAGCGAGTAATTTCATTACAATCATGATTTATGGAATAGAATATTTTTCTCTACTTTAAAAACAACTCCCCCGAGAGCCACTACACCTTTTCCGTATTCAAACATTCATGTATACAATATTCATATGAGCTTTACTTTCCAAGCATTTACATGCCTGTGCAAATAGCTCTTATTCACTATCGCCATGATCTTATACTACGACCTGTGCTGCGACAATAAATTTACGAAATATCCCCAGAGTTGGGACATTTGCGTCGCTCAGCAGAAAAGTCAAGGGCGAAACATGAAACCCATTCGTGCTCTGGATTATGATTATCTCCTCTCCAGCCGTATTTTTTTTCAAGGATGACGTCACGGTTGTCGATTTAACTCTAAATGAAAGATGTTTATTCGGGGGTTTGTATTCATAAAACATATATGTGGTTAGCCTTTATCCTCTCCTCTTATACGTTTTTACTAGCCAATGAGCTTCTTCTTCTTTTTGATAAAATAGCGATTTGATTCTCGGGGATTTCTGTCAGGGAAATTGCTAATTACATTATTTATTACTAAGACCGCATAATACTGAAACAACAAAGAAACAAATCTTAAGTAGTTGAATACAAATCAAATGAAGAAGTTCCAAATTATATGTAGACACTGTCGAGGGAGATCCATTTACAGAGGATTTTATGATCTTTGGAGGGTACAGAGTGGGAATTGAATGTTGAGATTAATAAGTTGGGATAATTTTCGATGATAGGACATCTGAGGGTTTAAACACAACGGGCGAACCCGTGACCCCAGGGAGTTTTAACTACACCAGGTCGGTCTAACTCCCATGGAGTGATAGTGATAGCGGACAAGGACAATCCACTGTCTAACTCCACCGGCAAAACCGTGAGAGTCCAGCACCTTACCGCGAGGCACTGAGAAGTGAACCCAGGTGCTCACAGCTTCGAAATCGAGTGCGCTGCCTCTATCCTAGCAGTAATTCAATTATAATCTGATTTTAGCAGTAGTTCATTTAGAATTTATTGCGGACCGTAATGCCCTTTGCCCGTCAAGCCACACGGGATCGGGTGGCCAGCCCCACCCCTCCCCTTCCTCGGTTATCTGCCGGACTGTACAGTCGATTGACAAACGCCGCACGATACGCCAAACGCCTAATGTCGCCCGAGGTGTCCTTCAGGTTGGATCGATCCCACCTGTCTACGACAGGGTGCACAGAGTCCTTTTCAGGTTCGTTCCTCTTCGAAGGAGGCTACCGGATGCATGGGAGTTAAACCGTGAGTTAAACCGTCCTAATGTGACAAACAGGTCATCAGGCCGAAGCCGAGGATAGGACAGTTAAAAATATGTGGTCCGGCGTGCATTCTGCATGGCCGCAGTTGCACTTCGCAGAGGAGAAAATGGGATCCTAAAGAGGTGTCACGGAGTATAGCAATGGCCGATTCGCATGTGACTATACGTTTGACGATGAGACCACGGGTTGGACTGGATATCCGGCTGGACAAGGGAATACCTCCTACCTTCGATCTTGGAGGACATGTGCCACTACCCCTAAGCTGTTATAGCGAGAGCAGGCAATCGTGAAACAAAGGGCATAGACAAAATTTTAAAATCCGCTGTTGGCAGCCCCGCACACCTGTAATTTCGTTTGTTGGATGGCCGGGATGTTCTTATTTTAGTTAATTTCTCTGTTAATATGAGACATTCATTAAAAAGAATCGCTGCAAAGTTTTTTTGCAATATGATTTCTTCGTTTGAAGTAGATGCTCGTTTCACGTGCAGAAAATGCGGTACCTATATTCAAAATATACAGGACGCTGCTGCAATGTATGATGACTTAATAAGTTTTGATCTCTAATTTTAATATTTTGACATTTCATTGATTATTGATGTTGACCTGTTTCACAGATCACAGATTAAGCTTTAAGGAAATAGTCAATGCTGCTAAAAGCCCGATCTTATTTTTTTTCAATTTGGGCTACGCGAATATGGATATTTTATACTTAACAGCTTTGATTTACTTCCGTTCGCCAATTCCAAGGCATTAATATTTGTGGAGAACTGGATATTGCAGGATTTTATTGTAAGTCTATTCAAGGCGAAGCCAAAACAAAGCCCGACGAAGTTAAAACAAAGCCCGACGAAGTCACAACAAAGCCCGGTGAAGTCAAAACGAAGCTCCGTTATACGGCTGGACGCTTAGTCATAGACAATTACAAACTTATTAACTGGCGATTTTCTCACGGTGGTATAATCATACTTTGATTATGTTTTTCAAATCGTATGAAAACAAAACCAAACTCGATTTCGTTGTTTATAGTACATAAATATATGACAGATACGATTGCCTTGCACTGCTTATCTAGAACATTTTTATTCATAAAACATTTAAATTAATCTTATAATCGTAAGTTCTTAGTCAGATATCAATTAATCTAAACGCATGATCTCCTTCAATATTTTAGTTATAAAAGTGCGACTTTTTTTATCAAAACGATACTTTTGCAGTAGATGTATCGCTTTGACATAATCTTCCATTGTAATTTCATAATAACCGGTTCCTCGACTCATATGCAAGACAAATAACTTCAGTATCTTCTTAGGGGTCTCTTTATTATTATCTCCTAATATGTCTGTGTATTGACATCTTCGCTAATGTCATACACAAGAGACAGCATCAAATACTCTCATAGACATGGATCTCAAAAAAACTCACATTTTGCGCGTATTAAAAAAAAAAGTTTTTTTTTAATCATTCTATAGTTTTTTTTTCATTGAAGTCTCCGGCTCCAGAGAAAGACAATTAGAAATTCTTTTCCAAAAATAAACCTGAAGTATCACTTTGAGAAAACATTACCTACTCAAATATGAAAAGGAGAAGAACCTCAAGGAGAAGGTCGTCAGCATAGCAATTGCTATCGAAATGGATAGGGCACCAGGAAAATTTTATTCCTCTTCTGTTAAAGTCTGCTTACCACAATTTTAACGACCTTTATGTATGATCACTTAACCATTTGTCAGTCTGTTATCCTCCCTCTTCTGGACTATCTGGTCTCACAAAGGAATTAGCCACTAAAATTGAGCGTCTACGAAACATCTGCATTTGATTCATATATGGCCTCAGAAAATTTGACCACAGTGCAGAGAGAAGCTGCACTGGCTGTCGACCAAGGAGGAAAGATACATGATAGTTCCTTGCATGCTCTTCAATATCATGGAGGGCGTAGCACCACATTATCTCACCAGAAGATTATTGGCTCATTGGCGCTCTCTGAGATCTGAAGAGATAGGAGTGACTTCTCCTAATTCTCTTTCACCATGCATGGATTCTGACTCTGGTATGCTTGGACGAAATATGTAAGAACAGCGCCGAATATACCATGCTTTAAAACAGAGCTCAGAGCATTTTAAATCTTCCGCGTAAATTTCCCTTCCGAATCCGAATTATATTTATACAGATTCTGTTGAAAAACTGTGAAACTAAGTATGCAAACTAATGGCGATCACAACAATAACATAACCTCAAAATAACGTGCAGAATGTCAATAATGACGAATTTTATGGATTTGCGAATTCCTGCGTGAAATTCCGCTTGTCTGTAGACATTATAAATGACTGTCCTAGCACGTCTTCGAATCGTTTTGGAAAAACAACTTATTTATATTAGACCAGGGGTCATGAAACTTTTTTAGGCACGACTCCAAAATATATTGGTTTATACTACCCCCTCACTCACGAAAGTGGTTGTAGCTTTCTTATCACTGGGGGTTAACTGTGTAAGCTACATAGGTCACATATAGATCCAAGTGTGTCACGTACCTTAGTTTCGGAGTGGGGGGGGATTTAATATGTAACTATGTGCCCATTTACATTTACTTATGCATTTTTTACCGAATACATAAAAATTAAATTAAAAGTCCTCAATTAAATTTCTTCAATTAGTACCTCCTAAGTACTACAAAGAACCAAGACCAATTACATGGTTTATTTTAAGATTTCAACTGGATATTATGTATTTTTCAAACTAAGTTGCATATATAACATACATATGTTGCGAAAACTGATATCTTAGTTGTCTTGATTGAATCTCAATTAACAACTTATATGGAGGTAGTTCGAGAAGTAATAGAATTTATCGAACTTCGGACTAACGGGAGGTAAATCTAACGAAAGTTGATAGTCCAAGAAAGATTTTAAAACTTAAGTCGTTAGTGCAAAAGATAACTCGATTAACGGATTAACTGTTTAATTTCAGTTCATTTTTATTACGGAAAACATACAGCGCATACAATATACGTAATTATAAATAAAAATACATATTATACATAAAGAGATATTAGCGTATTTACTTAAAAATTCTAAGTTCATATTCAATATAAAATTAACATAGAAGCCGCTGGGAAAGGTAGGGAATTTGAAGTGATTAGGAAGAAGTAGTTGCACGATGGTATATGTATAAATATATGTAGATAGGTCGTATAGTCAATATATACAGATATTTATAACTTATTAATTAACGGAAGATCGACGCACAGTGGCTGGTATGGTACTGTTGTACAAAGTAATCCACAATACCTACTGTAGACAGTTCATATCTTGTTAAAACCTCGTTTTTTTCGTACCACCGCGAGTGGCTCGCAATTCTAGTACGTTTGAGGTCTATCGCGCCAACACGAACTACGGGAAAAATTATCGCTTACAGGCTGGTGCACATACTATTCTCGTTTCACCCCTATATACATTTTTAACCTTAACCCATAATAAACATGTGTGTAAGCAAACACACAATCTACAATATATTCTTAAATCTAACTCATTTATTTATATACTTATTATGCAACACAGCAGTACCTACCTACTATAAATATCTAGTTTTATATATTCACTATACGACGTATCTGTATTATTTCTATATATCCATATACCATCGCATAACTCCTTCCTAATCACTTCCAATTTCTTTCTTTCTTCTCTGCCTTTCTCAGCGATTTTCTATAGTATTTAAACTCAATATATTTAATTTGAATTTGTATTTTTTCATTTAAAATAGTAATATTTCCTGAAACTATCGCAGGAAACGATTGTCATCCGAATGTTTTTTTTTCTTTTGTATAAGTACCTATGTATAATACACTATATGTATAAGTATGTATCCTCTGTATAAGTATGTATAAGAGGTTAGCTCTAAAATATTACCTGCAGGCAATAAGCTCGCCTTTTCGTACAAATAAAGCGTTATATTATTATTATTATCATTATTATACACATATTGTATGCGATGTATGTTAAAAAATATTACATAAATAAATAAATAACCAGCTCTGAAATTACACTAGGAACAATGACACAGTTGAAGATTTCGAAAAATTACGTTGTTCCGTATATAAAACAACGAATTCAAATTTGGGAATTTACAACTATACCTGCTCTAGAGCGGTCAGAATTGTATTAACCTCAAGATTTGCATTTTACCCCTTTTGGGGTAATCTAACCCGGTTTGCCGACCCCTGTAGACTTAACATACTGATTAGTTTTGCCGCCGATCTTTTTCTCCATGTCCAATTATTCTCTATTCTTCTTTCGCCCAGACTGTATTTTCTGTAGACTTTCTTTACGATATTGGGGTGGGTGAGTAGGTGAGGTTATCACTCCTAGTGCTATGACGTCAACAAAGTCGATGGTTTAGCGGCACGCAGAGAAAATTGCCGTTGCATATTTATCACTTCGTTTGACTTGCATTTCACTCACGTTGACCTCAAGCTTTGCCTTCGCCTTCGGCCCCCTCATCACCTATAGCCCGGAAGCCTTTTGTTGTTTACACACTACGACATCGGGCGCACCGTCCCGAATTCCCAAATCATATTAGCCCTGTAACCCGTACCTTGAACGCTAAAACAACACGAATGCATGCACATACGGTATGTTAACACTCGTTTTAACAGTGATTTCTTCTCGCACTCCTTCTCCGTACATGGAGCCCGTCTTTGGAATGCTTTACCCAGTAAGGACAGCACTAAGTTTGTATTGCTTTAAACGCACGCTCAAAGAACAATTTAACACGCGCTCATAATGTTCTTTCGTCCACTCCCTTACCCCTTCTCTGCATCATTATAGGTTTATTGCTTTTTGAACATTTTAATTTATGATGTTTCATTTTCTGCTGTTAGATAAGTACATTTGATACGAGCTGCCTTTATAAATTATTTAAAGGGAGTTTTATCTTCTTTTTACCGCAAAACATGCTTTCCCATTATGTTAAGGTTAGCTGTAAGATATTGGTGCAACGCAATAAGCTCGCCGATTCGTGTCAACAAATAAACCATTTTATTATTATTATTATTATTTATTTTTCGTGTCACATGTGTTCATTTAACATGAAACGCTTTTTTTTATTTTTAAATATCTTCATACTAACGTTTCACAATTATGTTGTTTTGTACTCAATTAAAAAATATACCCTAAAACGACAAGAAAATAATGTATTTTCACTTATGTATCATTACTTATGTAAGTTATCTTATGTATCATTTATGTATCATTACAGTTCACTTACCTATGTATCATACTTATATCATTACTTATGTAAGTTTTTTCGGAAATCACTGCAGATTGCAGCCATGGCAGAAGCTCACAGTAGCCCTGACAGGTTAAGTCCCTCTTCGAGGAGGCTACCAGATGGGAGATGAACTGTGAGTTGGTCAGGCAATATGACACAAAATTGCCAACACTAGCCAAGCTACACGGAACCATTAGGAACCACATAAACAAGCACTGTTCAATTTTTTCCCAGCGGTTATTATAGCCGGAGAAATTATAAGATCAAATATCCTATATAATCAGGCCTAGTGATGATCTTTTGCAAAATGGGCTACTGACGCCCGCGCACACTGCGATAAGGCACTTATTAGAGGTGCCTGCTCCCGGTCACGCATACATTTCGGCGTCACGTATACGTTTACATTATTCCGTCTTGTATACATGCTCGCATTTCATTATTATGCTCCGTGTCGTACTCATGAGTAGAGAGCCTTATGGCATGCCATGAGGCTCTATATACTGATCAATAGGCACTGTTTATGCAGCTATAGCGAGCGACGAGAGTTTATGTCTTCGTTGCGATACTGCCACGTCATTTCGAAGTGAAACTGTGGATGGAACTACCGTTTCGTTTTTAAAAGGATTTGTCGTTTCCCCGTTCCGTCTTGATTTATAATTTAAACAACGGTATTTGTGGTTATTTAAAGACGAGTTTTTTGTTTTTATTTTATTGCGAAACGTTGAACGTCGCGACTATACGTTTTTGTTTTTATTAAGACGTCTACTTAGGGTATATCTTGTTACAAAATATTAACCAATTCAGAAAAAACATGAAGAAATTCATTAAAATTAATATTTATCAATTCTAATTCTAAATAAAATCGACTAATTCTAATTAAAAATACGCTTCCAACCCCCCCCCCCCCCCCCCATCCCTCTAACTTCCAGGTCAACATTCGTGGCGACATACCTGGATGCCTAACTTAACTCAAACTTGAATGAAATGAAATAAAAAATCTCTTGCACAATAAAAACATTTCACGTTCAATTGCGGACTTAAATATTTCCCAGTCGACCGACATGTTGATGTGATAAGAAGAGAAGGCAAAATTAAAGTACTATAAGATACGATAAAATTTAAAATGAAATTTTCAATTATAAGTAATGTTAAGCATTTTAAACGTATCTAAAGCAAAAAGTAAATAAATAAATAATTATTCCAATAGGACATAAATACCTTTATACACCGTGAGTTTTTTATTAGTGTCATCCTTGAAGTGGGTGAATCAGTACGAGCAAGTAAAAAACTTTTAATAAAAAAATGTAGAAAAAATATATAATAATAATTAATTTTGAACTAGGTATTTGATTGTTGTATAAAAGTTTGACAAGGGTTGAGTGCGCTGAGCCATCTAGCAAATAAAAATAGCAGAAAAATATCTACCTACGATACGAAAAGATATTTTACCTACCGCTTAATGGCGCAGTGCATTCAGCGCATTTTATACTATTTTTCGATAAAATAAAATTTCTAACATTTCTAAAAATATATTTTTTTTAAAGATTTTTTTTCATTTACCTACTGTTTTATACATTTTTTTAAAATCAAAAGTTGATTATTTGCTCGTACAGATTCACCCACTTCAAGGATGTCACTAATGAAAAACTCACCATGTTCATACGGTATATTAATGTATAAATAAATAAACTGCCAAAATAAGGTAAGGAATGGGAAGAGATAAGGAAAAAGTTAGAATTAAAACAAACTTTATTTACGCCACTGTTGTGTAGGTACCCTTCTTGGCAGCTCCAGTCTTGGCAGATATTTTTTTAAATGTAAAAACTGCAATGAGCTCTCAGACTAGTATCGCTTACTAAGCCCGCGTCTGTAGGAATACAAAGGGTATGCCTATGCGGTATGCCTCACGCATCGGCGCCCCCATCCATACTCTGCTATAGCCGTGGTACGGTGGGAAAGGATGGACACAAAAAGGTAATTCATAAAAACGTCGAAAGAAGGGGAAAAAATGGCCACAAAAAGATATTTGATAGATGGTGGGAAAAAGCGAACTTGCAGTTTAATGATCGGATGAAAATGCATAGACTATCCCCACTAAACACCTACTATGTGAACTGTGAAGATAGTTATTTAGTTTTGTGACTAAACATTGGAAATTGAAAATGGCCGTTTCGAGAAAATAGGATTCAAAGTTTTTGTCATCAAGGAAGGAACCATTCATATTAATGGTGTGTTAGTCTATTCCTCAAAGGTAATCCAAAAGTATTCCTCCATACATCTTAAAGGCATGTCATCCTATTTTGGTTGTATCCTTGCGACATATTTTCAATTAAGCATCTCTAGTGGGATCTACCGTCAAGTTGGAAAATTAACCGTATCATCCCAATACATAAGTCAGGAGCGAAATCTGACGTGAAGAATTACAAACCAGTAGCGCATTTTTCATCTCCGGCCAAATTGTTTAAGTCTATTATTCAATGTTCGAAAAAATCAATAAGGAAAAATGTTCATATATGAAGAGTCACGAGGTAAATCGACCAATGTCATTTTTTTTGTGAAAATGAGGTAGGTACTAATTATATCTTGTGGCCTGTTTCCAAAACGAATCGAAGTAAGAATCGATTTTGGAAAGAAAGATCTTAGTCTGTCCTTAAATGAAAGGAGAAGAAAAGGAGTAACGGAAAGACTGATAAAAGTCCACCGTCACGGCGTTGTGAATTCTCTGATGACGTGATTTCGTGAAGTGAATTTCGTGACAGTCGCCCGTCCACCGCTGTCAACAACAAAAACATCGATGCTATATGTCGTTTGATCAAAACAGAAAGGCACGTGACCTACCATAAATTCGGGCATACTTAGGTCACGTACAATCAATCTTACACAAACATTTGGCTGTGAGAAAGTTGTGCTCGCTGTGAATCCCACATAATTTGTCTGAGGCTCAAAAAAAGGACGCGTCTTTTAGTGCATTGCCATTCTTACCAGATTCAACAAAGGGGTGACAACATTTGGTATAAAAGATAGTAGCAGGTGACGAAACATGAATTTATAGGCACTGCCCCGAAACAAAGTAGCAATCGATGATAGGGGTATTTTAAGATGAGCCGAGCAAAGCGAAGTAAAGCTAAAGTGGCGCGCGTGCAAAGCGACACGAAGCGAATGATCGCTTCTCTTTGCGAGGAAAACTGGACACGTGGCTACTGTTGCTTCAGAGAATCATCTAACCTTGAATGCTGATTGGTATACGACCATTTGCTTGCCGGAATTTGATGAACTCTGTAAAAGCAACCGTAAACGCTGCCGTGACCGTTATCTTGCACCATGACCATGCCAGTTGTCCCACGGCCAGACCGACAAACGAATTTTTGAAGGCGAAAAACTTAAAACTCTTTAGCTATCCTCCATACAGACCCGACTTGGCTCCTTGTGACTTCTTCTTGTTCCTAAAAAATAAAATCCAATTACGCAGTCAAAGATTTTCATCGCCAGAAGTGGCTGTCGAAGACTATGAAAGCATGTTTCCGAGGTCACCACGGAGGAGTGAAATAAATGCTATGAAACTTGGTTTATATAGATATGAAAAGATACATTAATTTTTGGCCATTTTTTGTATTTTTTTCTTACTCATTCCGTACCAGGAAACAAGGAAACCCTTCGTAACAAGGAAAAAAACTGCAATTTTTTGGTCAATATGCTACTACAGTAGGTACGAATTGCTACTACAGTAATTTTCTGCTATTCTGTATCGCAAAACAGACAAATTGCTTTATTTTTTATTTCTCGATGCTATCCAAAGCAGCACCCAAATAAGCCGCTTGAAAGTTTATAACGATACTTCACTTAATAAGCTTTAATGCAGTCTTGTTTATATATTTGTTTGTGCGTTAGTTTGCACACAAGCGTGATTTGAAACGCCCTTTGATACGCAGAATTAATACATTTGGGCACTACACTACCATAATCTATTTTGCGTGAAAACGTCTTTCGTGGACAACTTTTCAGAACAACTTTTCACTCGACGTCTTAATTTTTTTTCTGCGTAGCTCACAATTTAGGATACCTTAAGATCTACACAACGACGTAAAAATCACTTGTGTGGCTTCACAAGTGATTAATTGCGGCGCCTTTTTAAGACGTCCTAGCGCCAAACACTGTTTGTTTAGTTTCCGCCAATAAGGCCAGTTTCGAATTAAAATTTACTGCTCAATACGAATAAGTTTTATGGGTTAGTACGATAGTAAATGTGGTTTTGGAAATATATAGGGAGAATTTATTTCTGGTGTATTTTGATGAAAAATGGAAGCTTTGAAAAATAGAAGACTCCTTTGAAAATAAGAACATTGTCGGTAAATAATATTGATTCCACGTATGAGGAAATTGAAAATATCACTCTTTATTAGGTCTTTTCATGGGATTTAACCCCTCAAATGTGAGGCGTCCCTTAAGGGATGCCTTGGCAAAATGTATACAAAATGTATATAAATTTATATAAATATAAATATAAATGTAAATGTGCACCGCTTTATAGTAATCCGCTCTATAGTAATGCTATAGCTCTATAGTAAACCCCGCTCTATGTAAATGTAAATGTAAATGTAAATATAAATTTATATACATTTTGCCGTAGGCAACCCGAGCTAATCGCCATTCATTTGAGGGGTTAAAGGGATTACATTTTTATTAATTCCATAAGCACTTTTAAAAACTCCGTCAATCAAATTCTAACCAATAAAATCTATTCGTTTTAGCCATGACAATTATTATTATTATTTTATATCAGTTTATAAACTGAACACAATTATTACACACATACCGAACCCTCACACTAACGCTCTCGCTTACACTCTACACCCACACAATCAACAACTCACGAACACACTTTAAACACAAGCCTCTTATGTACTAGTATTTTTTTGTTTATTTTAGTTTTATCAAGTAGGTACATGTCAACGTAATTTCTGTAATTTTCTTGAAAACCGTAACCGGTTTTATTTCTTATTAAACTGTATTCTTTTTGTTATTATTGACGTGCGTGATTTCCGAAATAAAGATTTAAAAAAAGAACTTAGTTAAAAAAATAAATAAAACGTTCTAACATTATGTTTTATCGGCCAGTGCGTTTATTGCTATTTTATTTTTCGCATCTGACAACCTTTAGTTCGGTTCAGATAAATTCAGATTACAGTATTATTTCACTAGTGAAACTAGTTTTTAAAGCTGTACATGGAGAAAGCTTACTTTTTATAGCGGCTGTAGAAAATAAAACTTTATGTATAATAAATAAGCATCATAATAGACCTCTCTCCAGAATGTGTCGTATTTTTGACACCACATCTAAAGACATATTTAATGATTCCAAGAATATAATTATAGATTCGATCAATTTTTTTCTATCTTTTACTTCTAAAGATTTAACTGACTGACATCATATTGTATTATATGACTTTATTATATTATACCATACTATTTATATTGTATTATCATATTGTGTATTATAGACATTAATATTTGATTATTCATATTACATTTTAACTTCCAACTTACCTAATTTTTTTTTCCACTTACCTATTATTAACGTGCTCATGTTATTTCTATTAAAAAAAAATAAAAAAAAGTTTACATCGATTGCATGAACAACTTATAATAGAAATAATTAAAAGTTTACAGCGATTGCATGAATAACTTTTATTATTATATTATATATAATTATTTCTATTATAAGTTATTCATGCAATCGCTGTAAACTTTTCATAGGATAGCAATTTAGTTTTGTGTAATTAGGTCTTGCAAATAATCTATCATATATTTACTATACACTGTAAAATTAATTAAATAATAATAAATAATATTCCACTCAACTTTAACCTCAATAATATTCCAGTTGGTAGATATTATATGTAGGGAAGGGGGGGGGGAGGGGGCATAGTGGGGTAGCGGGGTATGCGTCATGCGGCTCGAATGAAACGCCGTGCAAAGTGTAAAATGGCTCGCTTTGAATTTGACCTGCACGAGCGATCCACGTCATTTCGATAGCCGGTTATGCTATATAGACAAAAGTCTCAAAAGCAATGTTTTCATTAAAAAAACACCTAAAATAAACAGCAGATGTTTCTCAAACCCAATTATGTATTATTGTGGTGGTTAATAATTCGTTTTGTAGCAGTTGCCTACTGGACTTATTAATTGAAAAACAAGATTGCTTGTGAAAAAGGTAAGATGGCGTTAGTTTGTGTTTGGTTTTGAAAGTACCGCTAGGGTACCCCACTTTACCCCCATATACAGGGATTAGCGGGGCAAATGCCACTTTACATTTATGTATTCACATCTCGTAGATTTCTTTTAAAATATATCCATAGTCATTCGCAATGCGTTTAACCATGATATTGAGTTAAAATTTGTAGTTTAATCATAATATTTTATTTT
This sequence comes from Micropterix aruncella, assembly GCA_944548615.1. Classification (NCBI taxonomy): domain Eukaryota; kingdom Metazoa; phylum Arthropoda; class Insecta; order Lepidoptera; family Micropterigidae; genus Micropterix; species Micropterix aruncella. The sequence goes on from OX155951.1 coordinate 7,330,155, forward strand.
ATAGGTATGTTTAGTTTTAAGTACCCCATTATGCCCCTTCCGCCCCTACGTAGTAAGTCGATCGCCCGATTTGGAAATGATGCACGTCAAATCTTCATCGCTCTTGCGGAATCTATTTTTTCCCGCGTAAGGTAAACAGTAAGCAAAAGAAAATGGAGTTAACTTGTAGGGAAAACCCTTTTGCGGAATCGTGAAAACGGAATTTTCATGGGCAAATAAAAGACGCGACGCGCTGACATTTTCCGTTCGTGCCGCTCTCCGAGGCTTTCTGTTCTATTTTTCCTCGTTTACTACTGCGTAATTGAATTGGCGGTGGGTAAAATGGGGGACATTACGAGAAGAAAAGACGAGGCTGTATCTGAAAATCAATGGGAAGAAAAGGAATCACTGAAAGAGGCACACTTCCTTTGGCGAAATAATTTTCTATATAATTTTTCCAAAATTCGGAATATTGGCACTAACTTCCAATATCCGAAATATTGGCACTGGCACCAAAGATATCAGTGGTCATAGCGGAAGAAGCATCATTGCATGATGAGAAATCTCGCCAAACACGCTTCTTACAAGTTAACAGATGTATAGGATACTTTAGAAAACGTTGTCTAATATTAGACTATTTTTCATGTTTTCTTATGTTTACGTATCGGCTCCCCAGACGTGTATTATTAAGCTAGATCAGACTCTTATTAGGCCAAGTTTGTCTTAAATCTTTGCTTTCATCCCTTAGGAGAGAGGATGGTAACAGTCGTTAATTATATAATTATAATTATAAAATCAACCGTTATACAAAGTACGATGTTAATGTTATACAAACTTCAGTGGTATATATAACGTTATACAAACGTAAAACTTATGTATAACGTAATATAAACGTAAAACGTATGTATAACGTTATACAAACCGCTTCAGATACGTTTTATAAATACAAATTGGTTTTTATCTTTTAAATTTAGATAGATGCAATGTTTAAATTGAAATTTGCAATTTTGAAATTGTTCAAAGAAAACCATGATTTTTTTTGACATCTCAATGCACAATATATGTATGTACCCGCAGAGATTTTTTGCCAGCGGTTTAATATTTTCGTTTGGAACGCTAAAAGACATAGCTTATCCAAAGAGTTAAATTAAGCTTAATTGAGATAAAATGAGAATTAAACTCTATTGAGAATTATAATCAAGGTCAAAAGGTCAAAATATATCAATTTATTGTTGTTTTACTTTGGCATTTAATCAAAACCTACGAGAAAAAAGCATTATATTTGTACGATGTTTACAATATTATTTTGCACAAACCTGATAAATTAAATAAAAAAATAATTGTTCACTCATGGAATCCTTTGTAGAAAATATTAGTGTTTCTCCACTCAGGTGCTAGTATAACCAGACTGCTAGGTGAGCTCACACTGGTGGAGCAGGCCACATATAACTGCCCATGTGGGAAAGTTTTCGCTCAAGTCGATTCCTGACGCCTTCAGTGACTACCCTTGAGACTTATTGATTGGTCATAGCAACGCATCATTCATTTGTACCACCGAGTTCACAGACCTAATCCATTTCTGCCCCTTCGAATGATATAAGTAAAGTGTCTGATGACTGCAGCCTTGTTGTTCTTGAGGGAGAGAATGGCTCACTCGCACAGCCATACCATAGATTTCTGCTAAATATCAGCGATCAGGGTATATTTTGGCTGTAAGGTTTGCGAGCATCGGCCTTACTGTCCTTGCCCTGCAGGGATGGTCATTCCCCCCCCCCCCCCCGCAATCTCCTTATCCTATTTTGAGTAGAAGTTCGTTAATTACCCAGCTAAAAGATCACCCTTCAAGTGGACCCTCACGTTATTCGTGAGAGAAAGTTTCACAATGAGAGGCCACAGAAGAAATAAACAAATACTTTTCTCATTATTTTAAAATCAGATGTTTTTACCCCGATTCACTTTTCTAACTTAAAGATTATTATATATATATATATATATATATATATATATATATATATATATATATATATATATATATATATATATATATATATATATATATATATATATATATATATATATATATATATATATATATATATATATATATATATATATATATATATATATATATATATATATATATATATATATATATATATATATATATATATATATATATATATATATATATATATATATATATATATATATATATATATATATATATATATATATATATATATATATATATATATATATATATATATATATATATATATATATATATATATATATATATATATATATATATATATATATATATATATATATATATATATATATATATATATATATATATATATATATATATATATATATATATATATATATATATATATATATATATATATATATATATATATATATATATATATATATATATATATATATATATATATATATATATATATATATATATATATATGTGGGAAAGTTTTCGCTCAAGTCGATTCCTGACGCCTTCAGTGACTACCCTTGAGACTTATTGATTGGTCATAGCAACGCATCATTCATTTGTACCACCGAGTTCACAGACCTAATCCATTTCTGCCCCTTCGAATGATATAAGTAAAGTGTCTGATGACTGCAGCCTTGTTGTTCTTGAGGGAGAGAATGGCTCACTCGCACAGCCATACCATAGATTTCTGCTAAATATCAGCGATCAGGGTATATTTTGGCTGTAAGGTTTGCGAGCATCGGCCTTACTGTCCTTGCCCTGCAGGGATGGTCATTCCCCCCCCCCGCAATCTCCTTATCCTATTTTGAGTAGAAGTTCGTTAATTACCCAGCTAAAAGATCACCCTTCAAGTGGACCCTCACGTTATTCGTGAGAGAAAGTTTCACAATGAGAGGCCACAGAAGAAATAAACAAATACTTTTCTCATTATTTTAAAATCAGATGTTTTTACCCCGATTCACTTTTCTAACTTAAAGATTATTATATATATATATATATATATATATATATATATATATATATATATATATATATATATATATATATATATATATATATATATATATATATATATATATATATATATATATATATATATATATATATATATATATATATATATATATATATATATATATATATATATATATATATATATATATATATATATATATATATATATATATATATATATATATATATATATATATATATATATATATATATATATATATATATATATATATATATATATATATATATATATATATATATATATATATATATATATATATATATATATATATATATATATATATATATATATATATATATATATATATATATTTTGAAATATTTGATAGTTTTGTGTATATATTCTTTTTAGAATTGATCAATAAGATGATTATAAAGTAAATAATTATAAAAGCCACTTACATCGTGACGAAGGATTCCCTTGATCGGATTCGGGAATGCTTTAGGTGTTAACGAGAATGATGAATGCCTCTCACTTGCGGAAAGAGGAGTAGGTTTAAGTTGGGCCCATTTTTCAACTAGTAAACGCTCACCCTTCATCCAATTATCTCAAAAATTAATTTTTGAGATAATTGGATGAAGGGTGAGCGTTTACTAGTTGAAAAATGGGCCCAACTTAAACCTACTCCTCTTTCCGCAAGTGAGAGGCATTCATCATTCTCGTTAACACCTAAAGCATTCCCGAATCCGATCAAGGGAATCCTTCGTCACGATGTAAGTGGCTTTTATAATTATTTACTTTATAATCATCTTATTGATCAATTCTAAAAAGTATATATATAAATATATATGTATATATATATATATATATATATATATATATATATATATATATATATATATATATATATATATATATATATATATATATATATATATATATATATATATATATATATATATATATATATATATATATATATATATATATATATATATATATATATATATATATATATATATATATATATATATATATATATATATATATATATATATATATATATATATATATATATATATATATATATATATATATCCCATTATATTTTTCCCTTTTTCCATTTCTCTTTGGAAGTTCTTTAGGAAAAAGTCCTGAATATAGTTTCTAGGCATTTATATTGTGAAATTTTATTTAAAACCGGTTTTTTATTGCCTAATAAATATTTTTTAAAAAATCCAATCAAGTGTTATATTTTTCCCTTTATCAACTCCCTATTTTTTCTCCGAGGATTACATTTTTTTGAAAAACGCCAAACACGTAGATACCTCAATATTTAAAAATAAAGAGTATTTCCCTGAATTTCACTTTTATAGCATAATTGGTTATTGAGATATTGTTTTCACCCTTTTTCCCTTATTTCTTAAAACCCTTATTAGATTGCGCATTGGCTGCTTGCAAAAATTAACCCTTTTCGTTGACGTCATGCATTTTGTGTCACCTGCCTTGTGTATTTACTAAAGAACAATTTATAATCGGTGGAGAACTTGTCCTATTTAGCGACTGCCTGACCCCACGCGTTGACTTACAAATTTATTAAAGTTGACGCAACTTTATACCGTCTGTCTGGCCAAGTGGCTGAAATACCTACGGTAGGCAGCTCTCGGAGGAATAACCAAATCGAACAGCGGATTCGTATGCATTATTCATGATATGAAACCGACAATATCAGAAGTCGCGAGAAGACGATAGATAGAGGAAAGCCTCGCGGGAAAATATACAAAGGAATGGCAAGGAATGGCAACCTTTACAATTTTTTGGTTTTTAAATATTTGTTTATTATTTCCTATTTTATATATTTACTATTTCACAAAGTTTCATATATGATCAATTAAATAAAATCAATTGTATGCAATTTTATTCATTCACATTTTCAATCATGATCAATTAAATGAAAAAAATAATAATTTATACTATCATTATGAATTTGAAATTATATACATATTTCTATTTAAATTCGGATTTAGAATTTTTATTGCTTTTTTATTTTCCTAAATATTATTGGTGATTTTCTGCTAAAAGTTCGGTACCGATTTAATTCTGTCTGTTTCAGTTTTTTTTATTTTATATCTTTTCTCAAACGTTATGTTATTTCAGGCCATTTCAATGGACATATCGATGATTTAATATCGAAATATTGATATTATTTGGTTTCTTTCTAATTTCATTTTATTATATAATATCATTTGTTATATATTATAGGTGAGCCAGTGGAGTAATGATATAAATTAATAAGATATTATAAACTTGGCAAATAAGAAAAAAAATGACAGTCTGTTACGATAAAATGGAATTATGAGAGACGTAATGTAATGCAATATCACCATAAATGTTACACCTTAATTCGGACAATAAATGTATTTCCTTTTCTCTTTCTATATCTATTAAATAACTATGTAATTTCTGATATCTATTAAATAACTATATGGTTTCTTGTTTTTTTTGTATTTGCTTGATGTGAACCTCGATTTATGAACCTATTAAATAAAACTTCTCAAACACGCGAAACAATAACTTGTACACAATTCCTATATTAATCACATGACTGATCATTTTTGGATAGTTTCTACTCCTAATATGTACGAAGGTTCGGAAATTAAGAAAGTATGTGAAATTAAGAAAGAACATTGGATATATAAAAAAATATGAATATAGTTAAAATAATTTTATTCTGACTTGTTGCGACAGACTGACTGAAGTTATTAGGGAGTCTCTATGATGTTCAGATAACTTGTAAAAAATCGTTTTTGTCATTGGATATGCAATCCTTTTTGGATTTTCTCTAACTTTCTTTCACGGTTACGTTTATTTAAAAACGAATATGAATTTGATTCGAAACAATAAGTTATTGACTCAGTTCACTATAAATGGGTCATTCTGTGTGCATCCTGGTTGTAATGTAAACCCGCTCTCCTCTACCCGGAGGGAAATCGCTTCATCCTTCAAAATTATACTATTCACTACATGTTCTTCTTATTGAAATAATAATCTAAGATATTAAAAGGATATCGAAATCTAATTTCGCTTAATATTAAACCTCTTATCTGTTACTATCAGTCGGGTATATTCATAGCGTCCGTGGCGCATGCCCATGCGCCTGGGCGCAGAATAAATTGAAAATAATCGGAATTACCGCTTCTAGAGACACCGGCTCAAAAAAAAAATCGGTCTGGAACAGCGAACGATGTCTCTTTCCGAAAGCACCCGGGTTCTTGGAGTGTAATGACGCATCGTGCGGCGGAGTGGTGAGGCGAAGGAAAGAGTGGGCTCTTCGGAATGGACCGACTCGTCGGTTCGGTGGAGTGGCGGAGCCAAAGAGTGGCGGTGGAGTGGCGGAGCAGGCTCCTCGGAGCTCGGAATCGAATGGCTAGTGGGTGCAATATTTGACGGGTTTAAATTTGGCGTAGAAACCGTTCTTCTGGATCTGCCCTTTGCTAATGGAATGGGTTCATGAATGGGTTCCTACTGCAAATAATGACCCAAACCTAAGAAGGATCAATGAACACCTGCAGCAAAAGCGCGTCAAAACGTGTCATAACATTTCTTAACATTTCCAATAGTGCACGATGTTGTTGAGTTGCAGTCTCTACCGCAACCTCATTGTTAGGGAAACAGTCAATTATTTATGTTTTTATAAGCGGAGTTAATGTCAGTCAGACCATTGCACTGGTAGATTAATGTAGACAGTAGCGCAGCTTCATATAAAAACCGAATAAAGCATCATCAACACAGACACGCCGCTTACACGGGGATGTTTCGGGGCAATTCGAGAAACATCACTCGAGGTTGCCGCTCATAAGCATGACATCGACTCGCCGGTGAGGGAACGGGGGGGGGGGGGGGGGGAGAAAGCTTATTAGGCATTTAGCACTCTGCAGAAACCTTTTCAGCAAGTATTGGTGATCACAATGTCATTAACGGGAAAATACTGCTGTGTTTAAGGATATCTAAATTCTTCAATTCTTCAAAGACTCGAATAGATGTAGTTCCCTAAACGTGTTTCTGATTTGTGCAATACAGGCTAAGAGAAGCTTATGTCATAGACATACTTATGTATCAACTTCTAGAAGTTAGTATAAAACCCACACTATTCTGCTAACGATTTAATGATTCAGCAACCGAAAACGCAGTGTGAGATTTAGCAAGATTACAGCCAGGAAAAATCAGAATCAGGAAAAGTCTGGGATGTGGTAAAAATAACCGTCATGATGTTTATTTTAAAAAATATTATAGGATCTCGCTGACATATTTTGCCCCGTGCCTTGTCTTATTTTACACTTCGAAGTACTGCATCTTGGGAGGTTTAAGGTTATTCCCATTATTGAATCGATATTTTCGCGGATATATTTTACATACTCTACAATTTAATCTACTAAATCTAATCCAGGGGAAGATTGAAGTATTTTACATAGCCTAATACAGAGTCAGTGTACAAGTAAATAACAAAGACCAAAGAAAAGAATTTTGCGTGACTACGTAGTCCCTCTGGAGCGTTACGTAGTCCCAATTTAATTCGTCCTACGAGATTTGTTAATGTGATTATGCCATAATGAATACAAATCATGAATAAATGTCAGGTTTCGCAATTTGCGCTCTAGAAAGTTTATTTGATCTTATAAGCACTAGACCCTTTTTTAAAAAGTTTGAAAGGGGGAAGGGCGGGGGTCAAACCACGATCCCTTCCTGGCAACGGCCTTGGTTTTTGCATTGATTATGCAATATATGTTATTAGATTGCACAACTCCGTAATATATTTCGGCAACCCTTCTGCGCCAACGAAATTCAGGTGGCGCTGATAGCATTGACGGCGAAACTAATAGTAATTTATTCGGTTATCTGTTGATATCTAACATTGCTAATTAATGTTTTTTAATTAATTAATTAATTAATTAATGTTTATAATGTAATGATTGATTATAAACACTCAATAATTAAAACAATGATAACGATATTCAATTATTTGTGCCATCTATCGCATTTCTTTATAGGCTGATTACATAACAGATTGCGGAGAAATATAATGCCATCTATTAATCTATCTGCACGTGTGCGTAATTATTACAAATTAAAACCTGTTTACCAAATACCAAATATTGTTACCAAATACCAAATACCTGTTTACAAATACCTATGATTTAAAAATTCGTATTTTATTATTTTATTTAGAGATAGGATACCGTATTGGCGTGTTTAGAGCGCCATCTACAGTACGCCGCCACACTGCCATATCACGAACGCCGCTGTTTTGAACATACGAGCAGGTTAATCATTGTTTGGAACTATGAGTGCTATCTGCACGCATTGTTTCGTAGTAAAGTCCTAGCTGCCAAAACATACTATGGCATTCAGCAATCTAATACCCAATATAATCCTAAAGAAGTGCCTAAAGTACGCCTTAGGCAGACACAAAAGTCCTTTGGATATTTGAGCTATAAGCTCTTTAACCAGCTACCACTCTCCACAAGAAAGATGGAAACAAAGGAGCTGCAATCCACACATGCTTTCTATAAGCTGGGTGATTTTTTTGAACATGCAAATTCTTTCAAATGGGAATAACGTTAATATGTAACTTTCAGGTACCTCATATTAGTTGTTATTGTTTAATTATAATATTATGAATTTAATATTTAATGTGTATATTACAATGTGTAATGTAACATACCTGATCATATACATATGTTGTTTTTTTCCAATTTTGCTTTGATACTTCCTATTGTGTGATTATTTTTTGTATAAAGTGCTTGATGACTATTAATATTCTTATAATAATTATCTATTTTATATGTATACTCATGTACATGGATTCATTTTTGGTACAGCTTTATTTTATTTTATTTTTTTTATTTTATTTGTCTGTCGTGTAAAGCCGACTTTAGTCAACGCTATTGTCGAATTAATATTTATCCTTTAATAGTTTTATATCTACATATAAACTGACGAATTCTAATATGCAATAATTAGCTTTAATTCATAATGCATGCTTTTATTGTATATTCTGAATGAATAAATTGAATACTGAATACTAAATACTGAATCAACGGCTTTAGAATATCTATAATGTGACGTTTATTAATATTATATGTAGGCATATTGCGTAGAATGTTGTCTTGTTTTTCTTCCAAATATTCACCCGAATGAACCATGCCTGTATTTTGTATACGAGTATAATGTAGGATACGTTAGAAAGGGTAAATCGGCGGATGGGCCCGTAGCTAAACAATAACAAAATGTAGGTCAACTGCGAGAATCGAAATCAGTGGACGATATTTGAGAGCGGCATATCACATTTCCTAAATGGGGAAATTCGCGTTGGACTATTTTTATTGTATACCTTCTACTAGGCACACCACTGAAATCCAAGGGCAAGATAATTTTACGGTAATATAGGTGGGTAGGGGAAAATCCCCTAACGCCGGACGGCACCTAGCGTCGGACACTAATAGTATCTCGACAAGTCGCGGCGCGATCGATACAAAGACGTAGGAAAAGGAAAAGCGTACGCTTCCCTGCACCCTTTTCACCCTTCTTTGTATCGATCGCGCCGCGACTTGTTGAGATACTATTAGTGTCCGACGCTAGGTGCCGTCCGACGTTAGGGGTTAATATTTATTTAATTCCCAAAACATAATTAACCTTACAGATAATTCCAAATCGTTAATTATCATTCTAGTCTATTATTCTAGACTATAGGTATTATTCTACTATAGACTATTATTATTATTATTATTCTACTATAGGCTATAAACTATTATTCTAGACTATATCGAACGATACTATATTATTATTTTTAAAACACGCATCCCCATAGTGCGAGCGAAAGACAGCGAGTGTGAGCGAGAGGTCCGGCCTAATGATTTATGACTCTAGGTGCACGTTGATTTTGGCCCTACTATAGTGGCCAATCGTGACGAACTGGTCAGTGGTCAGCGTGTCACTCCCCTCCCCTACTCGGCAGGCTATAGGGAATATCCGCTCTGTGTGGAAATTCCCCAAAGCGCCCCGTGCGGTGGCACGGGTCGCACGGACGAAGAGCCGCCCCGACTTTCAGACAAGACAATGGCCTTTTTTTTCTTGCCTTATTAAAAAATATATTATATATCTACAATTATTGGAGTAATCGATTGAATTGACTTATTCTGTCTTCTGACTATTATATAGGTTTAGCCAATAATGATCAAACTGAATCAAAATAGCCATAAAGAAAAAAACTGACTGTTCTCATTCTTAGTTAACCCAGAGCTTACTTTTTCTACGATGGTGGCATTAGTCGACTAAAACATGGCTGCCAGCCAAAGCAAAAGTGTACTCAAGACAAGTAAACAAATATATTATACATGATGTTTTTCTATCGACGCCTCTCGCGTTGCGGTAGGTAAGGTTGCCCTATAAAATAAAATTCACCCCTGATATTAGGCACCTAGTATGCGAGAGCGGGACAGAACATGGGACAAAGCGGTCATGTGCAGTGAGCTGTGAGCACTCTTTACGAGGACGGGCGGCTGAAGAGAGCGAGATAGATGGCTGCTGAGGGACGACGGGGGAAGGCAGGGGGTGTGGGGGAAATTGTGAAAAAGGGAGGCGTGGGCGACGTGCTCTAAGTGAAATTGCTGAAGGATTTTCGGCTTCAGGCCGCTACAAATGGTTACAATGGAGTCAGTCACTCATTCACACTCTCAGTCGTCCTTGCAAAAGATTTTCATTCAATGACTGCAGCGCAATATAAAATTGGAGTTTTACTTTCGCTTAAAAACGCTAATAGACATAGAAATCTGTTTATTTTCCCAGTTATAATGTTGCATTTATGGTGTAAACTATGACTATTATTTTTCATAATTCTCTGTTTATGGTATCAGATTGACATTTTTTACTTATTTAGTAAGTTTGTAATGTTGAGTTAGTTGTTATCATTATTGCGCTGGTATACATTTAATATCAATAATGAATGATGTCTATTAATAATAATAAAAGTGTTAATTGTAGAAGAAGGAAATTAGAAAACAAAATAATAATACTAATAAAATAACATTTAAAAAATCTCCCGGTATTAAAATATGGAAATATATATTGAATGGGCCTAAAACAACATGACTTTGTACAATATGTATACTGTATACCTGACATAACTGAAAAATTACAGGATTAAATAATAATTGATCTTGGAATGTACAGAACTTAGAAGAGAAAAAAAATAATCAATAACATTAAAACCATGATAAAAATCCACATACAAAATAAAATATAAATTACGAAATATTTCTTCAAGGACTCTTTCTTAGAAAAATTATCTAAAACTGCGATTTGCGCATCTCAAATTCTATGGCTTCGAAGGGGGAGTGAATGGGTGGCAAGGTGAACGCTCACATGTGGCAAGACAGCTGTCCTAAACCTACCACAGCCGGTTCGTAAGTCCGGAATCCACTGCTCACCCCCCAGAAGTGTAAAAAATAGTATTATGATGGGCCCGACTCCGGTCGGTGAATTCCATGGCAGCTCCGTTTGTATTTATTTATTATTTTTTTTCCATTAGTTTCGCATTTCAAAAAGTTTTCCTTTTAGATGTTTTATTTCATGAATAGATGGTTAAATATCTTAGTAGCCATGCATAGCGTACCTTTTGGACCGTTTGTAGTAGTATATTTATAAAGAATTAGAGAAATTTTAAAATAGCATAACTTTAAAAGATAATACCTACCTATCAGTCCGAGAAAAAATCTTCCACGAAATATTGGCCTTTTCAAAAAGAAAGGTTTCAAGCGCACCTAGAATTGTCACAGTATCGCTAACGGATTCTTTTATAACATCACTAAGGTGATTGTATATGTTAGGCCCTGCAACATCGACCAGTCCTTCGGATTTCGTGAGAGAGTATTTTACGTACGTATATGGTTTCGAAATTCTGTCTCATGTTCATAGGCAGTCCTTGCAGATTGTACACTTTCTTAGCTTATCATGTCACATTTATTGAACCATCCTAACCCAAACTTTAAAAGCTTTCAACATATACAGTAATGCCTAACTGTACCTATATTTTTGAAACACCCGTCGCTTCGGCGATGTTACAACCGTTGTTGTCCAGTCTACCTTAACGCGGTAAAATCCAATTGTGTTTTATTTGTAATGGCCGACAACCCCGATAATCTTGGATTTTTTATTACCTATATGTATTTATCTACTCTTATTATTATTTATCCGCTATCTAATTATGTAGGAGGTTGGTACAAAATCCTATGATGACTCAGCTAAAACCTTGTCATAATGCGGACTTACCCTTGTTATATTAGGTGAAGAGAAGGCGCTTTGTGAAATCTTAATGAGAAACAAGGCAAAGGATACAAAGTCATGTTATAATCTTTTGGGTATTACGTGCCATCTTCGCTCAAGGCAGCTGTGACTAGTTAATTTTTCAATACACAGGGAGAACTGCTTGGAAATAATAATCATAATAATTAAAATCAGCGGAGAAATAAGACAGAGAAACCCGATTATTTATTTCGATTAAAACTTCACAATTGTGTAGTTATCATAAAAAAAATACTAAATTAGTCACTCAATTTAACAAAGAAACATAAAGTAATTACTGCAAGAAAAGTAAATTACTGCAAAGGTATTCAAAAAAATAACCTAAAAATTAAAAACTCGAGTCCATCAAAAAAAATGTAATTTAAATGACATTACTAAGTACGATGTTGTTCTTAAAATATTTTAAAATGTCGTTACGACCATAAATGTTGATTAAATGCAGCTACACCCGAATGAATCTCTTGAAAATATCAATGTTTTAATCGCCTTTAATTTATCAGACAATTTATTAAAAGTTTAAGTCCTATGTAGAGACTATAAGTCGCCTGGAAATTGGCCGTACGAGGTATGATCGATTGGATGTAATGAACGGGTTTTATTCCTGGTGTCATGCTAATGTACTTCACCGTGGGATATGGCCCTAGATGAAGAATTGAATAGAATTCGCAAAGATTTTCTTGGGCAAAAACTGCATACCTATACGGTCGATACCCTATTTTTTGGAAGCGTTGAAGGCATGACAGCCGTGGACCAACACAGCACCCACTATCGCACGTATGGCTCTTCTGCAGAGTGAATCCACTTTTGAATGCGCTGTAGTACTCATATAAGAATACCATAGCGCAGATGTAAAACCAGCGCATAATAGGCTGATATCACCACAGATCTCTCAATACAGCTCCTGATGCTTAATAGAGCATAGCAAGCTGACGTCAGTTTAGACTTAACATGCTTTACATCTATCTACTTTCCAGGACATCTTTTCATCCATGAGTAGTCCGAGGAATTTAACTGATTCCCCAACTTTAACCGGGTAGTTAATTTTTAGAAATGGTTTCTTGCTGTTAAAATTTAAAATAACCGTTTTAGACATATTAAGAAATAATACGCTTATCGTTTACAATTTGTAGACATGGATGAAGTTCCTTGCTTGTCGAATTCATATTTTTTTGTTTGATATACTGTACCTAATTAAAAATATGTATTGTTTTACATTTTAAAGTCTTAATAGGATTAGCATCTGGGTAATTATTGAGTATGATTAGCGACCAAAGAAAAAGTAGATTTGTTCAAAGTAGCTATTTTTAGTATTTTTTTAGCTTTCTTGCTTTTTAAATGATAAACATTATTGTTTCGATATGCAGATTCTCCTTGTCGTAAATTGAAACATTTCTGTGCTTTGTGTTAATATTCAGTGTTCATACCAAACGAATCGCGCTGCCGCCACTCCGGTCCCGAATGACCTCGCCCCCGCCTTTGTTGCTGGAAATGTAATAAGAAAGTAAATATTTAATTCAATCCCGCGGAATGTAATACAATGTTCTTCTCTGTGACATAAAAGGCACAAAATCGTAAAGTTACTTTAGGTTTAATAAAGTGTGTGTGTGTGTGTGTGTTGCAGCATTCCGGATTGTGATTTATCCCTATGAAATGTGCTCGCGCCCACGAACCGGTAATACAACGCTTTAAATGTCGTTATCCTTTGTCGACCGAAGCTATTCTTGGGCTTTGATAAGCGGATTCCCGAGTAAATGTCAGCTTACTAGAAAGTGAGCTTTCAGATTTGAGATAACTAATACACAAGTATTTATATATTGATTGTATCTGCACCTACGCCCCTATCAGGCGGTAGTATTACAAGAACAGTGGGGAGGTGTCAACTACAACTGGCGAACCCATCACCCCAGGCTGGTATAACGATATGTAATAGTTTATTCAGCCTGGAATGAGACTTAAAGGCGTAGACGATCCACTATCTAGCTCCGCCATCTGACCTGCAAGAGCCCGATACCTTATACCAGTTATGGCCGGATTTCTCCGTCCTCCCGACTGGTTACGAATTCGAGGACGCTTGCGCGGTCCTCTACCTAATGTAAGCGGTAATTAATTTCTAATTTATCGCGGACCGTGGCATCCTTTGCCCGACTCATCACGCGGGATCGGGTAGCCGACCGGTCGTTTCAAGAGCGGTTGTCATTAGGTCAACAACCATCACCGGAAACCGTGTGTCGTGACCAGACTACCCCGGTTATCAACCGGAGTGCAAAATCGATTGGCTGACGCCGCACGATGCGCAAATCGCCCAGATGCGCCCGAGGAACAACACCAAGAGGAAACTGACCCACCTGTATACTTAGTTGCAGGGGTACAAGAGTCCTTCCCAGGCGAGAACTTCTGTCTGCGTGGAGGCTACTGGATGGGTGCTGACCCGTGAGTTGTGCCGACCCATGAACGAAGCGAGTCATAGTGGCCTAACTGTACAAGGCCCATTAGCACCCCAAGTGTCCTAGTAATACAAGGACAGGTGGACACTATCCAAATTTTAACTCCCAATGTCCTAAAAATACGTAATCGACAAGCAATACTTCATAGTTGATATTTCATACCTAATCTTTATTCATTCAACATGCACATAGCAATATATAGGATTATTGCAAATGACGAAATTACGTAATCGTTATTTTATGGGGATGGGTAGCTATTATTATTATATTTTACATACTGACAGCATAATTGCTGTTATGTCTGAATTTAAAACTGAGTTTATTTACATTTGTATAATGTACCTACATCTAGTCTATTTTTAAATACGTTGACACAACACGCTTCAGCCACTTCAACAGGTTAACTGTTCCAGTATCCACATTCCGTTTCAGGAAGTGTTTCCTGGAATCGTGATTTCTTCAGTTTGAAGTCGGGTTCTCGCAGGTAATGCATGTGGTTCCGCTTAAAGATTAAAGATAACTCGGGGCAAATATAGCATCCGTTAAGAATCGTATACATCTCAATGAGGTCACCCCTAATCTGACGATCCTTGAGTATGGGTAGTTGCAATCTGGAGAGTCTTTCTGAGTATTCCAGCTTCTCAAAAGCTATGGTGATACATTTGTTTTCAGCTATAGCAATACACCGAATAAACGTATTTGTCGATAAATTTCAAGTCTTTGTAAGGGATACTAAAAGTCCTAAACATTTTTGAGTCTAATATTCAAATTTTGATTCAAAATTAGCAGGTAAAAAATTAAAATAGCTTAATTTTCACAGAAGAATTTTAATAAAGGTGGCCGTAACACAATCCAGAATAGTAATATATAAATAGGAATACTCCAAGATAAAAATAACAAGAGATCTATGAGTATAGTCGCGATAGAAAACTCAATGAAATGAGTTTAATAAATTGAAATAATCAATTAAAACTATATAAAATATGCAATAATAATTATATTCTCCCTGATACGTTCAATTATTTAAAATAATAATTAGTTTAAAGGACTAAAATCCACTACGCCCTTTTCAAAGTCAATACAGAGCTTGCATGGCTATATTCTTTTCATTTCAATTTTTAAATGCGATATCTTGTAGTAAACGAAATTACCTGTAATGTTTTTCTTAGGGTATATCAGCTTTATTTGATTTTTTTATTCAATAGATATCTAAATGGAACCTTCAATGTATGTATAAAAGCTTTTTGAAACACTTCGATTCCCCTATCTTTTCATTGTTTTTTTTATCTGCCTCATGTTTGTATTAAGATTATATTATTCATATTCTATCAATAATGACAATTATCGTATTCAAATAGGGACTGAAAACATAACATCTATTGTCCATCTCTATAAATAAATTATTAGTTAAAAAAAAACACTAAAAACACGCTTTTGGGCTATGATATTCACATACACACGTCTATGATACGATATTCCATCATGGAATGCCAGTGCCTATCTTCCGGCTTCATCATCAGACCTCGAAACCTAATCGTGGTCAAAGTTCATTCCAAGACTTTTCTAACAAGTCCGAACACAGCTATGATACTATGTTCCATCATGAAGTTCCAGTTCATATCTTCCGACTCCATCATCAGATCAGTTCGACAGTACCATATTATTGTATTGTCATCAGAACTACATACAGCTGCCAATTTTCATGACGCTACGATCCTTGAAAGATGGTTAAATTAGTTACCTTAGATTCCATTACATAGTTAGTTACATACAGGTCGACCTAATAAAAGCGTGTTAAAAAAACTGGTCGGTGGCTGAGCTCTCTACTTTTATTAAAATTCCTTTTATCCACTCTCACTCTGCTTTCCTTGTTCCTATAAAAATGTATTATTATTATTAAAGTTCCTTAGTTATCCCTAAAGACTCGCATTCCTCATCACATTGTCATGCCCGAAGTCTTAGGTACTACTCGACCTCCTGTAAGTCAACGTCCTTAGGCAGCCACAAATATGCGTCAGAGAATCGTTCTGTATTACATATTTGTGTTATGTTTTTATTTCCTTTATGCTCACACTCAAACGGTTCCCTCGTAAGCTCCCGCCTCGAAGCGTGCCATATCTATTCCTGGATTGTACCCCCGGATCTGGCAGCCACGTGTGGATGACCTTTACATTGAAGCCACAGCTGCAGTCACGACCTCAGCAGTTATCATTATATCTCTCAGCAGAATACTGAATATGCACAGAGACTTCTTGCATGTCGTCCCATTATTATTGCTCATGACATTTAACTATGGTCATGAAAATTAAAAGGTCGTATTCATGACGCATTACATTTGGGTAGTCTGAGGGGTAATTCGGCAATTCTTCCCACAAAATATCGCGGTATCGTTGAGTAAGCATTCCCAGAATAGATTGGCTTCCAATGATGTCTATTTTCTATGGTAAAGTACTGGGTGACCGCAATTTAAAAGTTTTCGTTGTTTACGATTGGAGCATCTCACAGTATATTGATAAATCTTGGCCTTCTTCGGGAGCCTTCTATTCGGAGGATGGCTATCATCATAGCTATCTTAATATATAAGGTTTTAAAAAAATGTGATTATAATACATTTCTGCGCTTTATAAAGTTGCATTAACCCTGGAAGGCTACCTGGGGTATAGGCGCACCCCACTCTGTTTTGTTTTTATCTGTATTCTCCGGTATAAACTCCGCCGCTCGTAAGTATAGTCAACTTTGTTGGCAGTCAGTACCAGCGTTTGTGCAGGTTAGTGCGGCTATGTGTTTTAGTTTCTGTGATATTACACCTTTGAGGTGAGGCTGTGTAAAATCACGTTAGTTCCAGGGTTAAGTTATTTTGGGTGCAATCACCCAATTATATCATTTAATAGTACATGACAGTCTTAAAGAGAGCATGGTAAATCATTTTGGGTGATTCTGATTCTAGAAGCCTCAGCGTTATTGGCAGCATTCACTTACGAGACAAAGATTTCATGAAGGTGCTCTATACTTTACTTATGAGTCAGTTACGAGGAGACGAATTAAAAATTTTCAATTATTCCCGTTTATCTACTTTTGATGATCTTCTCAAACGATTGGAAGAGGATTTAAAAAATCAAGACACACATTAGAAGAAAATCATCTGCCCTAAAGAAAACCTAGCGATATTTACAATCATATGATTGTAACATTTTAGTATGATCAAAATGTTTCCAAAATACAAAGATATTATTCATTGTTTCAAAGACGATTTTTACACGGAGCAGCAGCTGATCCGTGTTTTTTTACTATTCCTGCATCTAGTTTTTGATGACAAATCGGAATGGCATATTTTGTCGGATCGGTATTTTTTAACTGGATCAGAAATATTCTTGTGCGTGTGAACTCGCTCATACAATTACATACGCTATCAACGAAAAAAGACGTATCCGATAAAACGGACCTCTATATGAACGGCGGTGTAAGTAGTTTTCACTTGCAATTCATATATGCTGTCACACGTATAGTTTTTCGAAACTCTTAGTGGTATCGAATTAGTAGCATCGCATTGCATTTACATGCAGTTCTTCGCTAGAACGCCTTCGATTTTATATACCTTTAGTAGTGATTGTTTGCATAAGGTACATATTCAATCTGCGAATGCACAGTATAATAATACCCAGTAAGTTCACTCAAGAGCTACAATGCAATGCGGGAAGAGGGTGCGACGGAAGTGGGGCGAGGGGTAAGTCATGACGCATCCTTAGACCCATAGTTACGGCGCTGTGGGCTGTGACGCGCTGTGGGAGCAGTTTGTGTCCGCTCTTACGTCGGGTTTCGGCTTACTTTTTTGTGCAGATTTACGAGTCGACGCCATATGGTATTCTCAGAACAAATCGGTAGCATAATAGCATCTGCGTCGCCGGGGCACCGTAAATATGGCCGGGACGAAGCTTCAAGAAGAAGACGAGTAATCATATTACGATTTGTGGTAGCCCTTAAGTTCCCTGACGTCAGTTGCTTCGATTTAAACTACTGTCTGTATGACCATATTTCGGAGTACCAAAAAAAATGCAATGGCTTTGGATACGGCACCGGAGGAATTGGCACATTCTTTCACTACTATACAATGTCCTGCACAGTCCTGCACCTCCCTCATACCTCAAAGAGGCTTTTATCGGGTTAGGAAGTCATGGCCTCCCACTTCGTTCAAGTCAGAATAATACTCTGCATATCTCAAATCATCAAACCATATTTTGTCCTACTCCTTCTCCGTACATGCAGCTCGACTATTGTTGCGACGCCGTCAGTAGCGACGTCGCCGGTCGTAAAATAGATGATTTACGGCCGCTATGAGGGTGCCCGAGAAAGCATAAGAAATTTGCAGAAAACTCATTTTTACGAGAAAAATGGCAAAATCGCCTCGGGTTACCTTTATAGACATCGCAGGCGTCGCTTGGAGCGGACCGAGCGAGCGAGACGGCCTACGGCCGCCCGCTCCCACACAGAGACCGAGCGAGCGAGACTCCCTACGACCGCCTGCTCTAACATAGCTAGGAGACAAACTTTGGTGCCGAAAACGGACAGTTTTGAACTCGTCAAACCGGAAATGAAAGCGGGAAATACTGCCCGAAACAGTTGTATAAGAGTCGAGGTATATGCATAAAGCACCCCTCTTACGACCTGCCGTGAAAATTCACGTGTTCACAGCAAGGAACCGTGAAACACGAGAGAAAACACGTGGTATTTTCTACTCCCAAAAATAGTGAAAAACTGTTAAATGGGAGTAGAAAACAAAGCACCATCACCACCGACCACCGGCAAGTAAACAGAAACCCAGGAATCATCGATTCAAGTTTACGTGGCCGGAAAATTGCCCTCAGCCGATTTCGAAGATACTAGCAGACACGAAAACAACGGGAACGCATACGTGAGGTACCGGGCCAGACTCTGATGATGTTTGGAACCCGAAGAATCCACTCCAAAGGAAAGGATGGGTTTTGAGCCATTCTCTGATTGGTTGGTTGCCGACCAATCAGGAATGCGCTCTAACGAGCCAGTAGCCGCCAACCAGAAACTGTTGGTCGGCCCTGAAGTCTGGACAAACACGGAGCGTACCGTAACGGCTTTTAGAGGAGAGGAGATAGCTTTTCTCCTAGGAGAGTGCGAGAGGTCAATAGAAAAGGGAAGATCCCCACCTTGCACGGAAAGCTGTCCGCGGCGTGTCCATTGGTGGACACGAAAGCAGGTGCACAGCAGGTGCACGGCGAGAACCGCGGAAGTGAGTACAAATATGGGCCCCTGGGCCATACCAAATCACTCGCTCTCTCAGTTCCACAGCAAACAGTCAACCGACTAGGAAGGAAGGAAGGAACCCCAACGACTACGAAGACCGCGCCCTGGAACCGCTCCGCTGCCCTTGCAGTCTGGAAGCCAGTCGCGAGCGGCTCTACTGCACCGTGCAGTATTGAGCCCGTCCAAGTAAAGGACACTACGGTCGACGAGACACTCTCTCCTATTCGGGGAGTTGAGTGCCGGTCCGAGTCGGGAATTACGGTCCGACTCGTGATTTACGGTCGACGGGACGCTCGCTCCAGTCGTGGAGTTCGAGCGCCGGTCCGAGTTGGGACCTTCGGAGAGCCGGGTCCACGCGGCGCACACGCGGTCAGACGGCGCACACAGGCGCGTCAGACACACGCGGGCGCAGACGGGCGCACATAGGCGCAGTCTGGTGCGCATCGGCGCACACGCGGCACCCACGCGGCGCACACGCGGTCAGACGGCGCACACAGGCGCAGTCAGACACACGCGGGCGCAGACGGGCGCACATAGGCGCAGTCTGGTGCGCATCGGCGCACACGCGGCACCCACGCGGCGCACACGCGGTCAGACGGCGCACACAGGCGCAGTCAGACACACGCGGGCGCAGACGGGCGCACATAGGCGCAGTCTGGTGCGCATCGGCGCACACGCGGCACCCACGCGGCGCACACGCGGTCAGACGGCGCACACAGGCGCAGTCGGACGCACGCGGTCGCAGACGGGCGCACATAGGCGCAGTCAGGCGAACGCAGCACAGGCGGACGCAGCACAGGCGGACGCAGCACAGGCGGACGCAGCACAGGCGGACGCAGCACAGGCGGACGCAGCACAGGCGGACGCAGCACAGGCGAACGCAGCACAGGCGGACGCAGCACAGGCGGACGTAGCACAGGCGGACGCAGCACAGGCGGACGCAGCACAGGCGGACGCAGCACAGGCGGACGCAGCACAGACAAGCGCACCCAGGCGCAGTCAGGCACACGCAGACGCACACAGGCGCACACAGGCGCACCCAGGCGCACTCAGGCGCACTCAGGAGCACGCAGGCACACAGAGACGCCGCTCGACAACCGACCACGAGAGATCTTGTTCGACCCGCTGCCCGGGAAGAACAGGATAGAGACACTTAGAAAATAAGATTTATTGTTATATACTTATGTTTACTGTACAATAAAGAATTTTATAATATTGTGTATGTACCTAGGTTAATTGCGGTACCTAGGCTATGTCCTATTGTAAAATTGTATTTGTTATACACCGTATGCACTTTGTTGTGCATCCTAGACTAAGATCTCCTGTTTGTAAATTTATGGTGTGTCATTGAAGTTCATCGAAAAAATAATATGCCGTGTTGGCACTTGTGAAAGGGAAGGCGTGTTTTATTGGTGCAGGGGACGGGGAGTAAAACGGTGGTAATAGAGACAGACTGAGGCGTATCGAGGCTTGCAGCAGGTGTCGTGGCCGCCCGTTACGGGGCAAGCGGCGACCAAGCGGTGGACCTCTTTTTACAGTCCTGGGTCCACACAGCGCTGGGTCGGTCCGTGCCACAGGGCACTGCATATGTTGGGCAACGGGCGCAACATAGAAGCTGGTCCTTCGAGCCGGATAGCCATCAGTAAAATACCGTTACTCTCCCGTCGTGCACCAGTAAATCACGATGAGCCTTCGTAGTGGAAAAAGTCGTCTCGACCCACAAGCAGCTGACCGCAGCGCTGCGAGGGACGGCGACACCGTGACAGAGGTCACAATCCAAGATTCACAGATGAGCGACCTAGCAACCACGAGCGTCACGGTAACACGAGTTGGCAACTCGCCTCAGGGGGCGATGGGCCCACCGACAGCGCAGCCACTAACGCCAGCAGCTCGGGTAGCAAGCGCATACCCGGAGCGCGGCACGCCGTACGTCGTGGACAATGCAGCCGCTACCACTCAAGGGGGTGCGACAGGAAGACCCGCCGACTGGACAGCGAGTCTATGCAGCCGTGAAAGCGGCATGACGCCGCACAGTAGGTGCAAGCGTCGCTTCGCCGAGGCAGCACAGCGAGCATTTCGCGAGAAACAGCGGATTGAGGACGAGATATCCGAGCTGCGCGATGCTTCAATCCGTAACCGAACGGAGACGCTGCAGGCGAGACTCGCCGACCTGCGCCGAGCCACGGAACTCGAGCAAGACATCATCGTCGCTGAGGAAGAAGAGGCCGAGGACGCTCCTAGCATTGGACGTTCGATGGCACGCTCTCGGATCCCCCTCGAGAAAACTCCCATACCGCAGTGGATCGACCACTCAAACCAGGCGGTAGGGGACACGGCACAGCGGCAACGAGCGAGGAATATGGACGACTTCGCAGGCACTTTCCAGCCAGCACCAGGCCCGCCACAACCACCGACACTGCACGCAACCACTGCGTGCGAAGGAATTCTCTTGCGGCAAGCACTGCCGCGGGAATTGCCGGTGTTCGACGGTGACCCAGAACGGTGGCTGGTCTTCGCGGCACAGCTGGAGCAGCAGACCCAGCTCTTGACGCGAGCTGAAGTCATGACACGACTACAGCGGTGCCTGAAGGGAAAGGCATACCAAACTGTGTCCGCTCTTCTCTCCGATCCAGAGCAACTACTACGGATAAGAGAAACACTAGAGCGACGATTCGGGAGACCAGACCTTCTCATCGGGCGCCTTATCAACCAGGTGCGCGGCTTGCGGCCATTGACCAGCACTTCAACGACAAGCGAAGAAGTGATCGATTTCACGGTGACAGTTGGCAACCTCATAGCTTCAATGAGGTCCCTGAAGCGGCCAGAGTACGCATATAACCTGGAGATATTGCGCGAACTGGAAGCCAAGCTGTCGGGCCATCACCTGTCGGGCTGGAGTGAAGCCATTATAGAGAAACACGGAGGCAATCCGTCACTATTTGATTTCTCAGAGTACATGGACAAACTCGGGCGACAGGCCACAGCGGTGAATCGAGCCAACTGGGGAGTTAAGCCGTCCAAACCGAAGGGGTACGAGTCGATGCCTGCACCGAAGCGGGTGTATGCGACGACTGCTGATACACAGCAGTCGACGTCCGCACCACAGCCAAAGAGTGACACCAAGTACACACCGCCCGCAGCTTCCGGTCCAAAGGAAGACGGCCCGAAGTGCGAGGTGTGCCACACGCGTGGACACGCAATCGCACGGTGCAAGAAGTTTCTGAAATGGACAGAAATCCAGCGCTCAAGATGGGTGCAGACTTCTGGAGCCTGCTTCCGGTGCCTCAAGAGGGGGCACTACGCGAGGGACTGCCGCACCGCCAAGGCGACACACCCACTGCTCACCGATAGCAGAAGGGCGGCGCAGTCACCAACGCCAACGGAAGACAAGGAAGAAGACCGGAAGAGTGGCTCCGGCTACAACTACCACATCGAAGCGGCGCGAGCAACAGACGGCAAGGCTTGTGTTGCCAAACGAGAGGGGTTGCTGCGCGTCGCCTCAATACTAGTAAGGGGTCCCAAGAGCAGCATCCCGATACTCGCTCTACTTGACGAAGGGTCAAGCGTCACGCTGATTGAGGACAGCGTGGCGAGGGAAATCGGCGTCTGCGGGAAGCAGAGCGCGATTGTTCTTAAGAGCGTAGCGGGACCACGCAAGGAAAATACCCGACTGGTGGACCTTGAAGTGAGGGACGCCCTGAACGCAGAATGGCATCAGATGACGTCCGTGAACACCATTGAAAGGCTCAATGGACCCGAGCAGGAATCGTTGGAAAGCAAATGGGACAAGTGGCCCCATCTGCATGGCATACAGATTCCGCAATATCGGGGCAAGGCACAAATGATTATCGGCATGGATAATTACCGCCTCATAGCGCCACGAAGTATCGTCTGGGGACCACCAGGGTTACCCACCGCCACCCGGAGCTTGCTCGGGTGGACGATCAGCGGACAGGTCCAGAAGAAATCGGACAAAGCGGCAGTTTACCACACACGCAAGCAGTCGGGGAATCAACTGGATACCGACAATCAGCATGCGGAGGCAACAATGGCTGCCACGAGGCGCCTCGAGAACGGCCGTTGGGATACGGGCCTGCACTCGCGCCACGAGGGGGAGAGGCCCCCCCGGAGCCGCTTCCATGCCATCAGTCAAGTTAAGAACGACCGATGGGCAACGGGCCCGCTCTGCTGCACGAGGGAAGAAACGGAGGAGGAAAGATGTTGCTGGGCACGCATCTCCTACCTACCGCCTCAAAGCGGCACACGCCCAAACCAGCCGAAAAGCAGCAGGCCGACGGCAGGTTTGGAAGCGTGGGCAGAGGAGCCAATAATGGACCAGGAACAGCGCGGTCAAGGGAAGCAATCGCGACTTGTCCACAAAAAAGGATACCGGCTGCAAGCCGATGAAAGACCAGCGGACACCAGGGAGAATGCAGTCCCCTACGAAGGAGTCTTCGAGAGTGGTAGTCGCCGGCGGAATCCGCCACGTGGGGGAGAGGCCCTAACGCAGCGGAAGATGGAGTGGAACTCCATGACCAACGATCAAGTGATTAACGGTCAAAACAAGCAACGTCACGATCTGCAAGCTCATGGAGCACGGAGATTCGTCGATGCAGGCGAGCAAGCGATACATCGCCGCCCAGTACAAGGTGGACGCGGACAAGCACGCTCCGTTCAGCCACAAGTACAACAAGTCAGTCCTGGAGCCCGGAGAGCTCATGATGGCACAAAACAAGGACGCAATCGCGAAACGGACAGCACTCCGTCCGAGATGAATACGACCTGGCGAAAGGTTCATTCACACCAGAAGTCCGCCACGACTAAGGAGTCAACGGCGGCGAGAAGACCGGCAACAAAGCAGCCGGCAAAGGCCAACGTACCGGCCAAGAAGTCTGCCCCAGCGAAGGCAGCAAAGGCCAACGTACCGGCCAAGAAGTCTGCCCCAGCGAAGGCAGCAAAGGCCAACGCACCGGCCAAGAAGTCCGTCCCAGTGAAGGCGGCAAAAGCCAACGTACCGGCCAAGAAGTCTGCCCCAGCGAAGGCAGCAAAGGCCAACGCACCGGCCAAAAAGTCCACCCCAGTGAAGGTGGCAAAGGCCAACGCACCGGCCAAGAAGTCCGCTCCAGTAAAAGCGGCAAAGGCCAACGCACCGGCCATAAAGTCCGCCCTAGCTGAAAAGGCGGCAACTGCCAAGTCAGCGACGGCAAAGAAACCAGCCGCAACGAAGCGAGCCGTAGTCCACAGCGCGACAGCGGCCGAGCATCAAGCGACACGCTAAGGCAGCAAGCCCGACGTCCCGTTGCATGCTGAGGAAGCCTGGCGAGCGAAACGTGGAGCACAAGGAGTGCCCGACGCAGAGGTGCGTACGGTTTCCACAACGATATTGCCGCCAGCAAGTCAGCACGGGTGAGAGCAGACACCATGCAACGGAGTCGGAGGAGGGCCAAGGAGGTCCTGGCAAGCAAGCCGAAGCAAGAGATACCCCAGCAAGGGATGAAATCCCGGAAGCAACACAGCAGTGCGCAACCGGAACAATGAAGCAGTGAGAAGCTCCGATAAGCATGGACAGCAATTGTCATGCCACGCCGCAGACGTCAACGAGGGCAAGCAAGCCGACGAACTACTGGCGAAAGGAGTCACTTTCTCATTGGGTCACCGCAGCCAGCGCTACCGTTATGCCCCCCAGAGCAAAGGGTGGACCTACGGAAGCAGTGGCGGTACAGCCAAGCCTTGGCAAACCAGTTTTGGAAGAGATGGGTGAAGGAATACCTTCCCACTCTAGCCAAACGAACGAAATGGCACGAGCGCAACCGCGACATAGCCATCAATGACGTCGTGTTCATGGCGGAACCAAACACGACTCGCGGGACGTGGACTAGAGGTGTCGTAACCGCTGTACACCCGGGCGCAGACGGGTTGGTACGAGTGGTCGACCTCCGCACCGCAACCGGTCGGATCAGCCGAAGACCCATCACCAAAGTGGCCGTGATACTAGAGGCCGAAAATGAAGACACGGGACGTGTCGAGGGGGAGGATGTTGCGACGCCGTCAGTAGCGACGTCGCCGGTCGTAAAATAGATGATTTACGGCCGCTATGAGGGTGCCCGAGAAAGCATAAGAAATTTGCAGAAAACTCATTTTTACGAGAAAAATGGCAAAATCGCCTCGGGTTACCTTTATAGACATCGCAGGCGTCGCTTGGAGCGGACCGAGCGAGCGAGACGGCCTACGGCCGCCCGCTCCCACACAGAGACCGAGCGAGCGAGACTCCCTACGACCGCCTGCTCTAACATAGCTAGGAGACAAACTTTGGTGCCGAAAACGGACAGTTTTGAACTCGTCAAACCGGAAATGAAAGCGGGAAATACTGCCCGAAACAGTTGTATAAGAGTCGAGGTATATGCATAAAGCACCCCTCTTACGACCTGCCGTGAAAATTCACGTGTTCACAGCAAGGAACCGTGAAACACGAGAGAAAACACGTGGTATTTTCTACTCCCAAAAATAGTGAAAAACTGTTAAATGGGAGTAGAAAACAAAGCACCATCACCACCGACCACCGGCAAGTAAACAGAAACCCAGGAATCATCGATTCAAGTTTACGTGGCCGGAAAATTGCCCTCAGCCGATTTCGAAGATACTAGCAGACACGAAAACAACGGGAACGCATACGTGAGGTACCGGGCCAGACTCTGATGATGTTTGGAACCCGAAGAATCCACTCCAAAGGAAAGGATGGGTTTTGAGCCATTCTCTGATTGGTTGGTTGCCGACCAATCAGGAATGCGCTCTAACGAGCCAGTAGCCGCCAACCAGAAACTGTTGGTCGGCCCTGAAGTCTGGACAAACACGGAGCGTACCGTAACGGCTTTTAGAGGAGAGGAGATAGCTTTTCTCCTAGGAGAGTGCGAGAGGTCAATAGAAAAGGGAAGATCCCCACCTTGCACGGAAAGCTGTCCGCGGCGTGTCCATTGGTGGACACGAAAGCAGGTGCACAGCAGGTGCACGGCGAGAACCGCGGAAGTGAGTACAAATATGGGCCCCTGGGCCATACCAAATCACTCGCTCTCTCAGTTCCACAGCAAACAGTCAACCGACTAGGAAGGAAGGAAGGAACCCCAACGACTACGAAGACCGCGCCCTGGAACCGCTCCGCTGCCCTTGCAGTCTGGAAGCCAGTCGCGAGCGGCTCTACTGCACCGTGCAGTATTGAGCCCGTCCAAGTAAAGGACACTACGGTCGACGAGACACTCTCTCCTATTCGGGGAGTTGAGTGCCGGTCCGAGTCGGGAATTACGGTCCGACTCGTGATTTACGGTCGACGGGACGCTCGCTCCAGTCGTGGAGTTCGAGCGCCGGTCCGAGTTGGGACCTTCGGAGAGCCGGGTCCACGCGGCGCACACGCGGTCAGACGGCGCACACAGGCGCGTCAGACACACGCGGGCGCAGACGGGCGCACATAGGCGCAGTCTGGTGCGCATCGGCGCACACGCGGCACCCACGCGGCGCACACGCGGTCAGACGGCGCACACAGGCGCAGTCGGACGCACGCGGGCGCAGACGGGCGCACATAGGCGCAGTCAGGCGAACGCAGCACAGGCGGACGCAGCACAGGCGGACGCAGCACAGGCGGACGCAGCACAGGCGGACGCAGCACAGGCGGACGCAGCACAGGCGAACGCAGCACAGGCGGACGCAGCACAGGCGGACGTAGCACAGGCGGACGCAGCACAGGCGGACGCAGCACAGGCGGACGCAGCACAGGCGGACGCAGCACAGACAAGCGCACCCAGGCGCAGTCAGGCACACGCAGACGCACACAGGCGCACACAGGCGCACCCAGGCGCACTCAGGCGCACTCAGGAGCACGCAGGCACACAGAGACGCCGCTCGACAACCGACCACGAGAGATCTTGTTCGACCCGCTGCCCGGGAAGAACAGGATAGAGACACTTAGAAAATAAGATTTATTGTTATATACTTATGTTTACTGTACAATAAAGAATTTTATAATATTGTGTATGTACCTAGGTTAATTGCGGTACCTAGGCTATGTCCTATTGTAAAATTGTATTTGTTATACACCGTATGCACTTTGTTGTGCATCCTAGACTAAGATCTCCTGTTTGTAAATTTATGGTGTGTCATTGAAGTTCATCGAAAAAATAATATGCCGTGTTGGCACTTGTGAAAGGGAAGGCGTGTTTTATTGGTGCAGGGGACGGGGAGTAAAACGGTGGTAATAGAGACAGACTGAGGCGTATCGAGGCTTGCAGCAGGTGTCGTGGCCGCCCGTTACGGGGCAAGCGGCGACCAAGCGGTGGACCTCTTTTTACAGTCCTGGGTCCACACAGCGCTGGGTCGGTCCGTGCCACAGGGCACTGCATATGTTGGGCAACGGGCGCAACAACTATGGAATTTGCTTCCTCCAGCTATTAGAGCACGGATTTTTAATTATTACATTTTTAGCATTTAATTTTGTGACGCATTCAAGTGTAGGATTGTCTATCTACGGTAGTTCATTGTGTTGCATTGTATTGTTCACCGTACATACCTGGCTATTTGAGATGACCGATGGATGATGAAAAAAAAAATACGTGTGGCACTCGGGGACTGCCGCGGTAAATCTATTGCATAGCATTTTTAACAACTTATGCAATTATAATTATTTATTTATTTTATTTTTTCTGATATCAGATAACAGCGCTCTATAGGAAAACGTTGAAATTATTCCGAATCATTTGCGGCTGCGGAAGCAAATGATTCGGAATAATAATTTAAACGTCTTCCGATAGAGCGCCGCGCACGAATTTTTTATTCGATAAAGCAAAAAAAACGGTTTATTCGAAAAAAATCGTAGATAAAAAGATAGATAATTAAATTATCTCTTAAATGGTGCAGGTTTTATAATAATACGCCAGATAGTATTTTCGTAGTAGTCGTTTTTGTGTTCGGTTAGACCTAATTTGACAAATTAATTACGCTATGTAATATGAACAAAATCTAAAATATTCAAAGCTAAGAATATTAGGAAAATGTGCTTGTTTAACATATATTTTTTTCGAATCGTAAGCAGTACTCGTTTAGACGTAATTATCAGTTTAAAATCATTAATATTCGTTAAGAAATTTCTTCATTTGGTCGCCGCGCTGGCCTACTAGGCCCGCGATAAAAGCTATGCAATAGCTTAAAAGTTAAAATAAAGAGTTCCGAAAAGAAACTTCTCGTTTACTTTTGAATGCTAGGGTTATTCCTGTTATCGATATTTTTACTGTATATCTGCCCTTTCGCCCTTTTTTAAGAGCTCAGATTTTATGGGCGGGGGGCTGTGGCTTCGTAGATATGCACGTACGATTTTAATGGACTGTTTTATCCGACGGTCTGAAAGCCGCCATTAACGCTACGAAATGCTATGCTATTACAGCAATAGCATAGCGCGTGAAGCACTTGTGTGTATAGGTACTCTAAACGATCGAGAGCTACCTGATGACAATGGATATGACGCCTCGTGCCTTTATAAAGTTGTGTGGTTTGGGAGAAAAGGGGTTGAAAAAAGTGAGGGTTAACCAACTCTTACCCTAAGGAAAGAATGAAAGAAACAAGGCAGCCTTATCTACGAAAAAACAAGGCCATTTAAACTTGAAAAGAGAAATACATTTTCAAATTGGAAGAAGCTGATAGTTACATGGAATCATTGATTATGTAGCGTATTAGATTGGTCAATGCCGTACTACGATTTGGAAGATAGGATTTTACTACAAAACACAACGTGTACACGCACTCATAGTTCCAAAAATTGATTAATCTTCTCTTATGTTCAACATGGCGGCGTTCGTGGTATGGCGGCGAATTGTAGATGGCGATCTAAACGCGCCTATACGGTATCCTATCTAAAAAAAAAAACAATAGCAAACGAAATTTATATTCCTCCAATTTTTGTTCAGATAAACTAATATTTGGCATTCTATATTTCGTATTTTAATATTAGGCATAGAGATTATACGATTATAATATTAGGCATAGAGAGGCACGAACATTATACAATATCACCCAAGTCAACTGTGGGGCTGCAGTTGACTTGGGTAACGCGTTGTTGGGTGACGCACAGTTGACGCGATATTGTATAATTTTCGTTTTTTTTGCATTTACGCACAAGTTTAATGAACTCAGCCATTCTAATATGGTTCCAAGAGAATATTCAATTAGAATTTTTAGTAAGGTTAATGGATTGTTTTGAAAAATAATGGAGGTATCGTCAGCAAATAAAACATATTTATCCTTTGTCAGGGTTGGCAGATTATGTATGTAGAGTAGAAAAAGAATTGGCCACAAAATACTCCCTTGTGGGACACCAGCTTTAATGACCCTCTCATTTGAGTACTGTTCAAAAATTATGCGGTTTTTTATAGCATTAACTTTTACACTTTGTGGCCTGTTTGAGAGATAAGGTTTAAACCACTCATTTGTGGGGACCCCTTTATTGTAAGATACGCTATCAAAAGCTTTTGATAGATCTGGAAATACAGCTATTGTTGTCTTTTTATGGTTGATTCCGTGCAGTATTTCTGAAAAGAGGTTATATTTTGCGCATGTAGTTGACTTTCCCTTTCGAAATCCATTTTGTTTTATCGCATAACATTTTGTCCTAATCATAATAGTTGATAAGTAAAAAATATATCTATTTATGTATGACGTATATAAAGTAATATTTCTGGAAAAAAAATCAGACTCGAGGACCGTACCCGGGTAATATCTACATACACACCTATCTAATAATTCAGTTTTGCATTATTTTAGTCTTATGAAAGTTCAGTACCCTTGTATTTTACGACTTTAAGCGTGGGCATCATAAGATGTTTTCGCTCCATTTGATTCACTAAATTGATACATTGCCAATTTTGTTTGGAATGACAGTTACTGTTATGATGATAGGGTACTACATTTATATAAACACGAATAGCATTTATTCAGCCTGTCTGAACTGTTATGAATAAATTAAGCTGCGACCGCCACTTTGTCAATGTTACAATTTACATACCGAGATACGGGTCAATGAACAAAGTAAAACACATAATGAAAATGCAAAAGACATTGGAAAAAGATACATATGCTCCGATCCGAAGTTTTAATAATATTTAAATTCGGAGTTGCTAAAACGTAATTTTTTTTTTACTGACAAGCATCATTTCTCCTTACTATTTATGCTTAATCGCGAGTCAAAGCATGTGCTACTTGTCCATATTGCGATAACACAATACTAGAGGCAAGAACAATGAATTACATTATTATCCATCACTACCTAACTATCAAAGTTGTGATAAAAGAGAGTCGTTTAATATAGTATAAAAAAGAGTCGTTAAATATAATATAGTGGTTTAAAGGATATCTGGAATTAACGTTTGTGATCGCTGTTGGTATATACAGGTTGACTTTTTAATTAGTGACATCCTTGTAGTGTGTGAATCAGTACGACGAAGTAAGCAACTTTTATTAAAACAAATTGATAAACAAAAAAAAAAAGTTTTTTTCAAATCAAATTTGTAAATCTTATCTAGGTATTGAAGAAAAGTTTGGATGCGTTGAACGCGCTGCGCCATCTATCAATAGGTAAAATATTGCTAATAAATAAAATTATCGATATTTTACCTACCATTAAATACACCATAGTGCTCATATCATGTTGTTTAAAAAAAATGCTTAGTTTGTCGTACTAGGTCACCCACTACAAGGATTTCACTAATTAAAAACATCCTGTATGTGAGTCATAACATATAAGGTTATACAAAAAATTTTTGGAGATCAAACTATCACATAAACCTTTACTCGTCCGCTTTGTATAAGGGATAAAGCACAGCTGTACATTAGTACTCATCACAGCGACATTAGAGAAATTATGTTCTATAGCAGGTTTTCATAGTAGGTACCTACCGTTAAAAAACAAAGTAGTTTCCGTGAAATTATGTAGTTTCCAAATCACTATATATAATAGAGCGCTGGTGTTATAATGGAGGCTATTTCAGCTGATCCATTTTATAGTAATGTTATTGCAGATGTCATACATCAAAATATACTTTAAAGAGGCCTCCGCTAATGCCTGCGTTAAATTCACTCAAAACACTTAAAAGATGTGAAAACGCATTGTGCTAGACTCATACACCAGTTATAAATTAACATCTTTTTCTCTTTTGTATCGCTAAAAAGACGCATAATCGTTTTATAAGGACACCTCTACAAGAATTTCCTGCTACATATAAGTATTTTTAACACCTATTATAACTCTATCGCGGCCATTTTTCTATTATGTAAATCGGTTAAGTAGCAGCAATCGCAACTGTAATTAGTTGGATATATATAACCTCTTTCTATTGAGTCATTATCCAGTCTTCAAAAATATTTGATAAATAAAATATTTTAATTTATTTAAATACTGAAAAATCGATGGTGGAAGTAACACTAGGAATATAATACTAATATATCAATAAAATTGCAAGCGCAGGTGACAATTTCTAGAACTATTATGACGATGCATAAACAGTGAACTATTTATAAACAGTGAACTATTAATAAACAGTGAACTATTTATGACGATGCGCTCTAATCATAGATTAGGCATATATGTATAGTGTAATGAATGACAACGTTGAAATTTCTTTTTGATTTATTTCTCAGGCGGAACTTTATTACGTAAGTTATTAATTATATTTTGTGAAGTGGGAAATTGACCAATTTCTCCACCCTATGCGTAGGTAAGGTGGCCCATAAATTATATCGAATAGAAAGATGGTACCTACGTACTAAAAAAGAATTAATTATTATGCTTTATTTATTACCATTATTGGGCTGCATCATTGTTTAAAAAAGCTTTATTATAAGATTATATGTACACATTATAATCAAAACTCGCAGATAAACGCGTGTCGTCGTTGTCATCACATCCGGCATAGGCGTCAAGTGCCCACCGAGATTGCATATCACGCAACTGACTAAACGTTTAGGTAATTTCATCAGATGATGTCAGCAAATTGTCATTTCGTCCTTACATACTTGCATTTAATTAATAAAATACTCAAAGAAATCCATTACGAAAGTTAACTTTCTGCACCAAGTGTCCTTGCTGATTATGTCCACAAATGTAGAAGTTGATTTTTCTTACCTGATAGAGAATAACTCAAAAACGTAGCGGCACACCAGGAGGATACTCGTGATACACCATTTTACCGCGGCACAACGGTTGAAGACCACTGCTAGACATTTATATTTACAAGCTACAGAATATTCCCTATCTCTTTCTAAAGATTGTGCGTGGTGTTTTCCTCGAACCAAATAAGTCGTTGCCTGGACTATAGTCGGGGAGGTAGTGAATATTTTTGGGACTTTTTTCCCAATTTGTAAAAGTAATTAAATCGGGTCTATTATTGATGCTAATCAAGAAATTCCAAGTCTGGCGAGAATTATGCGATGAGTGGGTGGGTGGTAGGTGCATTAGAATAGTACTTATTGCCCCAGTTATAAATCTTTTCCATTCACTAGAGTCGATCATTAAATGCACAAAAAAGCAAGCTGGTTTAATTACAATTGAAAGAAGCAAGTCTGACGGGTACATTTCTACAATTACAAACAACGGAAAAAAAATATTTACGGATAAGTCGCCCATATTTTTACACGACTGCCCAACAAAAAAGGAGTGTTACGTGTACGTACAGGGTTCATCTATGTATGATGTTTTCCGTTTCTTTATTCTACCACAACTTCTAAACGCTTTAAATGATTTGGACGTATGTGGTATTCTTAAAATCGTTATGTCATCCCGAGTGCTATGACTATCCAAATATCAATTAAATAATTGTCTATATCTCCAAATTTTCAATTGTCAATAAATTTACATAAATATATCGTGTTTAGTGTCAAATGAAAGGCCTGATTGAGTATATTCCGAAAATATATATGTACATATCTGTAAAAAAAACCACAAATATTTCCTAAAAACCCCGTAGTAAAAGTAATTATAATTACAGTGGTTCACTTTTTGTAACGGCAGTTGTGTTTTTTATGTCTTTACTTGTTACAGGTTGTTGTTACTTATTTACTTGTTACGGGTTTATAGCTTATATTAAAAAATAATATTTTCACAGATTATCATTTGAAAGAGTCTGGCTACTTTAAAAAGTCGCGGAATGCGTCTGGCGGGATTTAGATACTAGACAAAAATACTCTCATTTTCACAGTCTTGAATTTTTGGTCCAGGATAATTGATCCTATATTTTCACGAAAAAACACATCTATCTAATGTTGATAATAACTAAAGCCTCGTCATACTCTACTGGAGTTTGTGGCAGTGCGCAGTGTTTTAGGCGCGTAAATCGTTTGATGCGTGTCAGCATCGTTTAATGCGTGTCACTCGTGTCACGAGAATTAAACGATTCTGGTAAGGCTTTGGCAATCGCATAATCACAGCCGGATATTATACTAAGCTATCCTTATAATGTTAAGTATCATTTGACCAAAAATAAGCCCACCATTTAGTTAGGATTTTCAGGTGCCAGACTAAACGCCTTTGCCATACCTATAGATCGGCCAGATTATTTTTTCTAATCAATGTTGCATTCGACTTGTCAGTAAAACGATGTTTATTAGTGCTAAAAAAGTGCAGTACATATGTATATTCAAACGCATTTGCAAGCTCAACTCACCGGAAACCCTCCTACAAAATACATGTCCGCTAGTTAGAATTAGTCACTGAATAATGCCATCGACGTTTAGTGACTGGGAAAATCAGTACAGAAAAAAATCACTAGCTCCCCAACTACTAGCTTTGTCAGCTGTTTCGTTTCAGTAAGTTTCGTAAATCGCGTAATATTTCGCTTATGATACGTCGAGACGACTCGACTTATGATTATGCTTTGTTTAACTTCGGCATTGTGCTACTTTTATATTTCTCTGTTTTATTGTTGTTGTTTTATCGATATATTTATTACTTTGATTCTATATTAGAGTTTGTCTCAATGGTTATCTATCGATAGTTAACAAAGATTTCACCATATATACCTACATTGAATTAGGAATATATCTACAATAGATAGAAGATTAGCGACAGCAACAATGGCTAGAATTTTACGAGAAAATATACCGAGTTTTTAAAGCATCAAATAGGGTGAACCTGTCCCCAAAACGACGGTGTTTTTGTCCTGATATAAAGAGAAGGAAGAATAAAGCAGAGTACATGCATGTAAAATGCTGACGGACACCAATTTATGATGTTTTTCGATCTTAAATTTAAAATCCAATGTTGTAGTTTTTGAATCCGATAAAAAATTTCAAACTTGTGTATAAAAATGTAAAATAATATATAAGTTACAGGTTGTCCTAAAAAGAACAGTGTTTTTTTTCGTAATAGCACTAGTAGCTGCTAACAATGGTAGCTAGCACCCAAAGTGGTTTTTGGGGGGATTTACTATTATCAGATCCATATTTTTTATCATTACTGGCACATATTCTACTATGAAATCGATGCCTTAAGACACGAATTCCGCCATGGTCTCGCCGAATTTCGGAAGCAACTTGATGCCTCTCCACCAAGCTCTGAATCCCTATCTAAACTCACACAGGACTTCAATAGATTTGAGCATTTTATGTTAGGGATGCTGGATCGCTTACAAAAACAGATGACCGTTATCGAACTTCGTGTGGACGAAATGGATGCGAGATCGCGCTCCAAACAACTTCTTTTCCACGGTATCGCGGAATCCTCGGAGGATGATACGGCGGCAGCGCTGAAAATCATCCAGGACAAGCTTTCCCTAAGTGAAGTTACGGGCGCTGATATCGGTTCATCCCATCGTATCGGGGTACGCAAGGACGACAACGCAAAACCTAGGCCCATTATTGTTCACTTCACAACGAGGCAGAGCCGCTCTAGAGTGTGGTCCGCGAAGAAACTGTTGAAAGGTACTAAAATCCTGATCACCGAATCTCTTACACCTTATCGACAGAAGATCTTCGCGAAGGCTCGGTTGCATTTCGACGCGGGCAAGGTCTGGTCAAACGGGGGTAAAATCTTCCTTCTTTTCCCCAACGATTCAAGACGCTCCATTATATCCGAAGATCAACTCGACGCGGCAATCGCCCATTCCAAGTCACTCAGGGAAGCCTCGGAGCGGAATCCGGAGGAAACCATACGAAGAACTAGGCAAAGCAAAAAGTGATTGAAGCGAACTGATATCCTTTTCGTAATTAAGACTACTTGTTAATTACTTTGTTTACGTTTTACCAATTTGACAACTGACAGCCTGAAACTAGCCATAAACTTCTTTGTTTAGCTCGGACAAAATGACCATAGACAGAATCTAAAATAGCAATGTACGCGCTACCTGTAAGGGATATTTTCATAGAGTTGTGCAACAATGAGTATGCGTAACTGCTCCCTAAACTGTTACTTCTCACTGAGAATCGCTTGTCTTCCTGAGTATTTTATCTACTTTTATCTCACATTATTTATGTAAAAATGTAGCGTTATTATGTAAAAATGTAGTGTTATAATGAGGTCCTCCGTGACTTAAGTAATATATCTAAACAAATACTTACGTAGCTACATTAAAAGTTTGTTGTACTCTAAATATCTGTCAGTGTCAGTTACTTCTTAATACCTGTTATAATGACTGTTCTAAATTTAATATGTTCACGCCTGATTGCCAGCCTATGGAGACCCCGACGCTCATTTTTAATTAGGTGTTTACCTACTCTCTGTATTTCTAATACCATTCGAGCAGTCGTGTTTTCCATGGGATGCAAATTAGGCGCTTCTTTTATTCCTTTATATCATGTTCTATTTTTGTAGTCATTTAATTTCTTCTTATTTTTATTTCTCTGCTCCCTCTATTTCTCTCAGTGCCTGCCTAGGTACTTATCGGTTAATTACTGTTAATATTTTTATTTCCATAATCCTATATGTTAGTCGGCAGGGTTATTGTGGCTTTCTGGATTGATATCTGGCAACCTGCGTACTCCTGTACAAGATATATACACTTACTACATTCAATAATTCCCGTTTGCTCTATATATACCTCTGCATACATTTATCTTTCATGTCTTTCTCGTATCTAAATCCTTCTCCGACCCGGTCTACTCCTCCCCCGCCCCTGTCACCCGTAACATCTACCCAATCATCTCCTTTCCTGTCCTTGTCTCCTACATCACCTACTTTAAATGCACTAGCGGGCGACAGTAGTGACTCTTACTTTTCATCATCTGAAAACCCACCGGATCTACGGTCGCTGCTGGTATCTAAAGTTTCCCGTCATAAGCATGCCTACAACATATGTCATATCAATGCCCAGAGCGTACCGGCTCATCACTCCGATCTAATAGCTTGCTTTGCTGAACCGGATTCTCCCGTTGACGCTGTTTTGATCAGCGAGACCTGGCTGAGACCGACTCTTCCAACCAATCTTTATAAATTGCCCGGTTTTACACTGATCAGAAATGATCGCAGTGGAAACCGACGGGGCGGTGGCGTTGCTTTATACCTCCGTGACAAGACTCCATATAATATCATTGCATCCTCGGCTGGAATCTCGGCCATGGAATACAGTTTTGTTGAAGCGAAATTACGCGGTAAGACACTTCTAATTGGCGTTGTTTATTGTCCTCCCTCGACTAATTACTTTGCCGAATTCGATTGCCTGCTTTCGACAATCATAGGAAATTACTCCGATGTAGTAATCATGGGGGACTTTAACACTTGCTTAGCCTCAGACGACCATAGGAGCTCCCAATTTCGTAACTGCGTTGAATCCGTCAATCTCAACATTTTACCCCTGGGACATACACACTGCACGCCTGGTTGCCAACCAAGTCAAATTGACCACATGCTAGTGACTTGCCCTGACCGCATCCTTTGCCACGGCCAAATCGACGCGGGTGGCTTCTCAAACCACGATGCTGTCTACCTGAGCTACAGACTCAAACCCCAAAAAACTCCTAAGACAACCTTTTCCTACAGAGATCTGAGGCGGGTCGACTGGTTTGCTTTAAGAGAGGCTGTCTCGCAGGTGGATTGGTCGTGCGTCCTTAACAGCGACTCCATTGATTTCATGGTTGGTTACTTCTCCTCTGTTCTTACAAACGTCTATAATAAATTTGCGCCATTGAGAACAGTTTGTGTGAGACACGCGCCGTCGCCATGGTTAAATGACACCATAAGGGCTGCCATGGCGCTGAGGGACCGAGCTCATCGCCGCTATAAACGCAGACCGTCTGATGGGAGCAGGGAGAATTACAGACAACTGAGAAATCGATGTAATCAGCTATGCAGGAATGCAAAAAAGTCGTTCTATACCTCTCAGATTGCTGCTTCTGGCAACAATATCTGGAGATTCCTACGTCAACTTGGCTTTGGAAAAGTCCCAAATGAGGTTCCGTCCAACATAGATATCGAGGCTTTAAACTGTCACTTCGTCACTCCTACGGTTTCCATGAGCGCCGCGCTAAAGTTGGCTACTTTAAAATTCATAGAAACGAAACCGAGGGCTCATTGGCCGGCTTTTAACTTTAACTCGATTACCTCTGCAGTAGTTGATAAACTCCTGAGTGAAGTGAAAACCAAAGCAACTGGGAACGACGGTCTAAATATTTCCCTACTACTACCGATCAAGGCTGAGGTATTGTCAGTAATTACGCACATTATCAATCATTCCCTTACTTCGTCCACTTTTCCAGCTGAGTGGAAGCGTGCCCTTGTTGTTCCTGTATCTAAATGCTCTAATCCTTCAGCTTGCAAGGACTTTAGACCGATCTCGATTCTACCAACACTTTCTAAATTACTTGAGCGAATTGTCTTCTCACAGCTGAACGATTTCCTCGAACAACATAGCATACTTAACCCTCTGCAGTCGGGTTTTCGCTCTAGCCACAGTACCACAACCGCCCTCACTAAAATTACTGAGGACTTCCGTGTTGCTATGGATCGCCGTCAGCTGACGGTCTTAATCCTCCTCGACTTCAGCAGTGCCTTCAACTCGGTAGATTTTGACCTTCTCTTAGCCTGCTTGCACAGTTTAAACCTATCTCCTTCAGTCACTGCCTGGTTTCATTCCTACTTACACGGACGCGAACAACGGGTATCGGTCAAAAACTTGCTCTCGAGTTGGTCGAAAATTATCGCCGGTGTGCCCCAAGGTGGAATTTTATCACCTCTCCTTTTCTGCTTGTTTACTATCTCCATCTCTGAAAATTTGTCTTGTAAATACCACCTATATGCCGACGACCTTCAACTCTATGCTAGTTTCGCTCCCATGGATGCGGCTAGTGCCATATCCGCATTAAACTCCGATTTAAACTCGATAGCGGTATGGTCTCGTAACCATGGCCTGCTTCTTAATCCGTCAAAAACCCAAGCAATCGTCATCGGAAGTCGCTCACTCATTGCCAAGTATAAAAATAATCTCCCCCTTATCAATATCGACAACGTCGTTGTCCCTTACAGCAGTTCTGTGAAAGACCTTGGCCTGCTTATTGATGAAAACTTATCTTGGCATCCTCAAGTAAGTGAGGTCAGTCGTAAAGTCTTTGGAAGTCTCCATTCTTTTAAACGGGTTCAGAATCTCTTACCTCTTTGTATTAAACGCCAAATGGCACAATCTTTTCTTTTACCGCTAATTAATTACGCTGATGTGGCCTACCTAGATGCGAATGAAGAACTACTCGATAAGCTAGATAGGGTTCAAAACGCGTGTATTCGCTTTGTTTATTCCCTGAAGAAGTTTGATCACATATCAAACTTTCGCAGGCAAATGGAGTGGCTACCCATTAGACGATGTCGGGAATTTCACATACTCGCCCTACTCTTCCGCGTACTACAGTCAAACTGTCCTACTTATTTGTATAATCTCTTCTCTCCGCTATCATCCCATGGTCTCCCATTGCGCTCTCAGGAAAATCTATTACTGGCTATACCTCAGCATTCATCAACTTTCATGTCTAGGTCTTTCGCAGTGCAAGCGGCCCGTCTCTGGAATTCCGTGCCTTTACCGATAAGACAACTTGAAAACCTGAGCGGGTTTAAAAATTCTTTAAAGAGACATTTACTCAACTTATGAATTCCCCCTCCCCTCCCGTCTCCTTTGCTTGTCCTTATATTTCACTCCTCCCTTCAA
The DNA here is from genome assembly GCA_944548615.1 of Micropterix aruncella. Lineage (NCBI taxonomy): Eukaryota > Metazoa > Arthropoda > Insecta > Lepidoptera > Micropterigidae > Micropterix > Micropterix aruncella. The sequence continues at coordinate 7,370,355 of OX155951.1, forward strand.
TACGAGTTGGCATACGTTACTAATCACTGAATTATATTTTATACTATGATGACTTTTTTGTATGTGTATTTATTTATTACTTGTAAATTTATTTGCCCACATAAACCTTCAGTCACAATAACCCTGGCGGTATGGTCGGTAGATATTGCCACTTGGCAATAGGCCCACCACATTGTATTCTTTTGTGTGTGCAATAAAGCTTTTCAAACATATTCTACCAATCGCGGGCCTTTAATTTAGTACGAGTACTAATGTTGTTAGAAAATGGATCGAAATAATAAAACAACATGATATACCTATATATTGTAAGAATTCACAATACATATATGATTATTACACGACTGCCCATCAAAAAAGAAATGTAATGTGTTCTGGGTTCATCTATGTATGTTTTCCGTTTCTGTATTCCACCATAACTTCTAAACGCTTCAACTGATTTAGAAGTATGTAGCATTGTTAGAATCTTTATGTCACTCCGAGGGTACCTTAGCTGTTCAAATATTAAGTAAGTAGTTGTCTAAATATCCAAATGTCAATAAATTACCATCAATAAATTATTATCAAATGAAAGGTCTGATTGAGTAAATTCCAAAAATATACATTTATCTATATGACTAAATACATAAGCCACATATATTTCATAAAAATACCGTAATAACCGTAATTATTAATACAATAATTCAGTGTCTGTAGCGGCATCTAAGGTTAATATAATTACAAATACTGCCCATCTGAAAATTCGACACTTTCACTTCATAATGAGCTAGGTATTTTAATCAAAGTTCATTGCCAGTTATAGACCGGGTTTTATGCAAACACAGACAAGATGATCCCCAGTACTTTTTACGAGCCCAAACCTAACGATTGCCGCCCACGCTAAGAGATCTCTGATATGACGTCAGCGGTGTGTTGACGATTGACATTGGTGAGACAATCTCCCCGCCCCCTACCGAGCAACCCCCTACCCAACAACCCCACACCTAACAACCCACGCCCCTGCTCACCACACGTCACCCGGAGCTTTCGCCCTCAACCTATACAGCTTTATATATTTATTTTCGATGCTTACCACTTGATTGTTTTATAAAACTCTAGTTTGTTTATCGTGCACTGAATATAGAACGACGAATTGGCTTGACTGAGCCATACGCATGAAAGGCATTTGTAGAAATTCCAAAAGCCACAGAGATCTAAGTCCATGGACTAAAATTATGGAATGCAAACTGGCCTAAAAGGCTTGCTAGATCGCAAGAAAACTGATATACACATCAGGAAGAGACTGAAGTCAAAAATATATCTTCTTCTTCTAGGGGTGCAATCTTCCACTTAAGGTTGACGATAATTAAGGCGACTTGTACCCTCGACACAGATGCTCAGTGCTCTGTACAAGGATCGGCTGCTGGCCCCAAACCATTGGCGCCATTGGCGGATTTTTAAGCCAAGATGTTCTTCTTATTCCTGGTGTTGCTCTTCCTTCGGACGATCAGTTGTAAAAGCTTATATTTTTGAGTACGCATAATGTGCCCAAGATACTCTATCTTATCTTCAACTAATGGTTTTTAGAACCTTCAACTATTTACCTGCGCGTTGCAAAACTATTACATTTCGCACTTTGTCTCTCCAGGAAATCCCTAACATCCTCCTGTATATCCACATCTCGAACGCTTCCACCTTCTTGCACATGGCATCCGTAAGTGTCCACGCTTCTACACCGTGCAGTAGAATTGAGAAAATGTAACATCTTACCAGGCGAACACGAAGTTGTTTTTTAAGCCTTCTACCGCATAGAAGTTTCACGAAAAATATATCTAAAGAGGTAGTTTTTATCGACGATCATTCGTTTCATATTCCGCTCCAACGTATTACTCAATCTCGTTCGCTTGAACTAATTTCAGTTTTAGTTCACAAAGAAACGCGATCGGGCCCAATAAGTATACAGACATCGAGTTATTTCAGTATTTGAAATAACCGTACATTTTGCCAAAAAAAAAATACCGGCATAATAAAATTCCGTGAAATTAATCTTGCCTTCGCTGGCTTCTTCAATCATTCACTTATATACCTCATGCGACTTTTCAATTACATTCTTGTTACGGGAATTAATCTTATCGTGGAATCATTGCGGCTTCCCCATTATTCATACTTATGTACAATAGTAGGGAAGTAAGTACTAGCATTTATACTAGCTGACCCGGCGAACTTCGTACCGCCTAACAGTCAATTAATGTCATATTACAGATTAGCTGAACCTAATTTATGATTTTATGAAAGTAATACAATTAATACAAAATAAATATTAAGTTCACTACTTTATTAAGATAATAACACAAAAAGAAATATAAAAGCAAAAAAATGTCAATCAATCGCGTGTCAGCAAGACATGATTGAATTAAACTATTTACATATTGTTTAATTCTCGATATTTTTTTATCAGGCGCTAGAACAAATAAAGCGGATGTTTTGCCGACACGTGAACATGCCACGTACAACTGACAATGAGAAAAACACGGATTTACATTTTGTATGGGATTTTTTTTCTTTTATTTTATTTTTTCGACAATTTTCCAATGTTTGTTTTTAGTTAGTTATTCTGCTATTCGGGACGGAGACAAATACAACACATCAAAAACCATGAAAATCGCTCCAGCCGGAGTTATAAGTGTTCGAACAAACCCGACTTTGTTTTATATATATTTTATATGTAGCTATATAATCAATAGAACTAGGCGAATAGGTACGCAGACGTAGACAAATATTTTTTTTTCCATTTCCTAAAGAACATAATAATACAGGTTTTCAAAACACCCCAACGTATTGAATACAGTAAACGTGCGTAAATCTACATATTTTGATACCAAAAAACACTTACGCAGAGATTTTAAAATGAATGGAGCGTTCTTGATCCAACTTATTATACGAAGACAGTGAAAATAGGAATGCTAAAACATGAATACTCTAAGGCAGCGGTGGGCAAAGTACGGCCCGCGGGCCAACTCCGGCCCGCGACGGGCTTTAACCCATTGACACACAAAGCCGGCGAAACGCCGGTCAACTATATTATAGTATTCATCTCCAGTTTTATTTCATTATTTGAAAAATAAGAAAGTAAATGCAGTAGGAAATAAGAAGTAAATGCAGTGAAAAATAAGAAAGTAAATGCAGTTCGTTGGATGAGGAAAAATATGCCACCAACGTACAGAATAAACGCAAAAAAAAAACGTGTGGCACTCGGGGACTGCCGCGGTAAAGCTATTGCATAGCATTTTTAGCAACTTATGCAGTTATAATTATTTATTTATTTTATTTATTTTATTTTTTCTGATATCAGATAACTGCGCTCTATCGGAAAACGTTGAAATTATTCCGAATCATTTGCGGCTGCGGTAGCAAATGATTCGGAATAATTTAAACGTCTTCCGATAGAGCGCCGCGCATGAATTTTTTATTCGATAAACCAAAAAAACGGATTATTCCAAAAAAATCGTAGATAGAAAGATAGATAATTAAATTATCTTTAAAATGGTGCAGGTTTCATAATAATACGCCAGATAGTATTTGCGTAGTAGTCGTTTTTGTGTTCGGTTAGACCTAATTTCACAAATTAATTACACTATGTAATATAAACAAAATCTAAAATATTCATAGCTAAGAATATTAGGAAAACGTTCTTGTTTAACATATATTTTTTTCGAATCGTAAGCAGTACTCGTTTAGACGTAATTATCAGTTTAAAATCATTAATTTTCGTTAAGAAATTTTTTCATTCGGTCGCCGCGCTGGCCTAGGCCCGCCATAAAAGCTATGCAATAGCCTAGAAACAAAAGAAATTGAAACGAGGTGATGCCCAAATTTTGCTTTGCCATGACATAGCTGCAATGAGATATATCGACTATAGGATAGGTATCGCGGAAAGCATATTAGAGAATATTACGCTATCACCAAACAAGAGGCGAGGAAGGGCGTCTGGTGGAGCATGCCCTTTACGATTACAGGCTGTAAAATGGGCACATTTCCCTAGACAAATTCCTCCAAATCCTTAATTTCATTACGTCGCGACCTTGTGATATCGCCTCTAACATGACATCATGTAGTAGGATACGTACGGATATAGTCGGACACATGAATCATGTCGAAACTACAGTATACTGTTATTTCCGTATTAACCCAACGATAAATATTCATACATATAATCGAATGATAAAGTTTCAACAAAAATCCTTGTAATTCAACAAAATTACGTTGGAAACATCGTTATTCTGTATAAAACCATAATAATAAAACAATAATATAAGAATCAATCCAAGATTTTTCTCAGTATGGTTTGTTCAGAGAGGCATTGCCATCGCAATGGGAAGACATACAAGTAATCCCCCCCCCCCTGGGGAGCATCTGGGAATAGGGGAGAGGTATATACTCTCTCTGTCTCTCTTCCTCAAATTACCAGTTTACTTTCGTGAGGGCTGTGGCGACAATAACTTTATCTAGCTGTAGTGATATCTATACTAATATTATAAAGAGGTAAAGTTTGTGAGTTTGTTAGGTTGTAGGGAGTAATCTCTGGATCTACTGAACCGATTTGAAAATATTTTTACCAATAGAAAGCCACGTTATTTGTGAGTGTCATAGGCTATATATTAATCTGAAAAATGAAAAGACTTTTTCGTGGTAGTCGGATTTGCAAAGTAAGACGGAGAAAAAACGGTCGAATGAAAACGTTTCTTACGAACGCTGCCTCAACGATGAAAGATATATGATTGAGTTCTAGAGAAAAGTTCAAGAGCTTGATAATGCCTACAAAAAAGTCAGCGACAGCATATGTCTAATTTTTATATTTAAGTCACAAAAAGTAGTTTTTTATATTAAAAAAATAATTTCAATCTCAATAACAATAGGTCATGTTTATTGGTCATATTATCAACAATTATGAATTCTTATCAAAATAAGTAAATTTATCGTCTCAAGTGTTTAAAACAAAAGTCATTTCCCTTTTACTGCGTATAATTTCCTTTTTACTGCATAAATGGTTAAAGAGATAATACGACATAGGTATGGAACCGCGACCGTATCTCGGGTTGGAACTCCTGAAAAACAACATATTTTGGTACCAAATAATAACCTTACATCTAATATAGTATACAGAGAAGTTTTGAACAATTTAAATAAACATAATGTATTCAATCATAATCATTTCATTCACTCATTTGAAACCCGGTAATATAGCCAAATTGGCATGCAAATACATACCTATATATGCAGTAAAAATATAACCCTCATTTTGGCAGTCAGGAAATAAATCATAGCACTCAGTACTAACCGAACCACACTCATAATTTCATCACAAGTAAAAATGTGAGAAAAAGTGGGCACTGGTCAGCTAGTATCTTATAAAGAAGTCTGATTTTCTAGCGGATCACAGCTAGATAAGGCTCAAAATTCAACGCATGAAAACACATTGTTTTCAGAATGACACAAGTTGTCGTAACATGACACTTACTATATAATTCATGGTTTTTCGCTCCGCGCATAAAAGAATTGCGACGCAAGAATTTCGCCTCTTTTTTCATCACTCAGGACCAAAAGAAAGACGCAAATCCCACTTAAATTCATATCCATTGTCTTATTGAAGGACACTGACACTGATAGCCTCTTAGGGCACATCTAATAAGCAAAGTTGACGTACGCCATGTCAAATAACGAAACTCCTCCGTGGAGGAAACTTTCGGCGCGCAAGTTTTCCCAGAGCGATAAGTAGCGAGGGGATTTTCACTTGAGCGAACGGTTTTCGCATTGCCCGCTAGTACAGGAAGCCATGCTGGAGCCATTCGATGGAGCCTGCTGCACGCACGAAAAAACATGACTCATGCGGCGTTACCTCGCTCTGAGGCGTTCCATTTATTATATTTATTATTCAATATAAATGCTGCCATCTACCGGTTGCGACAAGAATTATTTATTAACCTCAGTCTAAAATAGTACGAATGAAAATCACTAGATTGATTTAAATTCTTGACATAATTTTATATGTATTCTTGATATACGGAATGTTATTACTGAACGGACAATTTTCTTGTGGGTACAACGAAATGCAACGAAGTAAGCAACTTTTATTTTTTTTTAAATTAAAAAGTATGAAAAGCTATCATTACGATGCGCTATTTAGCGGTTGGTAAAATGTCGCTGATATTGTTTATTTACGACGTATTACCTACCGATAGATAGCGCAGCGTGCTAAAACGCTTCTCAAACCGTTATTTAACAGTTTGAGATTTCAAACTTTCAAATATAAAAAAACAATAAACTTTTAACAATAAACAATTATACAATTATACTGCTATACAATATTACATTTACATGTTGTAGTCAAATCGGTGAGTATAAAAGCATATATTTTTGGGTGTTTGTAATAAACAATATCAGAATCTTAAATGAAACAGCTTCAAATGCAACCATTTCATCAGTATTTTCTTATGACGTTGTCACGTTCAACTATCGTCAGTAAACCAACTTTACAGACAACCGATTTTTAAAAAAAAAATATTTCGGATGAATGCAGACCATCATTATCTACAAAAATAGGGTACAATTAACACAGAACACAATGACTATTAAAGTATTCGTACTATTGAAGATATACATACAGTATAAAATTAATTATATTTCAGTCTAGAAGAGCTTGTAGGCCCCAGCACTTCCAGTAGATAAAAATAATTTTACATCATCAGCAAACATTAGGCAACGTGACATATGTCCTCAGTTTATTAACAATTATGATCAAAATTGTATATACAGTTAGACAAGTATTTTGTTTAAAAAGATATACAGATCATTAAACAAAAAAGAAACAAAATAACCTGACTAAAAGGTAACCAACGAATAAAAATATATAATAGTTAATCTAAAATCAATAATTAAAATAATCAAAAATAAAAATTTCATTAAATAAAATTAGTTTAACACTTCCTTTAAAAGTAATCTCTTAATGCATCCTTAAAAGTATACATACCTACTTTTGAATAATAAAGCTTTCAAATGATTTAAAATCAGGGTATACATTTAAAATGTACATTTATTACTTACGTATATAGGACTATCCTACATAGGAGACTATATTCTTATATAGTCTCCTACTGTCTGATCATTTCCATTGCTTTTATCTTATATAACTAAATTGTATCCGAGGTAATATGGAAATCGTCAATCTTGAAAAGGGCATGGGTAGTGAGGTCATGTTTAATTCTACTCTCAAAGATAGTAATATCCAGACATTGAATTGTGTTAGGAGGCATATTGAGTAGCTTAAAGGCCGAATACACAAATTATTTTTGGGAAATCTTCAAACGCGCTTTGGGGAGAGCTATTTTGACTTTCTTCCGAGTATCGTGGTCATGTATACGTACGTTTAGTGTAAATTCTAGAAAGTGTTTATTTACATATACACAGTAAGCACTCTATACCTTTTAAACACAGGTTGGCAATGGCAAACATGGCTTGTGTATATAGTAATAGTGATCTTATGGCTTTGGGCGACAACAATGTTCAAGTTGAGAGAGAGGGAGAGAGATAGAATAGATTCGAGTAGCGCAAACAAGGCAATAATTGGATCTGACATGAACATCCAAACAAAACGGATGGTTGTCTGTTGACGCCAACACAGTAGGTGGATTAGTAAGTGCTATAATATTTCACATAGCAGCAAATAAATGGAAATAGCACAAGAATATTTTTATTACTAAAAACCGTAATAAGCACGCCAGCTTGATATTATTTTTATGTGGGTATACACTAGCAGAAGACGGAAAACAGAGGTGGACCAGAGCCCGGCAGGGAACTATAGAAACAATCTTTGATATACATATATATATATATAATTATACAGTCTCGTAAATAACTGTAGCGTAAATAATGCATGATGATGTTGCGATTCCCCGACGAATACACGATCTTCTGACGAAAAGCGTAGTTCGAGGTCCGTAGTTCATAAAAAACATACAATTGGGCGTATTCGCTGTCTGTGTTGCTTGGTTGCTTGCTTGTTTGCGTGATTTTAAATTCTTCATTTTGCGTCAACTAGCGCATATATAAGATATGTGCGCTAGTTGACGATGATTACATAGATACTTTCCTTAATATTTTTTTCGTCTGTCGTATCTGTGCTCTTGCTTGCGAACTCGCATGAATTGAAAAATATCGCAAAACGCGTGCGTTTCGCTCGTTCAACAATGGGAATAACGGCAAATAGTTACTTAGGTACATAATCTTTGCTGCTAGCAAAATAAAGTTCTTGATCATCTAAACTCTACTTATTATAAATTGGTATACTTCTTAGTCAAATTAATCCGGGAATCTTTCAATAAAACGGAAATATTGGCTTAATGAATCAAATTTATTTTGTAGCTTATTAAATAGACCCAATTTATATATATATATATATATATATATATATATATATATATATATATATATATATATATATATATATATATATATATATATATATATATATATATATATATATATATATATATATATATATATATATATATATATATATATATATATATATATATATATATATATGTTAGCGTAAGTATATATATATATATATATATATATATATATTTATATATACATACTTACGCTAACATATATAACGATATCACTATAAATATAGCGTATATATGCTAACGAATATAATGATATACTAACGCTAACAAATAATCCATAGAACTTTAAGAGGCCGTGTACGAAATCGATGTGGGCCGTGATACCTCTATAACCAATGGTATAATATAACTATAGGTAGGTAGGATTTTCGGAGCCAAAGAGATACGTCCACCCTTTGGAAGCGCTCGGCGGGGACTAGCTGACTTCAAATCAAATCAAATATCTGTCGACGGGCCTTGCTAGAGGCCCGTGACATCTTCCACTAGGCATTTTGCCTTTTCGTGGGGTTTCACGTGAGCCGGGCCCATTGGCCCGGCTTTCTGGAATGGCGTCACAGGGCTTTGTGCCCTGTGGCAAGACTCATTGTTATGTGCTTAGGCACCTTATCGTGAAGGATTGAGACGGGAGGTGGTAATGACATCTTTTGTGGCAAGGCAGCTGTGCTGCGATACCCGCGCTGGTGGTCCGCTAATCAAGCAGACTGCGCGGGTACGGCTTCCGGACATCCGGTGGTCTGGTGTGCAGAGGAGCGAGCTGGCGGATGTGCTCGTGAGGCGAGGTGTCGGCCCTGCGGTACATAGCGCGCGCGAGGCGCTTTACGTGTTCCTAGCTGACTTGAGGCGTGAATCGTATCATAGGCGAGTATCATAACGCGAGAATTAGATTGTTTTAAAAGACTTTATTGCCAATTTTAATTAATGTTTTGCATTTTTTTTTTGAGGAAATGGATTGATATTGAACTAAAGTTTATTTCTGTTGTTTTTATTTTATGAACGAGAGTTCTAAAACGCCAAAATCATAAGCAATTCTTCGCCCATTTTCTAAAAAAATTGACAAAGTTAAATATTTTTTTTATCAACAATTTTATATGAAAGTAGTAAAAAGTAATTCACTTATTATATAGAAGACTTTCACAATAATACATTGTATTTTTTTATACCGTTTAGATGTCAAAACGATTCGTAAATATGTTATATTCTAAACCTCTTACAGCAAAAAATCACAAACAGTCGCCGGTTTAAGGTCAATTAATCAAAATTCTATAATAATTTTCAAAAAAGTAGCTCACTCATTAGACAATAATATAAATGATCTTTTATGTTGTGCATTACAACTTATAGAAATACAGTATTTTAACCTTAAATTCACCTCTGCAAAACTACGTAAATTCACGAAATGCGCAAAATTTCGTGTACGGCCTCTTAACTCTCTTTGCGAGTTATGTGTTATGGTCTTAAAACGTCAATGGTCTTAAAACGTCTTCCATGAAATGGTATTTTAAGATTCGGGAACAGGAAAAGTCAGGGTCTTATCTTGTGAATACGGCGACTGGCCGGCGATATTCGTTTAATTTTTTGGTTAAAAAAATAGGGTAGAAGTACCGATGTATCGGATGATGCATTATCATGGTACCTACAATATCCAGCAATTGTTGTTCCTCAAATCTGCCCATTTCGGACAAGTGTTTACTCGCAGTCACAGTCAAAAAATAGTGTTTGTTAAATTTTGGCCCCTCTGTAGCCCAGGGAGGAATTTGGAGTGAAGAGCGCCCCGATAGTCAGAGGGACTTTGATTTCCGAGCGACTGTGACGTAGTTTTTTCAGATTCGGCTGCCTGTCGAATTGCCATTCCGAGGCTTAAGGCTGGTTTGCATGTCATACTTATAAACCCTTGTTTGTCCATCCGGTATGATGCGTTTCAGGATCCTAAGGTCCGGACAGGCCTCGTTCAAGCATGCCTTCGGCAACCCGTTCCCGGTGACCTTTCCAAAAAAAATCACAGATCACACTCAAAGTCGACTAACCCAATCAACAGCTGTAAACAAACTGGTTAACAGATCGCGCTAAACCTCGAATACATTGCTACGTATACGAACTTACAGCATTTTTTGTCATAACTTGTACGTGGACTTTTTAAATAAAAATCCCTGTATTTATTTCGCAATATGTGTAGATCAAGTAATATGCTAATCGTATGTATGGTTGAAAAGTCAAAAAGTAATCGAATTCCTGTTGTAGGCCACAATTCCCACCCAACATATAAAATGCCAAATACCAAAAGAACAAACAGCATGTTGTCAAACGTAATGCATTAAATAATAATAAGCAGTACAGCTGTATCACTTGCTGCTGCACCTAGCATCAAGCAAGGGAAATCATGACTGCGAAACGAAGAAACCAGAAAAACGACACTTGACGGCGACGCCTTGCTGAAAAACGAGACGGTTATACATAATGATAACGTACCTACCTATTTTACAACGTATGTGTTAACATCTTGATTATGAAAGATACATAGAAGGAGCAACCTTTGTATCTAATCAATCAAAGATCGATTCGATTATATTGCTACGGTTACCCCAATTTATAAAAAAACATGCTGGCTTGACCCTGCTAAATATAAAGTGATTAGTTTAACTTATATGCTGCGAATTTTGCTGAGAAATTCATCGCAGAAAAGCTTCGGACATTTCCGTTACCACAACATTATATGTAACGATCAACACGGCCTCACACGTGGAAGATCGAGCATTTCAAATCTGCTTTTAAATCCGGTTCAATAAATGCGTAATCTCGATTTCTATCAACCCGCTGACGTGATATACCCTTTGATATAGACTTTGAAAAGGCCTTTGACCAGATACAAATCCGACGATTGTCGTGTAAATTCGAACATCTGTTCGAACTATAGATCGAAGCTCGAACTATCGCGACCGTTTGACATCTATATAATAAAAATGAGTCGGGTTTTATGTATGTTACCTAATAACTCATGAGCGCCTGGCCCGATTTGAACGATTCTTTTTTTGTTTTGTTCGTAATCATTTCGGTGTTGCTATAGGATATAAAAAAATTGGAAAATCTCTCGAAAAAGTGAGAAAAATGAGAAAAACCAAAAATTATTTTAGTACCGAGCTTGATCATAGATGGCGTTGTTTGACAAGAATAAAAATACGAAAAATTCGAAAATCAAAATGGCGGCACGGCGTGAAAACTGACATTTGACAGCCGAATTTTACGATTTTTTCATATCGTTTTCGTGATTATGAAGGTAAATCAACTGAATTAACTGAATTTGTGTAATTCGTGAATGTTTTTCCAGGTTTTGCAAACATTTTTCACAGTTATGCCCTTGCGCAGACGCTCCAATATCAGCAAGGTGACCGCTCGAGCAAGACGACAAGACGACAAATAGGCAGGAGCAACTGAAAGCGATGAGCATCGCCAAGAATTGAATGAAGCGGCACGGATACGTAATGTTGCAGTGCGAAGACGATTGAATTTTAGACAAAACACATACATAGTGACATTCTATTATGATCTGGCGATACAATACAGTGATTATGGATGCGTGCAAATTGGAGAATCGGACCATTTGTGCCAATATTGCAATGCCTTGAAGTAGCGCCACGAACTTTGTATTGCGAAGTGGTTAAAATGAGACTGACACCATTAGTCCCACCACCAAAACCATTTCCATATAAAAACATTAATAACTGGCAGTAAAAATAACATTTTGACGCTGACAGATAAAATTATCCAAATTTGAATCTATAAGCCATGGACTAATTTCGATCTACGAGTAGGGTACCTATGTTTCACGATAAAATTACGACTAACCAATTTTGACATTATTCGTATTTCTCATTTGTGACATAATTAAAAACTTATAAATAAATAAATAAACTTTATAAAATAAATGTACTACTGTATATTTCTTTGCTAAGCGCACTCCTCATTTTATTTATTAATAAATTGCACCGTGCGAAGCCGGGGCAGGTCGCTAGTTATAAATAAAAAAAACTGATTTACCACGTGAGTTTGTAGCACCCGATTTGCAACGGCCGTTGTCCAGGGTAGACTGTTTGCTACAAACTTCATGTATATATGTAGGTATCTTTAACTAATTTTACAGTTAATATATTTATATGGTAATATCAGCAAATACAATAATCGCATGCAAGCAGACACTCGGGCAATATGATTTCTTTTCAAATGTATATTAGTTAGACAAGTATAGATGAGGCTGCCTACTACCTGTGTAACATATTTACATGTTTTTTATAAAATAAAAATGAACGTAACAGGCACAACGGGGGTGTCAAACACAACGGGAAAACCCGTCACTTCAAGGACTTTTAACGGAATCAGGTTTTTATATCGCCCATGGAGTGAACGTGAAATATTTTAGCGGACAAAGGACCGTCCACTGACTAATTCTACCAAAAACTTCGTAGGAAACCAACGTCTTACAACGAGGCACTGGGAAGAGAACCCAGCGGGCGAATCTCACTCGCTTACTACCGGATTTGAACAAGTTACGCCATCCTCCAGTCTGGTCACAGATTCGAAGTCGCTTGCGCGGCCTCTCTGTGATGGCGCCCTCTGTCCGTCAATATCACACGGGATCTGGTGGCCAACGGATCGTTTCAAAGGTCAACAACAACCCTCGCTGCTTAGGAAACGTACGTTACCAGTCCCCCAGTTATTCGCCGGAGTGAATAGTCGATTAGCAAACGCCGCAGGGTGCGCAGCAGGCCTAGTATCGCCCGAGGTGTTCCACAGATTTGAACAAACGATCTTATCTGTCCACTACACAGCCGTGGTAGGGTTCACAGATTCCTTTCCGGTTTAGTCCCTCTACGAGGAGGCAACCGGATGGGAGTTGAGCCGACCCAAGATAACAAACAGGACATCAGGCCCAAGCTGCCGGAACCGTTAGTTACCAGGCCAGGTGACATGCTCAATTAAAATACATACCTACAAGTTATGACAAGGTCATCCTGAATTTTAGACTGGTAATGACAGCCTCACTATTGCTATATCGTGTGCAGATCAGACAAGTATCTCGATCTCTCCCGATTTGCCGAATACGTAGTTAACGAATGTCAAATCGATTGGCGAATTGCACCCGGTTGGAGTAGGTCGATTCCCCTCGTTATTCCAAGTCGGAAATGGAATAAGAACTTCTGCAGGCGTCGTATGTCCTCCTGTAACGGGGGTTCGATTTTAGTGCGACGGACGACATTCGCAAGGACGCAATTCGTTCGAAGGCAAAGTGGTCATTAGAGAGCGGCTGGAGAGCGAACGCGCTCCGCCGTAATTGAGCGGAGGTTAAATTATACACAAGTAATACTCTCGAGATTCGATTGACCTTAGCGAGAAGGACTCCCTGATATACATTTATTTTGTAGGCTCTTTTGCATATACAGGATGAGTTTTTAACTAGTGACATCATTGAACTTTTTTCCGAAAAAAAAGAAATATTTTGGAAAATTCGAAAAATGTAATGGGTTTTGAAAAATAGTATAAAAAGAGTTGAGCGCGTTGCGCCATCTAGCGGTAGGTGAAATATTTTACCTATTGCTAGATAGCGCAGCGTGCTCAACGCTTGTCAAAATTTTATTATCAGTCAAATTTTTCAATTTTCCAAAAAAAAAATGTTTGATTATTATTATTATTATTTTAATAAAACGTTGCTTATTTGCTCGTTTCGATTCACCCAATGCAAAAATGTCACTAGTAAAAAACTAATCTTGTATACCTACTTACATACGTTGATTGGTGTTCTCACCATGGCTTTTATTTATTTTTTTTTTTTTTTTTTATTTTTATTTTATTTATTTTTGTTTATTCAATTATTACTAATCAACATAACAGTAAAACCAATGCATTGAAAAGTAAAATTAATAAAGATATTACCATAACTATACAAATAGAATGATACGTATAATACTAGCTATCATGTAAAAATAAATAATTAATAGCTTGCAATTTAAACAAGTGAGGGTTGGCGGTAAAAATATCGAAATCTGGTGCCATCGAGTGAATTTCATTTAAGCGCCGCAAAGCACGCGCCAACAAGTTCCACCTCGTAAGGTTAGTGCGCGAGAACGGCTCCGCGAAAAGATGGTGCGATCGAGTACGGAGATAATTATTTGGTATGAATAGATCCACCTTTGCTAGTAAGCTAGGGTTATCAGTTTTACCACGAATTAGATTGAAAACATAGGACATGGTCACCATTTCTCTTCTGAGACAGAGAGAATTATAGCCAACCATGCCTGTGATAAATGCAGTCGGATACAAAAATGGATAATATCCGTACTGCTTGAAGTACAGAAATCTCAAAAAACACTTCTGTACCTTTTCCAGCATGAGGGTATAAGTATCTTCATGTGGATTCCAAATAGGTGCATTCGTTTCCATGTGACTTCTAACAATCGAGTTGTACAACGTGCGCATAACCCGAATATTATTGAAGTGTTTGGATTGCCGTATTACAAACCCTAGAAGCTTGATGAAGTAATAATGAAGGCTTATGAGTACTAGACCGCGTGACCAGCCTGAGAATGCGTCAGCCGAATAGAAAGAGACAGCAGCATATAGTACTCCCTATATTCTTGTTTAGTCGCGCATGCACGGACAAACTTACATTATATTACTATGGCAACGCTTACATATCACAATCAATGATATCACCATGGCAACGCTTCGACGCCATAAGTCTGCTATGCTATCGATAAACGAGCATGAGCAACTAGACAGGGATAGAGGAGGGTCTCATATGTAGCTATCTCTTTCTATTCGGTGAACACATTCACTCACAGTCCACCTTCACACACCCGCCCTCTATTATATTACCTCTATGGTTCTCACAATTTAGAAATTATGTGTTAAGTATGTATAAATGTTTTTTGTTGCCGATACGAGTCGACTATCGAACTAAAATATCGTCATAAGGAATCGTTGGCAGAATGAAAACTTTTATTCACGTTAGTCACTTTTGTCCAAATATGTTTTTTACTTTTCCGGCCCACCAACAGACGAGGAGGGAAAGTATCGTGAACGCGCTAAATTGCCACGCGAGATGAAGGCGGAAATATCCATTTCAAGCCCCTTTCCAGATGGAAGTCTGTCTATGTGTTTGTGTGTCTGTGTGTATTCCTCCACGATAGTGCCCAAACGCTTGATCCGATTGAGCTGAAATTTGGCATGCAGGCATCAATTGGTCATGGCGAGAATTAAAAAGGCTGATGTTGAAATCAGTCCACCAGGGGCGCACTAGCCATATTTCAGTCTCGAAATATAGGACCTTAAACTTGAAATTTGTACACAGATGCCTTGTTGGGCCGAAATTGCCCGAAATCACATAGAATTCTCTCCGTTCAGTATATGTACATAAACGAATGAATCGAACGTGGTTAATGCGTTGCATTCTCACCATTCGCGATTGTCGCCGAGTATCCCTTTCAATCAGGTCAAACTCCTTTCCGAAAGGATATCATGCTCTAAATCCTTCCATAACTCCTTGACTATTTGCCGGGAAAGTCTTAGGGTGACACAACCGATTTTTCAAGTTCTTCTTTCCATATTATCTAATATTACACGCTGCCAAAGAGGTCGTTTTCATATCCGTATCCCAGACTTTTCGAGAATTTACTATATTTCATTTCATAAAATCGTCACAATATTGCAACAATTACGAAAGCACCTCCTTCTTGCGCCATTTCAATCGGCGGCGAATATTGTTGAATAATAAAATGTAAGTAAAGAGACGTATTTTTATAATTTCCTAGAGAGTTCTTGTTGCAATTACTTACTGCTAAAAGGTCACATTTGATTCAATTTTAGAGTAAAAGATAACATATGTATTTGGGTTTAGCTACAAAACGTTATATTTTTTAAATCAAAAAATGGTTGCTACTTCTTATCTATCAACATGATTCAATTTTGAGCTTTAATGAAACACAATGTAATATGTTCTAGTAAGATTTTTTTACTGATACTGTATCACCTAAATATACCAATACATACAGAGAGTAGAGTTGTCAACTACAACGGGCGAACCCGTCACCTAAGGAAGTTTTAACGAAATAATTGTTCTATCTCCCGTGAAGTGATCGCGGAAGACTTAGGACAAAACAATCCACCGTCAAGCTCCGCCACATGCCCGTAAGAGGCTAATGCCTTATTCGCGAGATAGAACGGAATGTTACCCAGCGGGCATACACTCACGCCCTTACTTCCAGTTGCGACCGAATTACTTCGGTCTCTCGACTGGTTACGAGTTCGAGGTCGCTTGCGCGGCCATCTCCCTTACGTAGCGGTGAAACGGTGTCAACCGAATCTATCGCGGACCACGGCATCCTTTGTCCGGCTCTTCACCCGGAATCGGGTAGCCGATGGTCATTTCAAGAGCAGTCGCCGTAAGGTCAGCAACCACCTCCGCTCTATAGGAAACAGTACAGCTTCCAGACTCCCCCGACTGTTAGAATGCACATATTGAGGGAGCTAATGGGAGCTAATGGGCCCTTGCTGAGTTGGCCACGAAGACCCATTCTGTTTCAGGGTCGGTCACACTCACGGGTCAACACCCATCCGATGGCCTCCACGCATGGGGTGCGGAGCCTGGGTAGGACACTGGGTCAACCAGTCTCCCCTGGGAATCAATCCTCTGGCGCTCCTGGACGGTCTGCGCACCGAGCTGCGCAAGCCAATCGATTGTGCTCTCCGACTAACAATCGGGGGAGTCTGGGAACTGTATTGTTTCCTATAGAGCGGGGGTAGTTGTCTACCTTACGGCGACTGCTCTTGAAATGACCATTGGCCATCCGATCCCGGTTCAGAGTCGGGCAAAGGACGCCTTGGTCCGCGATAGATTCGGTATACTCCGTTTCACCGCTTCGTAAGGGAGAGGACCGCGCAAGCGACCTCGAACTCGGAACCAATCGAGAGACCGGAGAAATCTGGTCACAATTGGTAGTTAGGGCGCGAGTGCCGCCCGCCAGGTAACATACCTGGCTACTCGCGGTAAGGCGTTGGACTCTAACGGGTTGTGGCGTAGCTAGACGTCGGATTTGTTATGTCCAAAGTCTTCTACGCTCACTGCACGGTCGATAGAACCATGAATCGTTAAAACGTCCTGCGGTGACGGGTTAGCCCGTTGTGGTTGACATCTCAATATGTTAGAATGCACAATCGATTGGTTTACGCCGCACGGTGCGCAGACCGTCCAGGAGCGCCAGAAGATTGACTCCTAGAGGAAACTAGCCCTAAGGTCAGAGTCCTATCCGGGCTCTCGCTTCATGCGTGGAGGCCGCCGGATGGGTGTTGACCCGTGAGTGTGACCGACCTTGAACAAATAGGTCTTCGTGGTCAACTCAGCAAGGGCCCATTAGCTCCTCACCAATACATACAATATTACATAAAAATATTTTTCAGTAGGTAGGTACACTGTTTTTGTATCTCATGTAAAAAGGCAATCCTTCCTTTTCTGCAGTCAGCGATTTCTTGTTATCTAGATAATACTAGTATTACAACGAAAACTTTGATAAAACGAGGTTTCATTATTTTTTTCGAAGGTTGTCCCCTCTCAATTAAAGTTGTCCAATTCTGTGGCCCTTGCTCGTATCTCTTTGATATTACAATATGACTTTGCTTCAGAGGAAAATCTAGATAACCTGAAGGTGAACCAGCTTTGATCTTTATAATCGAATCCGGTCAGTTTATTTTCCGTTTCATCGAAGGCAACGAAGTCGTTGTTTGAATAACATTATCCGATATTGTAGGTGCAAATGAAATGATAAACGTTGCTGTTATTAGGAATTATCATTGTATCATAACGATTCATAATGTACGATATGTAATCAGGAAGTTGTGTCGTTCACAACAGTAGGAGCGTTGTTTTATTTACTGGTTGTAGAGTAGACCCAAACATATTGTTTTTCTCATTTAATTTTGTTATTCGTTTATCTCCTTAGCCTAGTTCCCTTACCCTTAAAAGCAGGATGTTGTTTGTGAAGTAGAAACGGAGAGTAGTCGAACTGGTTCTACAGCCAAACCGCAACATTCCACGCTTAACGGCATTGAGAAGTACAGGTTGAATATCAACGCAATAAATTTTCGATCAGTGTCACTTCACTGTGGTCCATGATTATAATATTATACTTAAGGTCTTATTGTACATAATATGTGATTTGAAAACCATAAAGTCCTTTTAGACATAATCTCCGATTGCACTTTTCATCAAACTCTAGGTATATTTAGACTTGTCTTAAACAATGTTTTTTAGTTTGTGTTGTGATTACCTCAGTTGCCTCAGTATTTGAAAATTGCAATAACTTCTACATCCGATACCAGCTTTGATTCTTCTTTGATCTGCAGTCTTATACATTTTATATTCTTCTATATATTTCTTATATTAACTTTATTATATTCTATGGAATATAATTCCATTATCCATTATATTTAAATTTTCCCCTCCTTTTAATATAGTTTCTGCATTTTTATTCTTTTGAACATAAATGATCAAATGTTTATTTTAATTGTTCAATATACTAATATTAATTTTATTGACGAAAGGATATATCCCATGTTTACGCAAAGTATTGGCAAGCACACAGAAAACTAAATGTTTACCTTAGGACAGGTCCCGGCCTAGTTAGGTGTATTTGGCACTGGACTATCCGAAGTATTCACTTTCTGTTATTGATTCAATGTTTAAAATAATTTTTTTACTTAGCTAATTCCTAAGCTAAAATTTGTTTCCTCACGTATTTGAATTACTAAATAAATAAATATAGCGATCCTAATCAATTTATCTCGTATAAATAAATCAAAAGTTTGGCGATAACTGCATTACCACTTTTGTCGGTTACCGATCTCTCTGTGCAACGGACGTGTTTCCAGTAATGAATTGTTCGATATTTTGTTTTTTTCGTCTTTTTTGTTTTCCTCGCTTTGTTTATCTTGGCGGGCAATTGGCATTCTGCGCAATATCGCGGTTTTTTTATGCTTGCTACGCCTGCGTATTGCCAAACACCGGCGAAGGTGAGGCGATATATGCGATCGTCGAGGGGCCATTTTAATTGGAGACAGATAAATAAAGGAAAATGATTGGATTTCGATGCGACTTTCGTTTCCTTTGTTTGTTTGCTTAAATGTGTGTGGTTTTCATTATCTAAATATCACGGCTCAGGTCGGATCTTCTGCACTTGATACAGGAAAAACTGTTCCTCGTCCCGGACTGGGGAGCCTCATTTCGCCTTTGATGAATCGGTTGTTATTCAGCTGATTCATTCTCTGAATTATGTCAACTTTGAGCAAGTTGAATAAGTTTTTCATATTTTATTAAAGTTAGGCATACATATTCGGTGGCATCGAGATTGGCAGGCTTTGTTTGGGTTAGCAGCATTTAATTTCGCAGAATGTAGATTTGCGACATAAAATTCAATTAATATCAAGTTTATTGCCTTCAAAATCTTATAAATAGTTGTTTAGATTATAGTACACAATACTTTAGATAAATGCTTACATAATTCTATTATATTGTAAAATCCAAAGAACAAAACCAGCAATTATGGAATCGATATACGGACTTTGTGGATAGCCTCGTAAGAATAAAATAATTCTAAAAATCGATACTAAATGTTTCTGAAGACTTTCACCACATAATGTATAATAATAGTATTCGATCCTTAAAACTACCAAGTCAATTGTCATGATGTAGTAAAAATAATATATTAAAATACTAATTTAATTTTGAACTTTTTGACGTGAGAATTATCAATTAAGTTATCATGAAAGAGAAAATTCTATTTATACTAGCTGCGCCCCGCGGTTTCACCCGCGTGGTGATGGAAAATTGTGATAATGATGTTAGAAAACTATATATCTTTATAAATTATAGCATATGTGTTATTCTGATGTGTAAGCTATATTATTGTAAAGTTTCATTAAAATCCATTCAGTAGTTTTTGCGTGAAAGAGTAACAAACATCCATACATACATTCTTACAAACTGTCGCGTCTATAATAGTAGTAGGATATAGTAACCTGATGAAGATCATTTGCTGCGGTTAGATAGCGGTTAAAACAATGAATGTATTAATTAAATATGTATATTAGTCATCAATTTTATTTGTTTTTAACAAATTTTAATCAATATTATTATTAAATAAGGTACAGGGCTCTAAAGCTGTTTAGTCAGAGTGTTAATATTTACCCCGTTATGGGGCAAATGAAAACACCATTGGTGTAATTATTAACATTGATTATACAACTATATAATTAACCCTACAACCGATCGATTTGGTCTATATTTTACGATACAGGTCGTAACTTGTCCGTTCCCGTTAGCCCTGCGACTCGAGAACGTGGAAAATGCGACTCTCGATGTTATAGAGCAACAGTAAAAGATTCAACGTGGAAATAGCGGAAATACAGAAATTATATGCATCGCGATAATAGCATACAGAAACGTAGGGAAAGAGCTGAACGATCAGTGAGCGTCTCCCGCCGCAGTCGTTAATCAGGTAAGTACGGCAATAAACATGCACAATATAGGTATTTTTATTTAGTAAAACTTAGGATGCCTAAACTTAGAATCGTGAACGTAGGTAAGCACTAACAGACAAATAAAAAAAAAACAAAAAAATTGAAACAGATAAAAAAACTAAAACTTTTGTTAAATATAATCGGATTCAGTTGAGACATTTGAGAAATAGTTTCCGTATTCGAAATGGACTATTATCTTGTTGCTTTCTTTGACTGCAAACTGCTTATATGACTGATTGTGACAGATCCACCCTTTTTCTCCAGGTTCACGTTGGTCAAAAAACTCACAACAGGTTAGAAAATTGCAGTCAGAATCGTTCTCATCATACTATCGCCGTTACCGTTGTTCTGCATAATTTTCTTTTTAACAAAACTCTGTTCCTATCCTTTCCCCTTTCTTTTTTGTTGTCATTATCAGCATTATTTTGTTGTTGTTTATTTTGGTGGCTTTCTATTAGCTTGTTCTATTGCCGGTGCATTTTTCTCGGGTGTCATTTTAAATTGTCGATTTCTTTATTTTTGGCCGTTTGGATTTGGGCAGTGGTCTTATAATCTCGGAAACATCTGATTGATCCGAAATTTCCCCTGAGCGTGGTGATTTGAGGTCGCATCGTTTGACGGTCCTGCATTTTGTTCCGTAGTACCTAACCCTTACTGAAAGGATGGAACTTCCAAAGTACCACAACATGCTGAAAGGATGAAGCAGTAGCTAATATTTGAGTAGAAAATGTTTCAGTATTAGGACCTTTGGACAATATTAGGATGTTTCAGCATTAGAGCTAATGTTTCAGTATTAGGACGTTTCGAACGATGGTGTGAAATCGGTTTCGTGAAAAATGGAAATCCATTCATAATATTTATGGGCATAGATGCCAAAAGCCAAGCGTGTTTCATAATTTCCGGAAACTATGATTCCGGAGAAGTGATATACAAAGTTACGTGAGACGAGTTATTTACACACTTTTGGTGCAGTTTCCCTGCTCTAGTAACAATTCAGAACTTTCAGTTTATAGATTCAGGGGCTTAGAGGGTCGTACTCAAACAACCTCTAATAATTACATGATTATCTCGTAATGTACGTATACTTGTGTATGGGGTGAGTATTAAATTGGTAATATTTACCCCATACTCTTGTTAGAACTAGAACCATATAAAAAAAATAAGGAAAACAATAGTTTGTAGTGAAATTGAATGTTAAATCTATTCACCAATAACATCTAGAATAGAATCTACTAAATATTACGTATTGTTTATTTATATTATTAAAATTAGACCAAAAAATATATATCGCGAAACGAGTACAAACCTGGGTGAAAAGACAGCACATTCACAATCGGTCCATGCGGTAGCGCTACCGTTACTAGAACTTTGGTCACGAGAAGTGTTGGGAGTTGCCACAATGAAAAAATCGCTAAAACTAGATCTAAAAATCACCAAAAATTAAGAATTTTAAAAAAAGTCACAAAAAATAGTTACTACTAGTTCTAAACGATATATAGCTTGCACCTCAGCTTGCAGTTTGTGGATCGCTTCAAATAAAAAACCTGAAGGACTTGAAAAACCAAAGAAGAACCAACAGAAATCACCCAACATTCAGTTTTACTAAATTTATCGCAGGGATCTCCAAAAGTAACTAAATTTAGTGACAAAAATCGCTAAACTACCAACAGTGGTCACAACGGTTGTTTCCGGCCCTATTACACCATCTTCTAACGCGCTCTCGACTAGTAGTTATTAAAGACTTGTTAATACTTGCCCCTGTTAAAACTAGCTCCGGTCTCCCCTACGACTTTGATTCTTCTCATTTGCATTTGTTATAATAGCAGGAGTGTTGTTGACAAAACCATGATTCTATTTCTAATTATTAGGTATTTAATGATCTTGTTATTGTTTGGAAGTGCCAGTACGTGCCAGGAAGTGCCAGCACTTTGCATCCACCTCGGATTTTTATTTATTTCCATGTTTTTCTTTTAACTTTACCTCAATATCTCAATTATTAGTCGCCGGGTTTTATTTAGGTACTTTTCGACTAGCACGGCACTTTTATTAGGTATGGTACTTACAAACCACTGCTAGCTGCACTCACAGTGGTTGGTAATAATTACGTAGGTACTATTTTTATTCAGATTTCTAGTTTGACTACTAAATTAAATAAAAGATTCATTTCTACACGTCCAAGTCCTAAGCACGAACCGGTATACCTATTATGGGTGTTACATCTCTTCGTCGGGGTCAAAAAGGCGTCCTTACAATTTCCTCTTGCGGGTCGAGTAGCTGCCGCATGCGATGGCATTAATATTCGTTAGCAAAAGCCCTATTTCGTCTGATTGCCAACATTGTTGTATCAGACAGAAGCCGCAATTAGCGTAGTGGAAATCCCACGATAACATCCTTGCTCCGGGAAAGCAGCGGGTCAACACGCTTAGTTAATCGGCGACATCTGTTTGGCAACATTTCGCCCCAGTTCGCCCCGCTGCGATAATTATTTACCCCCGCGAGGCGAAAATAAAAGCTCGCCCAATTCGGCCCTGCCGCGGATATGGGTCAAATGCATTAATCTTGCTAAACTGGGATCAGATACGAGGACAATAACACCCCCGTTATTGTAATATTAACCGTAGAGGGTGGTAGAGTAGCACTAGCACGATGATGAGAAGTGAGAGCGATAATATACTTACTCGTAAAATAGGGCTAGGCTAAAGTTTTCTTTGATCTACGAGAGAGTGAAGTACATTCGGAGACAAGGCATCCACAACACAAAATAAAACACTACAAAACACAACACAAAATAAAACACTACAAAGTAGACACTACAAAATATGAAGTTATTTTGGCGGGTACTAAAGAACGAATTCGCAAATGCAAATATATTTCGACTTTAGGCTTTCACATAGGGGGAAATATTCTTCCAAAAGTCGAAATCTCCAATCCTTGTCCCCCCCCCCCCTTCTTCTTCACATAATGAAGATGAAAAATCGAAAGTATTTTTAGTGGACCGTATTGGACACCCCTAAATTTGCAAGTCTAAAATTGTATCAGTCGAATCACAGCACGCTAAGCCATCTTTCATCAAAGTGTCGAAATGAAAGCCAACGCCAGCAAAGGTATGTGATCAAATATCTCCAAAAATAGAAAAAATACATGCTGATTTAACTGTGATATTATGGGGCTGTTCAGTACGGTAAACGGAAAAAAATACCAGTCGTAATGGTGAAACGGAAACTGCTGGACTAATTGTGTTGCATTCGTAAGTCTGTATATTTCGCGATGTTTACGCAATAAAGCCATGTATTTTCAATTTTCGATTAGACGTAACGCTATTTTACGTAATGTTATAAAAATAACACCATTGGACTGGATTCCAACGCATTGTAATGTGGAAATGCCAATATTGATGATGCCACATCAGGGCGAAATGTACAGACCTTCGTCAGTAGTCCAGTCGCGCTACTTACACGTCCAGATTCAACGGAGAATCATAGTTACATAAGTACATACTCACATAATGGTCGATAATGACACGGCTGCATTCTAGCGGGACAACTGACGGCTTCTGACTTTTTGGCAGTCAGACTGCTCCAGACATACATACAGCGCGTATGTCACTGCCATAAACGCAAACTCGGCAACACTTGACATGTCGGCAAGCATGGCGTAGCTTCATCACAAAACCTTGTCCTTGTATATAATTTACTAATGAAGATTTATTTATTTCGGAAACTCTAATTAACTGAAATGTCTAGAGTGTGCTGTATGTATCTTATGGGACGAATAAATACATTGACCCGTTTTCAAAGCAGATAAATTGATCAAGTTCGAATTTGTCACAACGGCGTTCATATATCACTTTAGCATTCATCGATCTGCTGAAGTCGAAGTTTGTCCAGTTATTCGACATTTATATATTTATTTAGGTATAGATAAATTTACACAGTAATATGTCCATATTATAGCCAGGTACCTTCTATAATCTATACATATAAACCACTTCAATCCATCCTGTCATAACCAGTGATGCTTCACTAACTGCTTCAATATACTTCACTAACCTCGAATGCAGGAAACCTACATATAATTAATTATGGGAATTAATAGCCACTAGAATAGAGTGATCATGATTGGCGGGGTATAATAGGACCTAAATCGAAAACCGTAATTTTACTAATATATAAAATGGTATATGTGTATTGATAAAATAAACCATTGGCATTTCATAATAAATAAAGCACACAATTTACTTACGAGTTTATTTTTCATTAAACGTAAATAGTCGTCTTGCTTATCTTGAGTAACATTAATGAGTACCATTACTTGAGTAACATTATATGGAAAGATTAGTTATTCTATCGAAGATACCATCTCTGTTATTCGGTCGAATGGCTCGGGTACCAACGGTCGGGTTTTATGCATTTTTCTTACTTGTGGGTTGAGCAAGTTACGATGATAAACTGTTGTGACATTTGTTCTACATGGAACTGTCTGTCATAATGATGCCTTGATGATCACAAGCACAGATCATCATTTGCTTGATCTTTGATTGAGCTCGTAGAAATTGAATGAGCTTTCTGCCACTAGTACCTGAGCCATGCGACAGGTGATCAGAGATGTAAAAGCTTCCCAGACGTTGAGACTCAAGTCATTGAGAAGCAATGCAAGGATTGTGAATTGAAAATATATTTTAAAAAATAAGTGTGATAGAAGGTACGCCCAAGCAGAGTTCAATTTCTTGCTGTGAGTTAAGTAATTTAGTTACATAATTACTCTATTTGATGTTTTAAATTTGCTATTTGGGAATTGCTTAAATTCAATTAAATCAAACAAACATTTAAGTAAACAGAAGCATTTTTTACGCTGACCTCTATTATACTAGTAAGCTGGACGTGGACTGGCTATAAACAACGCCCTAATGAGGCAATTTGATTGTCGCCATGTTGGCACTGTTAGCAATAGTGAGCGTCTATGATTCTTACACATTGTTTCTATAGGATTATGATTTTGCAAAAATCTGTGCTATTTCCCAATAGAGCTATTGCATATTTGAACCAGGAACAGGCATACGTAAGCAAAGTAAGTCTATAAGCATATCAATATTTAATATTATATAAATTTGATAATGTCCATGTTTTGGGGCGACTTCTGTATTTGACTGCATGGTCTTAAATATGCATCTATTGGTAGAAAAAAAGATCTGTATGACAATGAACTTTGAAATGACCTTTGACAATGAACGTTGACAATGAACTTTGAAAACCATATTGATGGGTATTAAAATCCGTTTTTTTTTTATTTAAAAAGATCAAATTTTGAATTAAACGTTAAATTTAGTTCCCGGTACATTTGGTAGCGGCGCACGCGACCCTTCAAATCGGCACAAAAAATATCTTTCATTATTTAAGTTACAGCCAGTCCAACGTACTAGTATAATAAGGGCTTGTGATTATTCATGAAATGGTTTCGTATTTCATATTACATATTGTATATTTCAACTAAGATTACACAAGGAAAAAATTATAACTTTAAAATCAAATTAAATTACAATTGTCAGGACAAATAGGGTCAGATGTCTAAAATTGGAGATATTGCTTGAAATACAAGCTACATGCATTGAACAGTTTAAACATATAATGATTTTAGAACATCAAGAAGAGTAAATCAAAGTTCCAGCATTCAAATTTTATTGTTAGAAATAATTGTCCCTCTTGTTTTGAAATCTTTCTTCTTCTTTGTCAATCTTTTGAAACTAGACCACGTATCGGCCCTAAACGAAAAGTGACATAAATAAACCATTTGATGAGATATAATGAATGAGCTCGCTGAATGTATAGGTCGAAATTTGTCAAGGATAACGACATTGCAACTTGCAATACACGGAAGTCCAGTACAATTTTGACATATTTCAACACTGCTTGTTTAAAAATGCCGTTATGCGACGGCCTCTCTTGTTTGGATTCCAAGTTAGGCTTTCCTGACCTATTTCTTTTGCAGTTCCAATTAGTAATCGCTATCACTTTGGCCCATTCGACCTGAGATAAGTGCAATGGAACGCAATTATATAATTATGTCGTGCGTGCTTTCACTACGGCTATGGTGTTTGTTCTCTTTGTTTGTTTGTTTGTATTCTTTATTGTGAAATTTTACAATGGGCGGGTTATTATTATTAATTATCATACGGCAATCTCTTATAACCAACCCTACTATGAAGTTTTATATGCATGTGTGTAGTTGACATAATTGAAATGCAATTCCGTTAATTTTATCACAGCGGAAAATGGTGACACAGCTAGGAATCGAACCCGGAACCTTACAGTGGATCGATTGCGTTTCTATTGAACTAAAATCGGAAATTAGTTGATGCGAACGAGACAGCAGTACGTCAGAGCGGAATGTGAAATCAACGGTTGTCACTTTTCCGAAGATAAAGCAGCTAAATCTAACACCGCACGAAATGTGTTCAAACTTATTCGGGCGTCTATAAGTTCGACAGGTAGTTTTGGTGCGGGAAAATCGACGATAGTTCATTTCATACTCCGTTCTAACGTATTGCTCTGTCTCGTTCGGTTGAACTAAGTTCCTATTTTAGTTCACGAAGAAACGCAATCGGGCCCAATGTAAGATCAGGCGACCTAACCACTATGCCACTATGTCGGTATTTTAGCCATCTTTTCCCGTCGTGCACTACTTGTATGGATTATTAATATCTCTTCCCGCGGAGAGGAAACTATAGGATCAAGACAGAGTTCGAAATCGTCACCAGTTTAGAATATCCACAATTATCACCATGAACAGCTCCGAGCTATGTATTTTATACATTAGCTGATTTCACGCGCCAATTGGCTGCTCACGATATCGCTGCGGCCGCTCGCTCTCGGCGCTCGGCTCTATAGTTCATTACATTATGCAAAACCCCAGCAGACCGTGATGCCTGCAAACGCAAATGAAATCACGTCAAACTGCCACAGCAGGCAAGCTGTTTATTTTGCACTATCACTTCTATGCGTCGCAGAGGCGTGGTACATTTGCTCTGGGATATATTCAGCTGAAATCAGTGGCGTGGCCAGGGAAAATAGCACCCATGACAAGCATTGAAAATGCGCCTCTGCTGAATTCTCCTAATTGTACCTGTACCAATATGATAGAAAATATGAAAAACGACAACGAGGAAATGACAGTAAAGTACTGTATCCTTATAAAGTAGCAGTAGCAGAGGAAACTCCCCAGCACCTCATGTACGAGTGTGGCCTGCTGATGCGTAAAAGATACACCCACTTGGGTGGTCTTTACCTCCAACCTGAGGAGGTAAAACAATCTGGCGCCAAAAGCCTGCTGCGGTTCTTAAATGGTACAAGGCTTAGCGCAGAACTATAGTAGGTGGCGAACACAATAGATCAGCAATGGTCGCAGTGTTACAAGGCTCATAAAGACCTTAGAAAAGCCCCACTCAACATACAAAAAAATATTTAAAAAATCCTTATAAAGTAGGTACCCTTAGTAGGTAATATAAAAGATTTCCAGGCCACCTTGACGTTTCGTAACCCAACCCAATTAACCATCGAGGAGAAAAATTATTGTGAACGCATTAAAAAGAAATGTTTCGAGATGAAGACTGAAATATATTTTTTTACACCCCCCCCCCCACCCTCCCCTTAAGACGATTAGGACCATTTTCAAAAGGAAGTCTGTCTTTGCGTCTGTTTGTATTCCTCCACGATAGCGCCCAAACGCTTAATCTGATTGAGCTGAAATTCGGCATGCAGGCATCGTTTGGTCATGGCAACACTGAGGAAAATATTCGATTGCTTCTTAAATTACTATTTTGTAATTACGGTTTTATACAAAACACCGATGTTTCAATCGTAAGTTTGTTGAATTACAAGGAATTTTGTTAAAACTCCGTTACTCGATTATATTTATCGACATTTTCCTTACGGTTAATACGGAAATAACAGTATACAGTAGTTTCAACATGATTCATGTGTCCGATTATAACAGTACGTATAGGTACTATTACATGCTGTCATATTAGAAGCGATATCCCAAGATCGCGACGTAATGAAATAACCTATGTTTTAATATTACGACATGGCAACTACCGCGTCATGTTAATTCATACGTATGGAACACAAACCGCATATACGTATTTCTTTGTATTACATTGTTGTTTTTTCAGTGAAATGAATCCGATTGAGCTGAAATTTGGCATGCAGGCATCATTAGATCATGGCAAGAGTTGAAAAGGTTGTGGTTGATATCGGTCCACCATGGGGCGCACTAGTCATATTTGAATTTTGAAATATTGGACTTAGAGACTTGAAATTTTGGTACACAGATGCCTCGTTGGGCCCAAATCACATTGAATTGCCGACGAACTATTCGCATCATTGAATTTCGATATCTTCGACGTGTCATCGCCATGTGGCGTGAGTTCCCCCTGTAAAATATTGATATAACGCTCAAATCCTTCCATAAGCCCTTGGCTAGTTGCTGGGAAAGTCTTAGAGTGACACAACCTTTTTTATGTTTTGAAGCACTTCCATTGAGATCCGACAGATGGCTGAGTTTTAAAAAAATCAATTGAAGGACATCTGTAACCTAGGTAGGTACTTTACTTATGAATGATAACTACTTCGACATACCTCATTATTGTTCTCGGTACTTTTTTCAGACCTAGGTTATTTCGGATTCTGCTAATTCTCTTTGGGAAGCCAAATGTAACGATACAAAGACCTTTCTTAATGTGGTGATAACCAACGAAATCGGTTTCAGCTGAGGCAACTGTGATCCAAACTTAACACGTTGTCTGATGCAATAATGATCGCCCAATAAAAACAATTCGAATTTAATTACAAACAAAATGTCATTTTGTCAAATTAGAACTCATAAAATGTCATCATCCACCGGTTCGCCAAATAGACTTCACACGACGCACGTCGTGTGTGTTTTTGTTATTTGCGAAACATTATTATTTTTCATTGGGTAGTTTGGCGTTTCATCGTGAGCGTGCTATTTCATTCCTGTAAGTTTAAGTATTTGTTTACATTAAATCCCCATCCTCAACGGAATAAGCTACTCCTCGATTTCAATTCTAGCGCTTTTGGATGTGATTTTCTAGGATATCTCCTACCTATTAAATTGACCACACATTTGACTGCACTACCTATCAAATTTACCACACAAGATTCTACGCCATCGAACATTTGAAGAGTCTCGGGGGAAATCGATCAATGTAATTTTTTTTTTGTGAAAATGAGACATAATGCCGTCGTGCGGCTTATTTCCAAACGAATCGAAGCATGAAGCGATTTTGGAAAGAAATATCATAGTATATCCTTAAATGAAAGGAGAAGAAAACGTGTAACAGAAAAGACTGATCAAGGTCCACGCGGTGACGGTGGACCTTGATCAGTCTTTCCCGTGAGGATGACCGATCAGATGAAGTATCTCGACGAACCTCCGGTTGACGCTGAGGAGAAACTACGCTCTCATTATTAATTTAAAATGTTAAATCTTTGTAAATATTTGGTTACACACAAGATATATTTTTTCTCGTTTAAATCCTTGCTCAAAAAGTATTTTTTAAAAATTAAATTACCAAAAAAATTTAAATAATAGAACATTATTTCTTCTGACCATTATTTTTTTTTTAAATATAAAAAACAAAAAAACGCTCTATTTCATTGGACTATTGAATGAATGTATCATATTTTAAAAATAGTACAATGCTCTTCCACAAAATAAGGTAAATAAATTTTCATTATAATAATAGATAGTCTAAGTAAATGATTTTCGTAAAAAAAAGCAGGTCGCAGAGTCGACTGCTTAACGATTTTTTGGCTTACATTAAATTAATTCAGCAAAGGTCCCAGGATTCCCTGATTTTTCATTTAGTTTAAGTTTATATTACTTGTTTAGGTGACTAGGTAGTAACTTACATATTTCCATAAATCGACGCTATTAGAAAAACTGAACATGTATGGTAAAACTACTGTCAAAGCAAGTTGGTTAGACCCTACCTAATAAGAAATAAGTATGATATTATAACAGATACTGTCGCGGTCATTATTTTGCGTTTTGATTATTCTACATTGGAAACAATTATTTTGATTATTCAACTTAAAATCGTAAAAGGTTTTTCTTGTTTTTACGCCATTTGTTGATAATTCGCAGATCAATAAAACCATGTTTTTTTTTCATTCTATATAGGTGCTGTCAGTCAGGCGTCAACGACGAAAAGGAGCTCATTCCACAGTCTGGCGGCTGGTTCCTAAATCTCTGAAGTCAGAGCAATCGCAGACTTTCTCCAAATCATTTTGGTTCTTCGAGGTGGATACGCGGGTTGCCCGCGCGCTTGCGCAATGACTTCCAGGTCACGGGAGAAGTTCACGGCTGTGTTCAGGAGGCTGTTCAGGTCTTCGGATAGAAAAGGAGATGGTGATGGCGCTGGACCCAGCGGATCGCCGGCTAGACGGGGAATACTCAGACATGGATTACACAGGTATGAGGATAAAAGAGGGAGTCCCGTCATTTTGCTGCAGATATTATAGTTCTACAAATAGTGCACGAAGAAATTTTAGTAAATTGTTCCTCCATTTCCTTATTACTTATTTATTTATTATATACATTGGGTATCCAAATCGTCGAAAAATACATGAATCGTATAATATTTAAAAAATCATACATATTAAAAAAACACATACCAAAAAAAAATATCAAAAACGTTTAAGATACAAAAATGTAAACAAGTAATTTAGTAAGAAAAAAAATAATTGAAGAGAGCTAGCAACGAAGATGTTAAGATCTGGCACTGTCGAGAGCAATCCATATAGTGACGAAGCACACGCACAGAAAAGTGGTGTAAGCAAGAGTGGTAGGCAATATCCTCAGAATGCTAAGTCACATTTATTTATTTTTCTAGGACCAATTACCAGGTTTATGATTTTTTAAATTTTGTCAAAGCCGCTATTTAAAAACAAAATAGCAGATATCTCTCATCTGCTTTTTTAATCTCGGCATTAGGATTTTTGTAGCTAATTTGGTCGTAATTGGTCGTGTAGTTTCTTTGATACAGTGGGTACAGACATACAGCACACACAAACATTTTCCAGAAATCACTTTTTTCGATTCCCAAGATCTCAAGACGTGGAGATCCGGTGAAAACCCGAATTCTAAATTATGCTCGAAAACAAGACTATCTTCGTATAATACGATGTTTTTTTTTAACTGAGAAAGTAATGTGGTGCGGAAGGTAACATTCAAACAAACCCTAAACCAGAGGTACCCAGGCTATATTTTGTCCCCGTAGACCACTTGCTGATTTATTTTGTTTTCTATAACTTTTAACTTTAAATGTGTTTTTAGTAGCTGGCACAGTACTGATCACTTACATAGTATTTTTGGTAGTGGAGTTGTAAAAATTGAAAAACGAATTAATTTCTAAGCGACCATGACCTTGAAATTCGAAGCATTTGAGAAAGCTACACATAACTGCACATGTAGCACTATCTCGCTTGCTCATTCATTGAAGCGCATCTGTTTTTATTGTTAGTCATGTGCGTTGGCCTCTCCAATCGAATAGTGATGCGATTTGGGTTGAGTGTTGATTTCCTTTCATGACACATGTGACGCGCGCATTTGTTTATTGTGATTATTATAAGTCTAAAATGATATGCTGTAAACACAATATTTTGTAGGTGTAATACCCCATTTGCGGATTGCCTAAATTTATGGTGACCTGCTTAAATAGGGTCCGCTAACGTGGACCCCCATTTACATCTCGTGCACCCCCACATTTTTTCTCGTTGACATTGACCCGCGGCAATTCAAAATCGACCCCTGGGGGTCGTTTTAGACCACTTTGGTAATCACTGCCCTAAACAAAACGTCCTTTCCCGTAACCCTTCAAAATATGTTCTCCACATACCTAGTTCGTTTCGTTAATATATTTCTGAGAAGAAAGTCTGTGCAAACCCCTTATTATTTATTATGCATTACGAGACTCGCACTTTGCCCGATTTATTTAAAAAAAAAATATATTTTAACTGGTCCTATAACGCGCAATTAAAAATAATAAAAAAGCGATTACCCTATATTACAGAGACGGAGTATCTCCAGCGGAAGCCGTGGCGAGCCTGCCGGCGAGTCCAGCATCTACCACTTACGTCAAGAAGGGATCGGAACCCCTCAACCCTCACAGAACCCTGCGAGCTAAACGACTTATGAAGGAATTCAAAGAAATACAAAAGCTGCAGATGAGTAGAGCTGATCCTATTTTCACGGTGAGAATTCAGGTTATTCTAGTAACTGGGAATATTTCATGTCTCATCCAACGCCTTTGTTTGACTCTGTTCGCACACCTTCGAGGAATTTTTGTGTACCTTCTGCACTAGTAACATCCTTTTTGATATAATACAAAATTCTCAACCGCTCTTGGCTACTTAAAGAAGATTACGTAGTAGCCGTTTTCCATTTCATGTCAAATATGATATCTTCTGGATAGTTTGTTTTGTTTTCTTGGAGCTTCACAATGCTTTTCCTTTTATGGTATTAGACATAAGTATTTCCCTAATTAATATATTTATTTGTTTAATTTGTATGGATAACGTATCACGTTACGTCAATATGATAGGTTACCCCAATTTACTGTCCACACATTTTATTTATTTAGGAATTAATTAGGTACTATAAATTTTGATTTTGCTTACAAAAATAACATGATGGGTGGACATGATTTTAGTAAGTTTAGCTTAGGATCCCAAGTAATGAAGCTAAAAATCCCAAGTTAGCGTAAACAAATATAAACTAAAAAATGTAACTAAATAGAATAAAGCAATCAAAAAGAATTGGCTACCAATAACTCACAAATTTCTTTTCGACCTTTTCCAACTAACTACATCATAAACGATTCCTCATGTGAACTCCAAATAATAGAATTTGCTTCTAGCTCATTTATAACGAGTGTATGAAACAGCGCGCGAATCAGTGAAGAATCGCAATGCTTTCCAATGCAATGTCTTTCATTTTCTGTTGCATTTGTAGTTTATCTTCTTCTTCTGTCACAGCTGCATATGGGCCCCCTCTATCCTTGGCTAGTTGCGCATGCGCATTTATCATTCTTTAATTGAGTATTTTATGTAAAATAATTCGGAATTCTTTAATTCCGAATTATTTTAAATAAAATTTTAAATTGAAACACAGCTAAAACAAAAACTTAAGCTTAAACTCAATTAAATTCAATCTTCAATTAAACCCCTGGACGGAGGCGATGATTATATGCGACTTTCAATTTTAATCTTGTGATGCTGTGGATGGCCGTGGTGTCCCGCGAATGCGCGACTAAACAAGGAGAAAGGGGGCATATGTGCAGCTTTCTCTTTCTATTGCTTTATCGATTTCTCGGGCTAGCCACGTGGTCTATTCTAGTATGCTATGGTACCTATTCAATTGAAAGTAATTGTTCTCGGAATATATTGTTTTTAGTAAAGAATGAAGGAATTTGGGTATTAACAACCCTTTCCAGAATTTTGAAAAAGTCTGGTGCTGATAGGACGAAGATCTTCAGCGGCAGTAACAGGTGTTTTTAAGGGGATATACAATTTGTATACCAGTTTGAGGAGGTGAACTTCCCAGGGGAACAATTGTCCCAATTTTCGTCCAGAATTTAGTAATAGTTTGCGTTTTATTATTATTGTTGATATTTTGGGAATTTTAAATAAAGTGGGTCTTATTTGCTTCAGGTACATTACATATATTTTGACGATTAGAAACTGAAACAAACCGGAGTATGATCGAATATTTTCGAAACGGATTTAAAAAAGCCGTGGATATCAGGAAAAACGCTCAACTGCCATTCCGGCTAAAATAAATTGGCCAAGTTCCCGCGCCGCTTATCGCGTTCCCCGGTCAGTCGGACAGTGTATACGTAGAGGCAACCGAAGATTTATTTACCTTTTACCATAACTAAAGCAGCGATCCTTTCTCGAGATTGTGCCCGTATCTGCATTTATCTGCCGCAACTCATCGTCTGCGCCTGGCGCGGCGGCGAAAAGCTCTCCTAAACAGGAAATAGAGTTACTCGTAGACCGCTTTCCGGGCAGCGCGTAATACGGTCACCGCAACTATACACGCGCTATTTACTTCCTGCGCTGCGCTGCGCCGCGAACCTGTCTATCGACATTGTTGAGTATTTGTCCAAAGAGAAATGCCGCGTCACCGCTTTTCCGTTTTCTTTCCCAGTAAGCTGAGTAATCCATACGATTGAATTACGTATGGTGTGGGATTCTGGAGTCGAGCTGCTGATCGAGGCCCCGTTCTCACCCTTTAAATCAAGGAATTCCCTTCACGAATTAGGATTGTATTTTGTTTCTTTTAAGCCTTAAGGAGGGGTAGCTACCACCCTATAATAAGCATCACATCGAATAATCAAAATAAAAAGTGTTTACAAATGAAGAGTGACAGGGATGAACAATCAATGTCAATCTTATTTTTTAAGATGAGATACTTTTTTATGTAAATATAATATATGTATCGACCATATTTAGTTTACAGACAAAATATTTTTTTTCTCACTCCACCAAAGTCTGACTAAAAGGTCACATTTTAACTTAGTAAATTATGAAAATGGAATTACCATTTTTTAATTAATGACATTGATCGTTCTTTGACAGAGCTTACACATCACTACGGTGGTTTATTCGACATGTCCACCACTATTTTGCAGAATGTTCTATATTTAAATTTTGCACGTTCGAGTTTTTATACTGTGACCACGAAGATATGTGTTGACGTTGAATTTGTAAATATTTTGTAGCCCACATACTTTTTCTCTTCTTTGTTTTTCTCTTCTTCTCTTTCTTAGCCCTCTTTCTCTTCTTTGTTTGATAGTAGTCAGTCCAAATAATTCCAATCGATCTTCATCATATAAGTCAATAAGTTGGTGTATCCTCTAAAAGGTTGACAATATTTCATAACTCGTTAGTTTTTCAGTAAAATTCTGCAAAATTTTCCGCCAAAAAATAAAAACTATAAAACTTAACAAAGTGATTTTTCTGCCGTGAAAAACACGTATAAAAACATAGTAAAAACGTATAAATTCGAAAGATTCACAATTCGTGCTTCGACTGTTTGACTTTGGGATAAACGAAAGATTTTCATTTTATTTTTCTATATGGATTATTATGATCCTCACAGAAAAAGCTTTGAGCAATTTTACCGAATTTTGTCTCCAATAACGAACATATTGCGGTATAGATGTATATTTTATTGCAGACCCATTTGTACGAATGTTAATATCATTCCACGACAATTGTATTTTGCCTGTTACTGGGCCTTAAAGAATCTATTGTGACAAATATGGACACATGAGGAATTTTTTATGCGTTGCGAAGTTGCTTTTAGCGGGAAACGCGACACGCGTTGGACATCGGTTGACCGCGGTCGTTGACATGTTCGCAAACCGCACTGATAACGACTTTATATATAGAAAACAACAAGGCAAAAGTCAAACAAATCAAAACAAGACAGCACATTACAATAACAATAACGATGCTGATCGAGAAATATTTCGCAATTGCAATTATTTTGAAAAATTTTAGTAATCAATTCGGAGTAACGCACCTTAAACCTCCTAAAGAAGAATTTAATTCATGGATCACAATTCGACATTTCGTCGAGTATTCGACGTCTAAACTCAAATACTAAATAAAAAATGAATAGTTTAAAAAAAAACACTAAAAACACGCTTTTATAAATGCACGTAAAAACCACATCATCAGACCTCGAAACCTAATCGTGGTCAAAGTTCATCCCAAGACTTTTCTAACAAGTCCAAACACAGCTATGATACGATGTTCCATCATGAAGTTCCAGTTCATATCTTGCGACTCCATCATCAGATCAGTTCGACAGTACCATATTATTGTATTGTCATCAGAACTACATACACCTGCCGATTTCCATGACGCTACGATCTTTGGAAGATGGTTAAATTAATTACCTTAGATACCACTACATAGTTACATACAGGTCGACCTAATAAAAGCGTGTTAATAATAAAATAGGTAAACGCCGCGGCATTTCGAAAGGCTCGCGAACTTTGGGTCATCCGAAATGATGCGGAGCGGACTCTAGTCGGGATATTTCAACTTTATAAGTTCCAGCCAGACGAGTTGAGACTTGAGAAAGAAGAAAAGGAGACCCATATACTACATACATTTTAATGAAATAAAAATATTATGCAAGGGAATTTCAATGAATGCCAATGCACTTTTTTTAGACAATTTATAAATTGTTCGGTATACGGAATGTTCCGAATATTAATTCCGTATACGGAATGTGCCGGACATCAAATACGTTTTATCAAGGGGTGATTCTTGACCCTAAACTAAAGATGAAACGCGAAAAAAAAGTTTTCTTTTTATGTTTCTTTTTATATCAGGAAACTTTCTGTTACATGAGATTATTCCATGTAAAAAATCGCGTTGAAAATGCTAGAATAATAATAAACACACTACTAGTATTTTTTGATTTAGGCATTGATTTATGTAGCGTATTAGATTCCTTACCGTCATACTACGATTTGACAACTAGGATTTTACTACGAAACGCAACGTGTAGATAGCACTCATAGTTTTAAAATTTGACTAATCTTCTACTTATTATTATGTTCAATATGGCGACGATCGTGGTATAACAGTATGGCGCGCACCGTAATATCCATATAAACACGCCTATACGGAATAACATAATAATTTAATAACAAACGGATGTTTAAATCTCTCATAATGTTGATATTATTTACATAAAGATGTCAATTTTTCATTTTATATAGGTACATGTTTCAATACGTAAATATAGATGGCACTAATAATAATATCTTATTATTGTTATCATTGGTTACATTATCGGGTTTATAAAATAAACCAGTCATTTATAAAAAAAATATTCATTATCAATGTTATTATAGATGGCAAAATAAATTTCTATTAGTTTGGCCATCACTGCTATCAGCGCCACCTGCATTTGGCCGGCGCAGAGGGGTTGCCAAATCGTACTATAGATTCTAGCAATCAACTACCATATACAGTATGTGATTACAGCAAGGGCATTTCTTGTAGTGGGTGAATCAGTACAACAAAGTAAGCAACTTTTGATTGGAAAATACGAAAAAAAAAATTTTTTTGACAAATTTGTAAATTGTATTTATTAAAGAAAAGTTTCAGAAGCGTTGAGCGCGCTGTGCCATCTAGCGGTAGGTAATATATCGCAAGTAAACAATATTTGCGATATTTTACCTACCGCTAGATATTGCATCGTGCTCATAGTTTTTTATACTGTTAAAAAAAACGTTAAAAAAAGTTTTTTCATTTTTTAAAATTAAAAGTTGCCTATTTTGTAGTACCTATTCACCCACTACAAAAAATGCCCTTGCTGTAATCACATCCTGTATAATCAATGATTTAGGCTTTGGTTACTGAAAAAGAAGGTTCAATTTCAGGATAATAATATGTACCGTGGAATATGCCAACTTTGCCAACAAGGGTAATTTTGCCCGAACAGCAATTTACAAGCAAATCCGTAAATGTAGAAAAATATTCTTGTATTATGGCAACATTGATGACTTTGGTGGAAAATAGGTTATATATGTAGCATCAATAAATATCGCGTTTGTTGTTAGCTTCACTCAGTAACTTGTTAACACTTGCCGAATACAGTACGTGTTTTAGCGGGCAAATTTTTACATCAAGATAAAAGTGAATTGGGCGTCATGGCGAATACACAGGTTAGTTTATTTTATTGTATGTTTTAAACAACTAATTGTAGAACATTTCAATGATAGTTTCAACTCCGAAAGTTTTATAATAAAGTAGTTATGATGATGGGCAAAGTTGTCTAATAATGTTCAGACCTTTGAATGCCAACATTGCCCGCCATCAAAAAAGACGTAGGGTTGACACATTTACATATTATAAAATTATTTTTTTGACGATCGTGACTTAGATGGAGCATATATTTTAAACGAATTATATTTATATTTGTTATAAAACCAAATTTTTTGAGAACATTATTTTTATAACCATTTTTATATTTTTTTAGAATAACAAGCCTAAATCAAGAATCAGAAATAGAAAACCAAGACATAAACTGGGGTATAAAATCGAAGACTATCGCGGTTGTTTGACATTATAAATAGGACAGAAAACGAATTTACCGCGTGAAATTTGTCGCCCGCCGCCGACACCGAACGCAAAGACGTAAAACAGGATACAGTGAGTGTTGTGTGCAAGACGGAATTTAAAAATTCCCGCGCTCCGAGCCCGGCCCCCCACCACCGTTATAACCTACGCAGTGGCGGCAGTGGTTTGCGGCTTACCCGCAAAACAACGGACTGACAGGTCTTCAGTCTACCCTAGACAACGGCGGCTGCAACGTCACCGAAACGTCGGGTCCTACAAATTTCACGCGGTAAATTCGTTTTCTGTCCTATTTATAATAAACTGGGGTCTCGAAAGTATAAAAAATACTCCGATGAAATTATGAAATTTGCTTGCGAAGCGGTTAAATCAGGCCAAATATCTTCAAGAGATGCTGAGCGACAAACAGGTATCCCAAGACGCACTATTGTAAATAAAATAAACAAAAATCACACAAAGTCCGTTGGGCATCCTACCGTTTTGACAGACGTAGAAGAGTTAAAAATTGTGAGGGTCTTACAAGCTTCTAGCGAATTTGGCTGCCCTCTTACTAAACTGGATCTGAAGCTATTAGTTCATGGATATTTAAAGAAGAATTCACATCATAAATTCAAAAATGGAATTCCTGGTGATGCGTGGGTCCAGGGATTTTTAGCTAGGAATGCTGATGAATTGACTCTAAGAACTACTCAAAATATTTCAAAGGCGAGAGCTGAAAAAGGACCACAAGAAATAGCTAACTATTTTAACAATTTAAGTACAATATTGAAAGACATATCAGCAGAAAATATAGTAAACCTTGACGAGACAAACCTTTCGGACGATCCAGGTTCTTCCAAGGCCATTTTCCGAAGAGGCGTAAAGTATCCAGAAAGAGTAGCCAATTCTACCAAAGGAAACATATCTCTTATGTTCACAGCAACTGCGAGTGGTCAGTGTTTGCCTTTATATGTTGTCAACAAAGCTACAAACTTGTACTCCGAATGGATTACTGGAGGACCACCAGAAACCAGGTACAACTGCACTAAGTCAGGGTGGTTCGACAGCGCTATGTTCGAGGATTATTTCGAAAAGATCATTCTTCCTTGGGCACAAAAGTTAGCAGGGACTAAAGCTGTCCTTTGTGATAACTTGTCTAGTCATTTGAGCGTCAAAGTAGTAGAGTTATGCAAGCAAAACAATATAAACTTTGTTTTCATCCCTCCGAGATCTACACATCTCACCCAGCCTCTCGACGTTGCATTTTTCGCACCTTTGAAAAAATCATGGCGTAAAATTTTGTACCAGTACAAACTCAGAAACCCAAACCAAACTGCCCTAAACAAAAAGCATTTTCCAAAATTGCTCAGCGAATTAATGGAAGCAATTCGGTTAAAGGAGGCAAAGAACATTAAAAGTGGTTTTAGAGCTTCAGGAGTATTTCCGCTGAATCCACAAGAAGTATTGAAAAAGATCCCAGAAATGCAAGAAGAAATATTATCGTATGGAATTGATCGAGCACTGATGGATTATCTAAAGGAAATTAGAGCTCCAAAGCCGATGCAAGTTAAAAGAAATAAAAAAGTTAATTGCGAGCCCGGGAAATCAGTGACAGTTTCTGATTTCAATATTAATTCATGCAAAGATGCACTTGAGTGCAACACGAAAAAGAAAGCAATGAAAAATAGCTCAAAGAATAAGAATTCTGGAGTGGCAAAAGCTCTATTTTTAGATGAACGAACTGGCCTTTTTTGTAAAACTGATATGATTTCAAATAATGATATAAAAGAGGATCAAGACTGTTACTTTGAAGAAACTCAGGATCAAGACTGCTATTTGGAAGAGACTATCAATAATACTTCTGAGTATTTGACTAATTCTACTCCGAGTCTTAGCAAAATGTGTATCAATATAATTAACACCTATTTGGGCCAATTAGTGCATAATGCTCCAACATCATCGACGTCTGCACATGCTTTTCATAATCAAACATCCGTTAAGAATGGTCCTTCCAAAATAAATATACTCTCCAATGTGATTATTAAAGCAGGAACTCAAACGACAGATGTTCGTTTCTT
Organism: Micropterix aruncella; assembly: GCA_944548615.1. NCBI lineage: Eukaryota > Metazoa > Arthropoda > Insecta > Lepidoptera > Micropterigidae > Micropterix > Micropterix aruncella. The sequence goes on from OX155951.1 coordinate 7,411,599, forward strand.
GAATGAAATTTCTAATACGATCGAAAAGATGCCGTTCGCCACTATACATAATAGTAATTTGCCAGAATGCCTGAAAGGAAAGGAAAATAAAGTTTTAAAAAAGGTAAAGGAGGAGTATGCTATAGCATCCACATCACAGCCTTTTCGAAAAGGGAAGAAAATTAATAGAAGAGATAAAGTTGGAAATGATTTAAAAAGAACAAAATCGGCCCGAGGGCATACTTCAGTAAAAAAAGGAAGAAACGATCTTATACGAGTAGTACGTCCAGCTCGAGTTCTGCGGATATTGAATTATTCACAGCTGACTCAGATAATTCAGATTATGGAAATTATATAGCTGAATGCTTACGTGAGGTAGAAGAAGAAGAAAAAGAATTCTTGGCAGATATCCCAGTTGGACTATATGACATTGAATATTTTATTGAAAACCGCGGCAAAATCAAAGTAGATGACTGGATTATAGTACGGTTTGCTACAAAAAAGAGTTTAAAACATTTTGTGGGTAAAGTACTATCAATCAATGACACTAAACCTACAGTTAAATTTGTAGGAAAAGTAAAACAATCCAGATGTGAAAATGGAACCACTTTTACTTACCCAACAGTTGATGACATTTGCACAATCCAACACTTACCAGATGTAATTTCAGTGTTACCGGAGGCAAAGGTAACTCGACGTGGTCAAATAATCTTTAATGTCAATTTCTGTAAATTCAACGTGCAATAAAGTAAAGTGGAAAACCTTTGTTGAGTGTTGGAAAAGTAAAGTAAACCTTTGTTGTATGTAGTAAAGTGGAAAATTCCTTTTTATATAAAAGCATATTTTATAATTAAGACTGTCTACTCCGAAGGATAGTTTAATTTAAGATAAGAAAAGATTTTGCCAAAAGACACTAATTGTTATTTTTTGTGTGAAATTAAACATTTAATTCTAAACAACATGTTTCATTTTATATTTCCATTTTCTATACCGACGCATACAGAACTTGCTAAAAATGTGAAGACCGATACATTTTATGATTTTACTCAAATGTGACAACCCTGGCATTTTTAAATTGCTACATGCGGCTTGTATGGAAAAGAGAAAAAATATAAGGGTAACATTGCCAACTCATTCCAGCGCTGAATTTTGAATGTTATTGATTAGATTTCGAAAATAAACGCCATCATTACCCACATCCTTGTACTGGTACTTGTTATCTTCATAATAAAGGCTATATTTGCGTCAAAACTCGACATGGGCAATGTTGGCTAAAAGTCCAGATAATTTTGCCCGCCAACAAAAATCCATCAATTATAGGATAAAATCTTAATTTATAATAATTTTGCTAAACAAATGCATGCACATGGTCTTAGAGTTGCAGCAGATAAAAATTATACCTACGCGCCCATAGAAAATTCTTTCAAAAATTTATGTTTTTCAAAAATAGCGGGCAAAGTTGGAATGTTTCACGGTACACATTTTTTTCTCAGTAATGAAGGCCTAAATAAAAATAACAGTTGTAGATGTATTCTAATAAAGTTTTCTTGTGAGCATCTAAAAAGTAGATCCTAATATCCAACATTAAAAAACCATTTTTTTTTAAATTTGTGTTTTTAATTTTTTTTTAAAGCAGTTTGATGCATAGAATCACCCCATTTTGTCCCGAACATCCTGAATGAAATTGTTTCATACTGGGATTGATGTATAAGAATGACAATGCGAACCTCTTAGACAAAATTAAACTTATTTTTTCTCCTGCAGGTGGACCTTGTGAACGACAACCTATATGAATGGCACGTTCGCCTACACAGAATCGACCCAGACAGCGAACTCGCCAACGACATGAGGGAGTTGCGTATAGCAAACATCTTACTGCATCTCATCTTTCCGGACAACTTCCCATTCACTCCACCATTCATGCGTGTCATCGAACCAAGAATAGAGAAAGGATTCGTGATGGAAGGTAAGCGAATTTGGACAAAATGACCCATTTTTATTACATTTTTTCAGCTATTGACAATACTAAATCCAATAATTTTGTCAATACAATCAATAATCGGAAATGAATAATTATATTATAATTTGTCTAGACTGTGTCTATTGCGCTATTTTTATTGTTGTATTTTTATATTTGTAACATTTCTAATTTCACTATTCTATAACTGACTATTCGTTTTTAAATTTTGTATATCTGCATTTTTCATTTATACCTACTTAGTTATTTTAGCGGCTTAAATTATTTTTAAAAGATCTTATATTTTTTATTATAAATTTAATTATTAATTGTTTTAACAATTTTGAAAAATACCAATACTGTACATAAATGAATTGTACTAGTGTATCATATAAGGCGAATCATGTAACATTGATTGGACAGTAACAACAGTAGGGGGACTCCTAACAACTGGCTTAATTTTTTTTAAAAAGCACTCAAATGAGACTAGTGTTGGAATTCGTACTATAATTATAGTATTTGTACTATAATTTCATGCTGTGTACTATATATATCCTATTGCGAGGTTGAAATAGTATGCAAAAATACTATAATTCATTTTCTATAATGACCGATCTTGTATTAAATTGGAATCATTATTAGACAGAATTCAATACAAGATGATCAACTAGACAAATATTCAGACAACCAATTAGTGTTGCAAGCACTGAAAACTTCATCATTCCATCAAAAAAAGTTGGCCGAATATGGAAAAAGGACAGTGGAATTCGAAATGCATAGTTATAGCACAGTATACCAGACAGTAGCTTTTCTTAGAACAAATTTGAAATCGAAGCGAATATGGTCGCCAGATGTCCGCTACTCGGCTCCAAACGTTCGAAAAATTTACCAGACTTTATCTGCGCGTAACGCTAACCAAAGGCGTTCGTCGAGACGTACCCCTCTGCCCACATTCCTCGCACACTCTTCCCGCAATGTCCTGTAGCTCGAGAGTAAAGCTACTGTTTGGTATACTGTGGTTATAGTTAATACGTGATTGCTATCCAGTGGTTTTTTAAATAAAATTCACTCTCTTTCATCAAATAAAGTTTCTTCGTTCCGGAAATGTTAATAAAACGGTGGATAACTTCTTTCCAGGTGGTGCGATATGCATGGAACTCCTCACTCCGCGGGGCTGGGCCAGCGCTTACACGGTGGAAGCAGTCGTCATGCAATTCGCTGCGTCTATAGTAAAAGGCCAAGGGAGGGTCGCGCGGAAAATCAAAGGCGCTAAGGATTTCAGCCGCAGGGCGGCCGAGGAGTCTTTCCGGTCGCTCGTCAAGACGCACGAGAAATACGGATGGGTCACACCCTCGCTGAGCGACGGCTAAAACTCGATAAATTTAAAAACACTACAGTAGATTTTGCAGAATACTCCATAATGAAATGATCTCAATGTACAGCGCCATTTTTGTTGCGGAGCATGTTTGTTTGCAGAATCGACTTTGACGGTCCATCAATGAAACCAATTTCAATGCGATGTGCTCATATTGTTGCCAATTACGTTGTGATTTTTCAACAGAATATAAAATAGAATATCGGTACTTTTGAAAAGTGCCAAAGTAGCGTAAATATAATAATGAGGCTCAATTTACGAGACCGGCGGTCTCTTAAATTTAAATTTATATTTATGAATTTTACGACTCTTTAGAAATGTAGACCCTTTTAATTCTGTGCCATTCTGCTTTGAGCTATACTACTTAAATGCATTTTTTAAAAATGATCTGGGTGCAAGCCATTATAAATGCGCAAAATGGGTGTAGCGTATGGAATACTTCAGTTATCATTTAATTCGTGAAATTAGTTGGTGTATTCAATATTATATTATTACTACCATAGATTTTTGAAAACGTTTATGTAGAATGTATACCTAAATTACCTATCGTGTCATTGTTGTGTAAGAAATGAGATTTTAAGCATTCCACTCTTTTAATGTGAAATACACACCATACTTATGAGATTTTTAAATATTAGAAGTACAGTCAACGCATTCCTTAAACAGAACTAAAAATGCGGCTGCTGCGCGATCGAAAAATCAGTATCCTTCCGCTTTAAGCTGCATCTTCCTTTCTTCTTCTTCTCGTTAATTTGTATTATTTAACTCCTTAGACCAATGTCCGTACATTAGCTTTTGAATTATAAAATGTTACAATTTAAGAAATTTATTATTGTTGTAATTAAATTTCCGTCCGTATCAAAAGAAGTCCCGTCGGAGATATCCACCGAATTTATCCACGTTTTACAGTCACAAAAAATATTATTTCATAAGATATCCCGCGGAGACTTTTATGTGATGCCTTTTAAGGCTTTATATTATTTAAATAACTCCTTTGTTTTGATTGATGTTAGCGGTTAATCACACAAAAGTAGCGATAAAAGGCTTTAGAGTGCCCAGGTAATTATAGTAGAGTTGTAAATTTGGATGCAGGGATGTCAGTTCTTCCTCACTAGTCGACGCCAAAGAAGTTCAAGGGGAAGACATACTATTAATTTAGGCCAGCCGTTTGTAAAACGTAACCCCGATTTAGCCTCCAAAACTTTTAAAAAGTTATGCTCGGTCTGGTCACTGTGTATGTATAAAATCTATATAATAATAATTATTATTGATGTATATTAAAAACTAAACGATGTAAAGATGTGCAGATTGTTTTATTCGGGAAATTATTTGGGGTAAGTAGTGTGATATTTCAGTTTCTTTGACTCAGAATTTCTATTGATTTATTTAAAGCAAGTATATGTTAGCACAGTATAAACTAGTATATAAGACATTGGTACTACAAACCCTGATCATTGATTATACATGGTATTAGATTGCTCAATGCCATAATATGTTTTGGCAACCTTTCTGCACTGGCGACATACAGGTGGTGCTTATTTCATTGTCCGGCGAAACTAATGGCAATTTATTTCGCCATCCCTATAATAACATTGACGATGAATGATTTTTTATGAATTACTGATTAATTATAAAACCCATTATGTAACAAATAATAACGTTTAATTATTAGTGCCATTTACAGAATTTTTTATATAGGCTGATTACATAACAGAAATAATATGGAGAGATAATCAAAAATTTGTACTAGTGGTCTTTTGGGATATTTGATTCCCATGAAACAGTTAATTCTACAATAAGTATCTTCTGAGATAGAGATATATCTCGAGATAGAGATATATATCGAGACCGAGAGAAAATAAATCTTCCGAGATAGAGAGTATAGAGTTATATCTGGACGGAGGGATGTGCATCCGAGACTTTCAGGGAATTTGTACTGCTTAAAGACCGAATCAACCTCCAGAATCCAATCTGAAGCTTTCTCAATTATTGAGAAAGGTTTTGTAGTTAAATGTTTGTTGCCTTTAGAGCCATCCCGCACAAACTGTATTGGGGGTTTGGAGGATACTGTCAAACCCTTGTTGGCACGTGCCACTGAGAGGCTAATTACCTCGCGAATAACAGCAAGAACTTTGTCATGGCGGTAAGTGTACCGTCCTTGATTTAAGGCCACCTTGCAGCCAGCTAGAATATGTCTAGCTGCGCAAGGGGTATTGCTACAAAGAGAACAAGAACTATCCTCGGCATAGCTCCAATGAGCGAGGTTACTGGGGTCTGGAAGTGTATGCTGAAAGGTATTCAAATAAAATTTTAGCATCTCTGGCGTCCAGTCATACATTACATTCCATTACATTCCAGTGCATTGGAGATGGAATGCAAAAGTCCCCAATTGTTGTCCAATCATTTTGGCATTGAAGGCCAATAGCATGAGCCATACTATTGCTGTCGTAATCTCCCCGCAAGAGAGACTTCTTCAAGTCCACATCGCTCATGGTTGTACTGCCATACTCCAGACCAGTGCCATTCTGGCTGATTCCAGTAAGAAACTTTTTGTGGAAGTCTACGCGGGCTTGTAGATCATTTGAATCACTATGGCCACTTATTACGTGCTTCGATATTGCCGGATCTTTGGAATTGCACAGAATCGAATTTTTGGTTATTCTGGAGTTGGCGTAGAGCAGAGAGGGCGGTTTTAGCGCTAGCCCAAAATTTTGTTTGGACCTGAAGAGTCGAGGGGTCAGCTGGTTTGGCTAAGGACAACCAGAATTTTAAACTAGCTGTCACCAGCACATCTAGAAGGGACAACTTGGGTTGTCGACTACAGCGGGCGAGCCCGTAACCACAGGAAGTTTTAACGATTAGTCATTCTATCTCCCTGCAGTGAGCGTAGAAGACTTGGGACAAAACAGTCCACCGTCTAGCTACGCCACAACCCGTAAGAGACCAACGCCTTAACCGCGAGATAGCCAGTAATGTTACCTGGCGGGCAAACACTCGCGCCCTTACTTCCAATTGTGACCAGATTTCTCCGGTCTCTCGATTGGTTCCGAGTTCGAGGTCGCTTGCGCGGTCCTCTCCCTTACGAAGGGGTGAAACGGTGTATACCGAATCCATCGCGGACCACGGCGTCCTTTGCCCGGCTCTTCACCCAGGATCGGATGGCTGATGGTCATTTCAAGAGCAGTCGCCGTAAGGTCCGCAACCACCCCCGCTCTATAGGAAACAGTACAGCTTCCAGACTCCCCCGACTATTAGTCAGAGTGCATAATCGATTGGCTTGCGCCGCACGGTGCGCAGACCGTCCAGGAGCGCCAGAGGTTTGATTCCCAGGGGAAGCTGACCAAGGCCAGAGTCCTACCCAGGTTCGCACCTCCTGCGTGGAGGCCGTCGGATGGGTGTTGACCCATGAGTGTGACCGACCCTGAACAGAATGGGTCTTCGTGGCCAACACAGCATGGGCCCATTAACTCCCATCTAGAAGGGACAGTTGGGTTTTGGTAAAATCGTAAATAAGAAAGGGCCATGACAAATGTGACGTTAGATAATCGTCATAGATCCAGGCCTTACGAGGGCCAGAAATTAGCAAGGCATCTATTTTTGCCAGGCAACTTTTGAAGTGCTCTATAACATGATCGCCAGAGACGTCTTTTCCCTGATGGGTGATTTTTCTGCTGAATTATTGAGACTGGCCGTAAATAATTTTAAAATCTACTACTTGCATACGTTTTAAGTGACAAATAGCAAGAGTAACTTGGATGATGCTAGTACGAGCACGCGGCTTAACGAGCAGTTAAAGTCCTCCCGCTGGCAAGACATCGGGTAAGTACAGACCAAACTTCCTTAGGATGGCCAAGCTAAACACCACTCCTCTTAGCAGTTTGAACATGTCACAAAGTGCACATATACCTCCGTAGGTGAAGCGAGATATACCCTAGTAAAAGATGAAATCAGTAGGATAGCAGGATATAAGAATGGATAGTACCCAAAATCAATTTCAGTGGAGAAACCTTTGAAAAAGTTTCTGTGTTTTTTCCAGGTTGATTATATAGGCACTCTCTGGCGGACTCCAAGTCGTTACAATGGAATTCACTTCCACTCGATTCGTTACAATGGAATTGAATAGATGCTTAAGCCCGCTTATGCCTAAACCGCTTTAGCTTCGCAATATGAAGCCCAACAGCTTAAAAGACGTCTCCGCCCGCAAAGCCACGTGATCAAAAATCACCTTCAGGTCCTTCGAGGGGATTTTTGATCACCTGTGGGGGTGATCAGTAGGTGATGATTACGAAAACCATCACATAATGCGCATACTAGTGTTGGAAGGGATTATCAGACCTTGGAGTAAGTCATAAAGGAACTTTTGCTGCAGCTCCACTATACGGTGTCAATATCCCACTGAAACAAGCTAGTTCAGTTTTCCATAGTTATATTTTTTGTAATTAAGGCAAATTACTTGTTTCCCCTTGCAAGGGGACATTGAACTGTTTAAATATTTCACTTGGACAAGTTTATTTATCCAAAATCTACCTATCCTAAGACTAAACTACTTGTATATGATTGAAGTCAGATAATTTAAGAGAAAATGAACACATTTGTGAGTTTTGCAGTCAGGAGATTCGCCTACTATATCACTTCGTCTCTTTATGACAAGTTTATTTCAGATGTTAGCGAGCCGGACACATATATTTATGGCAGGCAACATAAGGTACCAAATAATAAGTAAATATGCCTTAGAAAATAGTTTTAATTATTCGCTTTAAAGGTAATATTTAAGACAAGTGAGAAACATAAATACACAATCGAAACATCCTTTATCTTATCCGATCTCCACCGCGCAACGCCAGCACGAGATGGAGCACCGAGCCGCCCTGCACTTTGTAATCCTGCGCTGTCTTCTCATCATTCCTGCGGACAAACAGATAATATAATCAATGGCGTGCATTGAGTTTGAGGGTTAGGGGCGGTGAGATTAAATATCACTTTTATTGAATTGTTTGATGATTTCTTCTGAAATGGTGACAACTTTGGAACAAAGATATAAATAGACTTATGGATGGAAATTAATCAAGCAGTCAATGTTGGATCTTTCACAAAAGACAATAAATTATTATTATGAATGGGAGGACAGTGGGAGGGTTTTTTGTTAATATGGAATTTGCATTTTTAATACTGTCGACAGAATATGTTCACGTTTTTCCATTTAAAAAACACACTGAATAGATAAGGACTACAAAAAAGAAATGAAATGTCATTGTTTAAAATTTTAGGTCTTAACCCGTTGAGTATGAGTCAACCAAATCTGGTCGCGAAACAATTATCCGTTGAGTACGAGTCGACCAAATCTGGTCACGCGTTTTTTTCACTTCTTTGACGTTCTCATATTTATACATAATTATCTAATTGTTTTACAAAATAATATTTCAATATTCTATATTCGAAATTTCAATGCAATCATTGTGCAGTTGTTCTTTTTATGATTGGTGTAGTAGTTTCGTAGTTATAGTACTTTAAGTCGATGTCGCCGAAAATCCTGCAAAAGAGACAGATGCATCCATGAAAATACCCATTTACTCCAAGGGTTAACAGAACGAAGAAACAACCTAAAAAGAAGAAGCCTTCTAAAAACAAATGGTGGTGCCGCTATCTACCGTTTCACTTTGTAATACTCGGCAGTGACGCAGCGAAGACACAAACCCCTGTCTTTATTGCCAAATTCCTCTAAGCGAAGGCTAGTTGTAGTTTAAACGGTTCCGACCAGCAAAAAAAAAATATTCTGGTCAATGTAGACGTATTACAAAGAAACTTACAAAATTGACTATTTTAACCACGAATTTTATTAAAACACTAAAAGCATGACTGGATTATTTATAAAGGCATCATGGAATATATGCACCGATGCAACTTTATGACTCATGGTGCGGGGTGTAGTACTAGTGGACATGCTGAAATGTTCTGTCTCATGGGAAAATGACCATATTCGATGCCCGTCTGATCAAGGTTAACCCCTCGAGGCCCGCGGTTTTATTTTAATGTGTGCCTTACGGCCCGTAAGAAATTCGCAAGTCTCAAAAAAAAGATGGCGTTTCAGAAAAAAAACGATTACTCCGAAACTGTCACACCGATCGTCTAAAAAAGACCTGTTTTATGTTCCTATTCGGCCTCGCCTGGCCATTTCGGGCCGTCTGGGGTTCGACGGTAAATATCAATTCTGGACGTTTCGGGCCGTCTGGTACGCGAGGGGTTAAGAGTGCAGCGTCCGTCAATGTCCACGATTCCACCCAGTAGAGCAGAGCAGAGAATATGCAGCATCACATTTGGTAGATATACTTTTCTTAAATTTATTAAGTATGGGCAGAATGACTGAAATTAAAATTAGGAGAATAAGGATAGAGACAAACGTATAGGAGACAACACTCCCTCGTTGGTGTGCACACTTGTCCCAAGCATGCAACGTATATATGGCATCAAAAGCTGCTGTCACTACTCAGAATGTGCACTTCTATTGTGTACAACTGATGTACAATATGTTTTATTATTCTGAGAGTGTTTGAGAATGATTTACTCAGTTTGTCATTTTTAAAGAAATATGCTGCACCACAAAAACAAAAAAAGATATTGGATTATGAGATAAATAGACAAAGAGAAAAGTTTGGATAATACCACACATTAAGAATAAAATTGGAATATGATGTCTTTTTTTCTCTGCACATGCGACGACGTTCTATGTGTGTCTGAGGCATTGTGAACGTAAGTTCTAGAAACACACGGGTGCACTTTCCCACGCAGATCTGGAGATCGCAGGTCGACGTTGCCTGGGACACCTTTCGCAGAGTTGCAAATGAAAAGTACGTTTCTAAGTCATCTCTTTCATGCGAATTCAAGGGTCCAGATGACATAATGCGTGGCATACGTTGCGTACGTAGGACCAGTCTGTCTTTGCCTTACAACACATAATATCTAAGTGAGCATAAAAAAGCACCGGTTGTAGCACAAAAGTTCAAATTCTCTGAAGAAACTCTAACCCAACTAATTCTCACTGCACAACTGTAGCGCCGCAGCAAAGTACCATTAACGCAGGAAGTTCCTACACCATGTATGTACTTCAAGTATTTTGTAAGGTCAAATAGTATATGTACATACATTTGCTTGCCAGAAAAGATGAGTCGCTGCTGCTGCGGAGGAATTCCTTCCTTTTCCTCTACTCTTTCCTTGATTCGCTCCACTTTATCGGTCGGTTCGATATCGATTTCAATCTCCTTCCCCGTCAGGGTCTGCAAAACGAAATTATAAGAGTAAAGAACTGAATCACTTTGTGCACATGATCTTACAACACGGTGATCACCTTCACTTTGATTAGCATGTTGAACGGATTTAATATGCCTAGTAAGTAAAATAAATGATAATTCTTCGCGTAAACCGCTGATTGCTGGCCTAGCGAGGACGAACAAACACGAAAAACCCACGAAAAACCGATATCAGCCCGCGTCGTGATCAGCGAATAAAGACCGGCACTTGTCACTTGTCATGCATTGGGCGCGTTCAGAATCTAGAAGGGATTTGCCGATTCGCTGATCACAATCGCTGACTAGGTCGGAGCAGTTGATGAGTAGAAGTAGTTAGAAGAGTAAGTTCCTATGTTAATATAATGCATGTTTAAAATTTTGAAGGTACGCCAGATTTTCAAACCGGTTCAACAATGTAGTTGTCGCGGAAACCAATGTAGTTGTCGCCTGTCGGAAATTTTGTTTCAGATCGTTTGTGTCCCTGAACGCAGGAAAATAACCATAACCAAAGGTTTATTCAAACTAACCCATACAAAGCAGGCATGGCGTTCCCAAAATAATTCTACCTAGCCAGTACACCAGGCAAACATTCTACTTGGCGGAGCTACTTTGTCACACGAATAAATTTAAATAATTAGGCTTGTTATCATTACATTAACTTGTTACCGTTACACAGTGTACTGTGCTATGACACATAAAAATGTTTTAGTTGGAAATAAACAATAATTAATTTATCTTGAAAATTTTGTCAATATGAAACACATAGATCGCTCTTTTGCATTATATTTATAATATCATTTTGAATAAAAATATTAACAAAGTGTTGACGATGACTATTAAAAAAATGTTGTTTAAAATCTTACAAATAACGTTGTAGATGAGATTTTGAGTCAGTGGTATTTTTTCTACACATCATAACAGCGCTGTATAAATCTTACAAATAAAGTTGTAGATGAGATTTTGAGTCAGTGGTATTTTTTCTACATATCATAACAGCGCTTCAGGAAACGTTTAGTTGGCGAGCAGATTTCCTACATACAATACGCCTCTTGGGAGATGGTACTGAAACATGTCTTACCATTCTCACATTACTGTGTTGCAATATAATATTTCTTCGCAAAATATTGAGTCGACTCTTTTCGGCCAAACTGTACCTGACACAATTTATATTATCAATCTTATACTTTAAAAAAACATTATTTCCTCATAATTATTTTTGTTTTTAAGCTATTGCATAGCTTTTATCGCGGGCCTAGGCCAGCGCGGCGACCGAATGAAGAAATTTCTTAACGAAAATTAATGATTTTAAACTGATAATTACGTCTAAACGAGTACTGCTTACGATTCGAAAAAAATATATGTTAAACAAGAACATTTTCCTAATATTCTTAGCTTTGAATATTTTAGATTTTGTTTATATTACATAGTGTAATTAATTTGTGAAATTAGGTCTAACCGAACACAAAAACGACTACTACGCAAATACTATCTGGCGTATTATTATGAAACCTGCACCATTTTAAAGATAATTTAATTATCTATCTTTTTATCTACGATTTTTTTCGAATAATTCGGTTTTTTTGCTTTATTGAATAAAAAAATCGTGCGCGGCGCTCTATCGAAAGACGTTTAAATTATTCCGAATCATTTGCTTCCGCAGCCGCAAATGATTCGGAATAATTTCAACGTTTTCCGATAGAGCGCAGTTATCTGATATCAGAAAAAATAAAATAAATAAATAATTATAATTGCATAAGCTGTTAAAAAAATGCTATGCAATAGCTTTACCGTGGCAGTCCCCGAGTGCCACACGTATGTTTTATTAGTTTATGTCTTAGTTTAGACGTTATTTGTTTAATTTCTATTTAATATTTTCATAAATTGATTGAGTAATTCGATTTTTAAAAGCATTCAGAATCTAGAAGGGATTTGCCGATTTTTAAAAAAATTCGGGATATTTAAAAGCAACGCTGAAAATCATTTATGTAAATTTATTAACAGTTGGTAGTCAATGTATTAAAACCATGGATTATAGTTGCTGCTGCCGCTGCGTTTCAAGCATTGACAGTCGGTTATGGTTTTGGTTTCATTGGTTATGGTTTCAAGAGTGACAGCAGTGACAGTTGTTGTTTGCATTTGCCGCGTTTAGTATTTAAATTAGTTTAAAAATGTCTCTCAAACAATTGAAATGCCTTCTCGATGTTAGTGATTGTGAATCAAATCAATTCTTCGACGATATTCTAAGCAGTAAAAATAATCAGGCGAATATTGATGAAACAACAGTACGCGATTTCTTACAAAGTTTAAATAGTGATATTGAGAAATGTGGTGCAACGGTGCGGTGGAAATATACATGCAATATTCTGTACTGTCTGGCGTGTGTAGCGCGCGAAAATACAAACGAATTGTGTTCCGTGAAAGATGAGAAAATAGTAAAAGATGCTTTAGAGTTCGTGATATCCTTGGGTGTGATTCCATCAATGATTCCAGGGATTGGGACTCCGCTTAACGAGAGATCTAAACATGCGAATCGACTAACTATGGAAGAAGTTGGAGTTTTGGAAAAGTATCACCGTTTAACTGTGTGTACGAACGTTTTGCATATTCTATGGAGTGTGGAGCGGATGAGAAAAGTTATTTTCACGTATTATTTGAGCGATTATTTAGCGGCCTTGATACAGCTGTGTTTCGCACCGCTTAAAAAGCCAGACGGTGAGATGATTACTTCTGAGATTTGGACACAGCTGCAATGCGATCGAAAGAAATACAGCATAATATTCAAGAGTATTGTAACAACGGCGTATCAACCGAAAGTGATTCGAGAATTGATGATGATTCAAGCGTCGACGAATCCAAAACCGCCTGCGTTTTTAAGAAAAGCGCTGAGCGCAGAACTGAGTGAAAGATTAATGGCGAAAGATGGATTGAATAATCTTGTAAAATGCTTCATTGACAATAGTGATTTTGATAGCGGCGAGCAATGGCGCTCGATTGATATAATTTCCAGATTAGTAGCAATTGATCACACTGCGAATTTCATTCAAAATATTTGTCATCAAATAAATGAAGCGGTTGACAGTTCGACAAATGCGGTTGTTTATGCAGCGTGTATAAACAGTCTCTGCAATACACATCTTGAAAATAAATTCGTGGCAACAATGCGAAACAATCTCTTTCATCCATTTAAAATCAATACTTTGAAGGATGGCCATCAAGCACCTGGTGTTCTTCTATTATCGCCATCCGATGTCGAAAGCAGAATATCAATCATTTATAATTGTTACACACTTCCGAATATGGCTCATTTAAATTGGTCGTTTTTGAGTGATTCTACATATTCTTTATTTCAATTTTTTCTTAAAATGAAACATGATAACCCGCAGCGGATTTCACTCGCTGATTTACTTTCCAGATTTTTAATGACGCTGAACACTTCAGATTTAAATTCACATTTAGACTGCATTTTGCTCGGACTTTCTAATAAGACTAAATTGGAATTATATTGTGATTTTGCTGAAAGCGATCTCGGAACTCAAATCAAAAACGCTTCAGAAATATACGAACATCCTCTGGAATTAGCGCTCGATGGAATAAACGAACTTTTAAGAATTTCAAAATTGAAAGCTCTGACCATGTCGATTTTTAAATACGCTTTAGAAACACTTTGTTATTTCGAAGACTCGTCCACAGCTCCATCAGTAGATTTACTAGACTTTGAAGAAGAAACGCCTAATCTCCTCAACTGGCATTCGAGCTGCCACATCATTTTATTGAAATTGCTAGAAAATCTATCCTCCTCCGAAGAAATTATACAATGTCTAACCGCTGATCCGACGTGCATAGTAACATTCGTACAGTCGTTGTTACGAAAAATCGCACAACCGAAATCGAGCAACGAAGACTGTTTGATCATCGCTCTCGTTTTATTAACCACCGTCTTATCCGCATCAAAAGAAATCGAAACCGTGAAGAAATCATTTGAACCGATCCGCAAAGAGATGGCCGCAATCGAAAAAATTACTAACCGCCCCGAAATAAAACTCCTTGTGAACGAATGCTTGAATTTAGTATCGGAAACGGATGAAACGTCTACGAAATCAACACCATCAAAACTAGAAGATGCACTTGAGCATCTTTACGATCCTCTCTTGCCTGTGAGAGCGCATGGTTTAATGGAAATCGTAAAATTATTTGAAGCAAAGGATCCGGAGACAATTACGAAGAGGCATTACATTCTGTGCATTTTTCAAGTACCTATATTTTATTTTATATGTATTTTATGAAAGATATTATAACAATTTCAAAATTGCAGGAAAATCTCAAAAATGACGATTCATACATGTACCTAACAGCGATCAATGGACTTGCGGCTTTAGTGAATGCTTGCACTGAAGATGTACTCGAAATTCTTACAAACGAATATCTCTCTACGAACGATAAGCGAATTGTGTCATCTGGAGAGGTTCAAACGTCTGTGGAAATAAGAATGAAAATCGGAGAGGTGCTCGTGAGAGTGACGAAAGCTCTTGGTGAGTATTATGATGATTATAAGTTGGGAAATATATAATAATAATAAAAGCTTTTTTCAACAAAACGGTGAGCTTATTGCCGCAGGTGACATCCTACAGCTAACCTATAATAACTTAAGAGCATTGTTTGCATAATAGATACTAACTTAAATTGAAGTCGGGCCCACAAGAAGAGAGAAATAGCAATATCAAAGGCACAAACACGTAGGACGCTTATTGCAAGCACGATCTGACAAGTGATATAAATTGTATGTCAAGATTTTTTTTGTATTCAAGTAGGGTGCTAGTCAAGATTTTTTTTTTTCGTAGACTAATATTTAAGGAGATTGAATTGTAATGTTAGTGTATGCCCGTCTCAAAACTACATGTTCAGCGAGTGTATGTGTTGGTGTTAGAGGGCTCACAATATATTATGACATGAATTAAGATACTTGTTAAGAGTTACATTATTGTAAAGATAGCACTAGTGTGTGATGTGATATAATAATATTATAATATAATAATTGAAATTCGCTTAATACCATCACAAAAATAAAATAATGAAATATAAAATATTCACAGAATCTTAACATGAGCTCTGCATCCCCAGCTTCATCATAACACTCCCACTCATATACACTTACAATTTTCTTAAACATAATTCAACTCAACCTCCCCCCCCTACCTTCCATAACTCTACGACGGCCAGATAGACAACGAAGTCTAAGCCAATAAGGTTCCATTTGTATATGGAGCCCTAAAACATTTATACAATGTATCGCTTTTATGTTTTAAAAAAAAATAAAATAAAAGAGAAATATAAAATTATTGAAAAACCAAAATTTCTCAGCCTGTGCTATGAAATCTGGATCGTTGCGTTAATTGAACCGACGATTAACGACAAATAATTTGGCCGCCAAAACCCATCCCAAATAGCAATTTTCCGGAAGCAATAGATTGTTTTATTTTTATTCTCTCTTCGGTGGGCTTGACCTTATATGATAAGATCTAAGATTGATATATGAATAAATAGGTAAGTAATACTAACTCTCTAACTCTACTAAGAATCTCTTTGTGAGCACACATTTGCACCAAAATAAACAGATTAGCCAATAAGATGTGACAGTATTAAGCGGAAATGAACGGGAAGCGAACGAAAATTTATGCAAAAGATTTCTGTCTGTTCTTGAATCGTCTCTTATACACGGGTTTCGGCTAAACAATCCAGAGACCGGCTCCAAGTGCAGTGAAAAATAATGAGATGATATCACCGCTGTAGACAACGATAGAAAGCATAAAGTTATCTTCAGATCATAGAGGGCGACCATGAGCCGATAATGTGGTCTGACGCCCTCTAAGATCTTAAAGAATAAGCAAAGAACTCTCGATGTCTCAGTCAGTGATGCTTCTCTCTGAACTCTCTTCATATAATGTATATGAAAATGTCGTAAAACCTGACACATGGTAATCTCGCTCTCCTCCGGGAGGATATTCTTTAGCCGATTCAAAATGTGTGAAATCGGCTGAAGAGTTTGCTGTGTATCTCCCTAATATAAGGCTGCCATGAGTCAGAAAATCGTCTCATGGCAGCCCCATAGTCGGTTTAGAAGTCTTTGAGAGCATTCTTTGTGTTTGGACTACTTATGTGTCCTCGAATCTATCTGAAGCTTGCTCAAAATAAATGAATAGAATCATTTTGCTA
Organism: Micropterix aruncella; assembly: GCA_944548615.1. Classification (NCBI taxonomy): domain Eukaryota; kingdom Metazoa; phylum Arthropoda; class Insecta; order Lepidoptera; family Micropterigidae; genus Micropterix; species Micropterix aruncella. Next base: position 7,428,403 of record OX155951.1, read on the forward strand.
TCTAATTACCTTCTAAACTCACCGAGTTGATATTTAACCTATGCATTTTCTGTTTGTCTAGGTGAAATGGCTCCGGTTCACAAATCAGCATTCCTAAACACGTTCCTCATCAGCTGCAAGGACAGTGATTTTCTTATCCGCGCTTCTGCACTATCGAACCTCGCTGAAGTGTGTCGCGTATTGTCTTATAAACTAGGCAACATCGTTCATGAGGTAGCCTTGGAATCAATATCATAAGAGCTGAATGAATGAGGATTGTATAATATGGTATACTATATTTGTTGATTTCAGATTCTATTATGCGTGTCTTCCGTTATCGAGACTGATAAATCGCCTGAATGCAGACGCGCAGCAGTTATGGTAACATCGAGTCTGTTGAAAGGCCTCGGAAGAGACGCATTGATATTCCTGAAAGAAGAGTTGCTCCCGCTTTATCGTACGCTTAAGCGAATCTACAGCAGCCACAACGAGGAGGATGTCATCCGATTGCATGCGCAGCTCGCTTTGGAAGAATTGAATTCGTGCGTCAAAGACACCCTGCTGCCTGAATTGAAAATGGAGAAACGTATATTCATTTTGGACAAGTGAATAAAAACGAAGTGTTTGTTTTTATTTTTGTTTTATTACACACGATCCGTTGAATCTGTCCTCTTTGGCGGTGTGCGAATTATCACATTTTTTTATTGATGATAGGTAATTAAGTACTTAAAGCATAATTTAGCATAACTTAATATGTAGGTATAATTGAGGCCACCAGAACCAGAGTGGCCCAAGTGACATTTTGGTGATTTTGAGTTTAATGCAAAAATCCATATAAAAAAACATTGTTTACAATTCCGCCTAAAATCTTCAAGAAATCATCAAAATAAAAACTATACTACTTTTTTTTGCTATGTTCACTTAAGATTTCCCTTTAACTATTTTGGCCCATATCCACAAAAATGATTTTTGCATTTGGGCCACTCTGGTTCTGATCGCCTCAATTATAGGTGAATTTCTTAAATATATGTAATGTAAAATCCATATAATGCAAATCTGATAGAAGGCCCTTACTGTTCATTATTTTCGAATGCGACATTATAGACTGACCATGATAAAAAAAGCCCTAAGGCTAAAGGGGGAACGCCGAAGTTTGATCGCCCAATCAAATGAACGTGACAGTGCCTTATTAGGTGCCTTATTGTCTTATCAGGTGACTTATTGCCTTAGTGACTTATCAGGTGCAAAGCGATAAACAAGTGTTAAATGCGAAAAACAGTTTCGATGCTGAATCCGCAGACTGCATGGGAATACAATATAATAATATGCTGAATGTTGCTGATTATATTCCATACTATATGCCCATTCCCATTTAAGATCATTTCTAATTTGTGTTGCTCCAATTGAAATGCCTTTATAATCTTTTGTCTTTATATTATTTTAGATACTATTAGATCATGTAAATACATTTTTTATACTCTTACAAAAACTATTTTGAGAAAGACTGTCTGCGACTTTTTAAAAACAGTCAAAGTGGAAATACAGTTTGTACTATGTGCCGTACACTAAAAGCAATAATATCCATTTCTATAAATTAGAAATTCATAGTTAGTGGTATCGGTGGGCGACACTATTTGCAAATACCACAATCTTTTACAAAAAAAAATAATAATACAATGGTACAAAATGTAATATATTATAAGAGCAATAAATATGTATCACTGGTTTAAATCATTGACTCCATTTTACTCCGATAGAATGGATGTAGATTGTAGATTAACTTTATTCCAAAACAACTTTCCAAAGCAGCAATGAGAACAAATATCTATAAACCCACATATTTTTTTTTCATGGCCTATAATAATTTTTTTTAATGCTTAGTAGATAGTCAGTCAGATCAGTTGTATGCGCTACGGAATTTCCAGTGGAGTCTTTGGGTAATCTCATGCAAGCCAAAATTTCCCCCCTCACAGGTGTCAAACCTACCCCATTCGAAACATAGGCAGGTTTTCTTTTGCGTGGTCCACCTATAACCTCTTCAGACTAGATATTATACAATCATGATTGGATTCTATTTGTATCTGATTTTGTTTTCCTACTTTTTTAGAATACTGCAATACAAAAAAAATGATCTAACCGTAAATTTTAAGTATTCCCATATTTTTGGACTTCAGTATGCCTTCTAATTGTAGAATTTTATCAATACAAAGAAAGCAGGACTGGCCCCCTTCGATCCTTCTATCAGATATACGCACATATAGAATCTATTCTAAATTTTCTGATATCCTTTAAGCATCTGTGGCATTGTCAGTGTGTCTTCGCCCTTGTCTTGGCTCTCCTGATTCCGATAAGCTGATTGAATACACCGATCCGGTTTCGGATCCCTCTCTAGCCGGCCCGCATATGCAATCTTCCGGTCGTTTAGCGTTGCATCTAGGAGGTACAGGCATGTTAACATCGAAGCTGGAGGGTGGCCTCGACGAAATCCTGTATATCAGCAGGCCTATTGCAACAACTCCTGCTAACACTAGGAATACTACGAGTACAACTTCACTCGCAATACCTGCAAAGAAAAGAAAATGAATTCAATCAAACGGCTAGGCTTTCTAACCAGGATGTCTTCGCTTTCTATTTTACTGCATATTAGAAATATAAATATATTTATTGTCTAAATTCTGGTGTTTCTCATAATTACTTGTAAGAGATTGTCAATTTTTACTTATTTGGTAAGAGTGTAATGTTAAATTAGTTGATATCATTTTTGCTCTTGCTTACCTATGATGGAAATAATAAATAATTCCTAATAATTATAATAAAAGGAAATTACAAAAAAAACTAAATAATCAAAAAACCGTTTTTTAAAACGTTGAAAAGGCTTGAAACAACAAAAGATATAGTATTGTCATAACTGAAGATGGCGTCCGTAGCCACGTTGACACCGGTTCTCCTCGTTGTTACCGAAGTTAAGCAGCGTTGGGCGCGGACAATATTGGGATGGGTGACCTCCTGAGTGTTTGACTATGTGATGCTACGAATGCCCACCTAGAAGATGGTGCCAATAGGCAACAAGGCGGGTTCCACAAAAAGGCATATGCCTTGTGGGTAAAAAAATAAAAAAAGAAATACAGGATCAAAAAATAATTGATCCTGGAATGTACGGAAATTAGAAGATAAAATAATTAAACGATATCAAAAATATTTTTTAAACATCCACTTAAAAAACATAAAATTTATATTAAATTCATAGTTTTCATAATTAAAAAAGGAATAAATTAAAAATCACCAATTATTTGATTTAACATTAAAATATCCTTAAAAAAATCGTATAAGATAAAAATAGAAATGTCTTCATTTAATATTCTTTCATTTAATCAATCATAAAAACAAAGTGTTGGATATTTAAACTACAATTGTCTTTATAAATTGGCCTCAATATAATTCTTACCAATTAGTACAATCTTACGACTGACCAGTAATATTACGACTCCCACAAATAAGGATTCATAGAATACCCATATCTTAGAGTCTTGGTCTAATTTTATACCTCCATCTAAATTAACAGAAGGGTAGTAAAAAGTCAAATCCAACTCACCGCCATCGGTTTCATCGGGGATTCGAGCCTCGAATCTCGCCGGTTGAACATCGTTCAAATCATTCGTACCATCTTCATAGGGTATAGCAGCGCCGGTATGCGGTTTGTATGTTTGTAAATTTGAACCTCCGGAAGGTAAATTGATACCAGCTCTCACGGTGAGTGTCTCCGGTTTGTAAGTGCACAGGACAAGGAATCTGAAATAAAAAACATTAGTAGGAAATAATATCCTTCAGTGCAGATTTACATTCAGTTACAGGCATCAGTGCTGGCACCGAGAACTGACTGACACTGTTTACATACAGCCAATTAGCTGTAGTTATTTCTTAAGGGTGTACTGAAATACACTATAGGGTGTAAAATGGGTCATTTACGGTAGTTAAAATTTTACACACGACGTCACGTCAACCTGCAATGCAGTACCAGCGACTGACTGGCTATTGACTTTGACGTTTAGACAAGGTCACTACCGCTGATGCGTGTGGTGGGGGTAGCGGACTGACTAAGCGGTGATATTGAACTCAACACTGACACGATAGCGCTGACTGAATTAAAATCAATTTACATGATGGCAATGGACAGTTCTTGTCTTGAGTTTGACGTCATCCGAGTTTGATTTCGTCTAGTAAATCAGCCTTTTGAGTCAGTTACAGGCGTCAGTGCTGGCGACGAGAACTGACATACTGTTTGTCAGGCAGCTGTAGGTACCTATTTCTTTAAGTTGTAGGCACGTTATTGAAGTCAGTGGGGAAAAATGGATCATTTTCGCTATTTAAAATTTTCCATACGAAGCGACGTCACTCTAGAACACAGTGACAGTGACTGACCACCGACTGGCCAAATACTGACTTCGGCGTTAACATGTGGTCAGTACTGCTGACGCATATGCTGTGGTGGGGGGAATCGAGGTCAGCACTGATACGACAGCGCTGTACTGACTTGAAATCAATGTATATGATGACAGTACCGATTCAGCAATGACTTGTTTTGAGTTTGAAGTCAGTAACTGACTCAATGTAAATCTACACTTACGTTAAGTGTTAAGTGCACTACACCTACTTTAAGTTATTGTACGGAAAATATTATTTACCTTCTAGTACTATGCGTCAATATTGGTAAGCTCTCTTGCACGATGACATATGTTGCGACAGTCGTATCGTTGACCTCGCTTCCGCACTCCTCATGGTCTATTCGAAGGGTGTAACTGTCACGGGCGCTCGTTGAATCACCATAGATGGAGCATCGTTCGACGATTGTATTGTCGAGGCGGTCGGTCGCCTCGACGAATATCCTTCCTCCGAAATAGGGGCCGGTGGACACTTCCACTTCGCTCGCGTGGGGTAGGCACTGGGTGGCTCTCGCTGAAACTAAATAAAAAAATGGTTTTGTCACTACAATACTTTCCGCGCAAGTAGCCAAGAACTGATTTTATCTGAATATTCATTTCATTAAAAAATCTATGAACGCCCTTTCTCGGCTGGTGGAGGAACCCGGTTAAGTTTCATTGCTACGCCTCAGGCGGCGCGGATCGTTTCACGGCTAAGGGCGGGTTTGTGCCAAAAGATAGAGTTAATATTCTGACCAAAATTTAACAATGTAATTTCAGCCCAACAAGGCATCTGTGTACCAAATTTCAAGTCTCTAAGTCTAATATTTCGAGGATGATATTATGTGACCTGCGCCCTTTGGTGCACCGATTTTAACCACAATCTTTTCAACTCTCTTTATGACCAAAAGATGCCTACATACCAAATTTCAGCTCAATCGTATTAAGCGTTTGGGCGCCATCGTGGAGGAAAACACAGCCACACACACACACATACACACAGAGACAGACTTTAACCCCTAGAGCCACAATTGGCCGATATCGGCCACAACACCATTCAGCGTGACGGCCCCATTTTAATTTTATTCTAATTTAATTTGTTTTATTTTATTACGTTTTATTATGTTAATATGTTTTATTTTAATTATGGCTACAGTGGTTTGGCAGTAATAAATGTTTTGGTGAGACAGTGTCATAATTCAATGTTTTTACTAACTTTTACAAAATTTTTTTGAGACATCAAATTGTCAATCGGCTGAGGGGCCGAGGCCTGAAGGGTTAATCTGGAAGTGGTCTTAATCGTCTCAGAGGGGCAAAATAGATATTTCCGTCTTCATCTCGATAAAATTATTTTGCACGTTCACAATACTTTTCCTCCTCGTTGGTTGGTGGGCCAGAAAAGTACACATTTTCTTTCCTCTTACAAAAATATTAATTTTATACTTACACCCTTTAGTAGGCACTATGATGCTCTTCCCTGATGCTCGAACATCTTTCTCCATCATTATTTGGTCGTAGGGGCGAACTTCAAATGAATATGTGGTGGCCATTCTCAAAGCTCCGACTCGAGCGCTGAAGGAACGTCCGTTTTTCTTCGCCCACTTGGAGCTCTCATCGATAACATCTACGATCTGAATAGAGGACAAGCTCATCAAAAATGGACTAAGCATTCTGTTAGTATGGTGTAAAGTTTATAGCCGGCGGTGGTCAACCTTATCGTGTAACGTGCTACTAATAGGATGTGTATGGATGGTGTTAGGAGGATTTAGTAAGCCCCTTCCGATGTTGCGTGCCGCAGGTGACTGTTTTTATATTAAGTGTTTCACATGATACAATATTTGTTGATTTAATTAATTAATTAATTAATTAATTTAATTAAACAAAGCATCTTTATCAATAATAGCCATATAAATTTACATGTATTTTTTTTAATATACACTGACGATATGTGTGTACTGCTGCTGCCCAAGTGCCAGGACTTATTCCAAGGCAGCGAGCTCTCTAGTTTTATTCGCACACATATTCAAAAAATATATATAGTGCCTTAAACATTACAGATTATAATTAATAATATCTAACTAATAATCGCATTAGGAAATATTTAAAATAGAATACGGAAAATATATAAACATCCTAAATAAAATAATCATAATCATACATAATCAACTACATAAGCAATCAACTACATAGTCAATCAACTACAGAGTGAAGAACAGACTAAGTCAAAAAAAGATTTGATGATTTGCAATTCGGTTTGTTGTGTAGAATAATTTCCTCTAAACTCCTAAAGTAAAAAAATCCAAAAGAAAAATATAACTTTTCTTTTCCAGTGTGTTGTACTGAATAACTCCTTGAAAAAAAATACCCGATCATCCCAAACATAATATATTGTGCCGACAGCAAGAGTAGGTAAACTACCCTCGAAAGCACATTCAGTGAAACCATGGTAATCTAATAAAGGAAATTGAACTGTTACGACAGATACTACTTCTGCATACCGTGGCTATGCAGAAGCAGTTTGCTGGTACCTTTAGTATCCGCTGTATCAGTTCCATCTTCCCTTAGATTTTTTGGTTTCAGATAGGAGAGCTTTCGAGAGCAGCATGCCTTCTCAGCTTGCTTTCGAGAGCAGCTTGCCTTCTCTTGCTGTTGATTTTTTTTAATTTAGGAGATTTCTATTTAGAAGAAATTATTCTACTCGAGAAACCGAGTTGAAAACCAAATAAAACTTTTTTTTGGCATAGGCGGTAGTTATCGTGGAAAAAACATCTTTAGTTCGATTTTGACATATTGAAAAGTTTTTTTTTCATAGTAAGAAAGGCAAAATTGTAGATTATTTCTCAGATTTCCGCGCATAATTTCGTAGTAACAATCTATCCTAAACAAAAATGTCGTTTTTTTTTGTAGTTGGAGTCGTTCTTGGGGACCATAAAAATAAATTTCGTAAAACTCAACCATTGGGAACATCGACTGGGAAACAGCAGACAACAAAATAAATACAGAAACAACAGCATGAGCAATAATATAATTCCTACCTACCCTATAAGTCCCCGGAGGCTACTGCCAGTACTGCTAAATGGGGCTTAGAACTAGTTTAACAGAATGGTAGAAATCGTCAAGGCATGTCTAGCATTTCAATACATGGCGACAGCCTGGAGACAAACGTACCTTGCCTAAAAATTGCTGAAATATTCCTGGTTTGTTTTTCATCTAATAAGTCTCACGACCCTGATAGAAAAACACGCATTAGCTGACTTACTCATCAGTGGCTCACATTGATCTCTCAATTTTAAATGATGTATAGTGATGTCTAAAAAATTAGTAACAGTGGCTTGTTTTATATGGTTATCTCTTATTTTTATAACTTCTTATAAGCTCACGTGGTTAGACTGAATATTGAAGAATGACATAAACAGTTAACTTGATTTAACATGATATTATTGTTATTAAACCAAGAATTAAGTAAATCTAGAGCAGCATTGGCTTCCTCAGTAACAGCCTCGCGTATATTGCTGCCAATAACTATATTGGCGTCATTAGCATACAATGTCATATTGAGACGTTCCATATAGCTGGTTAGGTCGTTTATCTACAAAATAAAAAGAAAGGGCCCCAGAACTAAACCGCATGTCTTATTTTAGCAGGTATGGAATACATCTTCTGAGACTGATATGTAATTTCAACTACTTGACTCTCATTATTTATATATAACTCAAATAACATTGTGTGACTCATATTTGGAAGAAAATGGTTTCTTGCCGCGTGGGACTAAACCATGTTTCGGCATAGTTACATTTGCCGTCTTCACGATCTAATATTTACCACGTCTTAAACGATCTTTAGACGATCTCCAATCACAGCTCAATTCCTGAGGCCCGTGAAAGATGTACAAAGTGCAAACCCCTGGTGTTTACAAAATCGAGTGTAGCTGCGGGCTCTTGTATGTCGGACAACGAAACGCCCCATTCTCGAATCGCATCGAAGAGCGCGATGAAACATTTTATTGGGATTTATCTCCTCGAATTCGTGACGAATTCGTGACTGAAAGACGGAGAAATCCGGTCAAATCTGGTACTGAGGACGTGAGGGTTCACTTCCCAGTGCCTCGCGGTAAGGCGTTGGACTATCGCGGGTTTGTCGGTGGAATTAGACAGTGGACTGTCTTGAGACAGTGGCGGTTGGCTGTTTTAGTAATTAATCATCCGAGGAAGAGTCCCACATAATAATTCTGGACCACAAAATAATGCTAAATTAATAAAATGTAACCATCTCGATATGGGTCTGCATGAAAATTTTATGCCATTTACAACTAATCTAGGTAGATTGTAACTTGTGAAAATTGGGATCACAATAGTGAATATCTTAAATTGTTATTGCTGAAGTGGGAAATATTTACTGGTAGTACAAGACTTGTGATTTTATTTTCGAGCAACACCTGTATCTTCAATTATCAGTAAAAATTTACTTGTAGCTTTTGATAAACTGAGCCCTGGCGACGGGCTGCAGATTTTACACCACACCATGACTTTACCTCACCATATATAGCTGAAATCCACATTGTACATTATATGTATACCTACGAATTAGCTTACATTCAGGCGGGCATATACTCTCTACAAATTATACTATTTCAGTAGGTACCTGACGTTAATTTTTATGCACAAACGAGTAAATTATAAAGACCACAACTAAAAATAGAAAGTAGATTAATATCTCTTATGTAGTATAATGGTCGTAATATAACAACCACTGTTAGAGAAGCAATTAGGTACTTAAAGTACCTACTTGGGTATGTTGTAATTAGGTAACTAGTTTTGATATTCATTTAATGAGATAATTATTATCTACGTAAACATGTAAGAAACGATCTGAATAAATGAATATTATATGATAATTTCTCTTTCGTAGGAATGACGAATTATTACATTTTAGGCATATAGATATTATGCAGGAGCACGTCAGGCATGACAAAGGTTCTCATTAGAAATTTATGGATTTTATGGATTATGGTCCAAATTCAGGTCGTTTCTCATGCAAACTGACCGCGGTTCTATTCAATCAATTGAATTTTGCTGCAATGTAGTTATATATGAAGATAGTCAACAAATTCCAATAAGGAGTACCTATATATTTCTAAATATGGCAAGTCCGCCAATTCTGCCATAAAAGTTGTCATTTGTGCATAAATTGTCAGTTTTTATAAAACCAGTGTAATATTCAATAAGTAATGTTTTTATAGTCCAATAAATTATTCTGTGATATTCTATTCTATTCTAATAATGAATTAGATAGTTGGTATGTACCTTCGTCTGGCATCGGTGTTGGCCCCACGCTTGGAGCTCGCAATAATAAATTTGAAAAGTGCACGTCCTCGATTCTGGCGCATCATCTTTAGGTAAATCGCTATAGCATTCATTGCTATCATATTCCCAACTAAGGTAGACGTCTCTGAAGTCTGGATCACCGATCAGTCTTCTCACGCCTGAAATAAAAATAAAGAAAATCTAATAAGTACAACATACATAATAGCATGGCCGAGGGGTTGGAACAAGAGCCTCAAAAAAAATACAGCAATGGGTAGTATTGTTAATTAGTTATAATATTTTGAAGATTATATGTGCGTCCCGAGCAGAGCGCTCCTCGCTGCCTAGAAAAACATGTTTTGACGTCATCAGAGTACTCAGCGGCAGACGCTGGGGCTGGGTAGAGCAGCTGCGGATACATAAAAAAATCAAAAGGGGGGCGCTAAACGACATCTTGAGCTATGGGTGTAATAAGAAATCATCTGGGCGAACCCGTCACCCCAGGAAGTTTTAACGATATTGATCATTTTGTCTCCCGTGAGGTGAGCGTAGAAGACTTTGGAACGAAACAGTCCACTGTTTACTATAGTTACGCCACTCGCCCGAAGAAGCCAACGCCTGACCGCGAGACACTGGGTTTGCACCCAGCGGGCAGCCTCGCGCTCTTACTACCAGTTTCGGCCAGATTTCTCCGGCCTCCCGACTGGTTACGGGTTCGCGGTCGCTTGCGCGGTCCTCTCCCTAAAGTAGCGGGGAATCGGTATCTACCGCATCTATAGCGGACCACGGCGTCCATTGCTCGCCTACCACTTGCGATAGGGTGGCCGAATTGGTCGTTTCAAAAGTGGTTGCTATAAGGTTAACAATTACCGCCGCTTTATAGAAAACGCAGTCAATTGGCTGACGCCGCACGGTGCGCGAACCGTTCAGGAGTGCCTAAAGAGTGATTCCCAGCGATTCCCAGCGATCCCCGCAGGCACAGAGTCCTACCCGGGCTCGCACTTCTACGAGGAGGCTACCGGATGGGTGCTGACCTGTGAGTTGGGCCGACCCTAACACATGGGTCATAATAGACCAACTGCACTGGGCCCATTAGCTCCCCGTGTATGGTAGATGGATACGCGGACGGGCGTGAATCCCGCTTGGTGCTGTACCGACTGCGTCAAGGGCGCGAACACGTCGCGCTTCTCATATGTATCTATCCGCCGCTGGGGTAGTTTCGGTAGTCATCCATAACTAAAATATTGCGACGCTCTGCAATTTAAGTAACTATACATATCTGGCAATTTTTGTGAGCCGTCGAACCAAATCGATCGGGATGGCCATCCTGTACTTCACGCACTATTTCCGTCTAAAAGCGGTGATGAAACCGGCAACCTTGACTATTTCGCGTTCTGCTTTTGATTGCCCACAGCTACCGTGAGAATCCCCGCAATCTGACAATTGCACGCATATAGAATAAACATAATACATACCATTATTGATATATACGATATTAGATTGCTCTTGATAGATTGATTATGATTATATAGGAAATTAAATTGATCAATGCCGTACGTTTTGGCAACCCTTCTGATACGGCGACATGCAGGTGGCGCTGAGAGCATTGTCGGGAGAAACTAGTAGCAATTTATTTGGTCATCTGATATCTGGTCTATCTATCTGGTAGTTTTTATAAAGGCCCGATTGATTATAAAAACCCGTTATAAATATTATTGTCACCATTGGTTAAAACCAATGGTAACAATAATAACGTTCAGTTGTTGGTGTCGTCTATCGCATTTTAATAAAGGCTGATTATATAACAGTAATAATAGAGAAAGATTAGAATCTATTAGTCTATTCGAACTTAAAATCACGTAATTACCTGGACACCAAATTAAAAATTGACATATTTATGTAAGTAATATTAAAATAATTGGAGCTATGATTTAAAACCGTTTTTTTTACAATATTATTATTTTATTTGGAGATAGGATACCATAACGGCGTGTTTAGAATGTCATATATCGGGCTATTATGCCATAATTAAAAAAATATATGTAGAATAATGTACACTCAGAAAAATGTAGAAAGAATCATCCAAACCATATTCCAAAGCAGGCATGTACTACCTAACCTACTTTATTCTGTGTCTTATTAGTTTTAAATGATCCTTATATGAGAAAGTTAACCATCTCCGTACTGCGAAAAAGGCTATTATTTCGATATATGAGCTAGGTTCTACACTAAGAAAAATACTTTTACCAGTCGTAATGGTGCAACAGAAATTGCTAGACTAATAGTCATGATTACATAAGAAATCCAGGTATTGACAAATTTTCGATTACACGCAACGCCTTGTTATAACAGTAACACCAATGCCTTGGATCCCAACGCATCGTAATATGTAAACGCCAGTCTGAATGTCTGAATAGTTCAGAAAATACTGTTGTATCGTGCGTGCTTCTTATACGTAGAGCTGCAACGGATAAGTACTCCAGACGGTAAATACAAATACGTTTTGATCTGGTAACGTATAGTACATACTTACATAATAGTCGATTTTGACGATATAGTACAATCGATAAGGACACGGCTACAATATAGCAAAACAACTAACGGCTTTTGGCGTTTTGGTAGTCAGACTGCTCCAGACATGCAGTGCGTATGTACCTACCATACGTACATGTACATACCGCTGCCAGAAATGCAAATCAACAACGCCATGGCGGCAATGGTCTTACACCATTATGTCTCTTACATTATCAAGCACAGGCATAGCGTCTTTATGAAACCGTGTCCTTGTTTGGCTATTATTACAGTTAGATAAACCGGTATTTAACCGCCTTACCTTTGGGTTATTATTCAAAAAGTAGGTAAAAAAGCTTTGGGTTTTTTCATTACATTTCTTAATAACAATAATTGTTTACCATATACCATAAACTTTTTTACACAATATACCAATTTATTATATTTAAAATTGCCGGAACAATTTGACGTCTCACGTACGCTTTATGGGTTTCGGGTCTTTTATATATATTTTTTAATCATTTTTGTACCGGAACGTACGTGATACGGTTTATTGCGTTCGGGCAATAAAATAATGCATGTATCACGTACGTTCGTATAGGTAGGGCGGTTAAAGAGTCCACGGGAACTTTTTAAGGAAGTAATTATCCTCACTGCTGCTTGTCAGTTTATTTTTGAAAATTTTGAGTATATATGTCAAAATCTAAAGTTGTTCAAAGTAAGTGACCGCCATAATATAAATAACAGAAATAGATATAAGTCTTCGGTTTCCAAATTTGGACTGAAAAGATCGAAACCTTTTTTAAGGGGTGGATGTATTCATTTCTACAACAGAAAGCCGAAGAAAATTGTTCAGTTGACAGTAAAACAAATTGAGCATCGTAATAAAGACCTACTTACTTTGTAAAAACATATACTAAGTATAAGATTAACGACTTCTTAATCGGTCGGAAGCCAACAAATACCTATAGGCATTTCGCGTCCTTTGACAGATTCGCGCGTAACCGTTTCGGCCGCCCCCCACATATGTATATATGTATAAAACAAAGTCGGGTTTGTTCGAACACTTATATATAACTCGAGAACGGTTGGACCGATTTTCATGGTTTTTTATTTATAGTATTTGTCTCCGTTCCAAATAGCAGAGTAACTATTAAAAACAAAAATTGGAAAGTAGACGAAAAATTAAAATAAAAGAAAAACATTTTCGCATACAAAATGTAAATCCGTGTTTTTCTCATGGTCAGTTGTACGTGGCATGTTAACGTGTCGGCAAATCATCCGCTTTATTTGTTCTTGCGCCTGATTAAAAAAAAACAAAAAATGTATATCCCAAGGTGCTTCAATGAAGAGAATTAAACCGAGTGCATCCCATGCTGCACAATATATAAATAGTTTAATTCAATCATGTCTTGCTGACACGCGATTGATATACTTAATTTTTGTACTTTTATATTTCTTTTGTGTTATTAGCTTAATAAAGTACTGAGCTTAATATTTATTTTGTATTCATTGTATTACTTTCATAAAACCATAAATTTAGTTCAGCTAATCTGTAACACGACATTCATTGACTGTTAGGCGGTAGGAAGTTCGCCGGGTCAGCTAGTATTATATAAATATATAATATACATGACTAACAAGAATTATTACTAGGTAACAAGAGGGAATTCATGAATAAACGACAGTGTTAATATTTATTTTCAAAACGACCAAAAAGTTGCGGCGCAGTTTTTTGCGCGCGAAGGTTGTCTTCCGCATACTTCCTACGCTTTATGTGATTTTGCGAAGGTTAAAGGTTTCTCTTTATTGTTACCCTACCCATTTTTCTGTTCTTTTCTTAATCTATTCTTTTTAATTTGTGCAATAAATTCGGCTAGATTAGATTTTTTTTTAAAAGATTCTCCTGTCCACCTGGAACGAGCTAGTCCCAGTTGGGTGACAGAATCAAATAAGAAAAAGGTTAAGGTTTTCCATTCGGTTCCTGATATTTTTGTAAGCAGAATCAATGTCTTATAGTAATTCTTAAATAAATAAATAAATTGTATCTTGCCAATAATAGTACCAAAACATTAGCCATCTGCTTTTCTTTGACAGTGGAGAAGACAGTGGAGAAACTCATAGAATCCGTCGGAAAACAAAGTATAAAATATAATGTACTATTATTGTCTATTGACGTTAAGCATATATTCGCAATATATTTACGTTAAATGGAAAGTTATTTAAATTAATTTCGCATCACCCTGATAGATGTCGGCCCATTTTTGTGCTTATATTTGTACGTATTAGTTTCCGGTATTACCTAGTTTCCTGCATTGGATTTGAGAAGCGAATCGAGCAAAATCACGAAATATTATGCTAAATAATCGATAGTCGTGGTCGTGATGCAATCTCGCTTAGAATTCTTGTATAACATAACGGAATTGAGTCGACATTGTGTTAAGTATTATTATCATTTGGAGACTTTTAAAATTGCCTTGTTTTTTATTGCAATCTTTTTAATCGTCCATCGCAGTTTAAGGACGCATTCTACAGCAACCTCAAATTTTAATGTTTCACTGTTCATGCTATGCAGCACCAGCCCTGGTTCTAGAGGGGGGGGGGGGGGAGGGGGGCAAACCGAGGATGCCCAGAGTAACAATTTAAGGGAGCGTCAAACTCATTTGTTTTTGGAAAAAAACCTTGTTTCACAAAAGCGCCACAATCCAGGGCGCGTCGTACTATCGATTGTTCATTTGATTTTAGACCGCTTCCTCAAATGATTATAGAACGCGTGTGCAGTGTGTGTAATGTCTCGCAGGGAATTGCCGTCGCGCCTAGAAAAGTTCCTCTCTACAGAGAGAAGGGCACGGGCTATACGAGCGAAGCCGAATATACCCGAACGGCTGAACGTCAAAAAACGGTCGGTATTTATGTTAGGTTAGGCGTGAGTGTAATTCGCGTTGATATTCTACACAACTACTTTTTCAAACGTGTCACTATAATTATTAGTTGATGTGGTAATAGATTATTTCGCGGAAAGGAAAGCTCGACGTGTAAACCGTAGCAAGATTAAATAGTAAAATTTGCTAAGACCTAAGGGTTTAAGGGCAGTCTGGATTGGGCGTTGTCTACACTGGTTATATGCATTCTATATTATTAGTATGGAAAAGTTATTAGTAAACAGGTAATGAAAAGTGAAAATTCGTTTACGGGTTTTCCGCGGTTACAAAAAAAGTATATTTGTTTTGTGAGTTTTTTTCAATTCAATAATATTAAATGCTGGAGTGGAAGTTGACAAGTTTTTTATAAAGTATCGAATACGTATTTTTTTCCACGTTATTCAGACAACAATATCTGGCAACCTATTAGCAACAAAAAAATAAAAAATGATTAAAAATATGTATTTTTTTAATTATTGCAAATGACCACTTTTTAATTTCGTTTTTTATTTTAGTGCGTTTTTAGTACGTATGATTTCAGAGTTAAATAATAAAATATTGAAATTTTGGAAAAAGTTGTAACTTTGCATATAGTCCATAAGGACTACAGGGACATTATGTTCCATCAATTTATACAAAATCTATTGAATCAATTTTTACAAAACTTGATGTACATGTTATTTACATCGCTCTTTAACAGTTTTATGTATCAAGAAATTCCATACTCTACCCCAAAGCTTATGGATTTTTATATAATCAATGGTCGGGTATTTTTCGTTTCACCATGGCGACTGCTGGAAGTTTTCACTCATTTAACCTACATGGAAAAATATATGTAAAATTGTATTAAATTCAGGTTGTTTCTTAAAAATAATAGTACTAAAAAAATGGGCATCTGGTTTTACTTAGCGGTTCTTTCCAGTTGAACTCGACCTTCCAATGGATAGACTCTGTCGAAAACATGTGAATGTGAAAAAAATGATCTAATATTGTCGTTTTAATTTAAGGGTAGTTCACGTGAGGTATATACGTTATTTTTTTAAATAAGTCTGTAGAAGTAACTGGAAGTAGAAGCCGATCAATATCTACCGCATTTCCGCTAAACCAGATTACCCAAATGCAGGTTAATGGCGCTCAAATGAGCTCCAGCCAATCTTAATTAAGAAAGCGGAAGGTGTCAGAATTAAATTACGATTCCAACTTAAAAAGCTGTTTTATTAACCGAGCTTAGCCCACAAATTACATAAATGACATGTGGTTTTATTTAACTCGATTTTTTATTATTTAACAGTCTATAAGAAGCGCTTTTTTATTTCGGTAGTGGATTTATAGCGAAGAATCTACCTACTGCGGTGATTTTTCTTTGCAGTTATATCACTCTAATGTGTTTAATCATTATTTTTTTGCATCTAAAAATATCTCTTATGATTTATATGATATATGCATATATATACATATATATATATATATATATATATATATATATATATATATATATATATATATATATATATATATATATATATATATATATATATATATATATATATATATATATATATATATATATATATATATATATATATATATATATATATATATATATATATATATATATATATATATATATATATATATATATATATATATATATATATATATATATATATATATATATATATATATATATATACATATATATATATATATATATATATATATGGCATATATATACATATATATATATGGCATACATATATATACATAAAAGGCTTTGCCGAAGTGATCATTAGTTAAATTTTTTTTTTTCGCTTAATTCGTCTCAATTGAAGGCATTTTGTGTTGCATAAGGATAAGCCCTATTTATGAGATATATGGATGAATAGTGATCGTTAGTCGACTGCAAAAGGACCTTTGAACTTACATTGCACCGTCGAAAGTCGTGCACATCCGTAAGTATATCTCATTCAAACATAAGCATTTCCTAATACAAGCTGGGATTTCCTTCGCTACTTTTTAAGTAGGTAGCTTTTACTAATTTTATTTTAAATAAAACATCATCCTATAAACGGATTTCTTTACAAACCTTATCAAATATATATATATATATATATATATATATATATATATATATATATATATATATATATATATATATATATATATATATATATATATATATATATATATATATATATATATATATATATATATATATATATATATATATATATATATATATATATATATATATATATATATATATATATATATATATGTATATATATATATATATATATATATATATATATATATATATATATATATATATACATTTTTAAATATACGGAAACAAAAGATATTTGATTATATGTATAATGATGAAAAAAATACTAATTTCTCTATAGGTTTTTTTTCCATATAGGATTTATACTTGGCTGCCTTTATGTTGTCACATAGAATAGTCTGAGAACCGAAAAAAATACTGAAAATTAATGTATTTTTCAGAGGACCGCGGTAGCAAAGTGTAGATATTCCAATATAATTGAATCGCTATTTATATATTATTTAATGTGATGTTATATTTTTGGCCGAAATAAGCTAATACCGAATCTAATATATGAGAAGCGTTCCCAATTTATCACAAAAATGGAATATTAATCATAATAAAATATGCCTGATACTATCGTGAAATCAGTCAAAAACAAACGAATCCCATACTTTGGGTACGCGTTCAAAAACGCTTATTCAAGCAAAACCATATGTACTTGTATTCACGACGGTATTTACCAATGACTTTATTCGCTGACATTTCAATTTTCCACTTAATTTTAAGTATTTCGTTATTTTTAATATATTTTTATAATTTTTATCATAAGTAATTTATTGATTAATTTAATTTTTCATTATAATATTAGTAACTTCATTGAGTTCATATTTATCAATACAGTATTATTGTACATATTATATTACATTATATACATATTATTGTACGTATTATATTACATAATTTTGTATTGCAAGCACATACAAAATTAAATGTTTACCTTAGAACTGGTCCCGGCCTAGGATGCATTGCCACTGATCTAATTGATGTATTCATTTTCTGGTATTGTCGCAATGTAAAAATATTTGTGTGCATAGTTCCAACCTTTTGAAATTGTGCATTCATATAACATATACAATAACATATACATTACTACAATAAATAATAATAAAAAAACTCATGCAACGACGACCATCAAGAACAGCGTGAGCGTTCCCAGCTGGGACCTGGGACCAGTGGCGTAACTAAATAAAATAGGCCCCATTGCAAAATTGAACAAAAGGCACCTCCCCATACTTACTTACATTAATTATGCCATATATGATGTAATTACTGTATACCTATCTTTATTACATATTTACAACGCAGCTACATTATAAATCGGCGTGTTCATTCAGGGGCATTGCCCCGAACATTCTACGGAACAAGATCCCAAGAAATTCAGCGGAACACGCGGGATCACATAGAAACATTTTTGCGGGAGAATATTCGAAACATTTGTTTCTATATTAATACAACGTCTAATTGCTAATTTAATTAATTAATAATATTTTTCTACTTTTGAATGTTGCTGAGAAATTAAAAAATAATGTCAGTTTTTATTACTTTATTTTGAGTGCTATATTACTTTATTTAAACCCAGTGCGAAACTGGTAAAACTAAAAAAATACACACATAACAATATTACAAATGTGGCATTTTTTGCATATCTACATGTTCAAAGTAACTATTTAATGTATTATTAACAATATGAAGAAATACATTTCTAGAATGGTATTCGTTTTAATTTTCACCCTGCAAGATCGATGGATCGATCGATCAGTTTTGAGATATCTATTTTTTAGGCTCCCTTAGTTACGCCACTGGCTGGAACGCACAATGGTGTCATCAAGCGGTGGCTCTACACCAACAGCCGCCGCAGGAGACAAAAACAATAATAAGAAAAACGGTCAAAGGCTATATGCGCAATATTTTTTATTCCCTTTCGTTAATTGTGGCATTCTTTTGCGGTTTTATCCATTTGGCATGAAAGGATAATTTTGCGTTTGCATATTTGCTCCTCCGATGCGACCATCCAGCCATTGATAAAAAGCGCTTCAAATCTAATTATTTGGTTAGATTCCTGTCGTCCAAAAAAGAGTGGTAAAAGATACCCATGACAGAAGGAAAAAGAGTTTTTTTTACCAAGAGAAGATATTTTATCAAGAACAAGATAATTCTTTAATTTTATAAAATTCGTTATCGGGAAGACTTTCTAGGAGAAAATACACTGAATCGATGTTATACACTAATATGATGTTAAAAAACAGACGCATTTATACGCGTTGCCTCGGGAATAAGGGCCCAAAGTATTCAAACTATAATATGCAGGTGAGAATAGGCGTGAAATGGTCAATGCTTATTATAATAAGGTTCGAGCCCAATCACTGTCGCGCCAGTTCAGAATGCGTCGTTAGTTTGCGTCATGCAGCTTTGTTACAATTATGTAACAAAGCTGCATGACGCAAACTAACGACCTTCCAGACGGTTTTCGATCGTATGTTAATGTGTTTCACACTGGATTATGTATCTATAGTCATTACCTAAAGTCATCTACCTACAGTCATTATCATCTGCGTCTGTAATGCTAACATCAAAATTCAAATAGGTAGTTGTATCTAAAACTCGGCGCGTCCGTCTCTAATCTTCTGTGAAAGCAAGTAACACCTCTTTTCACGACGTTACAAGCCTGTTTATCAAATCTGTGATAATGACGGCTTATGCGACCGATTGCATTTACCGTAGTAATTGCACACTGACCGTCAGATCGATAAGAAAGAAAGGTCCGGTGACCGTGTCAGTGGCGCAAAAGGCGAGGCCGTTCCCTTTTATTGCTTGGAAAGGCGCTTTTACACTCTCCGGTCGTGGATGATATAAGTCGTTACAATTTTAGTAGAAACCTGTCTGTCACCCAGAAAAAAATCGGTGGTGTCACCCCAAGACTTTCCCGGCAAGTAGATAAGCCCCCTGCCAAACCTCCCCCGAGCGCCAACTAACCCCCCCCCCCCCCCGCGCGCCTATTCGTAGTATTATCCGTGGTATTAAATTTGTATTTTTACAAAAATTATGTAGTATTTTCTTAAATATGGCTGACTTAAAATATTATTAGCGTCGCTTGCATACGAGATATTTCAACTAATGGCAAACAAGGCATCTGTGCCTACCGAATTTCATGTTTCTAACTGCAATATTTTGAGATTGAAGTATGACTAGCGCGCCCTCTGGTGGACCGATTTCAACTACAATATTTTTTCTACTCTTGCCATGACCGAATGATGTCAATCAAATGAAGCGTTTAGGCGCTATCGTGGAGGAATACACACACAGAGACACACACAGATACACACACGAACTTACACACACACACACACACACACATACACACAGAGGGAGAGCTTTCTCTCTCTCTCTCTCTCTCTCTCTGAGACAGACCGCGAGAGAGAGAAAGAAAGAGCGAGAAAGAGAGACCCACAGACATAAATCTGAAAATGGTGTTAATCGTTTCGGGGGGGGGGGGGGGTCAAAACAGATATAAATTTCCGTCTTCATCTCGAAAAGTTTTTTAGCGCGTTCACAATACTTTCCCTTATACCGGGAAAGTAAACTGCCAGCTTCTCGAAGGAAAGACGACCACGGATAAATTACTGCGGTCACATCCTTCGCAGAAAGTCACGCATATACGTAAGTATACATAGCTACCTGGGGATACACAGAAGGCAAATGGGAGTAGGAAGTTTTATACATCAGGAGAGATTCTCTTAACACGTGAAAAGCCATAGAAAAAACGTGAAAATTTGTCATGTCTTAGTTATGTCTACAAATGGAAGACTTCTTACATTTTGCGAGAACCACTTGAAACCTACAGAAAATACGTCCTCTGACGCAGAAATTGACGTTGAAAACAGGTCTGCCGCTAGGTTACTTGTGGCCAATATGGCGTTTAACGTGTTAATCATGACATGGGATACTTCGACAAAACGAAGAAAAGTTACAAGACAGAGCCAAATGTAGAAAAGCAATACAAGAAATGTGTAAAATGGATAAAACGGATACGGAAACAAGCCAAAGAGAACCCGACAAATAGATGAACGATACAAGGAAGCATCAAACCAAAGACCAGGCAAAAATATTAAGAATATAGTAAAATTATGGACGAAAGTAGTTTTCTCTATAGACTCTACATAAGTTGCTAGTACACTGGTCGAATGATTTACTTTTCATTCAAGGGAAGGTGGTCTTCAACCGTAAAAATAAGTTCCTGGTGTATTCGTTTTACCGTCTCAAACCACTCCTGACTGGGCTGGCACAATTCATTCACACAATCCCATGTGCTATCAGCTAAACAGTGAATTTCTTGCATTCTACAAATCTAGAGATGACCACGCCCGAACTCAAAACAATCTGAACACAAGAATGTCCGCGAGTATCAATTATATAATTCCGTCAGTCAGGACAACATTTGCCCAGAGACATATATTCTACATAGCCCCAAAATTATATAATTCCCTTAGTGAAGACATGACAAATTATCCTAACATAAAAATATTTAAAGCAAACCTTAATAGATGGCTACTTAACAAGGGATATGTAAAATCTGATCAACTTCTTTGCAACGCACGACAATTTATTTAGTATCTATTTTTCTTAATTAAATTTCTTAATAATATTTATTACATAGCTATATTTTTTATAAAATTGGTATATTTATGTGTATATACAGGTGGTGGGTCCAAATAATTTATTTAAAAAAAAAACACTTCATTTCTTAAAATTGCATAAAAATATGCACATGAGACGGGCCAAATTATCGCCTAGTTAGATGTGCTATTGGCAGTAAAGGTCATGTAAGATGTGTTAAACCTCCCTATATTAATTATTAAATAATTTATATAATTATTATAAGATTACATGACCAATGAATGAACTGTATACCTAATCCTATGTACCTAAATAAATAAATAAATAAATAAATAAATTCATTCAGTCATTCAGGTAATTTCTGCGAAATTATATGTAATTCTAAGTATTACATATTATGTATTTTTTTTCATAGGGTATAATTCAACTTTACTATGTATTATTCTAAGAAGTTATAAACGTAATTCTAAGTAATGATTACATATAAGTAGGTATTTACGATTCAATTTCCATAGTTTAGTTCTGGGTTAAGAATTAGTTTCAGTAAGATAAAAATGCAAAATGGAAAGGCTAAAGGAAATTTTAATTTCAAATTTTTAACATTCCCTCGCCCAAATCCTTCCTTCTATTAATTTTTCCTCGCTTCATTTAGTGGCCTTAATCCGAACCTCACTACGGAAAATATTCGGATGGTAGCCATCTCTCCGACAAATGAGAAATCACTGAAATACACTATACTTAACAACTTAACGCAATGAAAGGATGCGGTTGAATTCACGGTTGAATCGCGCATTCGCAATTACGATACGATGACTTTTAAAAAGCACCTTATTTCTAAAGAAATGAGAAAAATCTTTTTCATTGCCATTCCCACAACCTACTTGTTTTACGCAGCCGTGGGCGGAACATTATTGCTACAGTAAATGAAAAGCGCTGTTTGTCCGTTTTTTTCAAAGATTCAACAGGTCATGTTTCTTTTCAACGCGACTTTCGATTGTTTTCATAGACTTTTTGTGGATATTTTTAGACTATGTACCTCGATTTTTATCAAGGTGGTTTTTGCGGTTGATCTCACTGCAGACCCGGATCTAGAGGGGGGGGGGGGGTGTAGCAAGGCAGGCTCTTGCCCCGAGCGACATCTCCGAGAGGCGGTGTATTATAACACTCCTTGCGCGGTCTGTATCGTTGATGTCGGAGCTAACGAGCCCAGATCAGTTGGGCCTTTATGATACATTTTGTCCTAGGGTCGGCCCAACTCACGGTTCAGCACCCATCCGGTAGCCTCATAGTAGAAGTTCGAGCCCGGTAGGACTCTGGGCCTGTCGGCCAGTTTTTCCTTGAAATCGTTCTTCGAGCGCTTTTGCGCGGTGTGGGCACCTTGAGGCGTCAGCATTTCGACAGATAACCGGGGAAGCCTTTAAAAGACTTTGTTTCCTATAGAGCGTGGGTGGATGTCGACCTAATTTCAGCCGCTCTTGAAACGACCAGTCGGCTACCCAATCCCAAGTGAGGAGTCGGGCAAAGGATGCCGGTGGTCTGCGATGATTCGAACCGAATCGCCGCTTACATTAGGTAGAGGACGGCATAAGCGACCTCGAACCCGTAGCCAGTCTCCCGACGGGGCCTGAGACGTCCAGCCATAACTAGAAGCGAGGACGCTTGGTCTGCCCGTTGGGTAAACTACTGGGTTGGACTCTCGCGGGATAGCTGGCGGAGCTAGATAGCGAATTGTCATTTTCTAAAGTCATCTAAGCTAATCCCCATTTCAGACCATAAAGAGTCATTTGGTTGTCCTTCAAATGTCAGCTTTTATTTGTTATTTAGGGTGCCAGCAATTCGAAATGTGCCATGTTTTTTTAAAATATATGTCTCTGTGTCCGAGTGTTTGTCTGAACGCAATACTGTATAAGAACAGGTATTATAGCAATTATAGGAATCGGAAACCTTAGAACCGATCAAATCATATTTTTCCAGTTTGCCAGTCTTTCGATTATTTGTTGCATTAAGTAATAATATGATGGTAGGGGGCGGCACTTAGTCACTTTTGCCCTGCCTTAAAAATAACTTAGATCCTGGGTTAAGCCTTCTATTTACTTCCCATCAGGTAATCTTATCAAGTATTGCATCTGTGTCGCGTGGTTCAAGTGTCGCCACTCGAGTTACACCTTCAAAGAGCGGCGATTAACGTTACATTTACCCTACATCGCATCGCTTGGCGCTTAGCTACTGCATTTGCAGGCAATCCGACATCTCCCATTAGCCCAATGACTCACATATTTGCCAAGTGTATCGAAACACTTCTGTTATTTTTTCATCGGTTCTCACCATCTCGTCTTTACACTTAACAACCTTTTAGGGAGCGTAAAATCACAATGACTTGATATCTAACAAAATTAACGCAATTATCGCCAGTATAGAGAAATTATTAATTGACAAAGTTTGCTAGTAGGTATGTTTGGGAGAAAGGTGTCTACAATATTGACACCCATGTTTTCTCTGTATATTGATTTGCTTATTTGTATTTATTTAATAACTAAATACCAATATTGTTGAAACCTAGAGATACATTTCACTGTTATGAAGATGATACTCAGACTTTTCACTTCCATTCCAAAGAAAGTATCTCTGCAGTTTGATAATGTAGTAGTTTGATAAAAGTCGTTGTAGAGTAAATACATCGTACGATCAAATAATAAACCAATAAGGCTACAAAATATTTGATATCGGCAAAACCTACTTAAAAAATCTATTTTTATATATAACAGTATTGAATAGAAGTAAAAATATTCAGAAATCTATGAAAGTAGACAAGCCCTATTGAAGTAATTTATAAAATAAAAAAATAGGTTCTCATAAACGTACTTAAGTCAATAACAACAATAAACTTCAATGAAATTTCAATTAAGTAACTTAAATTGAAATACACATTTAAATTGAATAGGACAAACTAAACGCCGACAAAAAGTAGTAAAAGTGGCTTGATAGTTAATAATAATAATCAGACATGAACTACATAATCTTGACTAGAGATTACTACATTATTTCCTGAGAATCTTAGTACAAAAATGCACTAAGTGTACAAGGAAAATTGATGTTTTTTAATAGCTCGTGTGTGCGAAATATATTGAAGTAATCTGTATGTCCTATTAAAGTAATTCATAAAACTTTTCATTTTAATGACTTTTTCATTTTCATGACTTAGTTAGCTCAAAATATCACTTTCAATGCTGAGAAAACTGACCTTCCCTGCTTCTAGTGTGGAGGTTCGAGGCCTGTTTTTACTCAAATTCAATTTTTCGATGAGAAGAGGCAGATACCTAGATATTAGGAATACAATCTTTGTTTTTTTTTCTAGGAATAATTTATACATCCACATCTCTGACTAATGACTTTCGCATTTCCCTTATCATATTTTTAATACTCCTGGTAAAAAAGCATTTTTGGGGTGAAGCCCATTAGGCTGCAACCTAGATAGGTAGCCTGCAACTGCAACATAGATAGGTAGCTATTATAGCGCGTAAATACGACCTAGAGTTGCAAACCAAGCGCCGACCTACTATCCCGCTCAGGTGACTTAGAAGCAACTTCCAGTATGGCATATTTATCGATCTATTTCATGAGAGTGCCAGATCCAGATTTATTCTTAGTTTTATTAATGTATCCATTTCTCAAATTTACAATTTATAAATATTCAAAGCGGCAAAGTATACATTATATTACTTTTTTTTTTGTAAGTATAACATAAACCAAAACTAAAGACTTGTGTGGATTCTACTCACTCTACAAGACGAATGTCTAAATGTCTATCCTGGAGCGATAGTAACTATTTTCCATAACCAGTTTATTGTATTGTGATACATGATATAATTACCTAAATGAAATATTACGAATAACACAAAATAATACATATAATAAATACATTGGAGGAAATACTAATACAATATTGTTGTTTTGTTGTTGCGATAAATCAACCCATAAAATTAGATGATGATTTTTTTTAATACCAGCTGTTGCCCGCGGCTTCGCTTTTTGTAAAGTATCGAATCGATTTGTTAGTTTAAGTAGGGCGGCGCTTATTTGCTTTTTTAGACACTACCTTTAGATATATAGTGCAAGACGTCCCCCCTCAGATGCACACTACCTATATCGTAGACTTAAGCGTCTTGTTCCTCGCTCCCCGCCGCCTTCCGCTGAGCGCTGACCTTGCTGGGCCAGCAGCCGCCGTCGCCCGCTAAGTATTTCGAGGTGCTTGCAGGCGATACTAATTTCATAATATCTCTAAAACCATACCGCCTAAATACGTATAGTAAATGGCTAATTGTATTTCAATTTTACCGTGATGATGAATCAATTTATTTTGAGAAAAAAAACTTCTTTTATTGCTAATGTCTTCAAAAAACACTACCTACTAATTTTTCTTATTTTTTTGAGACGTCAAGCCGTTATTGTAGCTTAAATATAAAAGTTAGGTATGTGCTGTCGCCAACTTTTTTATAGATCATTTTGATGCCGATGTTTTTGTCACATATATCAAATCGTTTCGTCAGCGCACGCCCATAAAGCAACTCACTAGCTCATTTTTCTCCGACTTGATTTACAAATATCCTGATTTCGTATTGAAAACCAATATTTATCACAATAAAATATAGCCCTATAGAACTCGTAGATAATGGAGCTTTCAATTGGTGAAAGAATTTTTGAAAACGGATGAGTAGTTTCGGAGATTAGCCCCTACATAAAAAACTTACAAACTTACAAATATTACTTCTTTGTAATATTAGTATTGATTAATTCGTGTTTATCCATTTGTTTACCACGAATTTTGTGATATCAGTGAGTCTTATGAGTCTTATTTTGTAATATATTAATTTGGTGATAGTCAGTGTATCACAAAGACACCATTTATTCGAGGAGCAAGGTATATATTGTGCCTTTAACCGAATTTGGATTTCATTCGTGGCTGTATTAGTCTATTTCTACCCCTCGTGTTTTGCTCATGTCTTATGTCTCTCTCAGGCCTTGGCAGGGTATGTAATATTGTCTTTTATGTAGAGCTGTGTGATATTAATTAAGGAACACTACTGATATAATTGATCGGTTGGGTAGCGGTATTGCTTCTTTTTGATTACTCTTGCTGGAGCTCTTTGAGCCTTCACAAACGGATCAATGTGTTGCTTAGCCGTACCAACCCAACCGATATTCAGCAATATGTAGATTTTAGGATTAGTTTTGGATCAAATAATTGCATTTTGAGACCATGTGACCTTTCTCTTTTAATACTAATTCTGCGGTTAACTTTTTAAATTATCATGTCTAGATCTTGGTCACGTTCGACCTTAATCTTTATTGTGCTGCTCCGATTATCTTTTTGCTCGCAGATGGTTGGGCAAGTACACATGCAACTACAGTGACAATGACAAATTCGCGCATTACCCGTAGATTGCCTGCCACTAAGCTGCCTATCATGCGATTACTGTTATGCGCATTCTCCAAGGTGTTGGAAATCTCGGGCGAGATCTAGGGTCACCTTAGCGTCTCGAATGCCTCGTCTCTTGAGACAAAGGAAATAGACGACCTGTCGGTTAATAATTGTGACAACAATAGCGTAATAGAATTTATGACGAAGTGCAGTTACTGTTATATAATGGCGTGTGGCTTTTTATGTTCCCTGTTACACACTAGGTTGAGAGGCGTGCGGAGATACGATATAATAATTTTTTCATTCATACGTTTTAATATATTTAGATCAGAAAATAACAATTTGCAAAACTATAACTTTTAAAGCATTTATGAGCGTTGGCATATGTGTACTGCTGCCGTCCAACTAAGTGCCAGGACGTCAGCTCCAAAGAAGGGAACTCTTCAGTGTTAATAAATTAAAAACAACATTTATTTATGAATATGAAATACTTAAAATAGGTAATCGTCTTAAATGAGATAAAATGTTAAATAATATTAAATAATAGTAACCAAAATGAAATAATAAGAATAGTCAAGTTTGAATTGTCATGTTTTAACTAAGAATCAATGTTAGCGTTGAAGTAAAACTTAGGCAAGCACAATTTTAGGTCTTTGTCTAGCATATTGAATACCCTTGGGGATATATACACAAAATGCCTCTGCCCAAAATTGGTCTGCATTCTCGGGACGTCGAAATTAATAGGTTGAAATTACCGCGTGCAGATTCGTTGCTGAGATCATGTTGCGTTATCTTAATTCGTTTGATACTGCCAGAGCGCCGCTTTCACGTAATGTTGTATTAAGTCCAGCACATTATATTTTTTCTATAGGTCATCAAAGGAGTATCTCCAACGCTTTCTATTTATATTTTTTATTATTACCTAATGCATTTTATTTGCTGTAAGGATAACAAGCTTTAAAAATTAACATTTGTTAAAGCATGACGACGTGGATTGATCACCATTGAGGCAAATGAAAATAGTCGCTAACTACGCCCGATGACGACAAGCAGGTATATATAATGCAGGAACAGTCTTTCAGATTGTAACATAATTATTCTAGCGATTACTGAAGTTGCATCCGAGATATCGCAAAATGTATGATCTCAAACACGAGCATCTAATCTTCATTCGCTTCTTGATACTCGGCTCAGAAAGTCGGCTCTTAATACTCTTCTTAGGGCTTAGAAACTTTTATCGAGAGTCATTAATAAAAAACCTCCACGATGTGGTTCAGGGCAACTGTTTAGCGAATTGCTTGTAATATAAGGCAAATATTCGTTAAACAGCTGCTCGTTCATTTTCTTAAATATAGAAATGACTAA
Source organism: Micropterix aruncella (assembly GCA_944548615.1). NCBI lineage: Eukaryota > Metazoa > Arthropoda > Insecta > Lepidoptera > Micropterigidae > Micropterix > Micropterix aruncella. The sequence goes on from OX155951.1 coordinate 7,457,043, forward strand.
GTACGCAGACAGTAAATAAAAACTACGAGAGCTAGAAAAGGTTTACATTTTGTGATAGAGGGGTAAGAACGACATTCGCACAAAGGCAGGCTTGGTACAATTGCACCGCAATTGTACAATGAACTAGAAGAACCTATTGAAATATTAGATAATATTGATAGTTTTAAAACTATAACTAATAAATGGCGATTGGACTTAAGGCGTTCTCGAACGGAGAGGGAACTCTCAATTGTAGTATAATTTGTTTAAAATATTCTATCTATGGAAGATGTTTCTATTGTTGTTATTATTAGTAGTGTTTAATCTTCAATATGTTGTAAATATATTGTGTGTAGTCTTTACATAATATAATTTTAGTACTAATCTCGCTAAAATTTTTCTTTTAATATGTCAGCTCTCTATCTAAAATAAGTCGTAAATCGTACATCTAGGTACAGGCGTACCTAAGCCTATGTAGATATAGCTACGTAAGATATGTGACGTCATTCGGGTTGCATGGGATTGGTATGAATCAGTTGTCGCTTTTAAAAGTCGTTATTTTTCTTTTCGTAATCTTAGTTGAAATATAAAATAATACGTAATATGAAATAAATGAACGTGTACGTAAGTGAAACCTGTAGTTAAACCAGATTAATTTTTCTTCTGCGTTTGGTTTTTTTAATTAAATAAAATATTTTTTTTTGAGATTAGCATTTTAAATATAACGAAGACCAAAATTGTAGAAAACAATAAGTACGATTATTTGCAATCTTTGTTTACAACACTAGTCGATAGGGACGTTTTGTTGCACTGCTGCCTGTTGATAGAAGCCAAAGCGCAGAATCTGCGAGGGCAATATTGCGATAATAATTTAATTACCGCATAAACAATGCGATAAAAAGTCGTCAGCGATAAACACCGAGGGGTAATAACTTATTAGACGTGTAACGCGATGTGACGTTTCAATCGTTTGCTAAGCTCAACGATTTAATAGTTTTTTTGTTAGGTGTTGCACCGTTACCTTTCCTATTCTCCCACTGAAAGTACCAACTATTCAAAGGATATCTATTAGGTCTATTATTCATTTTATCGTTCGTGTTGAACTCAAACAAGATAAAAAGCCGTTCTTGGATATTACGGGCTTCAAAATTTTGCATTCTAATTTATTATCTATCTGTAGCGGTATTCAGAATCCCGTAATTGGCAATAGCGAGAGGCTCATCCATTTGGATAATATGTTTACTCCACTTATAGTTGTATATTATCAGTTTGTTGGGTTATTTTTTTCGGTTTTCGTTTATACGGTTTTAGGCCGTTGGCAATAAAAATGTGTTTAATCGTAGCATGATTTTTATAAAGCAGAGTTTATATCCGATGCACGCTATCGTAAAACCTGTCCAGCTTAAATTTTATAATCGTTTTTAAATCATCAAAAATTGACTGATTTATCGGGGAGCACTTTTATCATAGACATAATCATGATCATCATAATTTATTTAACACATATTCATAAGCATTTTACAATACTCTGTCAAAAAAGTTGAGTTTCATAAGCACCCAGATTAACCGGTGAAAATAATAAATTTTCCAATGGCTCCGATAACAGCATGGCATTCCGCAGGGAAGCGTCCTCGGTTGCATGCTGTTTATAATATATGTAAATGAACTCCCTTTAGCGACACAACAGAATATAATCTTATTCACCGATAACCCTTCTATCTTAATTGGGGGTCACACTAAATCTTAGGTGGAAAGCAGCGCAAATACAAGCTTTTTGGAAATAACTGATTGGTTAGGCTCGAATAATTTAAGTGTAAACGCGGAAAAAACAAAATGTATACAGTTTCATTCCTATCAAGCACAAAACTACTAATTCGAAATAAAACATAACGCTCGGGTTAATGAGAAGGTGCAAAAACTCAAATTGCTAGGGATAACTATTGACTTTAATTTTAACTGTCGAAGATGTCAAAATAAACATTTCGAAATATTGCTACGCGCTAAAAATTCTAAAACTAACTATAGATAAATAAGTCTATCGCGTGTGAAAAACACCAAAAACGCTTTTGGGCTATGATACGATATTCCATCATGGAATGCCAGTGCCTATCTTCCGGCTTCATCATCAGACCTTGAAACCTAATCGTGGTCAAAGTTCATTCCAAGACTTTTCTAACAAGTCCAAACACAGCTATGATACGATGTTCCATCATGAAGTTCCAGTTCATATCTTCCGACTCCATCATCAGATCAGTTCGACAGTACCATATTATTGTATTGTCATCAGAACTACATACAGCTGCCAATTTTCATGACTCTACGATCCTTGGAAGATGGTTAAATTAAATACCTTAGATTCCATTACATAGTTACATACAGGTCGACCTAATAAAAGCATGTTAAAAACAAAGTTTATGGCATATTATGCAATATGGCATACGTATGAAATATGGCATTAAACGCAGAGGAAATTGTCATCGTACAAAAACGATGCCTACGAATTATATATGGAATTTCGAGAACTGAAAGCTGCAAACCACTGTATAAAAGGGAGTTTGTGCTAACGTTCATATCCATATATATATCTTGGAAACCTGCAAATTTGTGAGAAACCACGAGCAGTAATTCAACATAAACAATGTATATATAGAACACGGCTATAATACGAAAAATGAACATGAGACCTAAGCACCCAATGCAAATTTACCTTTATTTAAAAAAGGAAAGTTATACAACTTAATAACAAAATATAACCTCCTTATAAATAGGATAGAAAACGAATTTACCGCGTGAAATTCGTAGGACCCGACGTTTCGGTGACGTAGACACCCTAGACACCCTAGACAACGGCGGCTGCAACGTCACCGAAACGTCGGGTCCTACAAATTTCACGCGGTAAATTCGTTTTCTATCCTATTTATAATGTCAAACAACCGCGATAGTCTTCGATTTTATATATAACCTCCTACCCGCAAATATTAAAAGTTAAAGGGAAAAGAGTTTACAACAACATTAAAGAAATGGTTTTTCGAAAAATGCTTTTACTTACGTTAAATTAATATTTCTCTTAATACAATATTTTGGGCATGCATTTTTACCATAATTCGATTATGAAGATTACGCAATTTACATTTTATACATTTCCTTTTTATATATGGTTTTTTAAAATGGTTTTGGTGAATTATTTTTATTTATTTTCTTTCTCCTATAAGTGCTTCTTATTTAATCCGGTCTGTTTCGATTATTTCATGTTGTATCTTTTTTATGTTATTTTAGGCCATTTAATTAATATTTCTAATGTTTAATATTAAAAGATTGCTAAAAAAAGGTAAAAAGCTACTTAAGTAGTTGTTGAAAAGAATGAACGTACAATCAGTTAATTGCTTTAAATTAGTCAAACCTTCGAGTACATCATTACAAAATATTCCGAGTAGTAATTACAATGTATACTCAAAGAATAATTCAGAGGTTTCTAATAAAAGATTACAGAGAGACAAAAACTAAAAAGGTTATCCTTTGCAGACATATCAAAATTTTACAAAATAATCAATAATTACCAATGTAATAGTAATAATGAAAGATAATGTAAATGTAAAATGTAAAATACATTGAATAGAGGTATCCTGATACGGAGGTAGCTGTGCTGATGTAGTCATGTGTAAAAGTCAGCAGGAATGAGGCACACTGATCGATCCAGTTTTGAAAAAAAAACAACTTTTCATAAACCTATCAAAAACAAATCATCGAATGTGTAAAAGAATAGTTAGCTGAATGTCAAAACTTTCACCATAAATCAAGATTTCAAATCAACAAAATAATTATAATTGGATGATGATAACATTTTTAGTATCACCATAAAAATAGCTACACAGTCAAACGGGTGGTCTTCCGCTGCAATCTGTATGAGCCCACCGGTCTATGTCTCGATATATTTTATTTTTCTTCTACTTTATATTGCATCCTTTGGCAATTACCCTATCTCAATAGATTGTGGAGGACACGCCTACCGTTTATAAGCGTTACGACATGCCTCGCTCGCGGATAGCGTTTATTCGCTATTATGGAGAAAAAATAAATCTTTATGCTAATGTCCGGTAAGTGCGGTATAGATAGACTGCATTTTAATTGCGTTTTTTTAGGCACTCCAAACAAATTCGACAAGGCGGCAGGCAATCGTAGAGTTATCATCCGCCAGCTACCAGTTTATAGACCGGAGCATCTGAGTTTTGATTTCATTAGATAAAATATTAAAATTAGGGAGGGAGTTTTTCGATTGAATTACATATTTTCTTCTCAAAATAGTACCAATAACATTTTGTGGAAAAAAATCTTTGTTTCACTATTCAGATCCTATTCAGAAGCCTCCTCATGCGGAAGGCTACCCCGGGTAAGACTCTCCTATCTTAGGCCTCACAGGTGGACCGGTTTCACCTGGTGATAATGCATCCCGGCGCTACTGGACGGTTTACGCACCGTTCGGCGTCGCCAATCGGTTGTGCACTCTGACTAATTGCTGAAGGAGTCTGGAGACTATGTAAATATACTGTCTCCTAAGCAGCGGGGGTGGATGCTGACCTTCTGTCATGTCTCTCTTGAAATGACCTTGAGCCACCCGATCCCATGTGGCACTACGGGCAAAGAACGCCTAGGCTCGCGATAAATTCAAATTGAATTACCGCTGTAATACAGCAGCTAGAGGCCGCGTAAGAGATTTCTGACCCGTAGCCAGTCAGGAGGACGGAGGTGTCCTGAAGGTTAGATATCCTTCCAAACTGGTAGTCGGTGGACGAGGCTGCCCGCTGCTTACCTTTCCAGGTGCCTCGTAGTAAGGCGTTGGCCTTTGGCGGGCTTGTTGGCGGAGCTAGACAGTAGATTGGCCCGTATTCCGTTTCTCGCGGGCTTAAACTAAGCTGGTGCTAAAAATTTAGAACTTAAGCACCTTCGTTATTTTGTTGGTATTCCGTTTCATCAAAATTAAGAACCGGTCTTAAATCTTAAAATTTCCGTTTTGTCTATGGCCATTCTAAAGCGGGGTCTTAATTTTGACAGCTCGCCGCCCAGTCAGTCGCCCGATCGCTCTACGCCGCGCCGTTTCGTGTTTGTGTGTCGATCCGCGTTTTCGTTTGTTTTGAAATAAAATGGCAAACAATAATAAAGAAAATGTGCCTAAACAAGAATATACAGGGCGATTTATCATAACCTACAAAAAAAATACACAGGATTTTCAGGGCAAGATATAGATATGAATAAACGAGTACTTACGACAATCTGCGCTCATCATCCCTTCTTCGATTTAAAAGCCAATGCTGAGCAAACATCTTTGAAAATTGCAACGCGAAAAGTCTTCGGAATCACAAGCAAAAACAAGTTACATGGCTGTCAGAAGAAGACTGATCGATTTTAGACCGTTCTTAGATAAGACCCCGAACAAGACCCATCCGCCATGACAGTTGTAGAAACGGAATACCAAAAAGGATCTCGACGGTGCTTAACGTCAATTTAGGTACCAGATGATCTCTACATAAGCACGCGCCAGTTAGGACCCATGAAAGGGAATACCAAAATGTCACTTCAAAATTAAGCGTCGTTTTAGCGCCTTTTTAGACGCTAATTTAGGCACTTGCGAGAAACGGAATACGGGCCATTGTCTTGTCTCTAAGTCTTCTATGTTCATCCCACGGCTGAACGAACGATCATCATTCGCCCGCTGTAGTCGACACCGCCTTACTTATTCCGCTGCCATCACTTGTTACATATTATAATTAGACTAAAAAAAGAGTTTGTTTCTGAAATGTGAAGTCTTGATAAAGTGGAGTAGAAAGGCTTTTTAAATTATTCTACTCCTACAAATCGTAACACTAGGCTTAGATGGGATTTGGACTTTGTACAAGATCGGATCGGTCAACTTCGGACGTTGAATTCACGTAAATTAGACATCATTTTATGACCAATAATTAACGTACTATAACATACTTATATATATAACATGTTATAGTATACTTAGGATGGACCTTAAATTGACTTAAAGTGGACGTTACTTTTAGACGAAATTGTGCTACTTGGATTAGATTATTGGTCTGGATCCTAATAAAATATCATGTTTCAACGTGATTTGACATAAAAGACAATAAAGTAATAATATGAAATATTTACAACATAATACACTTCGTAACATTTATATTGCCGTTCGAAATAATATTGTCACGATAGCCAGCCACGTGGAACTTATGTGCCAATTATAGATGCATCACATTTTTAACATCGGATACCGTAACATCTACTGAATCTCTCTGAGAGAAGAAAAGACCACCGTGTCTGTGTGAGTGACCCACAACTCGGATGCTTAAGACAAATCACCTGTCTTCGAATACAACAAAGAAGACCTTAATTTCCACTTCTATAGTAATAAAATTTTACAGCAGCATAAAAATAAACAATGCATTTAAACGACCCTCAACGATATTGTTTTGTATATTTATTTATTTATTTTATTGCGAACGATTACTGTATTACAAATACTTAATATTTGTAAGCTATAGAATCAGTTTAATATGCAATACTCGAATAAACAAGCAATGAAAGCTCACAATCCGACATCTGAACCGCAGAATTCCTATAAGTAATTTGTATTCCGAAGATGTCGATAATTCACCTCTCGGGCATCTCGGACAATAACATGCCATGTTATTGAGAGAACGGGATTCTCTGACCGCATTTACATAATAATGCCACTGCTGCATACGGTCAACTTCTGCGTTACGTAGCTATTATGGGGACCCGAGGCAATGACTAGCATGGCGATTCATAAGTGGATAGTGGATGCCCCGCTTTATGGGAGCTGGCGTGATGCATTGCGAAAGGATGTTCTACCTATTATATTAATTTGCAGTCTTCTATTATGTATCTATAGCTGATATTTAAAGGTAATAAGCGACAAAAGAGGCGCATACTTTTCAACATTTTCGGGTATAATAATTATATATAGAGTGAATTGTTCGGCCGTGGATCTGCGGTACACAGTGAATCATACACATATCTAAACAAATATACGACACAAATCGTGTTGGTCGATTCTATACGATTATTCCAACCTAACATCCATCACCATTCACTACTTGATTTTCTCTCGATTCGAAAATAAAATATGTCTGCAAATTAGTTTATCGTTAACCTATATTAATTTTATGAATAAGTTTGAATTATTATTATTATTTCCAACAATATCATCATTATCTACAAACATTACATTTTTATTATGATAATATATAATAATAATACTTAATATATAATGATTATTCATACTATGTAAATATTAAACTAATGGATATTTTGCTATTATTTTTTGTTATTATTTTAGTTAATTGGGAAATTCCCTAGTACTCGCATGTTCTAGTTAGGTAATCTTACAGATTGATATTATTATTGATTTTTTTCATCACCCTGTGATTACCCCCGTATGTGATTTTGATTAGAATTCGGTTTCAAAATGATTAAATAATTCGCACAAAAACTTGAATCCCTAAGTCACTGTTCACCCTTTCCATGAAATATAATAAGAATTGTTTTGAATAGATGATTTGATTTTGGTTTGAATTCGGCTTCATAGTTATTAAATAATTTACATCAGCACTAAAGTAACAAGACAAACCTTTAGGGATAATATTCCGGTACCTAGAATGAAGACATCTTTTGGTCAGCGGCATTACACTTTTATAGCACCTAGAATATTCAACCGTTTCGATGTCAGCATTAAGCAGTGTTCTAGCAAGTATATTTTTAAAACTAAATTATTAAAGTGGATGATTAGCCAAGAGCGTATATCAATACACTCTATGCTAGACATTATAGCATAAAGTAATTCTTAAAAGATTATCATTGATTTTTTTTTATCTTCGATTTTTTATTAATTTGACTATATTGTATCTATATTTAATTTTATTTATTATATTTTAGATTATATTTGTTATTAATTTGACAATTTAAATTGACTATTTTCTATATCCCGATCATTAAAAAAAATGTTTTATATTTCTATGATTTGTATTTCTTTTTTTTGTATCTAGATTACTTACTTTATACGTTAGGTAATTTATTATAGTCATAATTCTCAATTTGTATTAAAATGCTTTAGAAACGCTAGCCCTGGAACGGATTTATCCCAGTTGGAGGGCGTTGAACAGGTATAGCTACGAAGAGTTAGTTAATGTTTCGCCATTGCTTATCGTCTATATAATGTACCTATCAATGGTAATTGTATTTTGATTGTGACTTTAAATGACTCAAAAACTTGAGTCCCTACGTCACTCTTCCACCCTTGTCATGAAATATAGTGAGAATCGCTTTAATATAATTATATGCTTAAATAGCAATCGTTAAGAAGTTAGTTATTTAAATATTCAAATAGGAACAATATTTAAATATAATTTATATCCAACCCCTTAAGTATGATACGACCAAATCTGGTTCTGAAACAATTATCCGTTGAGTATGATACGACCAGATCTGGTTCCGCGTTTTTTTCACTTCTTTGATGTTCTCATATTTATTCATAATTATCTAATTGTTTTACAAAATGATATTTGAATATTCTATATTCGAAATTTCAATGCAATCATTGTGCAGTTGTTCTTTTTATGATTGGTGTAGTAGTTTCGTAGTTATAGTCATTTAAGGTCGATGTCGCCGAAAATCCTGCAAAAGAGACAGATGCATCCATGAAAATACCCATTTACTCCAAGGGTTAAATAGGAATAGTTTTTTTGATAATTTGGAGTTAAAGCTGGAAAGACGGGTTATTTAAGTATGTCAATATTTTTTTTTAATCAGGTACGTTCCTGATTTTTCGAATTCAATGTTACAAAATATTTAACACGACATCTCTAAAAATAAGAATTTCTGTCTTGTGGGATTGCGCTCAGCCCACGAACTAGACTTTAGTTAAGATTACTGCTGAAACAAAATATTAGATATAGCAATTACGATTGGATGATAAACCTAGCTACTATTGTAATCATGTTCATCACACATATCATTATGTTGCAATGAAACAATGAAACGATAGGTATATTTTCATAGGTATGTAACCAAATCCTACTATTATACAATTCTCCATTTCCATCACTTATTGCCAATAAACACGAATGTATTATTATGCATGCGATGCGACGTTTTTGCCGCGGTGGCGCTTCTGTTTTCCCACTTCCCTCATTATCCATATTACAGCACACACATTTTAAAATTAACCTGGGCAATTACTCCGGGCAAAGTGAGAGCACTGACCAATATAATTAGCTTTGATAAATCGTTGCACTCCAATAAGTTATTCCAAAAAAGCACAACGATTCGACGACTGGTGACGGTTGGAAGAAATTACCATCCATCACGGTAATAACGACCGCTAATCGTCTCGCGTGCCGTCATATTTTAATGATACGGAATTTTCGACCAGGCACTGTTTGACACACGATAGAAAACGTCGCGCGATATAGCTGCGACTGCCATCTTAACTATTACCCGTTCGTCGAATGCTCTTACTCTTTTATTTTTTAATTTATTTTTATTTTAGTATATTTGGTACGCAAACAATACTCTAATAATACATTGATTATCACTAATATGTTTACATTATTACTAATTATAATATAATATCTTATGCGTACTCCGCATGCTTAATTTATTATATAATTGCGTACGTGCAGTTTATCTCATGATTCACAAAAGAAGTATCAGTATAAAAAATAATATCCTTAAAAATTACCAAAAAAAAAATTTGTTTTAGAAATAACTTAACAGAAAATTCTGAAATAGAATTAAATAGAAAAAATCAATTTGATATAAAATATTGTTTGAAATAATATATTAAAAACAAAAACATAGGTAAATCATCAATTTGTCTCATAAAATGCTATGTATAATGGACGTAACTGCTAAGGGTCCCAGGTTAAAGAAATCAATATTATCGATTAAAGAGTTGTATAACCGGCATGTACGTGAGATAGGATTGTGGAAAGATTGATTTGTCTGCGAAGTGGGAAGGTAAAATGTTAGGTGCTGCCTCAGTCGTCTGGATGGTACGTTGAAATTTAACGCTTCTAATAAAACTGGTAATTCTATCCAGCAGTTAAGGAGTTTGTGCAGAAACATCAGGCTTCTGCACTCTCTCCTCTTTCTAAGAGTAAAAATTTTAAAATAATTTAAACGCTCTTCATAAGAGTACAGCGTGCGTGATAGACCGTTCTTAGGTTAACATACGCGTATACTTCCTCTGCACAAACACTATCGCCTTCGAATGGACCTCATAGTATGAAACTAAACTCCATTTGGCTGCGTACTAGAGAATTATAGAGCAAGTTGAAGGAGTTAATATTTTTGAATGGTTTAGTAAACCTATAAATAAAACCCAGTGTCCTCTCGCTCTTACTTACTAAATAATTGATATGTTCTCTGAAAGTCAGGTGCTCGTCGTGAAGTATTCCTATTCTATGTACTATGTGTTATCGAAATTATTTATTTATTTTAGAAAAAATAACAAGTTTACACTACTATTTTTCCGGCAGTACGACGAATTCCGTAAAATCAAATAAAAAAGCTGCATCATCTTGCTCGATAACAATGCCAGCTCTCACACGGCCAGACAGACAAACGAATTTTAGAAATCGAAAAACGTAGAACTCATGAGCCATCCTTCATACAGTCCCGACTTGGCACCTTGTGATTTTCTTAGTTCACAAAAATTAGGAGCTATTTACGCCCTCAACTATTTTCATCGCCAGAATATGAAAAATATGTTTCCGAGTTCACCAGGGAAGAGTGGACTAAATGCTATGAAAATTAGTTTATAGTACGTATAAAAAAGTGTATTAAAGCTCAAGGAGAATATTTTGAGACATAATAAATTGATTTTTGGATATTCATTGTGATTTTTCTTATTCATTAACGACACTTTCAGCGATTAACTTCTTTGCAAAGTTCCATAAGAATGGTTGTCTTCCTACATTGATGAGAAAGGACCACTGTAAGGGTAATAGACAAGTCGGCCTCAAATAGAGATGCGCACGTATTATATGCGTACAATATATATATATATATATATATATATATATATATATATATATATATATATATATATATATATATATATATATATATATATATATATATATATATATATATATATATATATATATATATATATATATATATATATATATATATATATATATATATATATATATATATATATATATATATATATATATATGTGTGTGTGTGTGAGATTGCATAAACCATACCTAGAAACACCACCCAATCCGATAGATGATGTTGATAGCTTACGATATTTTAAAAAAATATAAGAAAAAATCTCGGGGAGGGCGGCTCCATGAACTCCAATTTCGTGCTCTTGCACTATTAATATACCGGCTAGAGAGAGGGCAAGTCGGCTAGAGAGAGGGCATTCCACACAAAGAGAGGGCAAGTCGCCTCTTGGCCGAGGTACAAGCGGTGTTTTCAAATTACTCGCAGGTCTTATAAGTGACGATTGATTTGAGGTACCTACTATTTGAGTGCTGCTTCACCCCTATTGCCAATGGCGTATTCATGGGGAGGGGGGGGGGGAGGCACAGCCCCCCCCCCGAATTTTTTGGAGTAAAAATTAAAGTCGAGAAAAAATTGAGAATCATGGAGAATCCGCGACTTAAGTATCTAGTGTCAGGCATGTATTCAGGAGGGAGGGGGGCGGTAGTTGGGATTTAACCACAGGAAATCCGGTGTAATTTCGTTTCATTGTACGGGCAAATTCAAGTTTGATGGGTGCCGCGCGCGTTGTTTCAATACCCCCCTCCCCCCCTCCCCCCAAAATCAATGACCCCCCCCCCCGCCCCACCCACCCGAAACCGAAGTCTGGATACGTGCCTGCCTATTGTCCACATATCTCGGACGTAGTGTTCACATTATCTTTGATTGCCGACTGCAGACGAAGAATATAAAACAACTGAGAAACTCACGGATTTCAGAATCTTGGATTACAACCTAAATTCCGGGCTATTTGAACGCGGGAAAGTATAAACCGCAGCCAGATCGCGCGCGTGCGCGTTAAGTGCATTTTGTAGCCCACTCGTTTTCGTTCGGCACCATTCGGGGCACCGGCAAAAAACGTCACAAACGCCAGAATCACTTAGTATCAGTAGTACCGTGCGTTACGAACAAATGCGGGCTTTACCGTTCTCGCGGCACAAAGAAAATCGGTGCGAATGCGGGCGACCAGCGGATGGCCCAAAGCGGCAGCTCGAAGGCGATGACACGGCACGTTCCGGGCGCGATCACGATCCGCCCGTAATTGGGTGCACGCTGGAAAAATGGCGCGGCGCGACACGGCGCATCATAAAATCATAACCGCGCAGGTCAACGGAACAAGCGATTATAAATAACAACAAATCAGTTTCGTTAATGTCTTTATCAACATTGAAAGCACAATGTACAAGTCTCTAAATTGGAGAAAGCCTAGGGAAATGAATATCTATCTCTCCTCCCTTGATCGCTTCAGTACGAAAACCAAATATTAGGCATGTCTTTCTTTTGTCATTTAGCAATTATCACGTTCTGTGCGTTTGCTCGATATATCATCAATAATACTTTTTTGCATTGGTATTATTTATTTTATTTTATTCGATACTAAAACAATATATTGATTAGACATAAATACAACATTATGATATTATGCGGTTAAATTACTAAATTAATATCCTTTTTATACAAGTACAGAGTTAAATTAACAATGAAAGAGAAAATCAATGGTAAGTTACAATTCAAAATATAAAATATAAAGGAAATTAAAATTACTGTAGGTATGTTAAAAATCGTTGCTCAGAAGATGCTTAAACTATCACGAAGATGGCGATACGATTGTCATGATAAAATTTATTGTACAGAAGATATATACTAGGGACGATGTTATTTAATACAGTAGTAATTCTCGACAAAAAGAAGGTTTAAATAAGTTCGGCTTTCAGAGATGTCTGTGTGTGATATTAAACTATATTTTCTCTATACAAGAGGTATCGACTATAACATTTTATTTGGGAATACAAAGAATGCTACCCGGCGGAGATTTTTCAGCGTTACAATAATTATAAAAGCAGTCAGCAGTTTCTTGTAGAGGAATTTCTACTGTGAATATGAAAGCGGATTCGAAAATGTTATTGGAGAACAAATTTTGTTGTGGAAAGAGAACCGAAATTGAAAACGCATTGAAACACCAACACAATATTCTTATTACTTATGTTCTTTATTCTTACTTATATACTTATATTCTGTTTTATTATATATTTGTAGAGGCGCTTCGTTTTGACAGTATTTCCTAGCACGCTCATTGAAGGATCACTGCTAAAAACACCACAACTTTCAATACTGCTCAAGTGCCTCGATTCCCAGTAGTTTAGTTTATTTTTTTTCTAAGCGATTCGTTCCGAATAGGTACAATCAATGGCGGTGAAACCAACCGTGACTTTAGTCATCCGCTGTTGAATTGAATCCACCATCATTCTCATCCGAAGGACGCAGGTAGAGTCCGGGCGTTAGTCCGGCCTTTATTCCGAAATAACGTGCGATTCCCACGTAGATATCATGGTACATCGCAGATTTGCGTAATCATTAATAGCTTCCAAATCTCTCCAATCTGATATCTTATTACAGTATTTTTATGTCCTTTAACCGTTACAAATACCCTATAATATATGAGTGATATATATTTCAACGGTTCTGAAATATTAACCGCACGTTTATATTAGCATTTCACATCTTTCTCTTGGGTCGTAAAAACGTCAAAGAATTTATCGGTGATATCTTCGTCGATGGCGCAAGAAATGTATTTATTAGCAATATCGAATAGGAGAACAGTTCCATCATTAGGAAATATATTACGCATGCAGACTAATATTATGTAAAAGTTACTGTCGTGCAAAATTCGAACCGTTATATTTATGTCGGAAAGGAAGGAAACCCCAAAAGTATTCTGGAATCGTAAAATGAATGCCAATTAGACGACCCACGCGTCGAAAGTTATTGCCGTTCAAACAAGTTCCATAATAATATTATCGCTGCTAATTGGGGTATTCTCACGGTTATTTTAGTAAAGCCAAGAATAAAATTAAGTCTTTTCTATGGTGGTTTCCGTCTGTGACAATGGCAAAGACGTGCGTTTTTAAGAAGAATGAGAAAACAGACGACGTTGAATCGCCATGAATAGAAACTCGTATATTTAATCGAAGTGGTTAAATTAATCGACTTTTTAGCTGACTGAAGTCGATTCGAAGCTACAAAGAATGCAGTTCAAAAAATATCAAGTTTATTGAAATGTATTTTATTGTTACTGCCAATAAACCAGCCTGACTTCGAAAACGGATATCCTATCCATTACACAAAATAATTAAATGTCAATGGAGAGATTCAATTCATTTAATTTTAATGTAAATTCTTTTCGAATGTGATCTCTCCCAGGTGACACTTCGGTCATCTGAAGAGGACGCGCAAAAAGCTCGATGCGTTAACGGAATCCAATGTCTGAGCGGTCGGATTAGTCTGCGACATGTTCTATTTACGTCGCGCTATGCCTTTAATTAAGAAGACTGCAGTTACGCTACCCGATCGCAATACAAATAAACCATTACCGCAATGCTCGAGACGCTGCAAGAAACGCGTAGACGTCGATCTAAGCGTCCGTAACGACTTCATTTCCATTTGATGTGCGACCGCTTTAACACCTTTCGTGTATTATACTTTTAAATCATTCAATCAAGATGGAATAAAAGACCGATTGTAAACGATCCTAATTATGCAGATAGTTGTAAAATCAGATAGATGTTGAGGTACTATAAATACCAATAATATTAATAATGATAATTTTTTATTGATATGATTAGTGATACCTATGCATTGTAAATGAATTGTTAAATTAATTAATTATAAATATAAAAAAATCAATATGTAAAGTCAAGAAACGGTAAATTTAACTGAATTTTAACAACGGAAGGTTTCAAACTTTTGAGAAACAAAATACATCGACATTCAATGCCAGGTTATATCTCGTGATATTACGATGATAGGTACCTATTCTCTGTTCTGTTGAGGGGTGAAATTGTAGACAATCGAAAAGTTACGTGCTTTAGCCTACAGCCTATTATGGAAGTAACTAATAATAGCTATGCATCTCATAAACCTGCGAAACCTAGAAGAGATAGGTTATTCTACCATATTGTGTGCTTTGAACTCACGAACGTGCCATTTGTTTATCTCGTGATTTTGCATCAAAATGCGTCGGTTATGCGATTCTAAACAAACGAAACAATGCGATGCTCGACACGGCGCCATTGGCAAATTCAATGGACGCCTGCGGTTGTTCGCCTGCGGTACTTCCTGCCCGACAGCGGAACAAGCGACGGAAACATTTCATTTTATCTACCCATTTTACTACACAGATGTGGATGCTGCGCGGAACAAATCATACAACATTCACTTCCATTGGCAAGAGCAGGGATGCGAATTTCAAACTGTTCAAAAAAACAGCCAGGGTCGACACCACGTAAGCCCGAAAAACATCACTCAGACGAACACAATTACAACACTCACACGAACACAATTATTGAAATACCTATTACCAATTATATAACATTTAATTATATACAGATATGTAGATAAATATTCAAAGTCCATTCTGATTAAAGTCTTGTTTTATTAAACTCCTAAATACTGTAGGAATTGCGTGACGAAAATCAGCGAAAATTTTCTAAAACACATTGGCTGGGATCATACCCTTCACATTATTATTTGTCGACAAGCGAAACATTTGTCCACAAGACAAGCATTTGTTGACAATGGGCCCGATTGCGTCTCTTCGTGAACTTAAATTGGAATTTAGTTCAACCGTACGAAACAGAGCAATACGTTAGAAAGGAATATGAAATGAACGATCGTCGTATCCCCGCACAAAAACTACCTGTCGAACTTATACATATACGTACGAGTAAATTTAAACACATTTCACATTTGTCTATAGTGGGTAGTTTTAATGCGGAAAAGTGACAACCGTTCATTTAACATTCCGTTCTAACGTATTGCCCTGTCTCGTTCACATGAACTAATATCCGATTTTAGTTATCAAAGAAACGCAATCAAGCCCAATGTCACAAGTGTTGTGACGAATATGGGTTGGAGATGAAGACCACAAAGACTAAGTAAAGTGACACGATAGTCAGTGAAATGTCCGTAAACACACCTATAGTTACAACTTTAAGAAATCGACTAGAGAAGACTGTCAATTTACATTTGCTGCAACCTAAACGGCAATTGGGATATATATAATCAAGATAAATATGCGCATTCAAAACTCTACAATTGCATTCTATAGAAAAAAAGGTAAGTATTTTGCAGAAGAAACCCAACCTACACCCGAAGATCATCTTTCCAAGATGCTCCGTATGATGGAGGATCACACTTCCAAGATGCTCCGCATGACACTAGAAAGCTCGAAGATTTCGAATTGTAGTTCTATCGGAGGACACTGAATATAAGCTGATTTGACAAGTCGGGTATGATGATGTCTTGAAGCGTTTGAGCAAGAACGTAGAAATATCGAAGACAATAATAGTTCCCAAACTCTAATACTTCCCTCATGCCATGTTTCATCCCGATAGATACAACACTATTCATCTAGAAAATTAGAGGTAAAATACCGTAAAGTCGAGGTCTGGGTAGAAGGAGAACATCCAAGATTCGGCAATGGTTTCATAAATCTACCACATCCTTGATTCGAGAGACGGGCGAGTTGTAATAGAAATAGAAATAGAAATATATTTATTGTCCGAAATTGTGATGGTACATTTATATCATCAAATATATATTAATAGCCAACTTTCGGTTTGGACATGGACATAGACGAAAAAAAAGATTGCGTTCAAATTAAATAATGTCAATTTATCAATAATCCTGACTCATTACACCGTGAGTCAAACAGAATGAAGGCACTATAAAAAAATCTAGGCACCTGATCAAAAATCTATCGAAGTGAAACTCCACTGCAGAAAATGATTTATAGGTAAGTAACTAAAAAAAATTAAGGTCCAATTCTTCAAAAATTACGCCTAACGATTTTTTGACGAGATATAAACATTTTTAAATGTTTAAAGTGATCATACAACAGAAAAAAATGCATTGTAAGTGATAATTGGCAAAATGTGCAATATTTAGGATTTTTATTTTTTTTGTATTGAATGTTTAAATAAGTAAATTAGCTTCAAACTTAGCTCTTTTTTTGTATACGCTTGGAGTTGTTTTCGTGCACTAATATACGGACAACTAAATATATATCACAAGAAATATTCAGCAGAAAATTGAAAATTATATCTTTTTCTTTAGTATAGGTAAGTTGGTAATTAATTGAAAAAACTCTTTAATCTTTTTAATTTAGACGTCTTAATAAGTAAGGTTTCGTAATTTATTTACATCGAAAAAACCATATTTTTTTCTAAGAAAAACACTAAAAATAAATATTATATTTAAATACACTAGAAGTGTTGATTAAAAGCATGAAAAAAAGCATAAAAAGTCATTTTTTCCATAATATTCTATATTTTTTAAATTACGGCTTAATCCCGGCTTTATAAACTAACAGTTATAGAGCCGGGATTTAGGCAAATCCCGGCTTTATAACTAATTACAAAATAAAACTGGGACTTTCGGAGACTGGGGCCTTAGGAAGCAATACTTTCCAAAATAATCATCACTGTTGTTTTTATTACCTATTACCTAGCAATTGACATAATATATACTTGTAGACACGTCATGCATTCAACATCGTACAAAAAACTGTCCTTTCCGATACATGCATTCTTCAGCCTTTTCATAGCTTATTATAACTATACGGCGTGCGTGCAGTGGAAATGAACAATCGATGCTATGTAAATTGCCAATAATTACCTACACATTTAACGATAATTTATTTACATTAACTTTCACAAAAACGAAATAAATACGCTTTTGTAGTACCTATGTTTTGTTCATTTACAGAAAATGTCCTTTAACCAATAAGACAATATAAAAAATTAAATACGCGACTGCCGGCACAAAAACTGAACTGTATTGTATTTTAGATACATATACATGTTTAGACTGTACTCAATCAGAACTTTCATTTGACATTAAACACGATATATTTATGTTAATTTATTGCCATTTGGACATTTAGACTTATATTACTTGATATTTGGTACCTACGACCCTATGGATGATTCAACAATTCTAACAATACCAGACACTTCTAAATTGGTTCAAGCGTTTAAAAGTTACAGTGAAATAAAGAAACGGAAGACATTCATACAGTACGCGCGCGAGCTCGTACGCCGGAGGATTACACCGCCCCCGACCGTCGCTACACACCCAGCTCTCTCCCAGTACTAGTAATCTCCCAGTACTAGTACTGGGAGATTACTAGTTCGGGGTAAGAAGTTACTACTACTACTATTAGTAGTAACTTCTTACCCCGTATCTCTACTACTATCAGTAGTAACTTCTTATAGTTCGGGGTAAGAAGCGACGGTCGGGGGCGGCGTAATCCGGCCGCTTTCCCAGCCCCCCTTTCTTCGGAGCCCCCGCGCGGACTGTACAGACATACACCCTGAACACATTACATTCCTTTTTGTTGGGCAGTCGTGTAAAATACGCTATATCTCTTTGTACCCATTCTGTTAATATTTATAAAATCGTGTAAATAATAATGCACGTACATAAAATAAAAATGCTCAATCGTCCGATCATTCCATTCAGCAATCAATTGAAGCTTTCTCGAAGAAAAATAACTCTTGACCTGTATTTTTTAATAATATCCGGGTTACCGCTAATTCAATTAGATAAATTTTACGCCTATCAAGAAACGGTTACACGCTTACCCGACGCACCAACGAGAACAATCAACCGGCTGATATTGAAGATCAAGATGAAAACGATAAAAGAAAAATACAAACTAATCACGGGTAAGTAAGTATGATTACCGGCCATGGGAGAATCTCACGAAATGTAAGAAACGGGGTTAGCAAAATTATGACGACGCGCCATATGCCGATTTGGCTAATTTAAAGATAATTATTATTTAACTAAGCTCGCGGTTTTGATACAAGAAAAAAATCGGTTGTGTCACCCCAAGACTTTTCCGGTAAGTAAACAACCCCCCCCCCCCACGCCAACCCGATTTGTAGTATTTTCCGTGGTAATAAAATGGTATTTT
The DNA here is from genome assembly GCA_944548615.1 of Micropterix aruncella. Classification (NCBI taxonomy): domain Eukaryota; kingdom Metazoa; phylum Arthropoda; class Insecta; order Lepidoptera; family Micropterigidae; genus Micropterix; species Micropterix aruncella. The sequence goes on from OX155951.1 coordinate 7,476,295, forward strand.
AAAAAAAAAGTATTACTTGTCCCTGGTGGACTTTAAATATTATTCGTATCGCTTGTATACGAGATATTCCAACCAACATTTCACAGTGGGATTTTGGTTAAACTAGGCATCTGTGTCTCTAAGTCCAATATTTCGAGATTGAAGCATGACTAACGCGCCCTCTGGTAAACCGATTTCAACCACAATATTTCAACTCTTGCCATGACCGAATGATGCCTGCATGCCAATTTCAGCTCAATCGGTTAAAGCGTGTGCGCGCTATCGTGGAGGAATACACACACAGACAGACTTTAGTCTTGAAATGGTCTTAATCGTCTCCGGATGGGGTGAAGAAGGGGGGGGGGGTAAATGTATTTATACGTCTTCATCTCGAAATAAATGTATCTCGCGTTAACAATACTTTACCTCCTCGTCGGTTGGTAGACCGGTAAAGTTAAACCGAGGAATGAGCCAGCGCTAATTATATACCTAAGTAAAGGGATTATTATCATAATAGCGCCTATTAAATCGAGACAGAATTATGAAATGATCATAATGAACTTATGTTTTCGCTTTCGATTTTCATTTCGACATCATATTAACATGGCGAATCAATTTATTTCAATACAACAGCCATATATTATTAAATACCGACACATAATATTCTGCAGATATATTATTACTTTCTAATGATTTCGATTAATATATTATCCACAGCAATAATCTACGAAGCGGTTTTTCTAGTTATCAACTCTTATAATGACTATTACCGGATGATTAGTGTAACATGAACAGTTAATCGATTTCGCTTCAAAAAAGTAAATATTAATTCCATGGCAGGTGTTTCGAGGCAGCCCATCCTCCTTTATAATTAACGATTTCCCGTGTATGCGTGCCTAGTTATAAAATATAGGTAACGCGCCGTTACGATCCGCTGCGTCTTCCATTGTGACTATTTTATTAATCGGACAACAACTTAGACGACACGGATTTAACGGTTGGCTCGATTATTATGTGCGTAGAACTTGTATAGCTACAATTTTATTATGCCTATTTCGCCGTTACGATATGCTGAGCGTGTACATGCACCCTAATGACAAATGCGGATTGCGTCCGATTTTAAATTTCGAACGACCCTCTTTTTTGACAGTTAAGGGATGACAGCTACAAAATTGTATAGTCCGAAGAAAGGCGATGCCAGGAATTCCCATTAATCAATTAATTTACTACAGATTTCTTTTTGGGACTATATTTTTCCAGGCAATTAACCACGCTCGAATGTAAAAATCATGATCATAATTACAACATTTGAATATTAATTAGGCTCTTACGAGAAATGAAAGTGAAACGACGCATGCGCTTATTTTAATATTTCACATAAATGTAAGAAAATGTGTATTTTTGCGTCTAATGTAATCAAGAGAAAAATTAAGTAGAAGTACATAATATTTTTTTTATTCAAATTAATTAAATAATGTCAAATTTTTTATAATTACCATTCACAATACTCAAAACATAACTAGGCTGCTGCCTGTTTTAAGGTGGACAATTTATTTTAAATATAACCATCTTTAGAAACCTATAATATTATCGCTATCATAATTATCAATAAACTATTCAGATAATTTAAAATATAATTTAAAAAAATAAAAAAATATCAATAATATTCAAAACAGAGCTACACAAATAAAATGTATATTTTTAAAATCGTCTAGTTATCCGGAATATAATCAATATGATAATAAAATTTTAATAATGAAGACGAAAAAAAATGTGCGTTGAACTTGTATGTGTACAATATTCGTATACCCATTTTCGCAGTTACAAGATTTGGTGCGGGTTAATAATAATAGCAATTAAATTGAAAACGCATAATACACATTTTGTAAATATTTTAATAAAACAAGTGTATAAATACCTTCAGGTCCTCGAATTCGGCTGTGCGACACGGAAACCGCAGTCAGGATTAAACATACCACAGCACAAATATTAAGTCCAAACGCACCCATTTTTTAAACACAAAAAAAAATCAAATAAAAAATCTCAAATTGCACGGACAATCGTACTGTTTGTCGCGTTTTAAATTCACTTGGCAGGGATCTTTACGCGGTAACAATTTTCTGTGGAGACGTTTTGTTCTAAATCGTAAAATGTTTCAGTTTCCCGCCGAACGTCGTTCGAACGTTGCGCGCATCGCGCGGTTCGAATGCGGAATGACGTTTCGTTTGGTTCGAGACTCCAGACGCAGATGTTGTCAAACTGTCTAAATGCATTATCATAAAAAGTAAGTGAAATGCGTGGAAAAAATATCTTAGCACGGTATATAAACGGTGTTTTCGTAACTACAAAGTCATGCTCTCTTTTTATTGCGCGTTCATCTACCTATGTGTAACTGAGTAGATTTAGAGAGTTTAGGAAGTTTATTTAGAATAATCTCAATAAAAAGAAAAGAATGATTTATATATATATATATATATATATATATATATATATATATATATATATATATATATATATATATATATATATATATATATATATATATATATATATATATATATATATATATATATATATATATATATATATATATATATATATATATTTAAATATAATAATAATTATACAGAACATACTTATTTTTATGCGATTTATACTAAATGTTTACATATATCGTGTTTTAAATGCGATGCGCAATCAAAATACAGATTTATACTAAATACTAAAGAACCAAATGAGAAACTGCACATTCGCCGCAATAAACAAGTTGTTTACGAGAGATGGCATTATTTAGTTTTGAATAGAAATAGAAATACATTTATTGCTCGAATTATGGTTTAGCATTTATAGTGATAATGCACGAGTTGCACGACATTACGTCTCCCATAATTCCCTGTTATCGTAACAGATTGTCAATTTTTACTTATTTGCTAAGTTTATATCACTGGTTCACCTTTAATATTTAACGAAAGATACTTATGATAATAAATTGAAATTAGAAAGAAACAAAATAATAACAATCGTCCGATGATAAACCATAGTATAAGTTGAATATACCTATAGATTTAGTGTTTAGAATAATCAAGAATAGGTAAAAAAATAAAAGATGATAAATTTTGCTCTTGTTAAAAAATAGTAAATGGGATGGCAATTGATGGTATTGTGAAATTCGAAGTTCAGGCGTCCTCTTGTATATGTGTGTAGCCTAATTTCATGAAATCGTTCATCGTAATGACTTGAAATTGAAGCCTTCTTACTATGTAATATACAACTTATTATTTACTATGTAATACATAATATATTATTTCATATTTATTCACTCCTTCAGCAATTTTACTGTGTAATATATATTATATTATTAAATATTTATTCTTATGCCTTCAACACGTACTACACAGTGGCGTACTAGAATTCTGGGCTACACGCCCCCCCCCCATCTCTCCCCCCACCTCTCCCCTCCGTCAAATAACTGCAGGAGTCTGGAAACGATATACTGTTGCCTAAGTTGCGGGGGTGAACAGTGCCCGGTTGTCAGCCAATCTTGAAAAAATAATTTGGTCAGTCACCCGATCCTGCGTGAACAGGCGGGCAAACGACGCCATGGTTCGCGATCGATTCCTACCGAATTACCGCTCAACTAAAACAGGTAGAGGCCGCACAAGCGACTCAATACCCGTAATTAGTCGGGAGGACGGAGAAATCCGCCCGTAACTGCTAGTAAGAGCGCGAGGTCGGTTCGCTGGTGCACTTCCCAGTTTCTCGCGATACGGCGTTGGCTTCTTACCCGCTTGCGTGCCCGTGTCAACTAGTAGTTAACAAATCGAGAATTTAGAATTGACCATGTCAAGTAGTAGTTAACATAACCTTGAAGTCAGCTTTGCCCGTGTTAACTGGTAGTTGACATTGCATTTCACTCAGCTATGACCATGTCAACCTGTGGTTAACATCGCTCCCGCCGTCGGAAAAGCTGATTCTACCCGTCTTTATCGCTCCAGGGCCTAATTTGTATTATTTGTCCCGTTTCTTCGTGAAATTTCCCCTCCACACAATCCCAGTCAACCATCCAAGCCATAGACAAAAGTCGCCGCACGGCGCCAGATGACACAAGACGCCGCACGGCGCCAGATATTGGTATGGAAACAAAGGCCTTTTAAATAATAAATATCTATGAACAAGTGATCATTTTTTTTTTCTTATTCTATTATTTATTATATTGAAAACATAATCAAAGAATAAAAACCATATGTCATCGCTCTTATTTTTGAGGTATGAGCTTTTGAATACAAGACGAGCTTCAAAACGCCCTACTTCTAAGTTCAGCATAGCATAACTCTGCACCAAAGTCGTAATTTGATAAACAAAAGATAACATTGTTTAGCTAGTTTCATAATAAACATAAATATATATAACACTTGACACTTTTTTAAACAAATTGAGTCACAAGAAACGATTTTGTGAAACCCGACCCACGCGCTGACGGCGCAAAAAATGGCGGGGCAAAGTAGGGTCGTCACGTTTTTTTCGTGGGGCATTTGAGGAGGCACGCGCTGAGGGCCCGGGGCAAAGGCACGTTGCGCGCGGACCCCCCTTGGGCAAGCGAGCGGTTAAGGGTGAGTTGGTGGAGCTAGATGGTGTGCTATCTTCGCCACCAAGTGACGCTTCACTCCACGTGGAAAGACAGATCAATATCTTTATACCTTCCTGGGATGACGGGTTAGCCCGCTGTAGTTGATAACACTCTCCTGTCCCGACCTCCTATCTAGCGAAACCACAGCCAAGGGAATGGGCTTGGGTGAATAAGCGGTGAAAGAGACCCTCTTGAGCTTGACTCTAGTCTGGTATTGTGAGAAGTCATGAGAGGTGTAATCTAAGTGGAAGATGGTCTCCGTCTGCACTGAAAAACCACTAAGTACTTTCATTGTTTCATTACTTACTCGGCCATCCTCGACAAATTGGAGCGGTTGCAAAATGTGTACATTAGGTATATCTATAATGCGAAAAAAATTTATCACGACTCTCGATATTCTTCATTGACTCAGCAGACTTCATTGGCTTCGAATACGTGGACGTAGACCCCTGCATATTCATTCCCTTCTTTATAACATCCTCAACAATCCTACCGCTCCCTTCTACCTAACCAAAAAATCAATCACTTAGGAAGACATGGTTTCCCCTCCGTTCCTGTCAGGATAGAAAAATTGCGATCCCTTCTCATAATTCTTCTTTTTTACATATGCCTTTACCGTTCATGCAGCTAGACTGTGGAACCAGCTCCCGTCAAATATCAGAAACGCATCAACGGTTTCTACTTTTCAAGTGTCTCTGAAAAGGCATTTCATGTCCCTAAAGCCTACGTCTCATACCATCCTCGCCTATCCTCCGTTCCTTGCAAATATTCTCCAAATCCTAATTATATATATTTTTTAAATGCGTTTTTGTTATTTGATTTATTTTAGTTAAATATTAAGTTTCTTTTGTTTATTTTACTCTACTGGCACCTAAATTCTTACACTTACACGAATGTTGGATGTAAGAGATTGTAAAATTTTCATTTATTTTTTATTCAGCATAGCAAAAACCCATAGCAAAATTTAACCAGAGGTGTGTATTTACAAATAGGGTACGATGTCTCATGTCGCTCCATTAAGCTACCCCTGTGAAGTCCTCCCGTTGTATGTTTTTTTCTTAAAATGTGCAATAAAGAATTCCTATCTATCTATCTACGTCATTGTATACCGATCAATTGGGATAGCTCTATTTTCGAGGGAACAGATTTCCAATCCAGATTTCCAATCCTCGAAAATTCATGCACCTAATTTTGACAGAAGGGGTCAGCTATTTTGTTTTTATACAAACCATTGTAATTCAAACCTTGCTTTTAAAAACAAGATTCTTAAATTATTAGGGACCAAAATGCCATAACCATCGTTTTAGACATTCTTTGGACGTATAGAAACAAATATAAAAACACAAGGGTGTACTCTCGTAAGAAACTTCCAAGGACCCTCCCATTTTTTTAAAGTAAAAAATAAAGTCGAAAAAAATGAGGCACGTATCCGGGAAGGGGGGGGGAGGTAGTTGTGATTTAACCCCTGAAATCTGGTGTATTTTCGTTTCATTATATGGGCAAATTCAAATTTGGTGAGTGCAGTGCGCGTTGTTTTAATGAAAGCCCCCCCCCCCCTCCGAAACTGAAGTCTGGATACGGGCCTGGAAACTCCCATTATCATAGTTAATCAGTCAACGCTCTTATTCCAACGAAACACTACCTATAGGCTATTAGGTATATTATTGTCATTATAGCCTAATATCATGCATCTTTATATAACACCCAATCTAAGAGAAAGTTAGGCCACTTATAACTACTAGACGTGGTTACAACATTTAACTATCATAAAATTTGGATTCAGGTTCCAGAGACACAAGATTTGCATAAATTAGTCATCGGAAAGAGCATCATTTTACACGTCGATGTTTTCCATCTCTCTGCGTCCCGTAGCATAATAATGGACGTCTCGCTCGCACGCGCCCCTCGCTAATAGCGGAGTTTGTATTTTACTTTCCAGGCCTATTAACTGACCAGGAGGGAAAGTATTGCGAGCGCGCAATTTTGTTTTTCGAGATGAAGACATACATTTCTATTTTGAGCCCCTCTGCGACGATAAGGAGTCTTCCAGATTGAAGTCTGTCTGTGTGTCTGTCTTTGTGTCTGTCTGTCTATCTGTCTGTCTGTCTATCTGTCTGTCTGTATGTCTGTCTGTTTATAAGAGATTGTGGTTAAAATCGGTCCACCAAGGGGCGCAATAGTCATGCATTAATCTCGAAATATTGGACTTAGGACTTGAAATTTGGTACACATACCTTTTTGGACCGAAATCACAATGTGAAATTTTGGTTGGAATATCTCCTATACAAGCTACACTAATCATAATTGAAGTCCTGTATACATTTGAATCCAATATTAGCGCATAGTGCCGCCTGAGGCTAGCCGAGAAACGAACCGCGCCGCACGAGGTCGTTATGTAACGGAACCCAAACAGGTTCGACTGCCGGCCGAGAGAGAGCGCTTATCGATTTTATTTATGAAATTAATATTCAGATGAAATCAGTCTTTGGCTACTCGCTCGGAAAGTTTTGGGGTGACAGAAGCGATTTTTATTTTTTTACGGGAATATGATACAACATCTAAAATCTAATTCCTATTAAAACTTCGTATAACAAACTACAAAGCTATTATTGCTATATTTTCATGTCTACGTAAGGAATGCCATTTCCTAGTAACATCAACTCAAAGGATAACACGAGATACAGGAGGCTATGATAACACAGGTTTCAGTTTTTATTTATAATCGTAATTAAAAAAAGAAAATAGTAAAAAACTGTACGTACCTACCTTGGCAACGATTTAAAGATTCAAAATCTGATTTATAACTTCCGCAACATCAAGCCACCACTAAATTGTATTGACTCTAAAATCTGTTAAACGGTGGCTCACGCCGGTAGAAGCCTTAAAAATATAAACCACCTTACCTAAAGTAGTTTTGTTTTGTTCGAATAGGGGAATTATAAGGCCGTCCGTACACGTACGATTTCCGTATTCGATTTCCGAATTCGTTTTCCTTATCGAATGCACGTATTTCATACTAAGTGTTCTACATGGCGCACACGTTCGTTTATTTTCCGTTCGGAAATAATTCCTGACGTTCGTTTCGGAATCCAGCCCGTAATTCCAGCCGAAAAAAAGGAACGACGTGATAAAGTTCGAATTTTGAATTAAAACTGACATAATGTGAAAAAAAAACCGTCTCGCAATAATTTAGTTTTTAACACGGATAAAATGATAAAAGTGTGAAAGAAGTCATATTGAGTGTTTATATATTCGCAATCAAGTGATATTACATTGATTTGAAGGAATAAGTGCACAATTTCGTAAATAGTGCACTTAAATCTGATGTGGCGATATATTCATTTCGCTACCGCTTCGCAGACTTTAATTTAAAAATCGGTGTAATTACGCGCTAATCACGCAGGAAAGGCGTAATGCTAATAGTGCAAGTCACAGGTATTCTTCTGGAATAGAAATCTCGGAAATCGATCCAAAAACGGGTGAGTTGCCAGATATAATAGATATAATATGGCTAAATCAAAGAGCGATGAAAGCCACTTCCAAAAATTAAACAAGCGGTTGGATGACATCACTGGCATGTTACAGACACTTACATCTGAAGTTGTCTCGCTTACAAGGAATAATAGGGAGAGTTTCCAAAATGTTAATAAAAAAATCGAACAGCTGGATCGAAATATGAGAAGGATGAATGTAATTATATTTGGCCTCGAATCAACCTCTGATAGAGAAAGGTACGAAGACTTACTCTCTCTTGTTTGTGACTTGATACGAAATGGGCTCGGATTAGCAATAGACATGCACCAAATTGCTTTTGTTACCAGAATCGGACCCCGCGCAACAAATTCGCCTATATTAGTACAGCTCTCTAATTACAGCATTAAGCTGTCTATTTTGCAAAATTCAAGGAAAGTACAGGGGCAAAACATTCGCTTCTCCGAGGATTATACAATACAGCAGAGAGAGGTCAGACGTACCTTGATATCGCATATGATTGCTGCGAGACTCCAGAGACATACGGCTCAACTGAAAGGTGTGAAGCTATTTATAAATAACAAGCTATGGAACAGCGAGAGGCTGGAAGGTGTATCAGCTGAATCTGAATCTGAGCTGCCTACCACCAACAGCATTCACCCGAAAAATGCGGTCAACTTCTACTCTCAGACTGCAATGACAAAGGAGAAGATCCACCACCACGAAGCCCCTGTGGCTAATCCTGGGCCGATAGCAACGAGTCGCGCCACTGTCACCGCGCGCGTTCCTCCTGCGTCCAATCAAACGCTGACCGCGCCTAGCGGTGCCAAATTCCATAACCTCCGCCAAAGGAAGCTGACGCGTACGCAGTTTCTGCGCCATACTTCCCATGCTGGAAACTTGCGGAAACCACTGGTGAAGAAAAAGAACGACACCGGATCGGGCTATTCTCGCGATTTTACTGCCGCAGACGCCGGGGATGTTACGCCTTCCTTCCCTTCTATATATACAAGAACGCCCACAGCAGCCGAGGGAAGAATTACCGCGAATCCACTCAACACCTCGACCGACTCAAAGGATGCGGACACCATGGATGGCTGCAGTTCCGGACACCAATCTATCTTAGATATTCCTACTTACAATTGAAGTGTACGACAAAGACTATCTAATTTGGCTACAAACGAAGCTGTTAATAAATATACATTCAATATTGCAAGCATAAATATTCGTTCGATTAGTAAAAAGTTGGATGAGATCATAAATATGTTGTCTATGTACAGTATTCATATTCTTGCTGTACAAGAGATTTGGCTATCAGATGTCGATGAATCGCTCTGTCGTGTGCCTGGTTATGTTTTTGTACAATCGCCTCGAATGAATAGTAAGAGAAAACGCGGCGGTGGGGTTGGGTTTTTTATTCAGAATAATTTCATGTTTAATATAATAGACTTTGAATACGATATTAGATTAGAGCAAATATGGATTCAGTTTACTTTTAAAAAACAAACATTTATCATAGGTTCAATATATCGTACTAGTGACTATGGCTGGGCAGGCTGCGCTCAATTGCTTGAAGATCGGTTGTCGTATGTGTCGCCCATTTGTGACATACTTATTGTTTTGGCAGATTTTAATGTAGATTTGCTGGCCCCTCTCTCTCGGGAAGCTACTATACTACATGGATGTATCGATGCTTTCGGCTTACATCAAATAATATCGCATCCTACACGTGTAACCGACGCTCATAAGTCATTGCTTGATGTGGTTATAACTAACGGGAAAGCCGATTGCATTCGAGCTTCGGTCCTACCCATGCCACATCTAACCGATCACTCACTAGTTTTGGCTTCTCTTAATTTCCATAAACCCACTAAGGCCATACGCACAATCGAGTATAGGCCGATTGATCGGATTAAACAAGACATTTTCATAAATCATCTGTCTAAAATCGATTGGTCATCTTGTTTAAAAACACATTCCCCTGAAGACAATCTCAACACTCTTAGCAACCTAATTATGTCTGCTTTTGATTTGTTTGCCCCGATACGAAATCATACGATACGTGAAAGAAATACACCGTGGATAAGTGACGAAATCAAGGAGCTCATGTTCCATCGCGATAAACTTGCTAAGAAAGCTCGTATTAGTGAACACTATAGGAAACCTTATAATCATTTAAGAAATTATATTAATTGTTTGTGTAAGCGGGCGAAGAGTGAATATTTTTCTCATGATGTTAATACTAATTTAAAAAATAGCAAAATGTTATGGAAAGAAATCAATCACCTGACAAATGCAAACTCTTTTGATAGCGCCTTGCCATCAAACTTCGATGCAGAGTCGTTAAATGTATATTTCTCTGACAACTCAAAAATTTTAAAAGCGGACGTAGATTCTATTCAGTATTACAATATGTATCCTAATTTACGCAACATCAATACCTTGCAGTTTAATAAGGTGTCTTACAGGGAAGTCACGAAATATATAAATGAAATAAGCTCAAATGCGATTGGGAATGATGGCATTTCTATCAAAATGTTAAAAATCTGTTTGCCATATATAATTGAGTACATTACCGCTATAATAAACAAGTGCATCGAAACCTGTCAAGTGCCACGTCAGTGGAAAATTTCACTGATTCGCCCGATTCCAAAGAAAACACCTGTTTCTAGTTTTAAAGATCTCCGCCCTATCAGTATTCTTCCTTGCTTTTCAAAAATCCTGGAGAAGGCTATTTATTCACAAATGATTCCTTTTATCGCGAAAAATAATCTGCTTCCTGATTACCAGTCTGGCTTTCGCCTCAATCATAGCACCTCTACTGCGCTGGCGCACGTCACAAATTTATGTCTATCCAACATGGATAAAGGCAAAGCAACTGCCCTCATACTTTTAGATTACAGCAAGGCTTTTGATTCTCTGGATCACTCTCTTCTGGTGGCAAAACTTTTACATCTAGGCTTTTCTGGGTCAGCATGCGAATTGATACGTAGTTATCTGTCAGAGCGTTTTCAGAAAGTAATTTTGAAAGATCTATCTGGCCGTCAATCGATTTCCTCTCTTCGTGAAGTTAAAACAGGCGTGCCACAGGGATCAATACTAGGCCCGGTCTTTTTTGCACTATATACTTCTGACATAGCTGCAAATTTTGAACACTGTCGCTATCATCTATATGCCGACGACACTCAATTAATGCATTCCATAGACACGAATTGTCCATTTTCAGCAGTCAGCCTAATCAATGCCGATCTTGAAAGGTTATCCGCTTGGTCTAATAAACATGGCTTACAAATCAACCCTTCGAAGTCATGTTTTATGATTATTGGGTCGAAACAGGGCACGACTAAAATTGCTAACTATGGCTCTCTTCCTATAATGGTGGACAGTTTGCCAATACCACTGGTCACTACGGCTAAAAATCTGGGTATTCTATTTGATGGAAAATTACGGTTTGAGGAACATGTCAGCAAAAGCGTTGGGTGGGGTTTCTCACGTCTAAAGGCCTTATAAAGAATTCGGGAGTACCTCAGCGTCAGAATCAGAATACTACTTGTAAATGCCCTTATATTGTCTATAATGGACTATGGCGACTGTGTGTACGGCCCCTGTCTATATAGGAAGACTGAGCGGAGACTTCAGAGAATGCAAAATGCCTGCGCAAGATTTTGCTTTAGGATTCCTCCGCGTCATCATGTGTCACCATTCCTTGCGAAAGCTTCCATGTTGAATATGAGTAAAAGAAGGCAGCTCCATCTTGCGACCCTTGTACTCAAGGTAGTACGCAATAAACAGCCGCGATATCTTTACAAGATTATGACGTGGTCCCGTAACCGGCATGTCCATTCAACACGGGCACGTGAACAACTTGCTATAATACCCAAGCACAAAACTACACATTTCCAGTGCAGCTTTTCGTATTATTCTGCGGTTGTATGGAATCGGTTGGGAATGGCTTTGCGATCGAAATCAATTGCAGTATTTAAGGACCACTTTAAAAGTTTATTATTAAAGGAAGATATTTAGATGTCATGATTTGATTTTATTTTAAAATAACTATTGCTAATTGGATTATTACTATTGTCTTCGTTTATTTATTAATTTGTAACCTGATTATTTAATGTTAAATATTTTGATTTTGATTATTTTTGATTTATTATATGTAGATTATTAAATTTATGTAATTACTTCATTTTCTTTTAATATCATTTGATGTTAAATATCTTGATTTTGATTATTTCGATTTGTGTATTTATTTGATTATGATTATTTGGATTTTTTGTTTTAAGATTTATTTGATTAGGTTATTTTATTCTAAAAATCATATACCTATGTATCAATAATAATAGGTGTGTCCTGAAAACCAGGATAAGAGATATCCTGAGGATACCCCTAATTTGCAGCGTTTGTAGCTTTATTTCATAGTCTTTGTCTATTTATAGTTTTAATTTTTAATCTGTGTGTTCTTGTTTTTTTTTGTATATGTTTTTTATAACAGCTGCTAATAAATAAATAAATAAATACCGAGCAGCGCTCACATACATTTTGTGTGAGCCGCCGCACACTTACAGAAGTTCCGATTCGGAATCGCACCAGCGCCGTGCATAGCGGACCAGAGCCTGGCTTATGTCTAGTGCCTAGCTTACGAAATTTCTCGCGTAGGCTATTACGAAGCTCATCAAAGGACACATTGACATTCTGTAAAAATCGAAGAAAGCATCTGGGTGTGCTTGTAATTTTTGCCCTCTTGAGATATCATAGACTTTCCTTTATTCTCGAAGTATTCAATGGATGTTCAATACGACAATTTTTCTTCTTCTTGTTAAGTGACAACAAATATGCAATAACAATTAATTCGTCGTCATCCATATTGTCGCGAGGAGTCTCTCTACGCACTGGCGGTAAGAATTCCAAATGAAAAAAACGAACGTCTGCAGTAGGTTCACGGAATTCCAAGTCAGTATTCCGAATTCGGAAATCGAATACGGAAATCGTACGTGTGCGGCCGGCCTTATATAACCTATATATGGACAATAATTTTAATTCTGGTAATACTGAGATGGACAGTTTATAAGACCTTTATAACCGGTTCCTATCGATTTTTTATGGAATACGTAAATTAATATAATTTTCCGCCCTGGTCAAGTTTTGAACGCCGGAGGAAGTACAGTGGTGCTATTTTGTAAGTTGAAATCATTGAGATAATGGTTGAAATAGGCTAATTGGTTTTTATTCGAATCATGTTGTAGTTGCCTAAGTAAATTGATGCACAAACAATATAAAGTGCGTTTTGTTTAACGGTTGGATATATGCTCCAGTTATACATTTTTATACTATCCTCGTACATTTGACAAACGCTTGAGTACGACACACTTTCAAGCGCCTTATATTATGCGATTTGGTAAGCATCGAGAATCGGAAAATAAAGCAATTCTACTGTTTTGCGATAGACCACTTCTACATGTCGGAAAATGCTTGGCCGCATCGCTAAAGTGGGAGCGCGTCGGCACCACTCGTCATGCGTGAAAAAATATGGGAGAGGAAGACATAAGAAAGCATTGGCCAAGCAAGCATTACGGAACGTTTTTTATATAAAAAAAATAACCGGTTACTGGATTTGTCAGACACATCTATCGATTAACCCATTGACTTAAACCTCGTTACCAGCCTGAGAATGCGTCAGCCGAATAGAAAGAGACAGCAGCATATAGGTAGTACCCCCTCCATCCTTGTCTAGTCGCGCATGCACGGAAACACGTACATATATCACTATGGCAACGCTTATATATAATAATAAAACGCTTTATTCTTAAGAAAAGGCGAGCTTATTGACTGCAGGCAATATATCACCATGGCAACGCTTCGACGCCATAAGTCTGCTATGCTATGATGGATAAACGCGCATGCGCAACTAGACAAGGATAGAGGAGGGCCCCACATGTAACTATCTCTTTCTATTCGGTGAACGCATTCACTCACAGCCCGCCGTCGCACTCCCGCGCTCTCCTCTGGATTAACCAGAAGCAATTTAACCGGTTATTTATGACCATCTCTATTCCGCTCCGGCTGTCAGTTGTTATGTTGTTTATGACGGTGACCGTGTTTGTGTATTTTCCAGTAAAATTTTGACTGAAACTCGGACAAAAACTTTGTAATTTAGTTTATAAGGTCTCCAAATAATTAAGTTAAAATGACGGAGAAGAATTTGCCACTCGTGGCGGTATTACAGCTTCTGAGGAAGCACAATTTGAAGGTTAGCATTTTCACAATATTTTCGTTTTCTCCTTCTGTTGCCCGGTATTTACCTTGATTGATTGTTTTAATTTATACCAGGGCACAGAAGACTTATTGCGCAAGGAAGCGAATATAGGAGATTTGGATTTATCAAATGTAGAGCTGCCAGATACCGAGTTGAACATTCTATCGGCTTATCATAGCGATGGTGATCCCTCCAGTTACGAGTATGCTTATGAGAATTTCAAGAAATTCATTGAAGCTTCCTTAGACATTTATAAGGTAATGTCGGTAAAATGAAATAGATCTATAATCTTATCTCCAATTAATATTTTGGACGTTTGTTTGGTATTTCAGCATGAGCTTTGTACGATTTTATATCCAGTTCTCGTTCACATGTATTTGGAACTTATCGTGAACGGTCATGACGAGCAAGCTTTTAATTTACTTCAGAAGTATTTACCGGAGCAGGAAGATTACTATCAAGACGACTTGAAAATATTAGGGCAGGTCGTAAAGAAAGAACAGATGAAGCAGAATTCCATTGCGGAGAATTTTAGGTAGGTATACGAACTAAAATTTAAATTTCGGGCACTACCGACCAGTTTCAGATTGATGAGGTTGCTGTTTTATGAAATTATGTAAATAGCCTAAGATAATGCAAACAAAGCCTTATTGGGGAGCTAAAGTTGCAAAGCTACAGTTAGTACAGGCTCTTTTCAATCACTGTATTCGCTAGTCCTTGCAAATAACTGCCATCATAAAGAAAAAAAGAAATTTATTAGGTTTTGCTACCATTTTAATGCTAAATCTAATAGAAAATCGCGTTGGTTTTTTTAAAAAAAGATTTTTATTTTTAAATTAGTTTTTATGATGGTTTGTAAAAAAAACCTCACTAATTATATCAAGAGGTGGGGAAAGACTACATTAAAAAATTAATCGCAAGCCGTTCAAATAAAACATTATAAAAATGTTAAAATTTCTTTTTTAAAGAACTACAAATTCGTATAGGAACAACCTAATATTTAGCAGGCAATTGAAATTAATTACTTATAGTGAATGTATTATTTGCAGCACAAACAAATTCAGTATTCAGATATCGCGAGACACATCTTCTTTACTGAAACGCTTCCTTCAAGAGCAGAAACACTCGTCGATCATAGCGAATATAGTAAGCAATCACATACAGCTAGAACTGTATGAAGGTACTGCGAGGAATCGAGAGCAAATCAAGGCGACAGCTGGAAGTCTGATGGGAGAAGCTGCTAGGCATGGTGAGTTGGAACATTTAAAGGTTATCTAATCAATGGTAAAATGAAATTGAGCCAAATTAGGCTCTATTCCACTACTGTTGTAAATGTTTTAAATGAACCGAATGTTGTTATTTTTTTTATAGAAAACCGAACTAAAGTGTATTATGGTCTGCTCAAAGAGCCGGATGTTCAGAGCCTAACAGTGCCGGCTGAAGAAGATGATGACAATGATGAAACGCCTGACAAACCAAAAAGGAAAAAGAGCAAGAAAGATCCGCTATTTTCGAAGAAGGCAAAGTCAGATCCCAATGCACCTCCAGCCGACAGAATGCCACTGCCAGATTTGTAAGATGTATTATTATCTTTCCTTGATTGTTACAAATACTAATCGGGGCAGAATTCCTTGGTTGTGAAGACTCTTGAGTCAATGTTTAGGAAGAACTGTGAATTTCTTATTTGTGGGTACCTTGTTGCTTCAAAAGTCAAGATAGCTACGTTGATAGCCAAAAGAGAAGTTATCTGAAGAAGAACAAAAAACTCCAACACAGTCAACCTTTGAGGACCCATCCAAAAAATCCTCGCGCCCCAGATTTGGGTCACTGATTCTATCCTTCGGCCCACAATCTTACTCTCTTAACCATAATTCTTATTGTTTCTTTTTCAGGAAAGAGACTGACAAACTAGAGAAGTTCAGATCGCTTCGCGAGGCCACTAAAAGAGTTGCCCTCGGGGTAGATTCACTGCCGTCTGTCTGTTTTTATACACTGCTGAATGCAAATCAAAGTGCGACTTGTGCGGATATCTGCGATGACTCGAGTTTACTGGCCGTCGGTTTCAGCCATTCTGCCATAAAAGTGTGCTCTCTCACTCCATCTAAACTGAGAAGTATGAAGAGTGCTGAGAAATTGCAGGATATTGACCGGGAAGCTGGTAAGGAATTGTGATATATCCATTAACCCCTATGCTGCGGTCACATTAACGGGAAACATCAATGCCCATCATCGCGATAAATATTGCGATAATTATTAACGCGTTAATTTGAGTGACCACACTTGAACGTTCAACGTTAATGCCCATTCTTGTCAATAAAATTGGCATTAACCCGTCGGATGCCTATAAGTATTTTGCGTCGTTTGACAGATCCGCGCGTAACCGTTTCGGCCGGCCCCCATGTATATCATATAAATATGTAATATACACGACTAACAAAATTAATTACGAGATAACAAGAGGGAATTCATGAAAAAATGATATTGTCAGTATTTATTTATAAAATTGTCAAAAAGTTGTGGCGCAGTTTTCTGCACGCGAAGGCTCAGTTTAGAAGTAAAATTAAAGATATTCTATGTAAGAAGGCTTACTACAAAGTAGTATATTTTATAAATGATATTTATTATTTTTGGAATGATTATAAAATCGAGATTTAATATTCTTTTCTTATTTTATTGAAAATTGTTAACTATGTAGGTATATTGTTTTTTTTTCTCTTTTTTTTCTTTTTGACTATTATTGTTAATTATGACTATTTAAAATTTTATGACTATTTTAAATTCTAACTACCTATATTTTAAATTGTTTTAAAATATTTCTGTTGTTAAATATTACATTATATCGCACCCTGAATACTAAACTGCACTAACTAGAAAAAGTCGATTGTTGGGAAATCGCAAAAATGTGATTTTAATATCGATACTGTTTCATTTAAACATAATTTTCTCTTAACTGATATGATAAATGCTCTATATATATTTTTTTCAATGTACAGTAAGGTTTTGTTTATTTGTTTTGATATTTGTATTTATTATTACTTATTAATTTACTTTACTAAAAATATAAACAAATGTATTCGGTCATTTAGGTCGTTTTAGTTGTCAAAATCATACAGACTGCATGCATTATTCCGTTTTGATTCAGTTTCGAACTAAACATTTGGCAAGATTAACCGTAGGAAGTTCTAATCGGTCGTTTTAGTATTAAAACAAGAATTTTTTATGTGACTTATTAGGAAATGTAGCACTTTAGTAGTAATAAATATCACATAGTAGGTACAAACCCACGAATTATTCAAAGTAATGTCATTTTAGCCATAGTAATGACTATGGTATTGCGAAATGTGCCATGTAAAGTCTTAAATAAAACTCAAAAATTTCGGTTCACATTTATTTATTACATGTATTATTCCTGAAAATAACTATATTTTAAGTATCCTAATCGAATCCGTCACTGACTAATCAAATAAGTCTTTATAAAAGGCTGCGTAGAAAGGAGGAATCAAATTTTTATTTATTAGTTCTTTCAAATCACTTGTTTTTTTGGCAGTAAGAGGAAGCTTGCTGCGATAGGCAGGTTTTGGATTTATTCGGTGGAGTGGTAGTATTCCGATCTTTTTTGCGTGTCTGCGTACTACAACTTCGGTGCAATTTTGGCTATTATCCAACACTGTCTTATAGAAGAATGAAAACGGGTGTTCTTTGTTTACATGTATAATTTTTATGTCATTCCAAACCACAGGTGTTCCATTTTTATCTTTACTGAAGTTGTTTCCCCACTCTTCTTGCATTTTTTTTAAATCGCTAAATGCATTGTGTTCTAGTTCGTGTACTTCAAAAGGGGTTCCGGTTTTTTTAGCACTTTTAATGAGGGTTACATATTGATCTGGAGTATAGATCGGGCCGGATTTAAGGTTTCTTTTTATCTCTTTTTCTATGAGACTATGAACGTTGTCAGCTTCGTTCTGTGTATGGCCCACTGTTAGGAATTTATGGGTTATTGTGTTTATTTTCTCATACTTCTGCACAGCATACATGTAGGCAGTTGTTACAAATTTATTTTTCTGCTGACCGCAGCAGTTGTCAGAGTAGAATATAATGTCAACGCCTTCATTAGATCTTTCATTAGTAGTTTTTAAATATTGTAAGATGGTAGAACCTATTTCGGTCGAACCACGATTACCATCAACTTCAGACCATACATAGCAGTGTGCTTTATCATATCCCGAGCGAATATTAGTCTCATTTTCTTCCCCATCAGTTTTTTTTAGTTCTGTTATTGTGAAATTATACATGTTCACTTTTGATTTGTAGTAGAAGGCAGATATTTCACCTCTAGGACACGGTAACACGGCTTGCAAGTCGTATATTGCTACTTTGTAATTTTCATTGATTTTTGATCTATCGGTTGCTTTTTCTTTTCTACTTTCCGCTTTGTCTTTTTGATGTTTTTCGTACGCTTCCTTCAGTTTTTCTTTTTCAGGTTCAGGTGAATTTAAATATGATACGCATAGATTACATTGGTCCTTTTTCGGGACAAAAAATCCCAAGTTGAACTTAGTATTGGAAACCTCGCGGTACGTGTGGTAATTACCTTTATTTTTGCCTCTGGTTTCTTGATTTTTTGCAAAATCTCTGTACAACTCCGCTATGTTTTTACTTCCATCAATGTATTCTCTGGATGTGTTTGCGCGCAAGTAGTGAGACTCTACTCTAGGTATAGAATTTATATGTTCCTGTATGTCCTCCATCAGTTCACTGTCATGTCTAGGATGATTGTCATGCTGACCACGCATATCAATAGGACGCATATCAACTTGGTCAGGCTTATTTTCTTTTTCTTCTTGTACAGGGAAGTCTGACTCTATTTTTTCATCTTCATCAAGGGATGGTATGTTGTCAGAAGGGACATTGACTTGAGACTCCATGATTTTTTTAGTGGCAGGGTAATTAGTAGGTGAAAATCCCTGTAAATAATAAAAAATAAAAATCAACTCATTATTACTATTACAAATAAGATAGATTAAATATAAAAAATAAATAAATAATGATAAAATACTTCTGTCAATACAAATATAATCAGACATTATTACCAGCACATACACCTCTTTAAAAAAATAACTCACAGGTTGGTTAGGCTCATTCTCTTTTCCTTCTTGTACAGGGAAGTCTGACTCTATTTTTTCATCTTCATCCGGCGATGGTATGTTGTCAGAAGGGACATTGACTTGAGCCTCCATGAATTGTTTAGTGGCAGGGTAATTGGTAGGTGAAAATCCCTGTAAATAATAAAAAATACAAATCAACTCAATATTACTATTTACGAATGCGATACAAATAAGATAGATTAGATATTAAAAATAAATTAATAATGAAAAAATACTTCTGTCAATGCAAATATAATCAGACAATATCACCAGCATATACAACTCTTAGAAAAATAACTCACAGGTTGGTTAGGCTCATTCTCTTTTTCTTCTTGTAAGGAGAAGTCTGACTCTATTTTTTCTTCTTTTGGTGATAGTTTGTTATCAAAAGGGACATTAACGTATGACTCCATGAATTGTTCAGTGGCAGGGTAATTGGTAGGTGAAAAGTCCTGTAAAAAATAAAAAAATAAAAGTATTTATATGAGCGTTTCTTATGTACAAATCTTAAGTAGTGTTCATTATTATAATTTGTTAGATTTTTTTTAAATTAAGTAAATTATATGAAAAATTTACTAAAATGTTGAATTTGACTTTAAACCTAGTATGGTATTTTATGTAACATGCTATTTTTCATGAAAACTGTACGAAATTGACCAACATCGAAAACAATTGAGCGCCGAAACGAAACTAAAAGAGATCACAATACTATCAATACGAGTCTACAGTAGGTAATTCTTTAAATTGGTATCTTATTTAGACATTAAACTTACATTTTGTTTGGATTCCTGGGTATCGATGAGTCCTAATATATATCTGGACCGATTTCCAGACTTACGCCCATACGTTTTCCGAGATATTCTTTCCATTCTGAAAGAAATTTCAGATGTCATTTTAGTTCTCGATAACTAATAGAAATGTAATTGGGTGATGAATACTACAATGAATCATTAGTATATAGGTCACATACTATGAATGTGTTTTTAATTCTAAACAACCGAAATTCTTAATACTCTGTGTGTTGTAACAAAACATTTACATATTTCTAGTTCTAAAATGCACTAACACTGATTACGCCATCAATTCATTTACATGATTTTATTTCGAGAATGAAGAAATCATACTTAATACAAAATATTTAACGAATTTTGCTACGGGTGTAACTTCTAAACTGAATTATTTCCTAATTGGTCACTTTAGAATTAAAATATTGACAGAAATCTTACCTTGCCTGGAGAACTGTATCGGCACATTGTGCTTTAGTACACCACGCGACACGACCTCTCGCACTAGCAGCTGACAAGTTACTGACTTAGAGCAGTTTAGAAATTACACCGTGTCATATCGCGTTTAGTGCAAAAGAGACCTTCAATGCAATATCTACGCACAGGAAAGAGATAGAAATACGTTTCTCAGACAGTATGATAGCGGAAATTGAGGGTGTGAACGTGGTATTCTTAACTTAATATCGACATATTTGGATTTAATGCAGTTTAGTACTCATGGTGCGATATCATGATTATATAATGTACCTATCCAGTATCTATAAAGTATTTGAAATGTAAGCTGAATGACAAATTATCTATAATATAAACCATAAATTGTATTTCATATTTTGACGTCACAAAGCAATTTTTTACAAATTCTATTGTGAATAAAAACATTTTGATTTGATTTGAAGGCTGGCTTTCGAGCGGTTAATGTTCCTTGAACTTCAAACAAGTTTATTTACATTACCGAATGAGGAATGAATTATAAACAAATATATTTTATCATTACCGAATGAAGAAAAAAAGACGACTTCAAAGACTTTTTAATTTGTTTAGATGGGTTCTATAATAAATAACACATTGGGGTTTTTTTTTAATTTCTTTGATTCCATTGTTCGTCGCCAAGCATCATTTTGTGATGTCAGATTCTTGTAACTTTTGTGTCTCGGATCCCACACACATGGCTCTGTTAGAATTTCGAGAAACACAATGAGTTTCTCGTTAGTCCACTTCATATATTACCGAAGACCATATATCCCGTCGCGCTCACGGCTCACAATGAAAAACACAGTGTGGCCGCTTCAATGCATTAAGTCTTGCGTAAAATCTCTTTGATGTTCCGCCACCCGAGCTATCGCCTAACGTCAAACGGCAATGTTAATGCCGTTGTAAAATTATCGTGATAAGTCGTGGCTACCCCAACTTTAAACATCCATCATCGCGATAGTTATGGCCCCACGGTTAGAAAGCTAACCATGGGAATAAAACTCACAACAGCATGTTTTCAACCCTCTAAAATTTCTTTGTAGGGCGTGTTAGTGCACGCATACTAATGTATAATTGTGGTTTATTCAATGAAGGCAACATAAATACGAGATCGGCCTTCTGTGGGTTGTCGGTTGCAACCGAAAATGCTGATACCACCGATCAGTGGTATCAGCATTCTAGCGGTTAAGGTAGTAAATGCAGTGCACCGCACCGCTCTCACTCGATGGAATGGCCCTTGTAGACTCATTGTGAGGCTGGCTAGCGGATCCATTGACAAGGTTCGCGTTGACGTTTGAAGTGTAACAGAAACAAATAAATCTCACTAAAAAGCTGCTCTTACAATTAAAATAAAATGAGAAGGAGATTCCTTGCATTCATGCTGAATCCGTAAATCTTTAATGTGATATTAGGAGTTCATATTATGAGAGGTGGTCGTTGTGGGTCAGAGTGCTGTTATTTTAATGACATGAGAGAGACGTAGTTAGTAGCATGAGAGAGGCGATGATGTTCCAAATTTAAAAATGCAATCAGCGCGCCACTAGAGCACGGAATATCAAATCGATACCTCCTTGCGTAATATAAACTCCTGATACTTCGAATCTGGTTTGGACGGATTTTAGGGGGTGATTTCTCTTCACTAATTTATTGTATTTCTCCATTTTTAAATCAAAAACTATATTTGCACAGATTTTTTTTTTAATATATATTTTTTCCATGCACTTGCGAGCTTTTGGGGCGGGAGAAAAAAAGTAGTATGCAAGGGGGGGGGGATACCGTATCTTATTTAACTAGCTTCATGGATAATCAATAACTGTATAATATGCAGACTATGTCTTGAAACAATATTGCATTTATTTTTAGATGATGTTTTGGCACGCATGATGGATGAGCAAAGTGGAGACATGGTGCGAAACTTGCACGGTCATTCCGGCCCCGTATACCGAGTCAGTTTCGATCCTTATAAAACATTACTGCTATCATGTTCTGGCGATTCGACTAGTAGGTACCATTTATTAACTTTTGTAATTAATTTTCGTATAAATAATAAATATGAATTTATTCTCTGACAGTACGTCTATGGTCGCTGCATACATGGAGCTGTGTCGTAGTCTACCGTGGTCATGTTTTTGCTGTTTGGGATGTCAAGTTTTCTCCGCACGGCCACTACTTTGCCACTGCCGGCCACGATAGAATCGCCCGTCTATGGGTGACGGATAATCACCAACCTTTAAGATTGTTTGCAGGTCACTTGTCCGATGTCGATGTAAGAATATTTTAGTTTTTTTATCTGATAATTAGTTTATCTGATGATAATAGAAAGTAAAGATCACTTATAATATTAACTGACGTTATACAGAAAGGTAGACTCATTGTGATTCCACAATTTTTTTTGTAATTCCACAAAATTACAAAAATCACACGTTCAATATATCATCAATCCTATTATTTTTTGTGGTCTTTCAAATTTAGAATAGAACTAGGCCGCTGTGAAGGTCAGTAGAGTGTTGAATGAATAGCTCTTTAAATTAAGATGCGTTTGAATGTAACTAATTTTGAATAAGGAAACCAGTATGTTGTTCAGTTCCCGTTTTAACGACCTTATGTGTAAAAGTCAGAGAACCAATCTTATGGTTATAAACTAATATGAAATACTATAAAAGATAGAGAATTAACATGGAAAATTGCATTAAAAAAAATATATGTACATTACTACTTATAGTATATTGTGACTCGTCCAAGGGCGCTAAATTTGTCAATTGGATACGAATGTAATGTAAAGTATTGTGCTAACAAACCTATGTGCAAGTGGAGGATTCCACTTTGTCGCAGTTTTAATTAATGCAACCTATTTATTGCTACGACGGATTGATAACGTTATGAGAAATAACTAGTTTATTGTATCATTTTAAAGGTACCTAGTTAAATACTGAACGTTTATTGCCGAAGACAAAAGATCAGACCATGTCGGACACCGAAACAAAGAACAACCTTTCACTTTGTTTTCTTAGCATTGCTATAAACTCTCTTGCAATGGATAAACTGTTTTAAGTGAATGTGTAGGGGCGGTAAGTTCAGCAGTGCATCTAGAGCTGCTCCAGGAGTGGAGGACATTGCACCAGTTGTCATGAGGCACGCCGTCCTTTGGATATTGTTTAGTTTGGTAATCACAGTTTTCTGGTTGGCTTTGTTGCACCATACCACCGAGGCGTACGGGATTATCGGCCTCACAATGGCAGTGTATAGGCAGTGGGAGATCTTGGGGTTAAGGCCCCAATTTTTCCCTGCCAGTCTTCTGCTTATACCCAAAGCAAGCATTAAACCCAAGTTACTGCTCGCCCAGTGTGTGTTGCTTTTTTGGCGAGCGCTGATGAAACGGTTTGATATATATAATAACAATATACAACAAAAACATCGGCTTCTATACAAAAGTCAGCGACAGCATATGTCCAACTTTTATATTTAAGCTACAATAATAACTGCTTTTATGACTCAAAAAAATAAGAAAAAAAAGTAGTTGAAGTTTGTTGACGACATTAGCAATAAAATATAAATCCTTAATCCATAATCACAGGTGTTAAATGGAGATAAAATTAGCCATGTTCTGTATCATTTTAGGTGGAATAGTTTTAGAGATATCATGTAATAAGTAAAGCGGGCAAGCACCTCGAAATACTTAGCGGGGGCTGTGCGGCTGCGACTAGCCCAACAAGGTCAGCATTCAGCGGCAGGAGGCGAGTGGCGAAGAACAAGACGCGAACAGGACGTCCTTTACTATATATATAAAGGTAGCATCTAAAAAGGCAAATAAATGCCACTGTACTCAAATTAACAACTCGATTCGAAACTTTACGCGAAGCGAAGCCGCGGGCAACAGCTAGTTTGGTATACAGAGAGAGTTTGAAAAACAGGACAGTATGAGGAAATCCTAAACCGTCGCAGACAGAGAAAAAAAGGAGTCACTAGATGGATTTTGGAGAATATTTTCCATATTTTTTGAAGAAATCACCTTTTTTCATCTTTTGCCAATCGGTCCAATTTTTCATATTAGAAACATATCATCATAACATGTGTCTGAAGTTATTGGAAGTTTTTAATTTTTATTGCATACTAAGCATATTTTATTTTATATTAGAAATATAGTGAAGGCACTCGCCGTTGTCCAGGGTATTTATTTATTTATTTATTTATTGTGTTTATTCACTTATTACTAATCAACATAACAGTAAAACCAAGGCATTGAGAAGTAAAATTAATAAAGATATTACCATAACTATACAAATAGAATGACACTTATAATACTAGCTATCATGTAAGAATAAATAATTAATAGCTTGCAATTTAAACAAGTGAGGGTTGGCAGTAAAAATATCAAAATCTGGTGCCATCGAGTGAATTTCATTTAAACGTCGCAAAGCACGCGCCAACAAGTTCCACCTCGTAAGGTTAGTGCGCGAGAACGGCTCCGCGAAAAGATGGTGCAATCGAGCACGGAGATAATTATTTGGTATGAATAGATCTACCTTGGCTAGTAACAATAAATAAATACAAACGGAGCTGCCATGGAATTCACCGACCGGAGTCGGGCCCATCATAATACTATTTTTTTTACACTTCTGGGGGGTGAGCAGTGGATTCCGGACTTACGAACCGGCTGTGGTAGGTTTAGGACAGCTGTCTTGCCACATGTGAGCGTTCACCTTGCCACCCATTCACTCCCCCTTCGAAGCCATAGAATTTGAGATGCGCAAATCGCAGTTTTAGATAATTTTTCTAAGAAAGAGTTGATTATTTTTCTGGAAAGGCCAAGATCTTTAAAGAGGTGAAATAGAGATTTAGCTGGCAGGCCACGAGCGCCAACTTCCACCGCGTGAAGGTGAACAGTGAAGCCGTTCCGGGTTACGGCATTTGCAAGATCATGGTATTTATTTAATTTGTACTCGTGGTCTTTTGGGATATTTGATTCCCATGGAACAGTTAATTCTACGATAAGAGCCACCTTCCGAGATAGAGAGTAAAGAGTTATATCTGGACGGAGGGCTGTGCATCCGAGACTTTCAGGGAATTTATACTGCTTAGAGACCGAATCAACCTCCAGAATCCAATCTGTAGCTTTCTCGATTATTGAGAAAGGTTTTGTAGTTAAATGTTTTTTGCCTTTAGAGCCATCCCGCACAAACTGTATTGGGGGTTTGGAGGATACTGTCAAACCCTTGTTGGCACGAGCCACTGAGAGACTAATTACCTCGCGAATAACAGCGAGAACTTTGTCATGGCGGTAAGTGTACCGTCCTTGATCTAAGGCCACCTTGCAGCCAGCTAGAATGTGCCTAGCTGTGCAAGGGGTATTGCTACAGAGGGGACAAGAACTATCCTCGGCAAAGCTCCAACGAGCGAGGTTACTGGGGTCTGGAAGTGTATGCTGAAAGGCATTCAAATAAAATTTCAGCATCTCTGGCGTCCAGTCATAGAGCATTACCTTCCAGTGCATTGGAGGCGGAATGCAAAAGTCACCAATTGTTGTCCAATCATTCTGGCATTGAAGGCCAATAGCATGAGCCATACTCTTGCTGTCGTAATCTCCCCGCAAAAGAGACTTCTTCAAGTCCACGTCGCTCGTGGTTGTACTGTCATACCCCAGACCAGTGCCATTCTGGCTGATTCCAGTAAGGAACCTTTTGTGGAAGTCTACGCGGGCTTGTAGTTCATTTGAATCACTACAGCCACTTATTACGTGCTTCGATATTGCCGGATCTTTGGAATTGCACAGAATCGAATTTTTGGTTATTCTGGAGTTGGCGTAGAGCAGAGAGGGCAGTTTAAGCGCTAGCCCAAAATTTTGTTTGGACCTGAAGAGAGTCGAGGGGTCAGCTGGTTTGGCTAAGGACAGCCAGGATTTTAAACTAGCTGTCACCAGTGCATCTAGACGGGACAGTTGGGTTTTGGTAAAATCGTAAATAAGAAAGGGCCATGACAAATGTGACGTTAGATAATTGTCATAGATCCAGGCCTTACGAGGGCCAGAAATTAGCAAGGCATCTATTTTCGCCAGGCAACTTTTGAAATGCTCTATAACATGATCGCCCGAGACGTCTTTTCCCTGATGGGTGATTTTTCTGCCGAGGAATTTGAAATGATTATTTGGGTCTATAAGGGAGATATTAGAGCCCTTATAGACCAATTTGGGGTCATAGGATGTAAATTTTGTGCCCATGCGGGCGAGTCCAAGGCAAAAACATTTGGAGGGCTTCACTTTTATACAGCCTGACCAGTCGCAGAAAAGCTCCACTTTCTGTAATAGCAGGGAAAGCTGCTTGGGGCTTCTGGTAATGAAAGTTAGGTCGTCGGCAAAAGCGAGGCACGACGAGGTGTATTGGCCGTCTGTTTTAAAACGGTAGCCCCACTTCCTGTCAAACTGGCTCAGGCTTTCCAGAAGTATATTAAAAACTATATTAAAAATCGTCGGGGAGAGGCAACAGCCCTGAAATAGTCCAATTGAATATGGTATAGAGCGGGTAGTCCATTCTTGCGTTTTAACATGGAAAGTCAGACAGTTGTAGTAGGAGGCTACAATGTCACGCACGACTGGTGGGAAGTTGTACCAGCGGAGTGCAAAGTGGAGGAGACTGTGTCGGACTGACCCAAAGGCATTCTCTAGGTCGAGCCAGCATACATTGATTTGGCGTTCGTGCTGTCTCGCATCCTTGATGGCAGCAGCCAGGAGAGAGTTGTGCTCGAGGCAGCCCGAGACGCCGCGCATGAAGCCTTTTTGAACTGATACTCCAAGGTACTCATTCCGGTTATCAGTTTATCAGTTCCGGTTATCAGATAGGGTTATCAGTTTTACCAC
This sequence comes from Micropterix aruncella, assembly GCA_944548615.1. Classification (NCBI taxonomy): domain Eukaryota; kingdom Metazoa; phylum Arthropoda; class Insecta; order Lepidoptera; family Micropterigidae; genus Micropterix; species Micropterix aruncella. Next base: position 7,503,878 of record OX155951.1, read on the forward strand.
GAATTAGATTGAAAACATAGGACATGGTCAGCATTTCTCTTCTGAGACAGAGAGAATTATAGCCAACCTTGCCTGTCATAAATGCAGTCGGATACAAAAATGGATAATATCCGTACTGCTTGACCTTTCAGCGGTGTTGCCTGGTTGCAACACCGATGAAACGTCGGGTGCTACAAACTTCACGCAACAAATTCGTTTTTATCTTATTTACATATAATGTCAAAAAACCGCAACAGTGTTCTATTTTATTTTAGGGTTAAAATTGTTCACAATTTTATGAATGTTTCAGTGCGTACAGTTCCATCCAAACTCTAATTACATCGCAACCGGATCAAGCGATCGCACCATCAGACTGTGGGATTGCATCACCGGCAATCAAGTTCGAATAATGACCGGACATAAGGTTTGAATCCAATCTTATAATTTATATTGTATATTCTAACTCAGCGGTGGGCAACCTTATTGTGTAACATACCACTAAGCACTGAACTAAGATTTTTTCTTAGACATGCCACTGATAGTAGGGAAGGGGGAGGGGAGGGGGGGGGGGGTAGTGGGAGCCCTCTTAAAATTTATCACATGGCATATATATGTGAAACTTCACAATTTCATTATTCACACTACTTAGTAATAAAACAGAAATGGATATCTTAGTTTCATACAATAAGGTTTACTGTCAAACATACATTCTAAATTATGACAACACCAAAGAACTTAAAATTAGTGCCAACTAGAGTGACATGGCATATTCGAATACAGCATCGAGCAATAAAATGGCCTGCGCCCCTGGGTTTTAACCTAACTTACCGTCAAATCGTTGGATAACACAACACACTGAATTTGAGATTTCTAGTTTTTTTGTCATTTTGCAATTCAACTGACGTTACGGCTTGTAGCATTTACTAACCTGACCCTTCCCAGGTTTTTCAACATTTCTACCGGTCTTTGGCCGCCAAAGCTGAATAATTTTCTGGTCATTTTTATGACCACCTTACGAACTGCATATTTCCACATTATTGTTATATGTCGGTGGGTACTATAGTGGCCTAACGCAATCGGGAGAACTCACTATAGAACTGATTCATCCGAAAGGGTTAAGAAAGGAGTTATTTCATTGCACAGAAATGTCTTCGTCTTCTGGTCGGTAGTGAAATACAGACTGTGGTTTTTATGAGCGCCTGAGCGACGCATTGGATTTTTGGATATCTCCTGCCTGTTGATTTTTATGTTTGTCCACCATGCCTTTTCTATAATTCGCTCGACAGGTACCCACTTGCTTTCTCGAAGCCCACTGCCAATTTTAAAGTTTATTCAAAAGGCATTTAAACCATATGATAAAATAAATATAATGTGACTATATAAAATAATATAAATATAAAATAAATATAATCAATGACTGTGTTCTATGGAACACAGTCATTGATTTGTTAGCTACAGGTAGTCTCTAACAAATTAATTTAAAAAAATGATTTCTGCATTGCACAAAAAAACACCTCTACGTCGCCACCGTATACCAAACACTAAGTTTACTCTCGAGCTACAAGGCATTGCGGGAAGAGGGTGCGAGGAATGTGGGCAGAGGGGTCCGTCTCAATAAACGCCTTTGGTTAGCGTTACGCGCAGGTAAAAGCTGGCGAGTTTTCGTACAAGTAGCGGACAGTTGGCGGCTATATCCGAGCCTTAATGACTCGTGACATATTCGCTTCGATTTCAATTCTGTTCTAAGAGGAGCTACTGTCTGGTATACTGTGACGTCGCTGATTGTACCGGAAAAATTATAGACCCCTTTCAGACCCTGCCCACAAAATTGTATAGGTGATCATAAAGGTACCAGTCCAAATGTGTGGGTATCTTTTCTCGATTAAAAAAAAAACACACAATTCATATTCACTAAGACTAATCATATGTACCAGAATCTATTTTTTTTTCCAAATTTTAAGGCAAAAAATAGTTTAGGACTTGATGACTTCTTTATTTGGAGAATCTCTGATCTGGAAGGGTTACTGTGAGAACAAAGGTTACTCAAATTTGTCCTAATGTTTCGTTAACAGGCGACGGTTTACGCGCTCAGTTTCTCATCCTGCGGACGGTGGCTCGCCTCAGGCGCCGGAAGCGGAACGGGCGGTGACGGAGCCATCTTACTCTGGGACATTTCTACCGGCGGTTTGGCCATGAGGCTGATGAACGCACACAAGGGAGTCATTCATACGTTGTCTTTTAGCAGGGACGGTACCCTGTTAGCTTCCGGTAATACTTTGATACCAGAGATCGGGATCATGCCACAATACCGATGATAATTAATCTTACTTTATCTTCAGGATCTCTCGACTCCAGTTTGAAGCTGTGGGACTTTGTCGGGATGTCGGAAGAAGCCGTTGGAGAAGAAGGCAGCATCGCTGCAGGAACCAGCAACAGCAAAGACGATCGACACCTGTTGAGAACGTTGGGAAGTAAAAATGCTCCAGTATCCTGTCTTCACTTTACGCGGAGGAATCTGCTACTGGCAGTGGGCATCTACGAATCCCAATAGATTATTTTGTATTGATAATTAATATTATGACAAATTAAAAGCAATAATTTTTCATTATACTTTACTTTTATTGGAGTACCGTTGAGATCTGAATTTGATGTTTTTTAGAGACTGCCAAAACGAAAATATTTTAAATGGTTGTAGCGACTTATGATGATGAACCATGTAACATTTTAAATCAACAAACATTTCCATTTCCGAGATTCTATTGACGCCATTTAACAGGCAAAATTGACAAATTGCCTGATGATAAATGGTTGACTGTAAGATATCGCTATAGCAATAAGTCCACCATTTGTGCATAAATTGTCTTTTTCTATAAAACTGTAATATTCATTAAGTAATGTTTTTATAGCACAATAAAGTTATTCTATTCTATTATTATTAATATTGTTCAAAGAAATAATAATTTCATTTCTTTCATACGTTGCATTTTATCATTGTATAGAAAACAGTGTCTTTCATAATCATAAGTTTTTGTTAATATGAAATATACCCCACTTGCGGCAATTTCACTGATATATAAGCACGTACAATTAGCATAATTATTCACTGTAATTCACTGTCCGTCTACGCTATCACTGGTAAGCCATGTCTCTCCTTAACTTCTCTTTGATAATTAAATATGTTAAACACTGTGTTTACCTACAGCATGTAGTCGCTGAGAAAACGACCCGAAGTGGAAACTCCAATCATCGATAACTCTTGATATTAAAGAAACCCGCATATAGTCTTCAAAATTTTTAAGATTACAAAAAGATGAAGTTAGATCCTAAAGTGAAAATGGATAATATTGGAGGTTGACTCATGCAAACCCAACAACATTACTTAAATTATTCATTCAAGTTTAATAGGTCTAACTAAAGTGTATTATATTACATGAAGACGGATAAAACTTTTAAAAAAGCCTTTTGCTGGTCACATTCTTACCTGTTTAAAACATTTGTTGACATACGTAACTCATTTATTTGCAAACACAATAACTTGAAGCATGTTGTAAATGAAATAAAACACTTTCAGAGTTTAACCAACGCTTATTTTTACTAAAAAACAAATGAAACCTGAAAGATTTTAAATTTGTGGACGGTTCATCAACTCTGATTTACACATGCATGTTATATAAAAAATCGTAAAGGCTCATTTTTATCAATTATTCTCCGTCTTCTTATATCTTTATCTAACTATCTAAAATCTTTATCTATCTTTCAGCATTGATTATACACTGGGCTCGATTGCGTTTCTTTGTGAACTAAAACTAAAATTAGTCCAAGCGAACGAGACAGAGCAATACGTTAGAGCGGAGTATGAAACGAACGATCGTCGATAAATACTACCTGTTGAACTTATACTCGTCCGAATAAATTCGAGCATATTTCGTGCGGCGTAAGATTTGACCTTGGCGCGCAGTTTTAATTCGAAAAAGTGACAACCCGTCATCTCACACTCCGCTCTAGCGTATTGCCCCGTCTCGTTCACACGGACTAATTTCCGATTTTAGTTCACGAAGAAACGCAATCGAGCCCACTGTATAACTTTATCTAACTACCAGCATTGATTATACAGGTGAGTTTTTAATTAGTGACACCTTGTAGTAGGTGAATCAGTATGATGAAGTAAGCACGTTTTAATATAAATTAAACAAAAATAAAAAATAAAGTTTTTTGCAGAATATATTTTTTTTTCCAAATTTGTAAATCATATCTATTGAAGAAAAGTTTGAGAAGCAATGAGCGCGCTGTGCCATCTAGCGGTAGGTTAAATATCGCTAATAAACAATATTTTACTTAGCGCTAGATAGCGCATCGTGCTCATAACTTTTGGACTATTTTTCCAAACAAAAAATCAAGTCATTTTCGCAAAAAAAAAAAAGTGAAAAGTTGTTTAGTTTGTTGTACTGATTCATTCATTACAAGAATGTCACTAATTAAAAACTCACCTGTATAGGGTATTATATTGCTCAATGCTATAGTACATTTTGGCAGCTAGGATTTTATTACAAAACGCAACGAGTAGATAGCTAGCATCATCGTCCCAAATATTGATTAATCTTCTCTTATGTGGTATGGCGGCGCACTAGATGGTTTTTTAACCCTTCCGGCCTCGGCCCCTCAGCCGATTGACAAGTTGCTGTCCCAAAAAAAATTTGTAAAAATTAGTAAAAAAATTGAATTACGACACTGTCTCATCAAAACATTAATTACTGCCAAACCACTGTACCCATAATTAAAATGAAATATATTAACATAATAAAATAAAACAAATTAAATTAAAATTAAATTAAAACGCCCCGTTTTAATTTAAAACGCAGCGTGACAGCCCCCTGTCACGCTGAATCGTGTTGTGGCCGATATCGGCCAATCGGGGCCTGAGGGGTTAAACACGCCAAGACACGGTATCCTATCTTGAAATAAAATAATAATGTAATAGAGTTTATATTATTTATAATAAATAAACTGAATTCTAAATAATGTAGCTCTTGTTATTTTAATGTTTTACATAAAAAAATCAATTTTTAATTTGGTATACAGGGTTCAATACGTAATAATTACGCACTTCCTTCAGATAGACTAAGAGATGGCATTCTATCTTCCCGTATTATTTCTATGATGTAATCGGTTTAACATACAAGAAAATGCGATAGATGACACTAAGAATTGAATGTTATTATTGGTTAAATTATTGGGTTTTTATAATCGATCAGTCCTTTATAAAAAAAAAAACATTTATTGTCAGTGTCAATGGCCAAATAAATTGATATTAGTTTCACCGAAGAATGCTATCAGCGCTATCTGTATGTCGCCGGCGGGTTGCCACAACGTCCTATGGCATTGAGCAATCTAATATCCCATATAATCAATGATTTCAGTATAACATACTTCATTTGTAATTATAGCTTTTATTTTGGGTATATGATGCGCTGGTTCGAGCCCTTCTGAATCTCCCCATCATTTGAAAAAGAAACTCTCAAGTCAATAAAATATTTTTATAATTCTTAATTTCTATTGGAAACACTGAAATAAATTGATTCTCTCTTGAGTGATGAACTGTATGACTAAATTGAGTAAAGATTCATTGCAGCGCGCCACCTGTCCCCGGATCGTTTGATTGATATCCTCTTTGACGCCTTTATCGGCGCCGCGTGTACCGATCCGCCTCTGTCCGAGATGCTGCTGGGCATTCGGCAGTATATCCATTACGATGCTGCCCCCTTGCTCGCTCCATAAATAGATAAGCTCCTCTAAAATATCAATGTGAATGATGTACTGTTGAAATACTGGGTAATGGAAGACTCCGCGCTGGCGAATCGCTTCGATTAATCGAAGGAATATCGTCTCGTCCTGCGGCCAGCCGAGTTGGAGGAGGGTGAGCATGTGTCCGATTGCGAGATCGCCGGTGCTCGCATTTGCCGCCGTCGCGAGCGCGCGCAACAATAAACTACAACAATAGTGCACGACTGCTAACTTCGTCAGCGGTAGGAAGTGGAGGTGGCGTCCCGTCCCGCCCACGGTTAAGTTCGACTCTAAGACGCCCTCCGCGGAAGGTAACTGCGTTATCGCTACTAGGATGCTTTCGAGGCACGAGTGGTAGTTGCGCTGACTAAATGCAATCGAGCATCGCATTAAGCTAGAGCCGAGATTGACACTCGTGGCCGGCGGCATCGCCTCTTCGTATTTCCCCCGGTAAAGCGCTAATTCCTCCTGGAACTGTCCGAGCCACGGTTTCACTTGCAGTTGGTTTGCGAGTTTCGAGAATTCCCGCGCGATTATCTCATTGCAGTGGAGCAGCTCCCAGCAATTCGCGGCGGTTTGAAACTGATGCGAGGATACTCCGGTTATATCGATATCGCCTTTCCGACGCTTGGAAACTGGAATCTCGGAGTCTGAGAACGCCTCAAGTAGGACGTGGCCGCCACGCACGGCATTCTGATCATGAAGAGCGCGTAAAAGAAAAACCATTCCACAGTAAAGCAACTGTCGACAGTCCTCCGCGGAGTGATAAGTAAATAATTTTTGAAAATATGTTTCTTTATTCAAACTGTTGCTATAGCTGATCAGATATGGATCCCAACCTAATTGACGACCGGTCAATTCGAGTATGCTATACAATTTGACCCAAGGATCGGGTATGTCTCCTTCTGGCTCTTCAGTTAGGTAAGTGTTATAAAAATCTATGGCTTTTACGAGTAAGCGTTGGAGCAGTCGCGGCGACTGTGGAGATCCTAGAAGTGGTAACGTTTCCACTACGAGCAAACGCGCGTAGCGATTCTCCGAGCTGTGCTTCTCAGCACTTAACAGCGTTTCGACTAAGCGTCCACCGTGCGACGTAACCGCTTGCGGAAACTTCTTTAAAAATAAAAGAAGCAATTTACAATGCTCCATCGTATCGTCGCTGTGCTCGGCACTAGCGAGTAGTATCTTGTGTTGAATATCCAGCGGGATCTTATCAAACATTTGTGTCAGGAAGTTTGTCTCGGTCGCTTTCAATGCAGTTGTAACCGCTTCAATCTCAGTCCATAGTTCGTTTGGAACTTGCGGAGTGCTTACAAGCGACGAGAAGCACTCTGCCGCTTCTTTCACGTGGCCGGCGGTCTTCTCCATTAAGTACGCTTCGAATTGTACGCCGAAATTCGTCGGAAACAGCGTTTTTGCAGTGAGCATCCATGCTTTGGCGGCGTAAGGATCGTGCTTCTGCTCTTCTTTCGCATTTAGAATAATAAATTCTTCATCCGAGAGGAATTTCACTTGATAAGGGTACGCCATTCCTCTCAAGTCAATCATGCTTCCAAGTTTTGAAATCAAAAATTTGGGTGCGCGAAGAAACAAACGAACGCCATTTTCTGCGATAATATTTTGACCATTTGACATTTGGACGAAGTGCTGCCAGCGGTTAAAATAAAAATTAAGTAAATCGTGTGGGGTCCCATCAAACTTGCAGAAGGCAAATTTGCAGACGGCAACCTTGCAGGCGGCAGTCCCATCAAACTTGCAGAAGGCAAATTTGCAGACGGCAATCTTGCAGACGGCATTCTTGCAGGCGGCAGTTTTGCAGAAGGCAATCTTGCAGAAGGCAGTTTTGCAAATGTCAAAATGACCTAACCTAACCTAACAGAAAAACTTAAAACATTTTTTTTAATGTTTAGTTTGATGTATAAAAGTCATCCACTACAAGGATGCCGGTAATTAATGTCACTTCGATTTTAGGGAAAGAAAAACCTAACCTAACAGAAAAACTTAAAAACTGTACTGAAGGTTGCCGCCTGCAAGGTTGCCGCCTGCAAGGTTGCCTCCTGCAAATCTGCCCTCAACAGATTTGGAACTGTCAAAAGTGACATTTGTGCAAAATTGCCGCCTGCAAAACTGGCGCCCCCCGCAGAAGGCAGTTTTGCAAATGTCAACCTGACCTAACCTAACCTAACAGAAAAACTTAAAACATTTTTTTTAATGTTTAGTTTGATGTATAAAAGTCATCCACTACAAGGGATGCCGGTAATTAATGTCACTTCGATTTTAGGGATAGAAAAACCTAACCTAACCTAACCTAACAGAAAAACTTAAAAACTGTACTGAAGGTTGCCGCCTGCAAGGTTGCCGCCTGCAAGGTTGCCTCCTGCAAATCTGCCCTCAACAAATTTGGAGCTGTCAAAAGTGACATTTGTGCAAGTTTGCCGCATGCAAAACTGGCGCCCCCCATCGTGTGAAGGGGCATCATAAATGGACGCGTCCACAAGCCGCGGCTTATGGACGCGACTGAACAGTATGCACAGTCGTTTGGGACGCGGCTTGCCAGATCTCTATCGGACGTCCGAAGCATCAAGGTGACGTCCGCGACTGACGTCCGATAATGTGCACGGCTCAATAGAAATTCATTACACAGATAACCTTTCAGTCGCGTCCATAAGTCGCAGCTTACGGACGCGTCCGATAATATGTTTGCCCCTTAAAGGGCAAACGATGGACGGACGAATTATCGGACGCGTCCGCAAAGGCGTGGGCATATTATCGGACGCATCCATTTGCCTTTGGGACGCGGCTAACGGACGCGACTGTTAAAAAAGCTGGCTTTTTTCTTTGAAAATCCGCATCTTATAAGTTACCTAATCTGTAACACGAACATTCGCCAACATGTGGATGCGGCATTATGGCCCTTCACACGTTGGCGAATGTTCGTGTCCAAGTTGGTGTAAACAACTACTACCTAAGGAAACATTTATTATAGAAAACTCCTATGGCAGATAAGCCAACGTCACCGTACCAAATATGAGCTGTGGTTGTCAGCCTGTGAGTAGTCCCTAATAAGTCTGTGGCCTGTGAGCCGCGCTTGCGCACTCTGCGCAAGTGTAGGGGGCCACTAGGGGGCATCAAGGGGCAAACACATTATCGGACGCGTCCGTAAGCCGCGGCTTACGAACGTATGCACAGGCGTCCGCGCGCGACTGACGTCCGATAATGTGCACGGCTCAATAGAAATTCCAGATACCTATTCAGTCGCGCCCATAAGCCGCGGCTCACGGACGCGTCCGATAATGTGTTTACCCCTTTAGCCCCTCCCCCAGGTGGATACCCTGAACGCAGTGTTGGGTCAATCGATTGAATATTTCAATCGACTAATCAATCACGATTGATTTAGTCGTGACTAACGTTGATCACGATTGAAGTAATCGCGACTACATCAATTAGTCGTTAATCGTCAATCGCTAATTGTCACTAACTTGCATTAAAATGTCACTAAATCGTCGTCACTATCTTGCTCTTTAGATGCCGCCCGACAATTCATTTTCGTCGGTCGGTCGGCCGGTCGGTCGATCGGTCGGTCAGTCGGTGATCGACGGACCGACCGATCGACTGACCGACGGACTGAACCTCCGACCGACTGACCGACGAAAAACGCAAAACTAAAGTTGACCGCTGTCGAGAATATCAATCGCAAACGTTTAAGAGGCCGTATACGAAATTTTGTGCATTTCGTGAATTTTCGTAATTTTACAGAAGTGAATTTAAGGTTAAAATACTGTATTTCTATAAGTTTTATTGCACAACATAAAAGATCATTTATATTATTGTCTAATGAGTGTGCTACTTTTTTGAAAATTATTATAGAATTTTGATTAATTGACCTTAAACCGGCGACTGTTTGTGAATTTTTGCTTTAAGAGGTTTAGAATATCACATATTTACGAATCATTTTGACATCTAAACGGCATGAAAAAATTACATTATATTCTTGTGAAAGTCATCTATATAATAAGCGAATCACTTTTTACTACTTTCATATAAAATTGTTGCTTAAAAAAATATTTAACTTTGTCAAATTTTATAGAAAATGGGCGAAGAATTGCTTTTGATTTTGGCCTTTTAGAGCTCTCGTTCATAAAATAAAAACAACAGAAATAAACTTTAGTTTAAAATCATTCCATTTCCGTAAAAAAAATGCAAATCATTAATTAAAATTGGCAATAAAGTCTTTTAAAACAATCTGATTCTCGCGTTATTATACTCGGATTCAAGCCTCAAGTCGCCCAGTCCCCGCCGAGCGCTTCCAGCGGATGGACGTATCGCTTCGGCTCCGAAAATCCTACCTACGTATAGTTATATTGTACTATTGATTATAGAGGTATCTACTTAGATATCGACGCGCGACACACGACGCGACGGCGCGGCGCCTCGGCTACGGACGAATATAGCGGGACGTGAATTTTTGATACTTTGGTGAGTTATTATTTTTTAATATTTTGTGATGATTTTGCTTTTTTAATACTATAACAATAAGTTATTTCAAAACCTAGTAAGGCAAAATGGACCATTTTTGCAAGAGTATTTTTTTTATATTTCACGTTTAAAAGCACTTACTAACTAATACATTGTTTTGATTATTATTATATCTTTATTACCATTTTGAAAACCTAGTAATAAACTGGTTAGGAATTGGTTTTTCAAAAAAGGAATAAGCGCAATAACTAATTTAAGATCTAGTAAGTAGCAAACTTTTCGAAGATAACATTTGGTAGACTGCGAACTTAATACAGTACTTAAACAGAACTTAAACTGAGTACAGTCGACAAAGTTAAGGTACAATCGATCAATTTTGAGGTCTACCATTTTTCGATGAATGGTATCGCGACCATTTGTAGGATTTCATGTCTAAGATGGAGAATTTCATATTCACAGATTCAAGTATGAACGGAAAAGGCAAGAACTTTAAATATGGTGCTATAAAGCGCAAAAAAAATCTGTGGATTTATAGATTCAAAGCGAGCCAGGAATAATTCCAGGTCAGCAATATTCTAATATTATAAATCATTTTAACTTTTTTGATGGTATAAGCATTGCAACAATACTACACACACTTGTATATGTCGCAAAAACTGGCTGTAACATTTTTTTCTTCTGAATTAAAATTAAAATGAAATTGTTTCAGAGATCCAACGGCAGACCCTATTACAAATAATGATGCGGACATAAATAAAGTTATAAATAATCCAACATCTCATACTGGAGAGTGTAGAGAGGTATACTAATTAATATAATGTGTGTCTTAACTCATATTTATAACGCAAGATAGGTTAGCTAGCAACTGGTTTATTTCAAATAATTATCGTTTTTTTAGGAAATAGAGGGTGTTACATGTGACGAACCTGGTGACGACCAAGGGCCATCCTTTGATAAGAACACAGATAACCATGCAAATATGATTATCTCAGATGATCAGGTCAGTTGAAATTTGTATTTAGTGTACTTAGTCGTCTAGTTTCAATTTCATTATTATTATTATCGCAACTATTTAATTTTATAGAAAGAAATTAAAGAAGACGTCAAGGCCATAGGTACCTATCTAAGGAAGGAGGATCGTTGATATACAATTTGTTATAAATCAACTGATTCAAATATCCCAGCATAGCTTAAGATTTAACTGTCAGTTGAATTATTTAAAAATTATAAAAGAAGTTCGTCATGGATTATCTTCATATATTAAGATGCGTTGCTCCATGTGTGGAAGTAAATTTCAGTTAAATACCATTAAAAACGATAACAAGTTTGATGTCAATCACGCTGCTGTTTCGGGTATAATAATGATTGGATGCAAACTTACTCATTTTAATGAACTGGCTGCTGCAATAGATTTGCCTACATTGACTGTTGCTCAATACAAAAAGTGTCATGATGATTTGCACGAGTGGTGGAAGGAAATTGCAGAAGATACTATGAAGGATGCAGCAGCAGAAGAAACGGAAATGGCGACAGAGAAAAGTTCCACAGGAAAACCAATGATAGCTGTAACGGCCGACGCCTGTTGGAGTAAACGGTCATATCGGACAAATTATTCGTCTCTGTCGGGTGTTGGTGCGATAATCGCGGTATAACCTCTGCCAAAGTTTTACATATAGGTAGTGTAAAAAATAAATACTGCGTAATTTGTATGAGGGCGAAAAACAAAGAACAAGAAGTACCGACACATCAATGCAACATAAATCACAAAGGTGACGTTTATGCTTCCTTTTTTTATGATATAGGTATTCAATTAACTATTATTAAAGTGCCTATTATAATATTTACAGGTTCCTCGACGAGCATGAAACAAGCAGCAATCGTAGAAGGATTCAAAAAATCTGAAAAAGATCGTAATTTGGTCTACTCCAAATTGATAGCAGATGGTGACGCGAGTACCTACAAAAATATTTTAGATGCCAGGCACTATACTACTGCTACAGTCGAAAAAATTGAGTGCTCAAATCATCTTTTACGTAATTACAACGGAAAAAATATGGCTTTAAATAAAGACACCTCGATTCCACTTGACGAGCGAAAATTGCTAATAACTGAGCGACTAAATCGTCTGCGGGTTGCAGTCAAAGCGGCAGTAAGATTCCGTAAAGCTGAAAACTCACCAAAAGGAGAACAAATAAAAAAACTGCAAAAAGATATACTTAACAGTCCCTTGCATATTTTTGGCGACCATAGTAACTGTGAAGGATATTACTGCAAAAATGAAAAAAAGTTGGAGCCGAATTATGTACCTCACATACCAGTATTGCTGAAAAAGCTTTCAGCTAATGCAAGTTCTCTGGCTTTTCATGCTAAAAGCTTGTTGCACAAATTAAATAATAACAGGTAATAATAACAATTCAAATAATAGCAGTATTCGCTTTTAGAATAAACGCCTACCTAAACATCGAATCCATCGATTAACGCCACTTTTGTTTTACAGAGCTGAGCCATTCAATTCTTTGGTTGCGAAATACACTGGAGGCAAGCGCATCAATTACGCTTTGAGTAATTCATATGCGTTGAGGTGCTATGCTGCTGTTGTTGCATTTACCACTGGTACTCCAATATCTGCGTGACATAAAAAGGTTACCACAAAAAGTCCATCACTCGCTGTAAAAAAGTTTGAGATGAGTAAAAGGAAAAATAACTCAAAAAGAAAGATTTGGAAACCCAAACGGCGCATCGATTTTAATAGTGAAAATGCAGATTATGGAGAAATTTGCCAAAAGCCGGACATGACACCTGATGAATATGAAACTGCCAAGGTTCTTTTCAGCGATATATTTTGATTTGTCCCCTTAATAATTATATATTTATCAATTAACATCTATGGCTTATTTCCCAGATCGAGTATATGGATCACCTGAAACAACAATTGGCTGACAGAGATGCAATTGAAAGGGAAACTCGACAACAAGCCGAATGTGCACTCTGGCACGAGTTGAGACGGAGCCTGGTCACTGCATCAAATTTTGGCAAGGTGTCCAAAAGGCGACAAATAAATTCAGCTGCACTGGCTAAATCAATGTTATACTCGTACTCCATAGATCATGTACCCGCTATATTATACGGAAAAACCAATGAAGCAACAGCATTTTTGCAACTGGCAGAGCAGGAAAACATTACTTTAAAAAAGTGCGGTCTGTTCATAGACGAAGAATACTTTTTTTAGGTGCCACCCCTGATAGTATTTATGAAGACGGGATCATCGAAATTAAATGCCCTATAATAGCGGTTGGCATTAGCGCGGATGAGGGAATTCGTTTAAAAAAATAATAATTGGAAGGTTGATAAAGAAGGAAAAATAAAATTGAATACGAATCACAATTGGTATTACCAAGCTCAAGGGCAGTTACATATTACCAAAAAAGATATTTGTTTGTTTGCTGTGTGGACTGGCCCAGACTTTCCATTGAAAACTGCGATCATCAAGAGAGACGATCATTTCTGGGAAGCAAAGAATAGAAATCGGCTTGTAGATTTTACTTTAAGTGCATGATTACAGAAATTATCGACCCTCGAAAATGCCGTTCTATGGAACTCAGAACTTGTTCATATTAAATAATAAATGCCTAATTTTATACAACCAGACTTTTTATTTCAATTGACAAAAACCACGAGAGTAAATAACACGATGAGGTTGAATATCGAAATCGGATGACATGAGAAAAATATCAAAGGATCAAAACCGTTTAATCGCCGACTTGCCAACGGCGTGACCACTCAGGACTCACGCACACAAGCGATCTGGCGCTCCCGCGTGTGTGTGTGCGCATGTCGAATACCTAATACGGCCCACATCGATTTCGTACACGGCCTCTTAATCGTCAATCGTGACCAACGATTGAAACGAATCAATCATTTAGTCGTCAGTCGCGATTAACGTATTCAATCGTAGTCGACTAAATTTTGCCCAACACTGCCTGAACGGAGTAAACTCCTCCACTATATGCAGCAGTCTCCCATCTCTACTACAGAACGAACAGCGGCGACGGCTGTCATTTTCCAGTTTTTCCCACAACAATTTTCTCGCCCATTTTTGAAATTTGACCCGATCGATTCGAAAGTTGCCTAGCGGCATTCCGCCTTCAAGCTTTCAGCAATATGTGTTGCAATCATTGCGCGTTTAGTCAATTCTATGCTCGTCGATTCAATCGATCGTCCGCAGGATTAGTATAATATAAATTAAATTAAACCCCCAATAGATATGTTTGATTGGGCATACAGTGGAGTAAAATGTATCGTCCCGCGCAATTGTGGACCGGAATGTGCTTTATATCTACCCATGAAGCAGAGAATGTACGAAACTGCAGTTATTTGCATCATTGCTACATTTGTCGCAGTAAGTCTCGAATTAAATACGCTACTTTTGGGGTCTCTTCTTTGCCTGCAGTGCAGGCTGGGTGGTGGTAGGTTGGGTTTGCACAGTACCGAGAACATAAATATTATATGAGTGATTCCTCCCAATCTTTCACACTTATTAGCTATTGAAGGGTTGAGTCTGATTTCCAAATTTGGAAATTTTTCGCCGGTTCTTTGTGTTTCCAATTATTCTGTCTTTCTTACTAAAGTTGAAAGACGGCGGACATGGCCCGAACTCCGCTGCACTTCCTAGTGCCTCATATATTCCTCAATACCATTAAATCTTCTCGGTGCTATCTCAGGGACCACTGCACCCATTTTCAAGCGAGGGATTCATCTTAGGCCGCAGCTAAGATAAGAGACACTACAAAATGTTTTATTTTGGAGTCTAACCGAATTTCAGTTTCATTTTTTGTCGGATTTCCGGTTTTAGTCCAAAAAATAGATTTTTCGGCAACCGAAAATTAATATATATTAATTCTACAGAATCTCCAGCCACCCAGGCAAGGATTGGACCATTACAATCACCCCGAACCATCTTCCAGCTCCATATATTCTCAAGCTGCATCTTTATGGGATGCTCGTGTTCCAGATTGTGAAGGCTCTTCTAGTGATGAGAACATTTACGAAGCAGCGCTTTATGGCAAATGTATGCCGACAGACATAACAACATAATAAGGAAGGATGTCAAGAAGCTTTTACTGTGTTTATACAATAGAAGATTCTTTATTTAGTTTTCAGTGTCTGTCACTCAGTTCTGCCACATCAAAGCCTTCTAACCACCATGTTTTCTGTCGATATACATATAAGGGCCTAAATAGGCCTTTTGCGCACGAAAATGACCACGATAACAATACGGATCGCCGCTAGTATTAGTTAAGCCAGTACTTTCCGGTGTAAGCGATCCCGCGAAGAATATTGGCATGCTATTCTCTCGCATACTTTCAATGTATTGCTCTCCCTCTGTCATATGTTTTAAGGCGCAACGGTTATGAACCAACTCTAATACCTGAGGGCATATCTAGGCCTTATATATCAATGTTTTCGACTGTTAGGTTTGAGCGTATTGGTATTGACATGTCCTTCCAGTCCCCTTTTATATATTGTACTGTACTTTTGCAGTTCTTCCTTCAGGGAAGAACTGCAAAACCTTTCTAGAAATACGGGAAAACCCGACAAACTCACTTGAGCAGCAATATAATGAATTATTTAAGTTTAATTTAAATGTATGTGTATTTGTAGGTTGAAGTGCTGTTGGACTGAAGTGCATTTTGAATAAAGTATCGTTTTGTAAAATCCTTCAAAACTATGAGAGATTTCAGCCAAACAAAAAAGGTTTTTTGGTCACTCATCATTATTTTCACAGGACATATTCAATACTGCCGCCAAAGGAGAAACACTAGCCTATGCTAAAAATTCAGGATTATAAAATCCAATGTTTTTTCAGATAAAATACTACAAAGGAATCGGCCTACCGGACGTAGCGTACAAACGAAACGACCCCAGCATAAAGCGCTTTCTATTAATATTTGTCACACTGACGTGGGGAATGGAGATTGGCTTTAAATTTGCTTCGAGGACCGTAATTTATATTTTAAATCCGTGCCACGTGACGACTGCTTTACAGATATATTTGCTAGCGGCGCCGCCGAGTAAAACCGTCACTACAGTATTCCGAATTCATATGAACTTTTTGAATGGGCCGGTTCTTGCATTTTTATTTCCGGAAACTGAGTCGCGACAGATACCGATGGAAGCTGCTTTATATTGGATTCAGCACGCCATGATGTTGGTCATACCGCTGTATCTATTTTATCTCGGCGGTATGTACATAGGACCGCTGCATTTATTTTGATTTTGAGGCACTATAAATTAAATGTTATTTCAGGTGTCTACAACATGGAACCCATGCTAACACTCGAGTGGAACATATTGAGTTATGCCCTAAACATTCTATATCATTTTATCGTTCTGCAATTTTTAGCGATCGTGAGTAATTCAATGACGAATAAATAATAAGGTCGCCTCGACCTTGCTTTATTCAAACGTCCATTTCACGCAGTCTCATTACATATTAATAAATGTGTTTTCTTGTGGACTTTCAGCCGGCCCAAGTCAATTTGAATCACATGCTCTGTCCAGCACTTAGCGACCCGTTCGATGGGAATTTATATAGAATAATGGCCGCAATTCATCAGGCGATACTATGTCCGTTGCTGTGTAAGGTTTACTGCGCTCTCGCCTACCTCATCGTTCCGTCGACACCTTCAGAAGTCACCGAAGAGCAGACAAACAAAGAGCTCTAGTATTTCACGGCAGTATTGTGCAATTTTTACCAAAACCAAAAATAATTGTGATTTTTGTGATATCTAATCTATAAGATTTTGAATAATGCTTGGTTTTTCATCGGATTATCCGATGCTTGTTGGCCTTGTTAAACACAATTTAGCTATTACTATTTTTCTAGTCAATAATTAGTAGCTACACTAACACAAGTTTGTGCAAATTGCACACGTATATGTCACTTAAATTTAATATAAAGCCTGAAGGTGAGAACGTATTTTTATATTCTCATTTTATTGATTATAAACATACAGTTGTGCGAGACACAAATGCGGTCTCACCTTATACCATTTTCTTCATCCCTATAATCGTAGTTGCCTTTATTTAAATTCTCTATCAGCATTTGCATATTTGACCGATTTGAAGGTTTCGGAAGATTCCCGTCCAATTTTAAAATAAACCAATAAAAATATAGCTTTAATATTAATAAAACATTCCGAGGCAGTTTTGTTCCTTACAATTCGGGGATTTTTATGAATTTATTATACAGGGTGAAGAGTTCTTATTAATAATTTTATGATGCGATAAGTTTAATACATTCAGTATTGGTTGTTAATTTTAATTGTAAGTGCGAGATGTATCATCACAGATGCGAATAGTATTTATTTTAATTTTAGAAAGTACATACACTACTTATGAGCTGAATAATTATGTCGTTTTTAGCTGGCATCTCAAAAGTACAATGTTATTGTTAATCTTTTAAGAGCATGACTTTGCATTCGAGTTTTTAGCATATTAAGCGAGAGATTTGTATACGTATTTAAATGAATAGAGCATTGTATGTGGTACATACATAATATATAAAAATAAAGAAACACCATTGCAACTTCATAACTTTTTATTTTATCTTCGAATGTCTAGGTATATAAATAATAAAATTGTAGAAATAAGTGTGTAAACCGGCACCAAATGGTGCAAAGTAATAATGAATAGTTGGGTCTAGTTACATAGAACACATGCAACTCAAAGATTCGTGATTTTGAAATGTGTAAAAAAAAATAATTTGATCCAGTTATGTAGAAAACATACAACCCGCATTCTTGAAGTCTTATGAAGAAAAAAGATTGGTTTGTGAGCTGGGTGTTTTCTGTATAACTGGGTTTTATATTTACAATTTATTAAACATAATAAAAAAAATGGGTTGGGTTGACTAGTGACATAGTTCTTTTTATTAATGATTGATTATTGCCGAATTTAATAAATTCACTGTGCTCATTAAACTACACTTAAAAATAAACTTATCCAAAAATCTTTACACGCCAGCCATTGGAGTTGACTAGAGCGATCTCACAATGGTAGAGCTTGGAATGACTAGACCGAACAAATTAATAAACTAGTTTGGAAACTCAACAAGTATACGAGGCTAAGTCACTTGCACTCTCAAATCACCTCGTAAAGTTCTTCTTTCTAATATGCTTCCGAACGAAGCATAGTATATGCTAACCGTCCAAGGGCGGCCCGAGGTACACCATTGACACTTCCGTGTTGCCGTAGACGGCGGAAATCGTCGGGTACAATTTTTTATTGGGCAAATCTAGAACAAGCAAAGAACGTTAACATGACATTTTATCTTATCAGAAAATGTAAACTAAGCCGCCGTGGCAATGAATTCATTAGATAAACTAACCTCGAAACGCGACTCCCAAAAATTCATAATTTCTTTCGAAAGACAAGGTATTATCTTCGCAGTCTAGTATAACTCTAATTCTCTCTCCCACCTGAAAAATATAAATAATGTTGTAAGCAAATTAGCTGAGATAATAGGCCCCATTGCGTTTCTTTGTGAGCTACACTCAAGGGCAATGAGTCCGGGTAACCAATATAAACGTATGAATATTTCGCAAACTACGAGTGCTAGCTTATTCAATAATTATCATATTAACCCACCCTTCAGGCCTCGGCCCCTTACGACACTGTCTCACCAAAACATTAATTACTGCCAAACCACTGTACCCATAATTAAAATGAAACATATTAACATAATAAAACAAATTTAATTAAAATAAAATTAAAACGGGGCCGTCACACTGAATCGTGTTGTGGCCGATATCGGCCAGTCGGGGCCTGAGGGGTTAATAACAAATATTGAATACCAAGAGTGCTTGTAATATTTTTTTTGTGATAAACAAAAGCAAAAACAAATGCAACGAATTCCTAGTTAGATTGTCAAAAAAATATTTTGTTTTAGCCTTTTTGATAGCACTACTTTACAGCAATTAAGGAGTGTTATTAATTTTATTTGAGGAGTATTAAATTGTCAAAATACTTTTTTCGAATATGCTAGCATTCTTAGTTTAGGAGATATTACGGTTATGTTAGTAGTGACCTGAATTCATTGGTCGTAAGTGTATAATCAAAAATAGTTTATCCTGGCGAGGCAGGATGATACGTTAGAGCGGAATATAAAATGAACGGTTGCCATTTTTCCAGCATAAAACTAACAATCTAACGTAAAGCGGCAAAATGTAAGACCAGACAAAATGTTTTCAAACTAATTCAAATGGTTTCATGTTCGGCAGGTAGTTTTATGCAGGAAAAGATACGATTCCGCTCTAACGCACTGCTTTGTCTCATTCGCATGAACTATTTTCCGATATTACTTCACGAAGAAACGCAATCGAACCCAAGTATCTCTAATTATTGTCTGGCAAGGTAATCGTGGCAGTGGGGCAACATTTGAAGAATACACTGTTGGCAATCTCATGTTTTTTTTACTGACAAGACTGGTGTCTTCGTGGAACCCGCCTTGTTACCAAGTGGCAACATCTACGCGGGCATTTTTGTAGCATCATGTAGTCACACACTCGTATGGTAACCCATCCAAGTAATGATCGCACCCGACGCTGCTTAACTTCGGAAACATATGAGAATTGGTGATTCAACGTTGCTACGGATGCTACTACTACTGTGAACTGTTAAATTGCTGTTTTTTTTTATTTGTTTTCTTTATTAAAATGAGAAACCTATTTAGCTGAACACTGCACATGGGTGTAGCTGGATTGTTGCTAAAAAGCCAGAAGGATGCATCTACAATGTTATAAAAACACTACAGTTTCTCTGCGCACTCTTCAGCTTAAAAACAAGTACTTTAAAAGTTACTTGAAAGTAAAACGCGAGTACATCATAGAGAAAATGTGGTATATTCAAAAAAAAAATTGGCGGTTTCTGATATTGCCTTATTAAGTTTGGATATTGTACTAATATAAAATTATTATGTATTCCTACTGAATTTGCATTAACAGCCATAATCCGATTTTTTATTTGAAAATACCTCGCCTCACTGCCCAGACTATACTATACTAAATAGAGACGGGTCCAACAAATCCACAATACATATATTTTGTACAGTACATAGTAACAAGTTTATCTTGGAGTATTGAGTTTATCTGTCAACTTGATAACAAAAGCATATTTTGCATTATTATATTTTTAATAACGATAAGTAGGTAGGTACTTAATTAGAATCAAATAATTTTGTTTCATACGGCAAAATATATTTTTGTCTATAGTGCAGTCTTCTATTGTACTGACGATCAACTCAAATGGCTATAAGTCAGCAGATTTTTTTCTTCTTGTACTACGAAATGTTGGCTATCATATGGGCAACTACAACTTTATTAAAGCCATTGCTGAAAATGTTTCCGGCGACGGCTATAATACAGTTGTCCTACTCTACCATGTCCATGTGGACATGGTAGATTTCTGAAACCATTCCTGTAGATTACGGAACCAAGTTGTTCTTCTTCGTACCTGAATCTTCTGGCTTTATTGCCTTAATTATTAGGTGCATAATATTGTATCTTTCGGAATGACGCATGACAGCTAATGTTCCTTCCTGGCAGATCTACGACCAATTTTCTGAATTTTATGCAGTTCAATAGCAATATTCTTGTTTATGAAATTGGTCTCTTTGGGTTCTCAAATAAGCTGTTATGTCTTTTTGGGTGTTATCTCACCAGCAAACAGAAAAGAATTTGTTAGCTATCAGTCTTAAATTTCAAGCAGATTTACGACGCGCTCAGGAGTACTACAAGGTTCGAACGTGGAGCTTCTTCTGTTTCTGATAATAGTGAATGACTTGCGAAGTGTGTTGAAATCAGGTCAGTGTTTAATGTTCGCAGACGATGTTGTTATTTAAAAGAATAAATGAGCTACCACTTCCGTGCTCTTGCAAAAAGACATCGAGAACCTAACACAACGGGGCCTAATGAACAAACTCGACTTAGCCCGGCAAAATATTTGATTGTCAGTTACGTCAGAAAGCATACTACGCGGTTCTATAACATTATGCTGGCATTTAGCTCAGTCCCTAACAATAGACAACAACAATGCATTATCTCGAATTGTACTAAATGCACCTGTATATTACATAGGGCTCACAGGCTCGAGTCATTGGCGATAAAACTTGTCAGGATGACGGAAGGCAGACTGTCCCCGCTATCGAAAGCTATAGCATTGTTGAACAGGCTTTTGCAAGCAAATCAGTGAGATGCATATATTTCAGGAGATATGTGGTCCATATGTGGTGTTTCAGCTTCAGATGCATATGTGGTGTTTAAAAACACACTTCATTAATTGTAATCTTAAATAAAGTAGACATTTGTCAAACATTTTTATTATTATATTGTGCTTTTATAGTAAGCAGGTATCTTAATTATTATCAAAGCATATATGTTTTTACACGACTGCCCAAAAAAGGGAGTGTTATATTTTTAGCTTTCATGTATGTATGTTTTCCGTTTCTTTATTCCACCATAACTTCTAAACGCTTGACCTGATTTAGAAGTGTCTATTACTGTTAGAATCGTTATGTCATCCGGAGTGTCAAAGGGTACCTAAAGTGCTCAAATGTCAAATAAATAATTATCTAAATATCCAAATGTCAATAAATTAGGATAAATAAATCGTGTTTAGTATCGAATCAAAATTCTGATGGAGAACGTTTCGGAAATATATGTATCTATAAGACAATAAATACACAAACCACAAATATTTCATAAAAACCCTTTTTTATTGCTTGAGCACCGATGGCAACCGACTAAAGCGCGGCGGCGGCACACGATCGTTTCAAGATACCTGCCGCAGGGCGTACTTTATTCTCTTACAAAACGTGCTTTCCAGCGCAAACATTTTTTTTCAAATAATTTTAAATACAACAGTTCACTTTTTGTAAGGTCAGTCGTGCTTTTAAATTATTGTTTTTTTGTATATTAATGTAAGCGACACATTAGGGTCGACATAACTTATTTCCAATAAATAAATGATATGAGAGCGGTATTGGAGTTTGTGGATCTTTATCGTCCTTTGTATTCTAAGTTCTTGCTTAAATGCTTTGGCCACATTTGGTAAATTTTGAGCAAATTTGTCAAGACATTTTTATCCTTGACTTAGCTTGTAGTATCCTCCAATAGACCCACAATTCGAAGGCTTTCTTAACAGCATGTCTGTAAGTCTCCAGCTTTCCATTCCAGCAGTCTTTACCCTGTTTATTAGAGCCTGCAGATCATCAATAGTATCTGCTAGTAGGATAGATTATATCGTCGCATATTATGGGTTTTCAACCTCCTGCCTCTGCCAATATTTCTTCAAAATAGATGTTATAGAAGAGAAGCCAACCTGATTTCTACTTTTTCCAATGAAGGTTTGCTGCTATACACATTTATCTTAAAAACTATAAGTTTATTGTTGTTTTCTTACTTGATATTTGGGTGGATTGTTCAAAGCGGGATAAGGACCCTGCGCGTCCCCGTTGTGCAATAAGTGATTTTCTACGAGATTCCATCCCCAGCTTTGGTCATCTGAACCCAAAAGGGGCACATAACCAGGGCACTGTAGGGGGGCGTCTTTGGTTGCTATGCCTATTACAGCTACGGTCCCTAGCGGACCCTCCCATATCACCTCCCATGCGTGTCTTCCTTCTCGGAATCCTATCTTCCCCCTGCACGCATCCGTGCTCTGCGCAACGGGATTTCTGAAACAAGCAACAAACATTTATAATGTAGATTATTGTAGATAGTCTCGTCAAAGGATAGGGGAGAGTTTGACAGTGCCGGGCGGAAAGCAGGACTGGACACCTATAATTGTGGCTAATATATGAGAGGTGGTTTGATGTATCTCATAGTGGTTGAAGGCTGACTGAGTCGGGAGATGAACTATCCTCTGAATAGTTCCAGCGAACGAGGTTACTGGGGCCTGGAAGTGGATGCTGCATTTAAATAAAATTTCAGCATCTCTGGTATCCACTCGTAAATTATCTTCCAGTGCATCGGAGGGAGATGCAAAAGTCCCTAACGGTTGCCCAGTCATTCTGACATTAACCCGGCAGACGCCGACAGTGTCAAACGACGCAAAATGCCTGCATAGGCATTTTGCGTCGTTTGACAGATTGGCCAGTTTCGGCCGGCCTCCGTATATATTATATAAATATATAATATACATTACTAACAAGAATAATTACTGAGGAAATTCATGAAAAAATGATGTTATTGATATTGTTAGTATTTATTCACAAAATCGACCCAAAAGTTGCGGCAGTTTTTTGCGCGAATGCTGGCTTCCGAGCGGTTAAAGGTCAACAGCATGAGCTATTTACACCAGATCTAATGTATCACTTTAGGATATGATGGATACTCCATCAATATTAGGCGATTATGCTAATATCGCAGTGCCACTAAATATTAACTAACCAAAACAATGTTGAAGTACATTACCTATGCAGAGTGAAACCGTTCGGCTTCACGTATATATTTCTCGAGCAGTCGAAGGGGCTCCACGAATGGAAGAAGGCCCTCAATTTCGCTTTGTAAGTAGGCACCGTGCTCAATAGTTCCGACTTCACCGCCTCCTCGGCCAATCTTCCGATACAATGCGACCGCCAGACGTCACTGTTTTCGTCCGTCAACACCCTGTACCAAGTTTTGCAGGTCAACGCACAGTTCTGTATGTCGTTAAAATTCACGTAAGAAAACACACATTCCAATATGTGTTCGGGAAGTAATTCTGCTATCACGAATTCCCGCATATTCATATTGAAACGGGCAGCGGCACACACGCCATTCTGAAAAACTGAAAGTGACTGAAGGAATAAAAACAGTGCGATTTTTTTTAAATAGATGGCTCTGGCCACTGATCATGTTGGCCTTCTATAGTGATGGTAAAGAAATATCGTACAGTTTCGGATAAAGAACGAAATACCTACATGATAGTGTTCACAATGACTAAATTAATATTATTTTTTAAATATTATGCGGTAAAGTAAATTTGTATATGTAAGTAAATTTGTACAATACTTTGCATGCTTTCCTTGTTTGATGTGTCGTTTGGCCTCTACTAAAAAATAATGATATATACATTTAATCGTATTTCGACAATCTAAGCAAACAAAAAGTATACTGAATGAAAAAACATGTATAATACCGGGCGTAATCAAACGTAAATAAATGAAATTACTGTGCTAATTAGTAAACAAATTATTGTTTTCTTTTCTGCGAACCGGCGGCTGTGTGAACGCACCTTTCTCGGTTGCGTGAAGTGTCAGCCAACCGACCAAATTGTCAATTAATGTTTTAATTTACGGTTTTCGGCTGTTTTTACGTGTTGTGGCGTAATAGTCTACGAGTCGATGACAAAAGGGGCGTGGAAAGTGTACGGATTCGTAAAATTTTACAGGAAAACAAAACTCAGCGTATTTGTGATTGAACGTTTTATCGTTCTTTTGTAATCAATGCCATACATTTTGATAAGAGGTAATCTCGCATCTTACGGCCACAAGAATCCTTGGAGAGTGCTAGTGTCGGGTCTCAAAGGTAAATAAAGAAATTAACACCTTATTCTTCCATACACTGTTTTAGTATAGTAACAACCACATCTCTCATATATGTTTACTGTGATTAAATGAGCTTTTATGGGGTATTTACACTCTCGCGCGAGGCGAGACGCGAAACCAACAAGTAAACAAACGGAACAGAGGCAAAGCTTCTAGCAAAGTAGGTAAACATTTTGTAGCCATTAGAAGCTTTGCCTCTGTTCCGTCTGTTTATTCATATGGTCCCGCGTCTCGCCGCGCGCCTCGCGCGAGAGTGTAAACGCCCGGGGGGTATGGTGATATTACAGTATGCAATGATGCTTCAATTTTACTATACTTTTAGCTGCTGACATCGAGCAACTGAAACGATTCGCTTGCGGTGGGTATTGTGATGAATCCACCATTGTTTACTTGCAGCACCCTTGCGTCATTCTGACAGCATTAGAGGTAAATTTTGTTGTTTTTAAGCAAATTCTTAAGCCTTGTATCGACTTGCGAGCGCTGTGCACTGTGAGCGGTTCAGGTCGCTTGTTGATACCTATATGCTCAAGTCGAGTGGTGCAAAACGAGCCGCTCGACTCAAACAAACTGTCAATACAAGGCTGTAACCCCTGGGTGGCCATTCCCGCCAATTGGCGGTTTTTTAGCTGTGATGATTTGCAGCCGCCTATATCCATATTTATGCAATTATATGGGGAAAAGGTCATCTTGATTGAATAAGCCACTGTTATACATTAGTATGGGTGTACCAACACCGCCTACAAACAAATTTTCGAAAGTCGAAAACATGTCGTCACGAGTTTCATTCCCATGGCTGGCTCTCTAAGGGTTCATAAGTCAAACTACATAGCTGAAGCACACCTACACACTTCAAGGGGTCACTACAAAATTCATTTTTGTCTTTATAATATCAAACAACTGCAATAGTCTTCAATTTCATATCTATCGCAGAAATATTGTTCAGTGGGAGTGGCCAGCGTAGACACACATAGAAGTTACATATCTTTTACTGCTTTTGTTGATTCTGGCGAGTCTAGTAAATAAATGATGGGCAGTGGCATTATTTCAGCGAAAAAAAAAGCCTGATGGAAGGCTCCTACCCATGCAATGAAATAATTTATTTGTTTGATTGCTTAGCATTGATTTATGTAATCGTTTTCTTCTGGTAGTACATCTGCTACCGAAAGTTGGCTATCATATTGACTATTACTATTTCATTGGCCACTGCTCGAAACAAGAATGTGGTAGATTTCGGAAACCATTCCCGTAGATTATGGAGCCAAAATGTCCTTTGTCTCGGATGCCTTTATCGAGTCTTTCCATCTCTCTCAGGGCAGTCTGCTTTACCGGGTTTCTACAGGCTCCGTGCATTCCATGTTCCAATTCGTAGGCCAGGTTTTGCATCAATTATGGCTGGGAGATACTTCGCACCCCTGCCCCATTTAAGGGGTAAATTGTACAGGTAACGCACAGGAAATGGTAACACATACAGTTATTAGTAACACGGATGGTCTTACGCCCGCTCTACAAGTTGGCCAATGCTTTGGCTACTGCTTATGTCTCTCTTGCTTTTTCCCATACATTTTTCCCACGTCACAGTGGGGCCGAATGCCTTCCACCTTAACGATGTGGCCAAAGGGCATTAGTAACACATTCGAACAAAATAAGGACTCATTCATATTAATCTAAAAATGTGACCGTCGTTACAGGTCTACTCCTGGGTTTTTATACAGTTATATACAGTATACAGACCAGAATGTAAATTTTATGACATTTTTTTGTAGACTTACGTTGTTAATCATTACACATTTCTGGCCCTCGTAAGGCTTGGGTCAATGACAACTATCTAATTTCACATTTGTCATGGCCCTTTCTTATTTACGATTTCACCAAAACGCAACTGTCTCGTCTGGATGCACTGGTGACAGCTAGTTTAAAATCCTGGTTGTACTTAGCCAAACCAGCTGACCCCTCGACTCTCTTCAGGTCCAAACACAATTTTGGGCTAGCTCTAAAACTGCCCTCTCTGCTCTACTCCAACTCCAGAATAACCAAAAATTCGATTCTAAGCAATTCCAAGGATCCAGCAATATCGAAGCACGTAATAAGTGGCCGTAGTGAGTCAAATGATCTACAAGCCCGCGTAGACTTCCACAAAAAGTTCCTTGCTGAAATCAGCCAGAATGGCTATGGTCCTGCAGTACAACCATGAGCGATGTGGACTTAAGAAGCTTCAGATTGGATTATGGGGGTCGATTCGGTCTCTAAG
Source organism: Micropterix aruncella (assembly GCA_944548615.1). Classification (NCBI taxonomy): domain Eukaryota; kingdom Metazoa; phylum Arthropoda; class Insecta; order Lepidoptera; family Micropterigidae; genus Micropterix; species Micropterix aruncella. The sequence continues at coordinate 7,530,949 of OX155951.1, forward strand.
CAGTATAAATTCCCTGAAAGTCTCGGATGCACAACCCTGCGTCCAGATATAACTCTTTACTCTCTATCTCGGAAGATGGCCCTTATCGTAGAATTAACTGTTCCATGGGAATCAAATATCCCAAAAGACGAGTACAAATTAAATAAATACCATGATCTCGCAAATGTCGTCACCCGGAACGGCTTCACTGTTCACCTTCACGCGGTGGAAGTTGGCGCTCGTGGCCTGCCAGCTAAATCTTTGTTTCACCTTTTTAAAGATCTTGGTCTCTCCAGGAAAAAAACCAACTCCTTTCTAGAAAAATTACCTAAAACTGCGATTTCCGCATCTCAAATTCTATGGCTTCGAAGGGGGAGTGAATGGGTGGTAAGGTGAACGCTCACATGTAGCAAGACAGCTGTCCTAAACCTACCACAGCCGGTCGTTAGTCCGGAATCCACCGTTCACCTCCCAGAAATGTAATAATTGTATATAATGGGCCCGACTTCGGTCGGTGAATTCCATGGCAGCTCCGTTTGTATTTCATTTCATCGTACTTAGTAGGAAATGAATAAAATATCTGGTTATTTTTTAAAATAGGAAAATCAAACATGAAAAATATATATATTTTTAAAATTTATCATTAAAACATATAAAGAAAAAACTGTTTTAATAATAAAATTTGGTGAAAAAAAATACTTAGGGCCACTGAGGTACAGGGTTAAGCAGGGTTGCATCTTTTAATTAATTGATTTGATTGTTTTATTCCACAACTTCAGAGACAAACATTCTTATATTTATAACCACCATTAAAAAATCATTTTAAGCAAAAGTCAATGTAGATGAGGCTTTACAATCAGTCAAGAATATTACATAGCACCCATGAAGAGAAAAATGAGACATTAAAACATTGGCGAATGAAAAAATTGCTTTTCATAATCTAAAATATTCGCTGTCTTGAAATCATTGTATTTTATGACACTCAATTAACATTACAGTAAAATAATATACACACACACACGACTCGCTGACTTCACTTCCAACGCGTTTAACAAGCAAATGGCTCAACGGTGAACATTCGCAATATTCATTTTTGATTCCCAATAGAGGGCACTACTATACACACACCTACCTGCGTGACCAGCTTCCGCACCATTGTCGTTATGTTGCCTGCCTCATTTTCATTTGACTGCCCTGGCCTCCATATATATTATATAAATATATAATATATAAATATTATATATTTATATAATATATATGGAGGCCAGCCGTAACGGCTACGCGCGTATCTGTCAACCACCTCAAAAGGCCGATTGGCCTTCTTGGCATCCTAACGGTTAAGGACTATGAAATGTGTTTTTTCCCTAATAACTATAATAGAATCATGAATCCGTTCTTCACAGTACCTATGGTGTGAAGCCATTTGGCTAATAACGAGAAGGGTTTGGAGATGTATTTTCCCTATGACAGCGGAAGGTAGTTGTCGACCTGACATCTTCAACCCTTTAATCGATCAGTTGGCCACCCGATCCCGAGTGACCATGGCGGACAAAGGGCAAGGTCCGCAAAATATTCAAACTGAATAACCGCTTACGTCAGGTAGAGGCCGCGCAAGCAACCTCGAAACTGTGACCAGGCGGGGGGCCGGAGAAATCCGGCCAAATCTGGGAGTAAGGGCGTGAGATCAGCCCGCTGAATTACTTCCCAGTGCTCCGCGGTAAGGCGTTGGACTCTTCTGTGCGCGTTGGTCGAGCTACAATGCGCAAATTAATTGGAACAAAAAGCATTTTTCTTCAAAAAGTGCTTTATTGGATGTAAACATACAAAAACAGTACTGGTAGTTATAGATTCGTTAGTTTTAATATAGAATGTGTCCTTTTGCGTTGATAACAACTTTCACTCTTGCAAGCATATAATTTACCAGGTTTTGACAGCTTCCTTTCAGTTCATCATTGTGAAACCAGACTTAAATTAATGCACTGATCATCTTGGTTTTCGATGTACAATCCATCTTGGAGAAAGGTTTTTTGAAAATGTCCCAGAGGTTTCGATCGGGGGAGTTTCCGGGCCATTCAAGTCCAGTAATTTGGTTCTGTGTGAAAAACTGTTTCACTTTTTCCGAAGAATGGCATGGGGCTAGATTGGAACAGATAATAAATCACCCTATGAAGAAGATGTTTTAAGGTTGCTTCTATCATGGCACTGGATCACTCGTGCCAGTCACTGGGATGCCAGTCACTCGTGCCAGTCACTGGGACGAGTGACTGGCACTTGTTAGATTGTCGGATCACCAATGTAAGATTCTCTCAGCAATGTTAGCTTTTCGAAGATCCCGGAGAAGTTGCGGACGTTCAGTGTGAGGTCTCAACGATCTAATCACAAATTGAACGACGGTGGCTTGGCGAGAAATGAAACAGTGGCTGTTGATACGAATTTAATTACGCTGCGCCGAAGGCTAGCGTCCGAATGCATGCGGTCGCGCAGTTGCGACGCCTGATATATTAAAAACAGCGCCAATGCATCTGGCAGTGGCGCACTGAGTATTTACATTTAGATTAATTAACACTATTATACAATTTAAGACGGGGTACCTAACACACTTATCAAATCCACAAATCCCGATCTCAACTGTATTTTTGTTCTCCAATTTTTCCATTTTCAGTATGGGAGAAATCCAATACTGCCTGCCAAGGCGATCCTTAATTTTTTCGAATGACATTCTTAGTAAAATATAGACATTACTATTAGACAATATTTTTAGTAAAAATTGGACATTATTTATTTAAATATTTCATCATAAAAACTAATGTAGATTGGCTAATACAATATTTTATATATTAGGTGTATGACTTAATTTTTACAGATTTTTCAGAAAATTTACTTAACATAAAAAAATAGAGAACAACAATTTTAATCATGGAAATTATGTCCACCGTGTTTTATGATTTTGCGCTATCTCTTAGGTAACATACGAATTCTGTCGTGAAAGAAACTTTTAGGCTTTGAGGCATTAACCCGTTGAGTATGAGTCAACCAAATCTAGTCGCGAAACAATTATCCGTTGAGTACGAGTCGACCAAATCTGGTCGCGCGTTTTTTTCACTTCTTTGATGTTCTCATATTTATTCATAATTATCTAATTGTTTTACAAAATGATATTTCAATATTCTATATTCGAAATTTCAATGCAATCATTGTGCAGTTGTTCTTTTTATGATTGGTGTAGTAGTTTCGTAGTTATAGTACTTTAAGTCGAGCGCCGTCAATGTCGCCGAAAATCCTGCAAAAGAGACAGATGCATCCATGAAAATACCCATTTACTCCAAGGGTTAAAGTCATCGACGAATTTAAGCACATTGTCCAGCATTTTGGTCTGTTTATCCACTAAGGGGCGCTGTATTGACCGGAACAAATGGTAGTCGGATGTGGTCAAGCCTGGTGAATTTGCCGCGCGGGGGAAATTCTCATCCCAAGTTTCAGAGAGTCTTCTGAATCGCGCGACCAAGGTGAGGTCAAGCATTGCCATGCAGCAGTATGGCTTGCCTGCTTTCTTGCCCAGTAAATGAACTTCTATGATCAAGTTATGTTCAATTGTCAACTGTAGCATTCCGGAGTCACCGTCTGACCAGTTTCCAGGAGTCCTTAATAAAGTACACCCTTAACGTCTCACCAGATACACAGATCAACCTTCTTCAAGAGAATGTCTTGTTTTGGCGCCGCTACCAATGATGCTGTTGGATGTCATCTACCAACGAATTTTTTAAGTTTGGTATTCTCGTAAGAAAGATACGTTTTATCTCCGTCACAAATTGCCACATGAAGTTTTTTTTGTTGCCGGGCAAGCAGTGAAAAGCATTGTTCATACGCTGACCTAGGTTGTGTTCGGTCAACACACGTGGGACCCACCGTCCAAGCTTTTGTTTTTTTTACTATTTGGTGCTAACACTTGGAAATAGCTGTTTGGGTGACTGCTAACTGAGCTACAAACTCTGGTTGCGTTTGCGTCGAGTCTTCATCCAGTAGAGCTTGCAATTCCGCATCGTCAAACTATAAATTGATTCACACCAAGAACACTATAAATTGATTCCCGTGCTTTAGAAGTATTTTTTCCTTGTTGGAATTTGTATAAAATGCAGTGCCGAATGTGCAGTTTAACAGTTACCATTGTAAACTCTGCTATTCTGAGAGGATATGTAACTCACGTAGACTTGTCGTTCGGTATTCTGAAACCTTGCTTCCGCTCCTTTCAAAACTTCAATAGAATGCGAAAATATTTCTATTTTAAATATAATTTTAGGCTTGAAGAAAAAATCTGTAAAAATTAAGTCATACACCTAATATTATGTTTGTTACTGAAAACAAAACCGCCATTCGCTAACCCTTCTATGTCTTCCACATCTTGAACGAACATTTAAGGCCACTCGCTCTCATCTATAAGTTTTTCTTAAAAGATTATACGATATAGACATACCATATGCAATAAAATTAAATCGATTTATTACTTTTTTCAGGTTTTAGGATACAAAGTCGTCGCCTCTAGTTCGACAGCGGTGAAGCAGGACTACAACGAGTACATGTGGACGATGAGAAAAGAGTTTGCCGAGCCGGAGCCAGTACTGGTCGAACGCGATAACATCACCAACATAAGCAAAGAGGCTATGAACTACAACATTCAAAATACTAAAGAGGATGATATGTAATTGTATTTTTTAAAATGGATACCAAAAGTGACGGTACCATAACTCCAACTGTTCTAGCGGCTATACCCGATGAAGGAAGTTTTGCCTACGTAGCCGTTAAAGGCTCTCTACACGCAGGCGACTGCGGAGTCTTCGGTTTAGGCAAAGAAGAAGTGGCCGCCATCGCTCGAAAGTTTCCCGGTGCTAACGTGGGCGTTATAAACGGCATTACTCTTAAAGCGGCACCCATGTCGGTTATAAACGCCCTCGGGCAGCTAGGATACAAAGTCGTGTCTACAACCGGCGAGGCAGAAATCACCTGGACTCTGCAGAGAGAATTATAAATTAGTCGATAGTATCAAATATCTATAATTTTTTAACATGTCGCGGGGCGCTAATTGCGATTGTTGTAAAGGCGCTACATCTTGCGCTCAGAGTTTAAGCGAAATGGATTGGGAACGCGGCATTTGGAATGCGGGTTAGTGAAAATATTGTTCATTTTCCTTTCGATAGTGAAGCTGGTGTTTCTTACTTATTATTGCTCACTTGTTTCATCTTGCAGCTTTATATAATGATGCGATGCGAGTTCAGCAATTGCTATCAAAAGGGACCAATCCTGGAGTACTGGACGACGCCGGTTACTCGGCTCTGCATTACGCAGCTCGCGCTGGAAACGTTTACATTTGTGAAGTACTTTTGGACGAGGGCGCTCCGGTGGACGCGCAGACGCGTTCTGGCGGAGCCACCGCCTTACATAGAGCAGCATCAGCCGGTAATTTTCATTTCTTCTATGGTCTTATTTTTTAATTTTTCTTTTTTTTTTTTATAATTCAAGAAAATACGTAAGAGTTACTTAGAAACACAATGATTCTGCGTCACTCCTAAATAGGCAGCGCTTGTTCAAGGAAGACACTAATCTATACTAATATTATAAAGAGGTAAAGTTTGTGAGGTTGTAGGAAGTAATCTCTGGATCTACTGAACCGATTTTGAAAATTCTTTTACCAATAGAAAGCCAAGTTATTTGTGAGTGTCATAGGGCTATATATTAATCCGAAAAATGAAAATTTTCGTGGTAGTTGGATTTGCAAAGTCGGAGAAAAAACGGTCAAATGAAAACGTTTCTTACGAACGCTGCTTTAACAATGAGAGATATATGATTGAGTTCTAGAGAAAAGTTGTAGAACTTGGTAATGCCTACAAAAAAGCCAGCAACAGCATATGTCTAAATTTTATATTTAAGTCACAAAATGTAGTTTTTTATATAAAAAATATAATTTAAATCGTATGGTCATGTTTATTGGTCATATTATCAACAATTACGAATTCATATCAAAATAAGTAAATTTATCGTCTCAGGTGTTTAAAACAAAAGACTTTTACTGCATATAATTTCCCTTTTACTGCATAAATGGTTAAAGAGATAAGACACTCACAAGAAGACACTCACAAATAACAGTAATGTAGTCAAATTGGCATGCAAATATATACATACATATGCAGTAAAAATATAACCCTTCTTTTGGCAGTCAGGAAATAAATCATAGCACTCAGTACTAACCGAACCACACTCGTAATTTCATCACAAGTAAAAAGTTTTACCGACCAATGAAGTGGGCACGGGTCAGCTAGTTTTATATAATAGCAATTTAATATGTAATTTAAAAAAAAAATGTTTTCTAATATAATGGTTTCATAATTTATGATAAAAATGTTACGACATTGTTATAGTAAAAGAGTGTATTATGAATTATTTATTGAATACAGAAAATAAAAATATAAGCAAAAAATACATTTGGGAAAAAAACGAAATAACAATTTAAAATCAAAATAATCATTAACTAATAATAGTGGTCAAAAATAATTATAAAATGAATCCAAATACAAAATTTTACGTAATAAAAATAGAATCAGAATTTACTCTATTTACATATAAGTAATTACACTATTTACATATAAGAATTTACATATAGGTAATTTATATTTTCAGAGATGTGAGGAATAAATTATGTTGGAACTTGAAAAGCAATCCTGATTAAGCGACATTCAGTAAACTACAGAAAAGTGATTAAAAGTTAAAAGATTAAAAAATAATTTATTTTAATACTTTAACTTTAAATCACTTTCCTGTAAAGTTTACTCAATGTCGCTTAGTGAGGATTGCCTTTCAAGCGTCAAAGTGTACAAATGCTTTGCTATTTTTGAAATGTCATGAGGGTACATTCAGTTACAGTTATTCCTTAACTAATCAACCATGGAATGAGGCGTTTTCAAAGAACCACCTGTGCCAGTCCTGAAAAGCCTAAATAATTTCATTTTCAAATCGTAGGAAAAGTTAAAGTCGTTGAGCTCTTGCTGGATGCAGGCGCTTCTGTAACAATCCAAGACAGCGACGGGCAAACGCCACTTCATAGAGCAGCAGAGAAGTGCCACGAGGATATCGTCGAGGCTATTCTCACCAAGTCCACGGACATTAAAAAAATCCTCGACAACAAGGGGCGCAATCCGCTGATGTGTATTCCGAGCCACGCAGACAGAGCGCTCTTCGATGCGCTGACTTAAGTTATGAAACAATCCATTTCCTCCCGTATATTTTCCTATATACGAACTAGGCTAAGTTCTCGTGTCTTATCTAGATAATGAATGTTGTAAGAGCTAATTTTTACTTTTGTCATTCTTAAATAAATAGTCACCATTATTTAAAGATTTGAGATTAATATATTAGGAGGAACATTTTATATGCAAATCACATATTTTTATACAGTTTTTTATTCTTGCTTGTGGTACCTTTTAGGAGTACCTAGATTGTTCTCTTTGTGCGATGAGTAAGCAAAATGTCTCAATATTTCGTAGTGTCATTTAGATCACCTCGAACGGTTTCACAGCGATATTCAACTCTGCCAACAACAGGAAACTAAAGACATGTTTTTGTATTATTAATTTTTATTTAAATACTAGTTTCATTGATCGAAAGGAAAAGTAGCGTAACGGTGGTACCTATTCCGTTTCCATTTACATTTAAGATTGCAGGAGATTTTCATTTTTTACACAACTTTTATATATCTATTTTTTGAGCAAATATGATATATTGTACCAATATGCAATAACGTTTTAATATTGAGGAATTGTATCACATTCTATTTTATGTAAGTCGAATATAATTAATTAAATTTGAACCAAATATTAATGTGTTTTTGTCCACCTTCTTTAAAATTGTAAAGCGCAGAGAAATATAAAATTAATATAATCACAAATTAGCTACATGACAATAATTTTATTCAATATATTTTTTAAATATATTGAACTAAATCTATTTCTATGATTCGTTTTTGGTTTTATAACACTAGCAATAGGTCTAACCATAAATAATTAATTTACAGAAACGTTCGTCATTTGTAAATGCACTCAGTCTTAACTTGATTGACTTTTCAAGTCTAAAATAAATAATAATTACATGTCAATTTTACTACCTAATCCTCAAACATCAGAAATCTCTGTAAGCATACTGGTATAGGGAGCTGCTTAACATTCTTGTAAATTGGACTGCGTATTGATTTGCGAACTTGGATACTTGCAATTTCTAGCAGTGAGAGAGGATTTACGCCGAGTTCATAGACGTTTCTCTGTTTGTGTATTTCTGACGGCGGCGGGCGGACGTGTCCGGCTCGAAGGAGAAGCTTCGTCAATGGTAGATTGTGGCGGCGGGATATGACCGTCAAGTTGTCGAGAGCACATGATTCTATATCGCAAATGTTGACGTCGGCGCCGTGTTTGACGAGAAGCCTGATGATTGGCCCTCTAAAATAATTATAAAAAAATGACATTTTAGTGATTTTAACGATCGCTAAGGGCATACAATACTCTAAATACATACTTATCCATAAGAACAGCGCGATTCAGCGGAGTATCCCCTGCTAATGCCGTTGCATTCAAGTCTACGCCGAACTCGAGTAAAACTTTTAGGTAGTCTTCTATATCTTTGATTGGGTTATTCAGTTCAACAATCTCGTGGAGAGCAGATACGCCTGTTATGCTATTGCATTTATTTGGATTAGCACCTACAATGAAAGCAATATTAACCCTATAATTAATAAATAAAAGATAAAATACAAACGGAGCTACCGTGTAATTCACCGACCAGAATCAGGCCCGTCATAATACTATTATTACACTTCTTGGGGCGGCGAGCGGTGGGCTCCGGGCTAACGACAGGCTGTGGTAGGTTTAGGACAGCTGTCTTGACACATGTGACCGTCCACCTTAGGGGCCATCCGCATATTATGTAATTACCGAGAGGGGGGGGGGGTTGGAGATGAGGCTTACGCTTGTGATTATGTGGGGGGGGGGGTGCCCGTCCTGATTACGTAATCAACTTTGGTCACCGCATGGAATTTTTTTTGGTCTAAAATTGCTTGGAAATAGCACAGTGCCGCATCGAAGATGCTTGCGTGATGTGTGTAGATAGTCCACGCGCTCGTCTGCGATTGAGTGGCCCGGATCTGTTCCTGCAAACGCTGGCAAGCCGGTGGTCGCTCTGCGTCGCGGCTGCAACTCTGGACTAGCACACCTCTGCACGCTCCAACTCCATCGCGGAAAGATTAACGTGCTCGTTTGGCGCATCAACTATGGTGGATTTAAACATGTAGTTTCTCAGTACTTACGCCAAAGCGTTTTTACTTTTCTGTAATTGTTTTAGATTAAAAATGCACATTAAATATGAATTTTTAAATGCATTCTTAAATATTTTTTTTCTCTTTAATACCGTCTTTACAGCCACTGCGGTCTCAAGATTGGGATGTGTAAAATAAACCAAACATTTTGAGATTTTGTAATTACTTTGAATGAATAAAATACATTTTTAAAAGCATTTTAAAATGTTTTTTTCCACTTACCGTCTAACACTTTACAAACGCTGGGGTTACGATTCTTCACATTTTTTGCAAATTTGGTTGATTACGTAATCTGGGGGGGGGGGGGGGGGGGTGTCAGACCGCTGATTACGTCTGTTGACATGGGGGAGGGGGGAGGGTCAGACATCCCAAAAATGTGATTATGTAATATGTGGATGGCCCCTTACCACCCATTCTATCCCCCCTTTGAAGCCGTATTTGAGATGTGAAAATTGCGGTTTTAGATATTTTTCTGGAAAGGAGTTGATTATTCTCCTGGAGAGACCAAGATCTTTAAAGAGGTGAAACAGAGATTTGGCTGGCAAGCACCGAGCGCCAACTTCCACCGCTTGAAGTTAAGTGAAGTGAAGTTGTTCCGGGTGACGGCATTTGCGAGATCATGGTATTTATTTAATTTGTACTTGGGGTCTTTTGGGATATTTGATTTCCATGGAACAGTTAATTATAATATAAAAGCCATCTTCCGAGATAGGGAGTAAAGAGTTATTTATACCTGGACGGAGGGCTGTGCATCCAAGACTTTCAGGGAATTGATACTGTTTAGAGACCGAATCAACCTCCAGAATCCAATCTGATGCTTTCTTGATTATTGAGAAAGGTTTTGTAGTGGAATGTACAGAAGTAACTTGCAGACGTACCGTTTTTAAGCAATGTTAATGCGATCTGAGGATGGCAAACTTTCGCTGATACGATCAGAGATGTGTCGCCATTGTCGTTGTGAAGATTGACGCCACCTGCAGCGCATAGCAGTTGTACAATATCATACTGAAAGAAAAGTGAGGTTCACATACAAACAATAAGTTAATTGTACCATGTTACTGAATTGAATTAATAATCACTTCTCGATGAGACGTGGCAAAATGAATCAATCGATGAGAATGCGTGACTCGCGCCCCTGATTTTAGCAATAAAGCGACCAGCTCGGTATTGCACTGCCAGACGGCCTCACACAAGGGTGTGTAACCTGTCAAAAAATTATAACATCAGATTTTTCAGGCTCTTGTGGGCATCGAAAAGGGTCCTTGTAGAAACTCATTATAGAGCGACAAGCTCAATTACGAAAATTTACCTATCAGCAATGAAAAATTTATCTGTGGCGCAAAATGGGAACTCTTATCAAACCTAGTAGCGTCCATTGGTTTGGAGTTAAGATAGGCATACTGTTGACAGATTTTGTATATGTTTTTCCATTTTCAACGTATTATTATTATTATCATTATTTCTACTATTAGGTGTTGGGCATGCAGCTTAAGTTGATGTGTTCAAATCTGTGTTTTGCACATTGTACATATGTTTATAAAGTCTGTTTTTATCGGCTCACACTGGTTGAACTTATTTGGGACTTAGGTGGGAGTTAAGGAACCCTTGCTGAGTTGGCCACGAAGACCCATTCTGTTCAGGGTTGATCACACTCACAGGTCAACACTCATTCGACGGCCTCCACGCATTAAGTGCGAGCCTGGGTAGAACTCTGGCCTTAGGGTTAGCTTCCCCTAGGAATCAAACTTCTGGCGCTCCTGGACGGTCTGCGCACAGTGCGGCATAAGCCAATCGATTGCGCACTCTGACTAACAGTCGGGGGAGTCTGGAAGCAGTAGGTACTGTTTCCTATAGAGTGTGGGTGGTTGCGGACATTACGGCGACTGCTCTTGAAATGACCATCGGCTACCCGATCCTGAGTGAACAGCCGGGCAAAGGATACCGTGGTCCGCAATAGATTCGGTATACACCGTTTCACCGCTTCGTAAGGGACAGGACCGCGCAAGCTACCTCGAACTCATAACCAATCGAGAGACCGGAGTAATCTGGTCACAATTGGAAGTAAGGGCGTGAGTGTAAGCCCGCTGGGTAACACTCCTGGCTATCTCGCGGTTAAGGCGTTGGCCTCTTACGGGTTTGTGGCGGATCTTGACGGTGGACTGTTCTGTCCAAGTCTTCTGCGCTCACTCCAGGGAGATAGAACGACTAATCGTTAAAACTTCCTGAGGTGACGGGCTCGCTCGTTGTAGTTGACAACCCTAGTTGGTTGAACTTATCACTATAAATTTGGTATTTTTTATATTTTATTTTATTATTTAATTTATAAATTTTATATATTTGGCAAATTGTTCCACATATTCACTACTCGGTTTGAAAGAAAGTGCCTCATAGGCTTGCTCTTGCAGTAGCCGCTTGCAAACTTCAAGGAATGTCTTGTATATTTTATTTTTTTTATTTTATTTTATTGTGATTGTGGTGTAGTAACAAGGAGTTTTAAATTATTCAGTGTCGCACAACCTTCCTTTTAGGCATACAATATTTTTTTTTACAACATGATTGCATATAGAAATTGATTTGACAATAAAATTAAAAAACACATTATAATAATAGTTAAATTGGGTAGGTATAAAAAATATTTTACTAATATAATTCAAATTTAAGGGGAAGATAAACAACAGTAAATATTAACTCAGAATAAAATTTCGCTACGTTAACTGTAAAAAAATTAAAATAGTTTAAACATAGTCAATAACCAAAAAGATCAATAATGAGTCCTTAAGATCCTTAGTGCAGTCCTTAGATCAACTATAGATTTACTGCATTGTCATAGTGGCTAGTTAGGATCTTGAATGTTTCGATCAGGTTACCTCTGTCCCATCTCGATTTTTAGCCTTTCGTCGTAACTTAGTCGTTTCATTTGGATCAGCATACGGATCGCTCTTCTTTGCACCTACCCTTCTCAAGGAGATCTATATTACAACAACTGTCGACAAACTCATATAACACCAAAAGTACGGCCCATGAGCCCTGATAAATTTCGTAAATAAAGGATTTACCTTATCTCGTTACTTAAAACTGGAATATTGGTCGCAAATCGTCGGTACAATTAATGCCGTCTCCGGATCCCGCACTTAGTTATATTTAATTACTCACTTAACCCCTCCTCTCTCGAAGTAAAAATTCAGCTATCACTTTTGCCCGCGACATTTTCACGCGTAAAATCGACGCGAGTCGACGACCTTGATACAAACGACCATAACTTGTAAACCACTATAGGGATCATAGAAAAAATTACTGTAAAATGATTGCATTGAAATTTGACATATAAAAAATTATAACCTGGAAATTGGGGGAGTCGGCCGTTGGTCCCGCAAGGGATGTTAGGGAGTTACCGGGTTAATAACAAATAACTGTGAAATAGGTCGAGCATTTAGGTTCACTCACGGTGTTCAGATTTTTGAACTCTAAGGCAGACACCCTTTTAACCACCTCCTTTTGCTTAAAATAGATTATTACTAATAAATAGTTAAATATTAGTCTCTGAAAAATATTCTTAACCACTGTCATTGATTTTATCTGTCTTCCAATATTTGGGTAAGAACAAAATACGTGTCAACCAGCTACAGTGCCCAGTGTCACAAATAAAGGTGTTTTACCTCCAACTTCATTGTATCTGTCCGCTTGCTTTTACAAAAAGCATCCTACATATTCTCACCTTTGTTACAGCCGGCCTTTAGCTTGAGTTACATATTTTTTAGACCATTTCTAATTCTTAATTTCATATGAGATATTGTTTAAATAAATACGAATATTGAGATGGGCAGCGGATGCACAAGCACAGATTTAATAAATTTGCCTTTGTAACTGAAAATAACCAATAATCGAGATACGAGATTGGGTCAGGTAGCAATCGGTTTGTCATAGTACTGAGGAGGTGTCAACGTTTTAAAATTGGCTCCGTTTTAAAATTTTCATTGGGCTAGCGCTGGTTGGAAGTAACTATTTCACTGACCGTGTATTTCTTCAGCGTTGACATTCGCACCAGCGGCAATCAAAACGGAAGCGGTTTGCGTACAGCCGCCAGAAGCAGCTACCATGAGTGCTGACCTTTCCACAAGATCGCGGGCTTCAATAGCAGCTTTCGATTTGCATAGAAGGTCAACCTGAAACAAATTGATTTGAGCTTGAGTTTTCCTCTACGAGCAACACCGTATAAAACTGGCGTAAAAGCTAATATTACCATATTGCTATATCCCCGCGAGGCTGCTATATGAAGTACGGTATTTTTGTCAACGGTTGTGCGATTTATAAATGCACCTGCTTTCAAAAGCACCTCGACGATGGCAATATTATCTCTGGTCACCGCCAAGTGCATAGGTGTCAAACCATCAGAAGCGCAAACGTCTGGACTGCATCCTAAAATAGGTAACAAAAACAAGAATATTAGATAAAAACGAGTTGCCAACCCGGGCTCTGGACTAACTACCAACTATTGCAGGTTTGAGGACAGCATTCCAACGAACACCCTCATAAAAAAGTTGCGATCACTGGACAAATATTATAATTGGTTCCTCAGTTTTAGGCTGGAGAATTACTTTTGTGACAGGAGTTCATATGAGGAGGTTATCGCAGGTGAGGAGGTTATTGAATCACATGAGAGACAAAGTTATGCAACTGTGGAATAGACACTGATGTTTTAAATTTGAACATACAATCCAGAGAATGTCATTACAGAGTGACCGATCAATACCTCCTCGTATAGCATAATCTCCTGATGCTTTGAATCCAGTTTAAAGTAGATTTGGATAGATTTTAATGTGGTAATTTCATGTGCCGTATTTGGATATCTGGATTTCTCTAAATTATAATGAAATTATGTGCACAGAAAATAAAAAAAACATTTTTATTTTTCGGTAAGACATTGCCATCTCCCATTTTACTATCTTCAAAGTGGCTATGGAGGTTATAACAAATGAATGAATTTCAAATTTACCAGCATCGACGAGTATTTTAACGGCCTCCAAGTGGCCCTGATCAGCAGCATAGTGCATGGCCGTTCTTTGAAAGACATCCTGTTGGTCCGGTCCGGTTATTTCATTCGCAGCATTCGCCAATACTGCGCCTGTCTTTTCAAGTATTGTAGCGTACCATCTAAAACATAATTTTCATGAGGTAGAAAGTAAAGAGTTATATCTGGAGGGAGGGCTGTGTGTGCATCCCAGATTTTTAGGGAATTTATACTGCTTGGAGACCAAATCGACCTAATCCAATCTAAAACTTTCTCGATAATTGAGAAAGGTTTTGTAGTGAAATGTTTTTTGCCTTTAGAGCCACCCCACACAAACTGTATTAGGGGTTTGGAGGGTACTGTCAAACCCTTGTTGGCACGAGCCACTAAGAGGCTAATTACCATGCATATTAAATTATCATGCATATTAAACTGTGCTTACTTGTAAAGGGATGTCCAGTGTTCGTCTTCATAAGTTAATAGCAAAGGCTGATCTGCCCGCACTTCCTCATCCCATTCGAGATCGTAGTTTGTATCAGAACTAGTAGGAGTGGTAGAAGAACTAGAAGACGAAGTTGTCGGAGAGCAAGTGCATACAATAACTGCCTGATCACTCGATTCGCTCGAACCCGGTAGGTTATCATCGCTGTGAACGACGACAAAGTAGCCCCGGTTGATCCCACAATCACGAAATACCTCACAGCTATAGTCTTCGCATGCTAAATTTGAATATCGATTCTCATGTAGCTTGCACGATGGTCGCATAAATTTATTAGAGCTCTTTAACGTCGTATACGGAACGGACGATTTCAATTTAATTTTATAGTCAGTCGACGCTTGAATATCTCGTTTGGTGCGTTTCTTGTATCGATTCTGTTTAGGGCCGCTCATATGTTGATTTTTGTTACCATCTAGGAGAACTTTTAATATGCTTGAATCTCCTATGTAAGCCGCCGCACCAAGAGAAGTCCTGCCGGCTGATCCCGCTTTATTGGCATCTGCACCTATAGTGAAGAAGGAAATACATAAATAAACATATGAAAATGGTTATTAATTTAATATTAGTCCCTCTGCCACGATTCAAATAAAATGAAAAATAATCTATTCTTAACACAAAAGACAATTTAGAGTTTGAAATCGTTTACATTAAATATTTATTAACCTGTCAGAAGCCAGCCATCTCGCAGAAAAAAACTCGCAACTTTTTGGTCGATTTTGTATATAAATACTAACAATATAGTTTCTTCATGAATTCCCTCTTGTAACCTAATAATTGATCTTATTAGTCTACTATATATTTATATAATATGTATAGACGCTGGCTGAAATGGCTACGCACAGATCTGACAACCCCCCAAAATGCCTATAGGAATTTTTGGTGCCCCACTGATTAGGAAAAGGAGGAAACTCAGTTATTTGTCTCATTACAAGAGAACCGCACTGGTTTCCAGTTCCCCCTGAATTAAAAGGCATAAAAAAATATACATAATAAAATACTGATCAACTACATCTATACACTATCCATTGCCGTATCATTAGACCCACCATACATAAATAATATAAAATACAAACGGAGCTGCCACGGAATTCACCGACCGAAGTCAGGCCCATCATATACTATCAGGGGGTGGGGGGAGCAGTGGATTCTGGACTAACGACCGGCTGTGGTAGGTTTAGGACAGCTGTGCCGTTCCGGGTGACGGCATATGCAAGATCATGGTATTTATTTAATTTGTACTTGTGGTCTTTTGGGATATTTGATTCCCATGGAACAGTTAATTCTACGATAAGGGTTATCTTCCGAGATAGAGAGTAAAGAGTTATATCTGGACGGAGGGCTGTGCAACCGAGATTTTCAGGGAATTTATACTTCTTAGAGACCGAATCGACCTAATCCAATCTGAAGCTTTCTCGATTATTGAGAAAGGTTTTGTAGTGAAATGTTTTTTGCCTTTAGAGCCATCCCGCACAAACTGTATATTGGGGGTTTGGAGGGTACTGTTAAATCCTTGTTGGCACGAGCCACTGAGAGGCTAATTGACACGCGAATAACAGCAAGCACTTTGTTGTGGTGGTAAGTGTACCGTCCTTGATCTAAAACCACCTAGCAGCCAGCTAGAATATGTATAGCTGTGCAAGGGGTACTTATTGCTACAAAGGGGACATGAACTATCCTCGGCATAGCTCTAACGAGCGAGGTTACTGGGGTCTGGAAGTGTATGCTGAAAGGCATTTAAATAAAATTTCAGCATCTCTGGCGTCCAGTCATACAACATTACTTTTCAGTTCATTGGAGGAGGAATGAAAATGTCACTAATTTTTGTCCAATAATTTTGGCATTAAAGACCAATAGCAAGAGCCATACTGTTGCTGTCATAATCTCCCCGTAAGAGAAACTTCTTCAAGTCCACATCGCTCATGGTCGTTCTGTCAGGGATTCGTGTCATGGCTGATTCCAGCAAGGAACTATTTGTGGAAGTCTACGCGGGCTTGTAGGTCATTTGACTCACTACGGCCACTTATTACGTGCTTCGATATTGCCGGATCCTTGCAATTGCTTAGAATGGAATTTTTGGTTATCTAGCCCAAAATTGTGTTTGGACCTGAACATAGTCGAGAGGTCAGCTGGTCTGGCTAAGAACGACCAGGATTTTAAACTAGCTGTCACCAGTGCATCCAGACGAGACAACTAGAGCTGTCAACTACAACAGGCGAACCAGTCACCTCAGAAAGTTTTAACGAAATATGATTGTTCTACCTCTTGTGAAGTGAATCAAGACGAGAGAGTTGGGTTTTGGTGAAATGGTAAATAACAAAGGGCCATGACAAATGTGAAGTTAGATAATTCTCATAGATCTTGCCAGGCAACTACTAAAAGTGTTCTATTACATGATCGCCAGACGGGTGTTTCCCTGATGGGTGATTTTCCTGCCAAGGAATTTGAAATGGTTATTTAATTCTATAAGGGAGATATTATAGACCAATTTGGGGTCATGGGACGTAAATTTTGTGTTTATGCGGGCGAGTACTGATTCAGTACTGATTACAATTTAACGACTTTTGGGAAATTTGGTTCACATGGAACAGTTAATTCTACAATAAGGGCATCTTCCAAGATAGGGAAGAGTTAAAGAGTTATGTATGGATGGAGGGCTGTGCATGCAGGTAGTGCATAATAATATATTATTATATTGAACAATTTACACAAATGGTTGCAAAATAGCCCTAAGATATACCACTATTTAGGTATTATAGGATTTTTGGAATTAGGTCTCTTATACTGTCCAGAACAACGTATTCAGGTGCTGTTTTAGCGAAGTTGGCGCCAATGAAATTTGCTTGATGCTTGTATGGGAGGTCGACTTCGCCAAGAGTTTATGGAATTTAATATGAATGTACCATTCAGCAAGTACCTAGCAGAATGTTCGGATAATATATTCATGAGGCCACGTAACCATTCTTAAACATTCTCATGAGGGTTCTAAATGTCACCATTGACTTCCAGAATTCTCCTCGATATCGTAATACAGTTAATATGAAACTACTCACCTTGGCTGATCCAATGCCGCACGTTGGCCAGATCATTACGAATAACCGCCTGGAATAATTGTTCCTCTCTCAGGCGCGCCATTGCGGAAATATAACGATCATGCCCCAAATATACAAATCCAGACATTTTGCACCGCGGCAATTTGTACACAAGTGAAAACAGTTGAATTAGGACGACACGTAAACATAGTGACTACAGGCCTATTGTTGTCAAGGTAGGCACGTTATAATTGGCGCGATTTCCTGGCAAAGTGCTCCGGATGATCGACGGCCATGAAAAGTATCGAAGGAAAACTCAACACAAATATAAACAAATACAACATGACAGTTCAGCGCACGCAACTGTCATCTGTCAAAAGGTTAGTGTCTTTATCGAAGCGATCGCATGAAGTAATCGTACGCTTTGAAGAGGTAACGTATAATCGTACGCTTTGATGAGGAAACGTATAATCGTATAAAAAAAATATGCACATAAACGTTATCGTACTTAAAACTTTTTTATGTTTTAACGCACGTGAGTGCGTTAAAACATAAAAAACTGTTGGCCATTAATTCTCCAACAGCTTTTTACCCTTCATTTCGCGGATGCTTGTAAGTCTTATCGATTCCGCACCCAGAATTGCAATAATTGGAACGAGCATAATATGCTCAAATCCGAGCCATTTTCTTCTTCTGGCTATTTTCCTGTTATCATCAAAGTGCTGCCATTCAGAATAATAGAAATAAATACAAAATAATTTTTATTTACATTATTTAAATTAGTACGTTTAGGTTCGTTTCGCAATCACTCTTTTTATAGTCAATCGTTATAATACTTATATCACAAATTTCCTAATAAACTATAAATAATATGGCTAAGGCTACGCATAGAAGAGTCACTGCCTGGCGACTTCGAGAAGCGGCCCCCGGAGACGATTTCTCATTCTCGGAGGACGTTTTAGAGCTGTCTAGAGAAGAATCGGGGCTCCTCTGAGCGGAGGCCCCGCAGGCAGAAGCGCAGGAAGAGAATGGCCCGCAAGCGTCGCAAATCGAGTTGGGGCGCGGTTTGAAGAAGACTCGTGCACGGCGGGCTGAAAATAAAATAAAAATTCCCATAACTATGAATTGGTGGGAAATATCTTATGGCAATACTTACAGGAGTGGTAGGCGTCTTGTAATAGTACCCAACCGGGCCGATCCCGTGCGGTTGGTCGGGTTCTTGCAGCGGCTAACGTAGCGCACAATTCGCGAGACGTCACGTCCCGAACGCCACAGTGAAGCGCGCTGCCTCCATGGACTAGGCGTGCGGATGATATGTAGGAATGCCTCTGAAATTATTATAATCAAATTATTAAACACTGTTATAAGGATACAAAACAGATAACGATATTACCTTAAGAGCAGTGACGGCATCCAAATCTGCGGAAAAACCAGAGGGTAGTCGGATGTACATTAGAGCCGAGTCACTTTTTGTTTCGTTACCAACTGGGACAAATCTGTAGAAAAATAATGTTAAATTCATTAGGTAAAGAGATAATATACATATAAGTAAAGAGATAATATACAAATATTATGTTTTACCCAATGCAAATTGATAATTGAAGTCGTTTGCTAGTCGAGGTCCGATCGACTCGAGGATCCAAAATGAATCTCGGCCAGGGTCCGGTTACATTTGTACTGTATGTGATTCCGAGTCCCACAATTCCGTTTCCGAAACCGTCCGCTTTTATTGTTACATTTCGTCCATTTTTAATCTGTCAAAACCAAATGCCTTCATAATAATGTAAATAGATTCCATCATAAATTTTGCAACAGATCTCTTACCTCTTTTTGTTGCAATATCAAAGAGTTGATTTCATCCACGTCGAAATGTCGAGTTTCCCGAGATAAAACTTCGGTGACGTCCAGTTGAAGGTTGAGAGACGTGTTCGTATTTTTTGAATAATAAGCAAGCGCATCTAATGCTGCGATTGTATCTTGGGAACCGTAAAAAGTGCCCCTGCTGTTACATTGATCTGAAAATTAAGGATTAAATATAAACATAGTTGCCATGCAAACTACCTTACAAATGTCAATCATTCTAAAAATAAGAAATTGTAAAAGTAAATAATGTAAATTTGGTTATTTTACCAATTAACCACCGCGCAACTGGTAAAGCATCATTTTTCAGTCCGACTGTGACCAACGCCTTCAATACATATGCAGTAGTTTCTACAGAGTCACTACTGTAGTTTAACCATGGATTTCGGTATTCCGTTAGAGGGATGTATGGTGACCACCAACGTTTGTCATCTGAGGAGGAAAAATATGATTACCAATGCGAAAATTGCAGTTTTAGGTTTTTTTCTAAAAAAGGGGTGATGATTATTTTCCTAGAGAAAAAATATCTTTAAGATATAAAATAAAATAGGAGTTTTCTCCGAGAAGCTTTCACCACATGAAGGTGAATGAACGGTGGAGCCGTTCTGGGTAATAGCATTTGCGAGATCATAGTATTTATTTATTTTTTACTCTTAGTCTTTAATCGCTCGGAAGCTAGTCTTCGCGCGTATTTTTTGCGCAGTAACTTTTTGGTCAGTTTTATGAATAAATACTAACAATATCGTTTTTTCATGAATTCCCTCTTGTTACCTAGAAATTAATCTTGTTAGTCAGGTATACCTCTTATTTATATAATATATATGGGGGCCGGCCGAAACGGTTACGCGCGGATCTATCAAACGAAACAAACTGCTTATAGGCACTGTCAGAGTCCGACGGTTTAAGGATATTTGAGCCGCGTTATGCAATAAACGATGAGATTAGTTCTGAAACTGTAAAGTTTCAAGTGCTCTGTTATATGATGTCATTTTAATTTAATAAAATATGTAGCTCTATTACAAATGCTGCGATATACGAAATGCAAATAAAACAATTATATATTGACTTACTTTTTCTTAACTTACTTAAATTTGTTTTTCTTTGATTTATTGAGAAAAAAATTTATTATTTAATTTTCTCCTATATTCAATAGCCCAATACAAGCTTATCAGATAGTGTTGTAAACATGCTGATACGATAGATTGGAATGCCATATTCTAGTCTATCTGCCCATTAAAGCGTGTAATTATTAAGTATTGAAACCTGTATACCAAATTGAAAATTGACATCTTTACGTAAACAATAAGAATCATAGCTCTTGACAACAATAATAAGAGCTATGATTTAAAGATTAGTTAAAAGGTAGTTATTATATTATTATATAATTTCCAGATATGCCATCTATTGGGCTACTGAACATGAGAAGATTAATCAATATAAAATCGAAGACTATCGCGGTTGTTTGACATTATAAATAGTTTTCTATCCTATTTATAAGATTAATCAATCTTTGGAACTATGAGCGCCATCTACTAATTGCGTTCCATAGTAAAATCTTAGCTGCCAAAATGTAGTACTGTATAGAGCGATCTAATACCTTATATAATCAATGCTATTAGCAAAGTTAATGCCTGGGATCACCTGCATGCACTTAACTAGTTGACTGGTTATTTTGATCTACATATTGTTAATTCTACAATAAGAGCCATCTTTCGATACACCATCAACAGTTATAGGTGGCCTGAGTATCTGAGACTTTAAAGAAATGATATTGCTTAGAGGTCGAATTCAGTCAGAAGCTTTCTCGATTATTAATTTTAAAAAATGGGCCGAATGTTTTTTACCATCCTGCACAAAATGTATTTAAAGATGTATATTGGGGGGTACTAGCTATTGGGTGTTACTACAAAGGGGGATGAACCATCATCTGAATGGCATGGTATACCTGTAGCATTCGCCCGTAAATCCAGCAATTGCAAAGCGGCCTGTCCTCTCGGATGTTGTACCATTGTTAGTGCATAAGCAGCCATTGCCAAATCGTATGTATCCAAGTCATTATCCCCTACTTGTCTCGATAGGTAATCTTGAGCTTTATTCACAGCATTTCTATATTCGCTTCCCTAAAAAGTACAAGAAATAATTGATATAAAAATGTTTTTTTTCCTTTCTTGAATCCTTAGAATTATACTAACAGAGACATCGTAGAAAGCGAGCATAGCGATGGCAGTGAGTGGGACGGGTCGCCGCTGCCCAGTTTTAGCGATCCAGGCTCCGTCGGACGTCTGTTGTGCTAGCAACCAATCGAGAGCGCCTCTCCATACTGGATCGGCTTGAGAAGCGGATGTCATCAGGCGACCGGCTAAACGCCACCATCTTGAAGTTACCGCTGTCATCCTATAGAATAGAAAAGTTAACTGTATCCAAAATTCAGCCCCAACTCCCATACAATTGTAACATTTTGTATAATTTTATTCTGGTATAATTAACAACAAAAAAATGTACTAAAAAGTGTTTACAAAAAAGTGACTCCTACTGTCGCCAACTAGTTCACAAAAAAAAAAAATGCCAGGACCATCGGGGTATGAAATGGTCCCGCAACGCTCAAAGATAAGTAGTATTTTTTGTGGGGGAGGATATTCTTAAAGCGCTTGAATAAGTAGTTTAGTTTATTTTCCTTTGTTAGTTGTATCGGTAATAGCACAACCTTTTTGGTAAATGTAATGAATAATCTTTTGGAATTTCTGGCATTTTCGTTCACTTACTACTGTCCCTTGTGTTTATTTTATTATTTCGTGAATGCACAGTAAATATGTGGTGCTCAACGTTGCCCGAACCAACAACCCTGAGATTAATACCCAAATTTATAGTCAAGTATTGGTCGGTACTTCAGTACTGGCCGGTACTTTAGTCATGCCTAAGTACTTTAATAGTTTTCGTTTTAAAGTCGAGTCCGAGATGGCGAGTGATACTTAAGTAGTAGTTTGGTTACCAGTATCGGACCACCACTACTTTAATATTAATTCGAAACGTCAGACCTTATTTTTGCTCATTGTGCGATGTTGTGTTTCGACTTTCTTGTGAATTTCGGTGTTATTTTACTTAATTTTACACCTCGTAGATTGTTTTCAAATTCAAATTCTTTATGTATCAAAAATCATAGATACAGATACATATTAAATAAACCTAACCTAACTGGATCGCACAAGACGTCCGCACTGAGGCAGGCTCAGATACGTTTAATTAAATACTGCCTAATGATAATTAAATAATACATTGAAGAATGGCGTAAAATCAATTTAAAATATTCGCAAAAACCTAGAATCCCACAGATAGGTAAACTCATACTAGAATTTTAAACTATAAATTACAATAGAAATATTATGGAAATAAAATAAAATGAAACAAAATAAAATTTTAGTATAAAATAAACATTCAATAAAAAATAAAATTTCAAATTATCCTAAAAGGTTCAAGTGATATTAATAATATGTAATCAAAAAGCATGCCAATAATCAATATATGGTAGGTAAATAATAATCATTACAATATTAGGAGACTTGGTATTATTGTGGTTTTTTTGACACTGACAATGAGATGAATATTACGAATATTTTGACAAAACCCACATTTAAAAATCAGTAAGCATAAATGGATGATGGCAAATGGTATTCTTCATAAGAAATACAAGTGTGGTAATTTCATTTCAATCAGTTTCAATATTTTCTGTACAGTATTGCTGCTTGATATGAATAAATTCTCGAAAACTTGAGCCATACTTAGTGGAGTTAGCTGGCATTTCTCATCTATCAAACATATTCAACACTTAACTCAGGTATTACTTGTCTTTAGTACTGAACCGATACACGACTATAAATTCGGGTACAAGAGGCTTATGGTCTACCGAATATTGCTAGCCATTTTATCCAACTTCATAAAAAGGAGGAGATTATCAATTCGGTTATATGTTTTTTTTATAATGTTTGTTACCTTAGAACTCTGCCATTTATGAACCGATTTGGAAAAACATTTTTTTATTTGAAAGGATATGCTTACAGATTGAACCCATTTTATCAAAATCTTGTTCTGATGATGGAATCCATGAGGAATTAAGGGAACTCCCGTTCTAAGTATCACCATGACATGACTGCTGCACTTATAAACAATTTTAGAGTGGGTTTTACTCTTGTTAAAATTTTGTCTATTATATTAAAGAAGGAATTGTTGGGAACCGAGTGTGCTAAAAATTAGTGGAATCCCGTTTTAATCATACTAAGTAGCCATACTAAGGCAACAAATAGATATATTAAAAAGAATAAAAATCACGATTGCCGTTGCAGAAAGTGAACTACCTATTGTATTTATAATAATTTTTATTATGGTTTTTTTATGAAATATTCGTGGTACTTTCATTTGGCACTAAACTGGATATATTTATGTTAATTTATTGACATCTGGACAATTAGACAACTACTTATTTGATATTTAGACAGTTAAGGTACCCTATGACACTCGGGATGAAATTATGAATCTAACAATACCACACACTTCTAAATCGATTCAAGCGTTTAAAAGTTATGGTGGAATAAAGAAACGGAAAACATACATAGATGAACCCGGAGCACATTACACTCCTTTTTTGTTTATTTATATATTTTATTTAAGAATTATTAATTAAAGAATTAATTACTATAAAACATTGATTTTGCTTACAAAAATAACAGGAACCGAATGGCAAAACCTTAACCTTTTGCTTATTTGATTCTGCCACCCAACTGGGACTAACCAGTGCTAGGGTGGACAGGACTCTAATATTACAATAAGTTAGGTTAAGTTTTAGTAAGATGCTAATAAAACTGAATTGCCCTAAAATGAAGTCCTCAAAAAAAAAACCAAATAACGTAATAAATAAAACGTAATTCCATTATATAATCGGATTTAAATGGTACATAACATTCGAATATATAGAGAATGACAAAAGGATAGTCTTAAACCTAAAATAAAGAGAAAAATAAAGTTATAAGTAGGAAAAGAAAGAAAGAAAGAAATATTGGGCAGTCATGTACAAAGATGATGCGATTCGACGGTGAAGTAACCATGTAGATGCTTGAAGACCGAGTTCATAACATACCAGACATCTCCAGTTTCATTCTTATTGACTTCACGACTGGCGAATGAGCCATCGGCAATTCTAAAAGCGAGAACCCTCTGCATGCCTTCCATTACCAGTTCGGAAGCTCGTTCTTGCGCCACATTACTTGTACGCTCCTGTAATATATTTTAAATGACATCATTAGGCTTCTGCTTTAAGCTGCCTACATCATAAATCTTGATAAGCGTAATTACTCTTAAATAATCGAGGAGTATGGCTGCCCTTGCGAGTGGCTCGATAGCATACTGAGCATCTAGTGCTTGCGTTAACTGATCGTCTTTGAGGGTCATCAACATTCCTTTCAAGGCGACGGCGAGCGGATCCCCGGCAACGGCTAAAGAAGCTGAAGTGGCCGCTGTCACGCCCCGCGGCACGGTGATCGCTATTTCGTTTGCCTGATTTGGTTCAACGATTCTCCATGAGAATTCCTCTACTTCTTCACCTGGGGCCTGTTGATAGTATTAGAAAATATATTACAATCGAATGATTTTCACCATGAAATATTTTACACCCATAGAACTGATCTCAGAAAATGGAATCCATTTAAGAGTCCACTAAAGGGTAGTTATTCATATAATACACCAATGCAAATTACTCTCAAATTAAAAATCAGTCTCATGTAACATAGCATAATATTGGGTCAAATCTTAAAATCAACTTTCGTATTAAGCGTTTTCCCAAAAAATCTGCTCAATCAAGCCTTGTACGATAATGTGATTTAACGGTATGCAAAGTTTCATGAAACTGTATTTATTCCCCTTTGCTGACCCTTAAGAATAAACTTACTTCAATTTCTAATTCCGAGTAATGACTTATTGAAGCGCCGGGTCCGGTTGCCTCGATTGCGATCGGAGCTTTCCCTATTTTAGCGGCTCCAATTAAGAAAACAGTCGCAGCCTTACCGTTCCTTGGAATGGTCAATTTTGACTGCTTGAATAGCTCGATTGCTGCAAATGGAACATATTATTATGTTATGTTTTGATGTTATTGCAATTGGAAGTCTCTTCTTCTGGTATAATGTTGGCTACAGAATGTTAGCTGTAATATTGGCTGTCACAACTAACTTTATTGGATGTTGCTTGATACAAGAATGTGGTATATTATCTTATATATTATCTTGTATCAAGCAACATCCAATAAAGTGAGTTGTAACAGTCAATATTACAGCTAACATTCTGTAACGAACATTATTCTGAAATCATTGCTGTAGATTACGGAGTCAAAATGTTCATTTTTGTCCCTTATTAAATTATTGGATTCATAATTTTGTATCTTTAAGGATGTCTAGAAGTTGTACAGATCGCTATATGTTCTTGTTTAGACGCTTTAAGACATCTTAATTACTGGCTCCGTTAACCAAGCTTACACGTAGCATCCAATCGATACTATAGAGACACATTTCAAAGGCTTCAAGCTTTGTTGACAGTTTCGACAGATAAGCTTTATTTTGTCTGTAAGTGTCCAGCTTTTCATCCCATATTGAGAATACGCAACATATTAGAAGTCTGATCTAATCATGTTTATATGGAGTATAACACTTTTTAGGAAATTATCCGAAAGACTTACGTTTTAGCCTCCCAACGTCATTCGGAAGTGGCTCAAATTCAAAGAACTGCTCCGAGTTGTGCATCGTTATATCCACCGTTATATCGGCGTTTAGCGTGCTCTCAACCGTTACTACTATTCCTAAGACTTCCCCAATTTGTAAAGTGGGCGGTAGATCAACGGAGAGACTCAACGGGAGGCTGGTTAACAATTGAGAAGGATTAGCCAGGCCGAGTCCGAGGGTGGGATGGATAGCGAATGCGCCGAGGTGCCAGTTAGCAGTGTTGAGCGGTGTTCTTCTGATTAGCGTTGCTCGACCATCAACTCTGTAAATCAGGAATATATAATTCATTAAAAGTGATTATTTATGTGCACCGGTGTCAAGGGCGGTACCAGGGGGGAGGGGGGGGGGGGGGTCAAGGGGTCATGACCCCCCCAAATCTTAAATATATATGGCTTATAATAAGCTCCTTATGCAAATACACTTGTTTCCATAAATAAATTATTGTATAATAAAGGGGAACTTTGTTTTATTTACAAACCGTTAACCCAATCTCATGGCCCATAACAGCGACCCCCCCCCCAAACCTTGAGCCCATAACTGTGACCCCCCACAAAATGTAAGGCTAGGACCGCCCTTGACCGGTGTCGGATATCTCGGTGGCGGCGTCTGATTACAAAATCAGCAAGGAGTTAATCGTGGGTAGTTATTGTAAATAGGTAGTTTTTGTTATCTCCATTCTTTATCAATACCATTTTACGAGCCTCCTAACCTTCTACAACATATAGGTCTTCAGAAATATTTCTACATTCCAGCATTCACTGTGAGAGATTGTTAGCAATGCCTTTAAGGTCCGAGGAGAAATTTGCATAAAAAAACAGAAAAGAGTTTTTGTTTGCTTTGTGGTAGGTTGGGTCCATTTCACCAATTTAGTCTCAAGATATTTGTCAACATGAGTAATGCAAAGTACGCGTTCTTATTTGTGTTCTTTCTTGCGGACTCTTTTACAGAATGAAAAATATCACGGAGCGGTTGCTTTGTTGTACACAATAACCTAGGTATCATTTCTTAGAATAATTAATATAGAATATTTTAACTAATGAGGATATTTGTTGTTTAAACAGCATTATGGCTGGAAAATGTGCCACCTATTTGAAAACGCTGCCCGTTCACAAACCGCCTTGTTTTCATTCTTCTCATAGATATATTATTATCTATGCTCTCTGTGTAAGGAAGACCATAGCTAATAACTTATCTGTGATCTATCCCCCTCCACATATACCGAGCTTCGAACGGATGCTTGCTTGGCGGGGTGTCGTTCACTTCACAATTTTTAGGAGCAGTCGCTCTTTAGTGGGAGAAAATAGCATTGAATTTAAATTTCGTATCGACTTACCCTGCTGTTAGGTTTGTGTAAATCCAGGACGGCTTGGAGGAATGCGAAAGGTAGAACCTTGGAGCTGGCGGCTCCGGTAGTCGACTGAAGGCGTATGGACCAGCTAGTGGCGGTCGAGTCGCACTCTCCATTGTGTCTAAGGGCTCGGATATTGAGTTAGTTCTGCCTAAAATACAAACATTTCAGGATAGTTAGTCAGAGCCATGAAGCTAGAAAAATGGGAGGAGATGGCAATGTATCCCCGGTGAATACAGTGAGCGAGGCAATTATATATTTTCCCCACACCTCCACACCCCTAGTCTCGTGGATGTGTGGAGATTTTTTTATATTACATGTATATTCTGTGCAAATGGAGTTTTTAGATAGAAAATTGCAGAAATCATCCATTGAAATCCACCTATCT
Organism: Micropterix aruncella; assembly: GCA_944548615.1. Lineage (NCBI taxonomy): Eukaryota > Metazoa > Arthropoda > Insecta > Lepidoptera > Micropterigidae > Micropterix > Micropterix aruncella. Next base: position 7,559,167 of record OX155951.1, read on the forward strand.
ATTCAAAATCCATTTGAAGCATCAGGAGATCACGCTACATCAGGAGGAATCGATCCAATATTTGGTACTATCAGGATATCGATTGCATTTTGGAATTTCTTATTTCATCACCTACTCTTTCACGCATCATAACTTCATCTCTCTTGCGTGATTCCCATAACGGCTTTCTCGCTCGCAATGACCTTCTCTCGCAGTATGAACTCGTACTAAGCATACGGGCATATTTTTCAACGGCTGATCTGTACATCAAACTAAGCAGGAAAGTATATTTTTTTTACTTTGACTTTTTTTAATTAAAAAAACATCTTGGATATTAGAAGATTTTTGGTACAGGAGATTATATAACATAGAAAACTGAATTGAAAGTCATTTACAACTTTTTTTGATTAAGCACTTTGTTACTGAGAAAAAAACTTGAATATCAGAAAGTTATAATAAAGACAAATTTCTTAGGTAATCAAGGGTTAAATCAGTTTTTTATGTAGAATAATCTCCTGTATGAAAATCTCCTAATATGTAAAAACATGTTTAAGTTAAATGAATTATTAGTTTAAAAAAAAACACTAAAAACACGCTTTTATAAATGCAAGTAAAAACCACATCATCAGACCTTGAAACCTAATCGTGGTCAAAGTTCATTCCAAGATTTTTCTAACAAGTCCAAACACAGCTATGATACGATGTTCCATTATGAAGTTCCAGTTCATATCTTCCGACTCCATCATCAGATCAGTTTGACAGTGCCATATTATTGTATTGTCATCAGAACTACATACAGCTGCCAATTTTCATGACGCTACGATCCTTGGAAGATGGTTAAATTAGTTACTTTAGATTCCATTACATAGTTACATACAGGTCGACCTAATAAAAGCGTGTTAAAAACATTTTGTTTTAAATATTTTTATGTTAACTTGGTGTGCAGAATCACCATTTGAAAAATATGCCCGTACGCTAATAACACATTATATATTTAACCCAACTTTTCAATGGGGGTTTATTTATTTTCTAATATGCATCTGAAAGGACACCGCGAGCCAAAAGGTAGGGTCACTGGGCCCGCTAGCCTACCTCACAATTAAGCAACAAGGATCGCTCCACATTTGGTGAGGACCTACTACTACGAGTACTACCTTCATGGTTAGAGTATATTCTCCACTATAAAGCGCAGATATCGACGTTCCACGCATTTTAATATTTCACTTATTCTACAAAAAAAAGTGTACAACATACTTGTCGATCCCGATCCGATAAATCCATCTGTTAGTACAACCACACCAGCTTCCTGTAATCATCATCAAATGTAAATATAAAACGTAAGAAATTTAAAAGTATTAAGTTAAATGGAATTTACCATAAATGCATCTAAAGATGAGGCTCCTCCTAGCTCGCTACCATACTGAGGTCTAGTTCCGTCATCTCTATGGATTTCAGATTTGGCCCCAGTCAGGAAATTTGACACCTCACGTTCCACCTATTGATATCGAAATTATATGTATAAGTAGGCAAGAATAAAAATACAAAAAAAAATGTTATCCTATTACAACTCAATTCTGATGCAGAATAAGTTTGACTTGATTTAAATTGAGAGTCATTCTTCCTCATTTACATTTGATATCCAGGCACTGATGCTCTTATATGTTTTGAGAAAATATTAAATGAACCTTCTTACCATTTCTAGAGTGATGCCATTCCCGAGACCATTCTCATCTGCTAAACCATCAATTATAGATGAGTGATCGGATGTTAATAATCCAACTGCAGATCCTGGTGCCGTTACAGTGGTTATCTCTACATTAGCTTGCGGTCGGGCCGTTTTTGGATTTGCCAAAATTTCAACCTGAGGGTATAAAGGAATACAAGGATAAAAACACTGCAATATACAATTTAATTAGTTTACTTACCTTATTTTGTAATGTTCCCATAACCGGAATATGAATCGAAGTTGATATCACTTCTCCATCACTCTGTTGATGCCATACAATCAATCTAGCAGCTGGCGCCATTGGAACCGTAACTTTTATATTGATTTCCTGAGCGTTTCCCGCTGGCACCTGAAGAGTCTTTGATATCAGGATTTCGCCTCTGCCTAGGAGGATGTAGCTGAAGTTTCCGATTGGCCGCGATGTGCTCAAGCGAACCGTAAAGTCGCCCCCGACGACTACTTCATCGCTGATAACTTCGGCTTGTATGAAATTATTGTCAAACGAATCGGAGGATTTAACATCGCGAATCTGTTGGGTTATCTCCATATACTCAATCTGGAAAAGAAATACATCACCGGATACACAATGATCAAAATAAATGATGTCGGGTCTTTTAAGATATTTTAATTTTTAATTTTTATTTTAATTACTTCCAAAACAACTTCACAGACTAAATGCATCTAATTACAGGATGTACAAAATAAGTAATATTATAATATTATTATAATATCTTAATATAATAATATTTGCAAGACTAGAAAAGGCAAGACATATCTACATTATGTAATAATAGAATTTAATATTTAAAACTTGCACCTAGATAAATCTCTAAGGTGAAGTTTCAAAACCCTCACATTTGATTGAAATATATTTAGATTCAGTGCCGTCGACAGTAATGCGTGTGATAAACGGTTCTTGTCACCAGCGGCGTCAGCACAACTATTTTATTGGCTCCGCCGATAAAACGTGAGAATTTAGTTATCGGCCATGATGACATCTATTTTGGCCAGTTATATGGACTATCCACTCATTAATTCAGTATCCTATGTAACAAAATTTCTCGGATACAAGGGTGGATGGTATCCATATTGCTTGGAGTATATGAAAAGTTGGGCGGTTTCGACTACAACGGGTGAACCTGTCACCCCAGGCTGGTATAACAATATGTGATCGTTCTTTCAGCCGTGAGATAAGCGTTGAAGACTTAGACAATGGACAATCCACTATCTAGCTCTGCCAAATAGCCCGCGAGAGTCCAACCCTTACCGCCCGGCACCGGGTGGCTAACCCAGCGGACAGACCAAGCGCCCTCGCTACCAGTTATTGCCAGATTTCTCGGGCCTCCCTAGTGTAGCAGTGATTCTGTGTAGCGGTGATTCGGTGTAGCAGTGTCTACCAAATCTATTGCGGACCAAGGCATCCTTTGCCCGGCTGTTCACCCGGTATCGGGTAGCCAAATGGTTGTTACAAGAGCGGCTGCCACTAGGTAAACAATCGCCCCTGCTCTATAGGAAACAAAGCCATTTCAGACTCCCCGTCTATCGGTTGGAATGCACAGTTGATTGGCTGACGCCGCAAGGTGAGCAAACCGTCCAGGAGCGCCCTAAGAACGATTCCTATGGGAACTGGCTCGCAGGCCAGGATCATTCCCGGGCTTGCACTTCTGCATGGAGGCTGCCGGATGGGTGTTGACCCGTGAGTTTGGCCGGCCCTCACAAATGGGTTTTAGTGGCCTAACCGCAACAGGGCCTATTAGCTCCCGGAGTATAAGAACATTCGGAAACGGTTTTGTAGGTACTTTATCTAGCATTAAAGTATAAAGGTACTTATGGGGTTCAAAATGGCAGCATTAACCACTCCTGCTGCTCAATATCGATTCGTATAGCAATTTTATCACTTAGACATCACCTCATGCTGTAGATCAGTCTAAATTATGAGCCCACATTGCTATGATATGTGAGTTTGCCAATGTATTTAACACTGAGTTCGGTCACTTCTATCGCTCGACTAAGCTGATTCCCTGCCAGTAATTACCTACTGAATGTCATTACCATACATTTGGAGATGTTGAAATGAAAATTTTGAGAGATGCTCCAACTTTAAACGGTATGAGAATCGCGCTGCCGTGATTCACAAGTTTGGAGGCTACCAGTTCGGAGAAACGATTTCAGATCATCAGCAAACAATAGACACAATGCCGTCAATATACTACCGTTGATGCTGTCGACGAAGATATCAAAGCGAAGACTGTAATATGAATATTAACTAACCTCTACTCCGAAAGCAGATCTGTTATGAGAAATATCCGGCGTGAAAGAATACTGGGCCCGTCCACCAGTCAGAGATATTCGAGCATCGTCAGGCGGAGTACCGTCGTTCCAATGACGGTGCAAGCGTATCCAGGAGTCACCGTCACGGTAGGGGTTGCCCATCAGATCCAACACTTCCATCTGTATAATTGAATCGGTAAATATTATAGAAAACTAGCTGTAAACCCATGCCTAATTGAATAGAAGGAAGAATTAAAAACTAATTTCTTCACACTACAGGGCGCGGCGGACCAAGTATTTAAGTATAATGTCATAATTCTATCAATTTTTAATATTTTTATCTGAAAATTTTGGATAATAATGCAAATTTACATTATTTAAAAATCTGAACTAGGCTGAATGAAATCATTGTTCGATATATCCACCTTTGGCCTTGATGGTGGCATTGAGTCGCCGATGAATGCATCACATGCTGCACAAATATTGACTTGCGGGAATCGCTGTCATTCTCGGCAAAGACATGCCTCTATTAAGCCTATAATAGATATGAATACTCAAGTTGTATTTAGGTTGAACCCTAATCAAAATCAAACCATTGGTTTCAGAGACCTTAAGAGTTATACAGTCAAACAGAAGGATAGATAGACTGACATTTTATTTTAAAATGCCACTCGATACAGCGTATCTTAATTAGTAATAAAACACTTAGAAACGAGACCAACAAACAGACAGACAATGAGTTTATAATGTGTGGAGATGAGTAAGTAAAGGATGTCAATGGTTAAATTTGTATTTTTCCTAGCCAATACCAAAAAAGTCAAATATGGCCAAAAGGAACAATGAAAATATACAAGTAAAATTAGTAGGGAATGAATGCAATAAAAACAAACTGGTTGGTATAATTTTCCATTATTACCATGTTATATGCAGTAAATTGGCATATTTATGCAAGAGAATCAATAATGAATAATGGTACAAATATCTAGTTGATTAAACTGCAGAACAAGGAGAGTAGAAAGAAAGAAGGGAATAATGGCACTGAATTGCAGTGGACGTTTAATTAGCAAATGAAAGTTTTCTCTAATATTTTGAGTGCCATAGCAAGCTGTTCAAATTATATAGACTTACTTTAATAGTATACTTCAATCCCGGTCTGAAGTATTCCGGAGCCTCGACATGCAATCTATAAGGAGTTCTCAGAAGAAGCAATCTTGCAGACGCATTCTGCTTGCGGCCAGTCTCAGCTTCTTCCACCGTTGCTTCCAGAACAATCGGTCTCGCATTATCTTCAGCTATTTTGAGATCCTTTTTTATATCAATTTCAACAGTCGTTCTTCCGTTGAGTTCGATTACTTGACGTGACGGAGTTTGAAAGACGGGTTGGATTATTTCAGAGAAGAAAACCGGGTACGCGGCTACTGTTAACTCTCCTCGCACTGGTTGTCCGTTGAAATATCTAAAATTTTATGGAATTTTAGAAAATTTCAATTATTGATTTCTTGCATTATTAAGAAGAAATACTCACATCGCACTTATATTTGCTATGATTTTCTTTTCGTTGTATAACACATTTTTTGAAACATCAATACTTAGATCGAATTTGGGTAATACGTAGTCTGCAACTAATATCTTCTGGTGATAGGTTTGTCCTAGATGTATTGCCTGTGATATAAAACAAAAAATTACACACTTTCTTCATCGCCAGTATTAAAATTAAATTACAAGTCACCTTTATAATCCATTCGCCGAGCGGTGGCTGATCAGCAATTTGCAGGTCTCCAGAAATTATACCGTCTATTATTGCTTCTTTGATCCAGTATTTTACAACGATTCCATTTGGCACAGCTATTGATAGATCAATGTTGCCAGTCAGTGGTCGGAGTTGCCTAGAAATAGCAAATGTGATACATGACCTACAGTACACTACTTTCATTGTCTTCTTCTTCTCAATGCACTGTCTTCAATTCATTTTGGAGCCTTTTGATACTTGTGGTAAATTGTTATAAAAAAGGTACGCACCTATCCAGAGCTAAAACCTTAAATTGTAGTTTATCACCAGGTTGGTACACTCGTTTATCAGTCTGTATGAATATACAATATGTCCTATTTTGGTAGCTAATTGCAGCAGAAGAGGATGACTCAATACCCTTGATTGAGCGCACTGCGAGGTGGTATGATCCTGGACCAGGATCTGAAATCTAAACAAAAGCACAAATATGAATAAGTAGCTATCTTTGATTATATAGGTCATTAAATCGCTCAATGCCATACTACGTTTTGGCAGCTGGCACTCGTAGTTGCAAACATTGATTAATCTTCTCTTATGGACAGTAGCGAAATCGATGGCGTTCTGAACAAGCCTGTACGGTTTCGTAACTCAAAATAAAAAATAATATAATAACAAACGAATTTTGAAATCGTAGCTCTTATTATTTTGATAATATTTACATAAACATGTCAATTTTCATTTGGTACACAGGTTTCAATATATAATAATTAGGCGCTTAAAGGATGATTCATGCTACACCGGGCCGGGGCCGGGCCGGGCCCCGGCCGAGTCGTTTCCAACGTGCTCCGGCCGGGCCAGTCATTCATGCTACACCGGGCGTGACCGGGCTGTTTCCGAGTTTATTTATCCCCCGGCCGTGTCCGCTATAACTAGTGTTGTGTCCATCTATTTTGGCGATAATAATATTAAATAATAATAAACTTGAGTTGGCAGCTATTGCAATTGCCATTGAAGACGAAGTATTGGAAACACGAACTGAATCTAATAAAAGAAGATGGAGTGTACATCCAGCCTGGAGAAAACGACAATCGGAGGGAGAATTCGCCATGCTCTACAAGGAATTAATAGATGATGAGAGCAAATTTTACGGTTATTTTAGGATGTCTAAAGAATGCTTTAGTATATTTCTTGGAAAAATAAAACGTGATTTAACCAAACAAAATTCAAGATTTGTGAAGCCTATCTCTCCCATTGAACGATTAGCAGACCGGAGCCGGGAAAACAATATCCACCGCCATTTCGACGCCGTGCTCCGGTCGTGGCACGGCCGGTCACGGCCGGAGCACTCTAGCACTCGAGCACAAATCAGCCTATATAAAAATGCGATAGATGGCACTAATAATTTAATGTTATTATTATTATCATTGATTAAATAATGGGGTTTTATAATCAATCAGTCCTTTACAAAAAAAAAATATATTTATCAAAGTTATTATTATGTGTCCAATTAAATTGCCATTAGTTTTGCCGGACGCCAGCACAGAAGAGTTGCCAAAACGTACATGGCATTGAGCAACCTAATACCCTATATAATGAATGGTACTTAATATATATGTATTTGCTCCAAATTAAAACTTTTCGTACATCAAAGTCCACGACTGATGATTTTAGCGGTGGAACCGTCAGCTCCAGAGCTTGCGAGAATGCATCTCCACTTTGCCTCCGGCCTTGAAGAGTTAAGAGTAACGATGTTGAGGAGGTACCAGATGACGTCACTGATATCTGATAGTTGCTGAACGGTCTGAAGACTCTTGGTGCGACGACGACATAGCTGAAAAATATATTAGAATAGTTTAGACCAGCCAGGACATCTCCACTAAAAGCATTAACTGTTCCCTTCTCTTCTCACTAAAAGCATTAACCACTACTGTTCAAAATACAGTAGTGAGAAAATAATGATTTTGGAGATACATGCATTTACCTGAAATAAAAGCAAAAATAGATTTTCCTCAAAATCAAGTTTTAGAACATTTAGAACTAGAAAAACTAAAAAAAATAACTGTCTGTCCGTCTGCCCGTTTGGCTCATCGATATCTCAAAAACGCGTTGTCGGATTTCGAAAATTCTTTCCGCAATCTGTATTTTTCATCAATAGGAAAAGCTGATTATATTTTGGGGGCCGTCCATAAACTAATTCCGGTAGTTGCCATACAAACGGATGACTGAAAAATCATATTTTTAGCCATAGGGTCACCAACTTTTTTATTTTCTCCTAATTAACAAGAAAAACCGATTCTAGAAGATTTTTTTAAAATAGCATCACGCGTTGTTGAGTTATAAAGATAAGCTTAATGCATAACTCAAAGCTAAAGTTTTTATAATATTTAAAGATGAATGACTTAAGAGACCGAATGACTTTTGCCGAGTAGTTTGATTCGTCGTAATAGATGCGCCGATTAGAACCTATACAAACCGATCCGAGCCCAGCGCTAGCGTTTTGAAAAATACTTGTACGATTCATCTCTAATATTATTACAGCGACATCTTATGTTGACAACCTCTGACTTCAAAGGATAAAAAAAAGGTTCGTAAATGGGTCTACTGTTTGCCTAGTATATGTAAACAATTATTGTAAACAATTGTTGTTATTTAGAAATCTAATGAAAAATACGTGTGGCACTCGGGGACTGCCGCGGTAAAGCTATTGCATAGCATTTTTAACAATGCAATTATAATTATTTATTTATTTGATTTATTTTATTTTTTCTGATAACAGATAACTGCGCTCTATCGGAAAACGTTGAAATTATTCCGAATCATTCGCGGCTGCGAAAGCAAATGATTCAGAATAATTTAAACGTCTTCCGATAGAGCGCCGCGCACGAATTTTTTATTTGATAAAGCAAAAAAAACGGATTATTCGAAAAAAATCGTAGATAGAAAGATAGATAATTAAAATATCTTTAAAATGGCTCAGGTTTCATAATAATACGCCAGATAGTATTTGCGTAGTAGTCGTTTTTGTGTTCGGTTAGACCTAATTTCACAAATTAATTACACTATATAAACAAAATCTAAAATATTCAAACCTAAGAATATTACGAAAATGTTCTTGTTTAACATATATTTTTTTCGAATCGTAGGCAGTACTCGTTTAGACGTAATTATCAGTTTAAAATCATTAATTTTCGTTTAGAAATTTCTTCATTCGGTCGCCGCGCTGGCAGGCCCGCGATAAAAGCTATGCAATAGCTTAAAAAAAGACAAGTATATTTTACATACTTTTCAAATAATAACCCGAAGGTAGGGCGGTTAACGGATTAAACGGGATACTACCTACATTTCGAAACTTGTGTTACCAAATATTATCAGATCACTATGAGAAGTGAGTGAAACATCATGCACCAAGGAAGTGTAAGCAATTTCCTGCATTTTAAGGCAAAGAAGTAGTTAATAAGCCTATATGTATTATTTTCCATGAAACTGGAAATATAGATACTTACGTACTTAGGGGCATCTTGCGGTGTCAACTACAACGGGCGAGCCCGTCACCACAGGACGTTTTAACGATTAGTCGTTCTATCGCCCTGCAGTGAACGTAGAGACTTTGGACAGTACATTCTACGTCCAGCTACGTCACAACCCGTGAGAGTCCAACGCCTTACCGCGAGTAAGCCAGGAGTAAACCCGGCGGGCTCGAGAACTCGCGCCCTCACTTCCAATTGTGACCAGATTTCTCCGGTCTCTCGATTGGTTCCGAGTTCGAGGTCGCTTGCGCGGTCCTCTCCCTTATGAAGCGGTGAAACGGAGTGCACCGAATCTTCGCGGACCAAGGCGTCCTTTGCCCGCCTCTTACCCGGGATCGGATGGCCAATGGTCAATTCCAGAGCAGTCGCCATAAGGTACGCAACCACCCCCGCTCTATAGGAAACAATACAGTTCCCAGACTCCCCCGACTGTTAGTCGGAAAGCACAACCGATTGGAGCAAACCCCGCACGGTGCGCAGACCGTCCAGGGGCGCCAGAGGTTTGATTCCCAGGGGAGACTGGTTGACCCAGTGTCCTACCCAGGCCTCGCACCCCATGCGAGGAGGCCGTCGGATGGGTGTTGACCCGTGAGTGTGACCGACCCTGTACACATGGGTCATCGTGGCCAACTCATCATGGGCCCGTTAGCCCCCCGTACTTAGGGGCAGTCCACATATTACGTAATCACCGAGGATTAAGGGGAGGGTTGGAGCTGAATTACGGAGGGGGGGGGGGGGCAGGAGGTGCCCGTCCCGATGACGTAATCAACGTTGGTCACCGCATCGCAATTTTTTGGTCTAAACCTGCACATTAAATTTGCATTTTTAAATGCATTCCTATTTTTTTTTCACTTTAATACCGTATTTACAGCCACTGCGGTCTGAAGATTGGGATATGTAAAATAAAACAAAGAGTTTGACGTTTTGTAATTACTTTGAATTAATAAAGTACATTTTTAAAAGCATTCTAAAATGGTTTTTTCCACCTACCGCCTTCAAACACTTGGTTCACAAACGCTGGGTTCAAAATTCTTCACATTTTCCGTAAATTCGGATGATTACGTAATCTTGAAGGAGAAGGGGGTTAGGTCGCTGATTACATCTGTTGACATGAGGGAGCGAGGAGGTAGAAAATCCCAAAAACGTGATTACGTAATTAGTGGTAGGCCCATTATCTAAATAGGGAAGGAAATTAATAAGTAGGCAGAGTTTTTGAGATCGAAGATTATCGCGGTTTATATCGGCTTTATAAACAAGACAAAACGAATAAACCGCGCGACGTTTGTAGCACCCGACGTTTTGGTGATGTTGCAACGCCGTTGTCCAGAGTAGACTCAGTCTCTGTATGTGTTAAATTCGTGTTATCTTATTTATAATGCGATTTTAATATCCCTTTCCTCGCTGAAAAATATAGAAATCGGTTGACAGACAAGTCCAGTAGGTACAGACACCAAAGACAATTAAATTAAGTCTGCCTGTTTAATTGATTATTTTTTAAATATATTTAGGTTTAAGTAATTCCTTTACTTACTTAGCGTAGACAGCTGGCATAAATAAAACCAACAGCATTAGCATGAGCGGCGCCATGATTCATCTGAAAAGACGTAAAACAAATATTTAATGTTAATTTTGAGCAACTATTAAACTATAATTTATTACGAATTTCGACTGGCGAAAGTCAATTTCACCAAGTGAATTCGGAAAACAACCAATTTTGCCTGTACAAACAACAATGTTTCCAGACTTCAGTTTCGGGAATGGGGGGGGGGGGGGGGATTCATTTAAACAATGAGCGCGGCACCCACCAAACGAATTTGCCTGTACAATGAAACGAAAATACGCTGGATGTCCATCGCGGATTCTCCCTGATTACAATTTCTTATCGACTTTTTTTTACTCAAGAAATTTCGGGGGGGGGGGGGGGTCTCCTGTGTGTGTCCCCACCCCCCAGATAAGTCCTTGCTAAAATGATAATAAATATGATAATATTAACTTCTATTTAATGTTCTTTTATTTGTCGACTTACCTTTTAGGTCTCTAGACACTTGATATATCTTTTTTCTAAATATAGAATACCCTTCCTAAAAACTCATCATCCCGATCATAGAAAAAATCCTTCACTGCCACTACTACCCCGTCATCCTTTAATTTTCGCCCTTCAGATGTTCCTTTAATATTGGTAATATATACCCTAGAAGTCACTAGGGGCAAGGTCCGGTGATATGGAGGATGTTTTAGGGCTCCAAAACCAGCTTCTTCAATAGCAGCCGTTAGGCATGTATCCCGACTTCAGTTTCGGGGGGGGGGGGGGGGGGAAACATTCATTGAAACAACGCGCGCAGCATCCACCAAACTTGAATTGGGCCGTACAATGAACCGAAAATACGCCGGATTTCTGGGGGCTAAATCCCAAGTCCCCCCCCCCCCCTGGATACGTACCTAAGTCGCAGATTACCCCTGATTCTCATTTTTCTCGACTTTATTTTTTACTCAAAAAAAAGTGCTCCCCCCTGGATACGTCCTTAGCAGCCATCGCAACTCTGGACTTGTGCGCTGAGGCGTCATCTTGATGAAACCATATATGTTTTAACGATTTAGCCTCTTCGTTTTTCACGTTACTTTCGCTTTTTTTTTACATATACAGCCCTTGTTATAGTAGGCTCGGAAGCAATCACGACTCCTTGACTGCCACAGAAAACAGAGCCTTTGACCGGTAGATGAAGTATCCTTGAATTTGTTATAACTTGGAGATGATTGTCGTTTCCAGGTAATAGACTGTTGTTTTGTAACGGTGAAGCCGTGTTTCGTCCATAGTTATGAATCGAGCCAAAAGCCGGTCTGGATTCTGTTGCATCAAATGCAAATGGCGTTGCAAAATCTTTAGTTTATTTTTTTCTTCGCGTCCGTAAGCATTCTAGGCTAGAATGCTTACTGGGTGCTATTTGGAGCAGAGTGTATACGCACGTCGGGTGCTAGAATTTCTAGCACCCAGAGTGCGTGTATACCTTTTTCATCCCTCGATCGTGTAAAATACTATGCGCACTTCCTATCGAAATCATCACTTCTTCAGCAATAAACCGAACTATGACACGACGAGCTTCCAAAACATTTTTCAACTTTTTTAAACTATTCCTTCAGTGACTGCCGTCGTAGGACGATACGAGCGAGGCTCATGGTTAGTTAAGTTCTACCACGCCTAAACTCAGCACACCAACGTACAATCGTAGAATATGTGGGAGCATCAAACCCTTATGTAACTCGTAAATCTTGAAATAGGTACTTGCTCCGTACGCAAAGGTATTTAATTACAGCGCGAAATTCCTTTTTTTTATATTTGCTTACACGCTTCGTCAAGATGCAAACAAATGACTCCCAGTTTAAAAAACAAAAGAAGATCAATTTTTGTTTTTAGAATAGAATAAAAGATGTACACTAGTGGCATTAATTCTGGACACGTTTTTATAAAATCGTTCAATTTCACATTCATTTATTCATGTTACATGAAATTTAAATTATAATTCTATATATTTTGTATTTAAGTCAAAGTATTATCCATTGCAATTTATATTAACACAATAAATTTGAAAAATTCGTATTGTTGTTTTCAGTAAAACGAAAAAAAATACAGGTGCTTTATTTTCATTAATCCATATATTTTTTCTTCGAAATATATATTTTTTTCTAAATATTTGTTGGGATATCCTTTCTTTTCTCTAGCACTGATTCGATTCGTCGTGGCATTGAGTCTACCAGACGACTAAAATCTTCTGGTGTGATCACCCTGTACCAAGTCTGGATGATGGCTTCGATCAGCTTCCCTTTGTTGCTGATTTCAAAGCGACTCCACCAATTTCAGCTTTGACCAGAGGATTTTCTATGGGCATAAGGTCAAATCTATTTCCTGGCCGCGCAGGTCAGTGATACGATCACCTCTGAACCACTTCATGGTACTTTAGCAGTGTGACATGGCGCTCCACCCTGCTGGAAGATGCATCGCTTATGGTCGCCTTCAAACAAATCCCCACTGGTCGATACCATTTTCGGCTCCAACGCTTCTGACGTGACGTTAATTTAAATACGAAATACGTGGAATTATAATTTAAATTTCGTGTAGTATTGATAAATGAATGTGAAATTGAACGAATTAATAAAAAGTGTCCAGAGTGTATTAGCTGTGCCTGCTAGTATTTATTTTGAAATGGTTCCAATTAGTTTGTAACTCATTATCTCTAACTCATTATCATAACTTATTTTTGAACGCCCGTCGTACTTAAAACAAGTACCTATTCGTTTCTATATCTGGTTGAGTATGCGAAGTACACCTCAGTGTTTCGTTCAGATTATTGTTTTGAAGAAACTTGCAGTTATTATTGAATCAGAATTCAGAATATTTTATGAAAGCTTATAGTTAGGTATATGCATTCGATACATAGTTATAGGTATATAGTTTTATTTTTATTTATTTTTTATTATTAAAATTATTTTTATTTATAGGTAGATAGATAGATAGACTTTGCTGGTAGATAGACTTTGCTGGCACCATCAAAATATCACAAAAAAATCATCCTAAAGGTTATTCATCATATACTTGATATTTTCCCGTCAAACGAACTTTTTGCGGGCGACTTTTTATAAGAGGCAATTCTTAATTATTCTTATTAGTAATTACTGTTTCCCGTCAACATGCCGTACAGGATCGAAGACTAACGAGTAGGTACGTCTCATGTCAAAAACGTCACAGTTTTGACATGACGGATAGAAGCAAAGGATGGGTAGAATCATTATTTGGGTAGAGGCATCATTCCTCTATCGCACCAATATTATTTAATTATCCAATGGTCGGACATTATCTATTTTTAAAATGAAATAAAAAAAGTGGCTATTGAGCAAAGACAGACTAGCCATTCATGAAATGCTAAATATTGGTCGTAACCAACAGATTATTATTATACATTTATGATTATGATGAGAGATTTATGATTTAATTTTATGGAAGACTTTTAATAACTGATAATTTAAATTTCTCTTATTGATTATGTTTCTATTGTCTAAATCTTATTTTTTTATTATTATCCTATTCTATAGTGTCTTCATTTTATTTTGTTGATATGTTTTGTTATACATATTGATTGTATTATAATTGACATATTTATTCATTTCAATAAAATGTCTGTTCTAGGACGGGTTATTTTCTAGTTGGGTGACATTTGACAACGAAGCGATGAACAGGTAAATCCTTTATTTCGCCATTTCTGTATGGCTATGCAAACATGTTTGGATATTACGTAATACCAATAAATACAAAATAAAAGAGTATAACATAAAACTACCGTCTCGACACGTGGCAGTATTGTCTACCGATGAAACTACATGGCAAATTAAACTACCGTGGCAGTCTTGAACAAGCTCTAGGTAGACATCAATCTTCCTTACACTATGCCAATCAATATCAATAATATAAAAACAGGCAGGGAATTAAATTACCGTCTGAAGATCGTCTACCGAGGTAGTCTTGAACAAGTTTGAAGTAGACATCTATCTTCCTTACACTATACCAAACCAATGAAACAAAAAATAGGAAGTGGAGCTACTGTCTGGAGATCTTCTACTGTGTTAGTCTTCAACAAGCTCGAGGTGGATATATATATATGTATGTATGTATATATATATATATATATATATATATATATATATATATATATATATATATATATATATATATATATATATATATATATATATATATATATATATATATATATATATATATATATATATATATATATATATATCTATATACATATATATATATATATATATATATATATATATATATATATATATATATATATATATATATATATATATATATATATATATATATATATATATATATATATATATATATATATATATATATATATATATATATATATATATATATATATATATATATATATATATATATATATATATATATATATATATATATATATATATATATATATATATATATATATATATATATCTCACATTATACCAATACAATAAAAAAAGACATGGAACCAACGTCTGGAGATCTTCTACAGAAACAGTATTTACAATCTCGAGGTAGACAAGTATCTTCCTCGCATTATACCAATACCAATTAAATAAAAAATAGGAAACGGAACGACCGTCTGGAAATCTTCAACCGTGGCAGATCTTCTACTTGAGAAAGTAGAAGATCAGCCACGGAAATCTTCCTCACATTATGTTATTTTTCGGTATTTGTGATTTTCCTTCATTTCACGCCTTAATCCGTAGCGCAACGTTTGACCTTTTTCAATCGGCGCAGCGCCGCGGGCGAAAGTTATAAAACAGCTCGTGATAAAACGACAATGGGAAAGTTTAACCACTCGATTCTTCGATATCACGAATAATGATAGGTATAGCTGCAGTTTCAATTGCAGGTCATCCTTCATATTACTAGGATTGGGAAGCTCTGATATTTGAAGCAATTTAACTTTCACTTTCTTGCGCTCAAAATTGCGGCTACGTACGTGATAGGTACCAATGCTCAAGAGTGGGTGTGCCTATACGTACTTTACCTACCTACTACTTACGTGATGTTTATTTCCTGTATTTTGAAATGTCTATAAAGTATAATAGCAGGTACACATGACGTAATGTTGAGACAATTTACTAAGTATGATCATAATTTTATATAATGGTACGTGAACTATCACGCCGTAATCATATATTGAAATAGCTGAATAGCATCAATATTTACAAAAGATTTTTTAGAATTAAAAGAAGTTGAAAGTCGTGCACATTAACTTGATAAATAACTACAATAAAACCTGCGATAACGGAAGTGGCCAAATTCTTTCAAATAGGCACACACAACCAGATATCCGAAAAGCAACGGTGTTTTCGTCAAATTATCGATGATGACTACATCTATATCCGCCTATGTAGTCGAGAAGTGGACATCCTAGATTTTAGTAATAACTTCAATTTGTATAAAAACGGCTGGGGCTTCCTAAGCAATGACGACATAATCAGTTTTTGAAAACCAGATTGTTGAAAGTATGCTATTTCAAAGTTAGCACTAAAATACAGTGATCCCTAATAATAAATCAAGTGATTTTTAGTTCTCTACGTCACGCCAGGTTGCATTGCACGAAAGTAAATTCTCCTATATTAATTAAAATAAAGGTTGAATATCAATGGTCTAAAAATGAAAAAAAGTATTTAATTAATAGCCAAGAAGTAATAAAATAATCAAAATAATAATATCAGGCTAAAAATACAGACAGTCTTCAGTACCCTGGTTGCGATGTTGCAACCAGGGTACCCTTCACTACCCTGGTTGCAACATCGCCGACACGTCGGGTGCTACAAAATCGATGCGGTAAATTCGTCTTTATCGTATTTATAATATAAAACAATCGTGACAGTCTTCGATTTCATAAAAAACGATTTAAATAAAGAGTAATAGAATGATCACTGAAATAATGAAATAAATAAAAATAATAAATTGTATTCAATATTTAGAAGTAATAAATAGTCAAAAATAATAAGTTAACTAAAAAGTACGACAATGGTCCTTGCGATAATATCATTATTTAAAAATAATAAACGGTAGTGAACAGTCAAACTGTAATGTTATATGATGTTAATTAAACAGTCCCATAAATATTACTTACATGAAAAGGTTTAGTCTTTTTATTATTAAAAAATGTCTTCAAAGAAACAATAATAATTAATTCTCTGCTCAGACGCCAAATCAGTGTTGCCTATTTATTATTTATGAATTTCGAGTATACAGTCTACTAAAGTTTAAAATGGATACTTAGATGCATTCGGTCAGAAATGAAAGAGAATGTCAGCAGATTGCCCTGTTATCGCATTCATTCTCAGCATCAATTATCACTCACTTGTCTGAGGTTACCGCCTTTTATGTCGCGCTCTCATTAGCATGCTACCTATAGACGAGTTTGCCCCTGAATAAGATTTTAGCATTGCTCGACGTTATATCGTTTTAAGTGTTAGTCACAAGGCGAGTTAACGCCTCCGCGAAATGCATAACTGAATCACGCACGGTCCACGGAATCTGCTTACGGCTTTGTAAAATCGTTCAAGGAGACAAGAGGTGAAACTGTGAGACGTCATCGCAAGAGAGACGTCATCGAGCCACGTCTTTTTCGTCCGCGTTGCGGTTATTGAATTAGGTAGGTACGGGTTTTTTTTATAAAGCAAAATCCGAGAGAGTCGTGACATAATACCGCGACATCCGACTTCAAAGACGTGTATTCTGTAGACAAACTCAAAAATACACGTCTGTGAAGGACACCCGTCACGTTGACGTCAGGCATTGCGTTAAACACGTTTAAAATTTTCAACTTCAACTTGGTGTAGTTCTTGACGTCACCCCTTTTGGCAAGAATGACAAAAGTCAAAATCATTCAACATAGTGATGTGGCGTGATACACCGAAATCGAAGCTGCGAAAAAAAACATAAACACCGAAAATTACAGCACTTCAGTTAATGTGACCGGAACTTTGAAAAAATACTCTGTAAATACCTACTCAAATTTATTCTCCAACAAAAAATAAATAGAAAATGTACATACATATGATTGGTGCAGCTCAATTCATTAATGTACTATGTCTATCTATTAAACTGTCCTAAACGCCTATTTTTTAAATTCGTTTTCTATTCCTAACCTAACCCGCTGTTCAACATTCTCTACCGTTTAAATGCCAGAAAATATCAATTTTAATGTTATTTATCAAAAACACTTCATATACTTGACATATCTTTTTTCTGAACATAAAATACCCTTTCTAAAAATCTCTTCATTCCGATCACCTAAAAATTCCTGCAGCGGCTGAAGATGATGACGCGGCTACTACCGCGTCATTATCTTCATATTTTCACCCTGTCAGATGTTCCTTTAATATTGAAAATAGACAGAAATCACCGGAAAGCAAGGTCCGGTGAGTATAGAGGATGTTCCAGTACTTCAAAGCCAGTTTTTTCAATGGCAAACCATCGCAAATCTAGACTTGTATTCTGGGGCGTTATCTTGGTGAAATAAAACAATTTAGCGAGTTTGCCTCTTCGTTTTTTCACGTATTTAGTTTCGCAATTTTTCTATTTGTTCAGCATATACAGCCCCTGTTATAGTAGCTCAGTGATCAAGGTAATCGAACACCACGACACATTGACTGTCTTAGAAAAGGGAGTCCATTATCTTACCGGCGGATGGAATGGTCTTGAATTTCTTAGGAATTAGAGATGATGGTCGTTTCAGGCAATGCTGAGGCCACGTTTCGTCCATAGTTATAAATCGAGCCGACAAACGGCCAGAGTCATGTTGTAACAAATGCATAGAGCGTTGCGAAGTCTTCAGTCTAGTCTTTTTCTGGGCGTCCGTAAGCATTTTCAATACCCAGAGCGCGGATATTTTTCCCATACCTAAGCGATCTACCTATCGAAATCTTCACTTCTGCAGCAATAACACTAATCGAGACACGACTCCGCAAAAACATTTTTTTCCACTTTTTTAACCATTTCTTCAGTGGATGTCGTCGTATGGCGACACGACACGAGCGAGGGTCACTGTTAGTTGGTTCTCCACGCCTAAACTCCAACGGGCAACCATAGAATATGTTTGAGCATCAACCCCTAATGTATCTTGTAAGTCTTGAGATACTCTCTCCGTACAAAAAAATCCAGCAAAGGTATTATTACAGCAATTAAGGCACGAAATTCCGTTTTTTTTTCATTTTCGCCAACATGCTTCGTTTGTGTGCAAAACTATCATATGTAGGTAGGTACATAGGAGTGTTTAGTACCTAATAAGGTAATGACAGGTAGTTTTTTTTTGGACATTCTGCCAAATTCCACATTGTTTTAAATTTTTGTAAGTTTTACTAAGGGTTTCATTTCTAAATATCATAAATATACTTAGTGATATAATAAAATAAATTGGCATAGACTAAAAAAAAAACAAAAATGTATTCGATCGAGAATTGAGAAGTCGTTTAACTTAATTTTGTCGGATTGGAATTTAGGATACTTTAAAACGAGATAGACGATTTTAGTGACCAAATTCCTAAATGAGAGGAACTACAAAATAGTCTTTATAACATTTCTTTGCAATTTAGTACCGATACAAAGATACTTATCATGCTTAAATGTGGAGAAAGTCGCAACAAAGCGTAACTAATCTCATTACTGGCATTATTCTGCAAAGAGGTACTTTTTTAATACGGAATTCCGGCGAGTATATGAAATGCTTAGACAAGCTGATGATTGTTGGAAGCGCTAATAGTGCCGTGAGTGACCAGCCTGAAAGAAGCCGTTATGTGCTCAATCCATTCAGCGATCAAGCAGATGGGCAACCGCAATGACTGTTGCTGACATTTGGTCAGGTAAGCGCTAATGCGGGAGGGTCACGATTGCTCACGATTCTCAGCGATGAGAGGATTGCTTTAGAGATAATCTTCGATGATCGCCGTGAGACGCGTGAGGAGAAATGCCTATTAAGGTCGCCTTTCCGATGATTCCCATTCAGAATTCGTTTCAGAGGCGGTCGATTACCCATCTGTCCGTACGATTTTTTGTGCGCGTTTTAAAATTGCTAACATAACGACCATAAACAAGATATATAAATAGTTAGGTATTATTCTGTGGCCCACGCTTGCATGCGTTGGTGAACGTCTAGGAAAACTTCTTTATCTAGCCACTTACTACGGCATGTTTTCAACCCACGAAAATTTCTTTGTAAGGGGTATTAGTGCAACTAGAGTTGTCAACTACAACGGGCGAACCCGTCACCTCAGGAAGTTTTAACGATTAGTCGTTCTATCTCCCTGGAGTGAGCGCAGAAGACGGACAAAACAGTCCACCGTCAAGCTCCGCCACATGCCCCTAAGAGGCCAACGCCTCGGTGTAGGTATATATAGAACGCCTTTCGAGGACAGACAGCTATTTTATGACTTGTCATTCTGCTGCTGTATTCTGTAGTACGGTCATGCGACAAATACGCAAACGTCTAATGAATTTTACAGATCTCGAAATTTTGAGATCAAATCGACGGCAGCATTCCGAGCGCACGCATTACCACATCAATACCTGTCATCATGCGCCAGTGAAAAATCATAAGGCGGTACCAAAAGGAATATTTCCGTCGAAAACACTAATTATAATTATGTTTTATTATTTAATATTAACTAAACCGGATATCCAACGGTTCATCAATAATAAATGGTGATGATGATTAGATTAGATACGTGTGTTCGCTAGCTTATAATTTGTTCCTTTATCGTTAACTTTCCAATGGCTGTTATCTTGACCATCTTCCTTGAGTCAATTATTTGGAGAGCCTCCGTAGTGATAACGACTGTCTCAAGGCAAATTTTCAAACCGTATTTATTATTTCAAATTGTAGCCCATAACCAAGAAAATAATTTACGTCTCCACCCACTACGTTAAATCTAACAGATCAACCTGGGCTTTAACCAGGAGGAACTTATGTATTGCAATTAAAGGCTTGTGTCTTGTTTTACTGTCGTCATTATAGTCAATGAGAAAGCCCACGTGTTTTTATAACTATACGATGACACAATTGTGTTTTTAAATTGAGGCCAAAAAGTTAACCCGATAGTGACTCTACAAGTTCTGTTGTTTATTTATTTTCATTTATTTAGTAATGCTTCCCTGTGACAAACTTAACGTTATAATACACATTTTACTCATCGAGTATATAGGGGATTAGATTGATCAATGCCTTACTACTTTTTGGTAGCTAGATTTTTACTTATAAAACGCAACGTGTAGATGGCAATCATACTTCCAAACATTGATGAATCTTCTCTTATTTTCAGTAGTCCAATGTATAGCGTTCTAAGCATACCTATACGGCATCCTATGTCGAAATAAAACAATAATATCAATTACAAACAATATTATAATATTATTTATATAAGATGTCCATTCTATTTTGCTATACAAGTTTCGATTCATAACAATTAGGCACTTTAACGTCCAAGGAGTCAAACAGATGGCATTTTAATCCATTCGTATTATTTCTGTAATGTAATAATCAGCCTATATAAAAATGCGATATATGGCACTAATTATTTAATGTTATCATTAGTTAAATAATGTATTAATTATTTATTTACTTATTTATTTAATGTAACAATTTATTTGCAGTGCATAAGTATCACTAATAATCATGTCAATAAAAAAAAATATATAATTAAAATTAAAATTAAAATTGAACACGGCCGATATGAGCATTAGCATTTAAGTAGGCTACTGCTGCTGCCCAACTAAGTTCCAGGACTTGTTCCAGGGCAGCTAGCTCTCTAGTTTTTAGATCACATATATTCGGCAATTTGAATAAAAAAAATAAAAAGGAAAAGAAACATATATATATTCCCGTCACCATTACAAATTATAACTAATAATCACTAACTAATGATCACAATCATTGGTTAGTGATCATTATCATTGGTTAGTATCATTGGTTAAATAATGGGTCTTTAAATTCAATCAGTCCTTTTTAAAAAACCATTCATTATCGGAGACCATTGCGGTTGTTTGACATTTTAAATAGGATAAAAAACTATTTTACGGAGTCTACCCTAGACAACGGCGGCTGCAACGTCGCCGAAACGTCAGGTGTTACGCACTTCACGCGGTAAATTCGTTTTTTATCTTATTTATAACATTCATTATCAAGGTTATAAGACATGGAAAAAATATTTGCTATTAGTTTGTTAATGTCGCCGGGGCAGAAGGTTGCCAAAACGTACTATGGCATTGAGAAATCTAATACCATTGGATATAATTAAGAATTAACCTCACAGCATGAATGTAAATTTTAGATTCGCGATATGTTCCATGTCGACTCACAAAAATATTTTTGAACGTTTTCGAATGAAACCTCTCTCACGACATGTCGGTCACGTCTGCTGCTCTGACCCGTCCTTTTGATCTTGTGATTCGTGTAGTTTTAACTTTCGCGTGATTCTTAATCTTAATGTAATCTTGAATGGGATCTCACGGTGTTATGAATAGTTTACAGAGCACAGCATCATCTTCTTCTCCTTCTAGTGACATATCCGATACGAAACTATCATATTGGCTATTACAAGTATGTTGGCCGCCGATTTAAACAAGGAAGTGGTAGGTTTCTGAAGCCATCCCCGTAGATTACAAACCCGAAATGTTTTTCTTCGACTCGAACCTCTTTCTTCGACTTTCTTGCCTTGATAATGTTGTATATTTCGCGATGACGCATGACATGAGCAACGTATTCGAGTTGCAAGATCTTTTTCATCCCATCTATTCGAAAAGGACGACTTGGTTCGCCTTTAAGTGCGCCCAAAAGTGGTGTTTTCTATAAGAAACGTTATAAGTGCGCCACAATTATCTTTGCGGCTCACTTTTTGAATAAGTGCTCCGCAATTTATCTTGAGCGGCGCACTTTTTGAGTTTGGAACATCTTAGTCTTCAGCGCCGAAGAAATCGAACGCAAATATTGTTTGAATAAAGACTGGCTGGTACGACGGCCCCTAGTCGCGCCGCCGGCTGAATAAAAAAAAAACAAATGAAATTAAAAACGCGCGAACGTCAATTGTTTTTGTCGCTCGCGTTTTCGACAATTTTCACGGATTGTAAGAAATTCATCGTTTTGTTTTGAAAAATGAGTTCTTCAAGTGACAGTGAAAGTATAGATTTAACTCCTGAAAGTATTAGAACTGAGCATACTCATACTCTATGTTTTATTAAATAATAATATTACAATAACATGTGAGGCGCCTTTTATTTTCTCATAGAGGGTGATGAAAAGTAGAGTGTATCACTCGGGCGCAAAATATTTTTGGCTCAGGCGCTTTTTTGAATCCCTCGCTACGTTCAAGATTCTATAAGATTCTATCCTATCTTATCCTTCTATACTATCTTATATATATCTTATACTATACTCTAGAATCCCTCACTTCGCTCTGGATTCAAAAAAGCGCCCTCGCCGTAAAAATATTATTTTGCTCCCTTGTGATACAATCTACTATTATTTCCCTAGATATGATATGCTTATTCCCCTATATGTTATTTCCCTAGATATGTTACTGCTCAAACCCAAAAGACTGTCTTTTGAGACATCTTTATTTCTGAGTGTCAACCCAGCTTATTCGTTGTATCCTTCGATAGATCCGTATTTCACAGGCTTCGAGCTTTCTTAATAGAATGTCTGAACGTGTATAGCTTTCATTCCCATAAAATAATATTGAGAATACATAGCACCATGAAAGTTCGATTTTTAGGTGTAGGTTGTTGTTTCTTTCGAAAAATATCTTTTTCATCTAAAATAATGTACTTATGGATCACCGCAGCACTGTTTAAGTATTATTTTTATTTTTGCAATATTATGTCCACGATTACACATTTCCAAAATCATAAATTCTCTACTAACGTATAATGTTTTATTTCAATATTGCCAGCCAAATTTGTATCAATGACGCATTGTGGGATGTGATGTCATTGTTTATATAGCTTTGCACTCCATTTTAGGAGAGCGACATGTTATAGTAGTTTGTTTTTAAATGAATTATTCATTATTTTGGACATTAAGCGTGATTTAAGCTATGCAGTAAAATATACATAGTTACAAAATATAGGGCGGGGCAGTTATCAATAACGAGTCTGCGTAAAATGCAAATAACGCTTATTTCGGGTTCAGAAAGGATTTAGCATAATATGAGCATTTTAATGCCATTGCAGTTTGGTTTATCGCTCACCTCTCTATCTCTCTCTCCTTCTCTTTCCCTCTCTCTTCTATCAACTTTTAATCGATCATCTCCCATATCTGCATAGATAGATCTAACTCTGATCATTTCTGATATCTCGTTTGGACTTCAAGTCCCCTGGCCTAGAGAAGAGTACCAGTGAATGTGGTTCGGACTAAACATTATCTATACAATCAGATGTCGAAACTTGTATCGTAAATGCCACTGGCTCACCTACTATTCAAATACATTTTTTATAAAACCGGACCGTACATATTTCCACCAACTTATGCGAGATACAATATGTAAATGAGATTTACTTATTTTGTTCAATATTATACAACGTTTGGAAGTGATATACGATCGTTTCATTTTCTATTCAATCCGGTTTGACAATTTTTCATTGACGTAAATATTTTTTCGTTGTTTTCGATTTTGGCATTGTCTATACCAGTGATTCCCAAAGTAGTATGTATGGACCCCCAGGGATCGATTTCGAATTGCAGGGTCCATGTCAGCGAGAAAAAAGATGTACATCGGGGTCTACGTTAGCTGACCCCATCTAGGCAGTCATCATAAATATTTATACGATCTGTAAATGTCGTATTACTTCTAAAACATATTGTGTTTACAGTATAGTATTTTAAACTTACAATAATAGCAATCAACAAACGCGCGGGTCACAAGTATCATGGAAGGAAATCAACACTAAACTTAAATCACATCACTAGTCGATTGAGGTAGCCAACGCACGTAATTTACGAGGGCAGGTGCGAGTGAGATATGTGAAATAGTGCGAGCGAGTAGGATGGACGCGTCAGATGAATGAGAAAGCGAGATATGCAACTATGTGCGGCTTTCTCCAATGCTTCGTACTTCAAGGTCGTGGACGCTTAGAATTGAATAACTAAAACATATTTTTATTTTGTACAACTGTCCACCAAAAACTGCCAGCTGTCAAAAACACATTTAAAGTTAGTAAGTTTAGTAAAATTCAATGGTATGCAGGCAGGGTGTCTACGGAAAACAGCAAATGGTCTACGGGAAAAAAGTTTCGGTACCTCTGGTCTATACGGTCCCTTTCTTTACTGACATGGCCTAAAATCGAAGTAACTTGATCAAAAGTGTTTTTTCTTGTATCGACGTTTATATTCTTTCGTTGATTTCGATTTAGGAAAGTTTCTAAAGGTGAAAATATGGTCGTTTTCTGTACTTACATGGCCTAGATTCAATCGGCGACCATGAGTGCTTTTTCAAATTTATTTATTGAACATTTTTAAAGTGCACGTTATTTGCCGTTGTGCGTTCGGATCTCATCTAACCAAAAGCTTCTTCCATATTAGTTTTACGAGCGTTCATCGTTTAAATCATATTTTAAATTAAAATCGCCATGCTCTTCCCACAATTTAGCCATGAAATTATACATTTGATACACCAAATGTTACAGTTTTATGGCATTCCCTCCATAAAACGTAAATAATATCGCAATTATCCGACGCAGAGGTAAAATTTACGATTTCTTACGCTATACGCAAGAAGTGCAAAGCCTAGATCGCGTTTTCACACAGTTGCAATTGTTTCGGAAGCTGCTTTCACACGGTTCGTTAGCTGTTCTATGTCAAGATGCCGATTTAATTATTAAGTACCGCCTGGAAAGGTGAGATCTTTCGCAGCTTCTTTTCATATCAGTAGGTAATCGATAGCGCGCGGTTATTAGCCCATTTGATGATGCGGTTTTAATTATTACTTCACTACTTTGAATAGGTGCTTAATTTTGTTTATCTGCTGTAATAAGCACTGTTGAGTGGTGGATGCATTCTTTCTTGCACGATATACTTTTTATTTCAATTCCAAATAGAAAAAAACGTTTGTGACCCCCGAAAACTTTCCCGGAAAGTAGCGAATGACTTGTGGAAGGATTTTGAGCGTGATGTCCCTTCGGGAGGAGGTTGACCTGATTGAAAGGGATAATCGGCGACGAGCAAAGATAGTGGGAATGCAACGCATTTAACAGGTTATAGTCAATCGTTTACACACATATACAGACCGGTGAAAATGCATTTTGGCCCAACAAGTCATCTATGTACCAAATTTCAAGTCTATAAGTCCAATATTTCGAGATTGAAATATGACTGCGCTGCGTGGTGGACCAATTTCAACAACAATTTTTCAACTCTTGCCAATAACCAAATGATGCCTGCGTGCCAAATTTCAGTTCAATCGCATTAAGCGTTTGGGCGCTATCGTGGAGGAATACACAAAGACACACAAACAGTCACACAGATAGATAACCATCTGGAAATGGTCAGCCATATGGAAATCAGACCTTTCATTTGAAACTAAACACGATATATCTATGTTAATTTATTGACATTTTGACATTTAGACATTTACTTACTTGATATTTGGACAGTTATGGTAACTTATGACACTCGGGATGACATAACGTTTCTAACAATATCACACACTTCTACATCGGTTCAAGCGTTTAGAAGTTGTGGTGGAATAAAGAAACGGAAACCATACATAGATGAACCCTGAACACATTACTCTCCCTTTTTCTTGGACAGTCGTGACCAGTGAGACCAGTGATTTAAAGAGACCAGTGATTTTAATCTTCTGCGACAAATCTACGATCATGCTTGCAGGATGCCCTTCCTAATATTTGCATCGCTCTGCGGATTATTTGACGCTACCAACAACAACTGCAAGGTACGAGCAAAGTTTCGGTAAGGTGGAAATAATCAAAACATACATGGGGTCATAAATTTTCTAGAAATTCTTGCCATTGAAGTGACACTGCACAAAATATTAATTTAGATAATGCCATTGACTTATTCGCCGAATGGAAAGCAAGAAAAATTAAAATTTGACTTTTACGATACGTTTACTGTGCTGTTTATTGTTTACGACTCGATTACATTTTATGACACGTTTACATATAGTAATATATATGACCGTGTAAAACTTCGAATTTGTGTTTTTGATTAATTTAAATCGGTTCCAGGAATTTAAAATGTCCCCTGTTTTTTTAAATATCAGTCGGCGTTTAAGTATTTGTCTGAACACAATACTATATTAGAACATGACGTTAGTGTTATATTCATTATAAATATCGAAACGCTTAGAACCAATCAAATCTCAATTTTGCCCAAAAAGTAGTTGTCATCGAAATTGCTTTGCACTATGCCAGTCTTTGAAAATAAAAAAGGTATCCAGCAGTTCCTCTCTCGAGACCGAGAGCACTCTTGTTGTCGTGTTCTGTGCTCTCGGTCTCGAGAGAGGAACTGCTGGATATGGTCGATGGCCACGTGGGTGGGTTTTCTATCTGGTATTACGGCCTTCCGACTGTTGGTGTCTCACTGGGTGCCTTATTTAGAGGATATGAGGAGACCCAGGGCTGGATTTAGAGGTCCGGAAACCTTGGGGCAACACAGAAGTGGGGGCCCCCTTGTTGCCCTAAGTGGAGGCTCCCTTGTTGAAGAAGGAAGATAACGGTTGATACAAATGTTAACATTCCATTGTTTCTGATTGGAGTGAACAAATATAGATAAATCGCTTTTTTTTATATTTAAGAACAATATAATCATGTTTACACAAAGTACTGTAGGTAAAGGCAAAACAGCGAAAAAAAATATCAAAGGAAAAGTTGTTTACTAGTGTTTACTAGTTTACTTTTCGGAATTTGAAAGATTTTTTTCCGAAGTCTCTATTGTGGGGGCCTCTCTTTAGACCCCGGGGCTGTAGCCACGGATGCCCTCCCCTAAATCCGGCCCTGAGGAGACCTCAGTCGTTGCAGCCACTGATCATGTTGCAACAACTCTGGTGGTAGATGGTTGGCCTCTGCCCACATCCACCTAACATTAAATAGTGTAATTTTTTGGTTTTGTTACTTTTCCTCACAAAAAAATTAAATATCTAATTTCCAGGATGTCAGTAATGCATGTATTATATAAACAAATGTGAAATATAGACTCATTCCAATAGGGGCAAGTGTGTGAGATGGCTCGTCGATGAGTAATATTTTAACAATTCTGCGAAAAAAGTAATTCTCGCGTGTCACTAATTTTTTATTATGTATTTTGATAAATGAGTCACTAATACACTTAAGTCAAAGATGTTGACACTACTAATCGAGATCAAATGAAAAAAACTATCAATGATTTTATATTTAGAATTTAACTGACTTTATGTAAAGAGATAAGCTATTTTATGAAAGAAACATAAAATATAAGGGAAAGAAAGGAAGAAACATAAAATATGACTAAATTTGCCTTGGTAGTGGATGCTTCATATTATGATTACAATGACATACCTATCGTTTTTTCCGTATTCAGGAGAAAATTGTCTGGGAAAACTAATTGCTTGCATCGTTGATTAGCATATAACGTGTCAATGGCTTCAATTCTTTATTACGAAACCAAAAGCTTCTGCCCATCGGCATAGCAGACGGTATTGTTGTTATACGACGATGATGCTCCAACGTTGTTAGTAAAAATGATAATGGTACTTTAATACTTTATTTTAATACTAAAAAAGGGAATAGTATTATAATTTAAATATTGAAAACTACACTCCAATTGAGCGTTTGATGTGTTGATATTACTATCATCTTTTTCAATAATAGGTTTCACCATTTGATTTCTGGATAGTTTCTTTTATCCTGTAAGTACTTGGTTCGCTTTGACTTTGAAAAATCCAACTATTCAAAACTGACTATATCCTTACTTAAGCGTATCTGATATTTTAGAATCATCATCGCTATATACTTATACTCATAGAATGCTATTTCTTATAACTAGAGGACGGCGACTAAAAATCAATAACTAGCCCTATCTTCAGCTGCCTCTTTCTAGGTATTATGGCAGTTGTTGCTGTTCCATCGGTTGATATTTTTCTCTATAAATACATATCTCAGCCTGCTTCTGCCTCTGGTTCTTCATCCGACCATCGTGCCTTCCAATACAATGCGAACCTCTGAGAATGTGTTGGTACAAGCAGTCCATGTTATCGACACTTCCTCTGGGAAATCTCCTTGAATAACGCTCTATAAGCACCTCCTCGCCTGTCGTAGCACCTCGGCGTTTATTGTGAATACGTTTGCCTTATTTTACTAGATAAAAGGTAAGCATTCATAATATATCGTTTTAAATTTTACTCATTCTTTCAACCGTTCATTTAACCTACCGCTGCTATTTATGAAGTCGAAAATTGTCGTAAAACTACGACAATGGGCTCAGTTGCGTTTCTTCGTGAAATAAAATTGGAAATTAGTACGTGCGAACGAGACAGAGCATCTTGCGGTGTCGACTACAACGGGCGAGCCCGTCACCACAGGACGTTTTAACGATTAGTCGTTCTGTCGCCCTGCAGTGAACGTAGAAGACTTTGGACAGTACAATCCTACGTCCAGCTACGTCACAACCCGTGAGAGTCCAACGCCTTACCGCGAGTGAGCCAGGAATAAACCCGGCGGGCTCGAGATACTCGCGCCCTCACTTCCAATTGTGACCAGATTTCTCCGGTCTCTCGATTGGTTCCGAGTTCGAGGTCGCTTGCGCGGTCCTCTCCCTTACGAAGCGGTGAAACGGTGTGCACCGAATCTATCGCGGACCAAGGCGTCCTTTGCCCGACTCTGAACCGGGATCGGATGACCAATGGTCATTTCAAGAGCAGTCGCCGTAAGGTAGACAACCACCCCCGCTCTATAGGAAACAATACAGTTCCCAGACTCCCACGACTGTTAGTCGGAGAGCACAGTCGATTGGCTTGCGCCGCTCGGTGTGCAGACCGTCCAGGAGCGCCAGAGGTTTGATTCCCAGGGGAGACTGGTTGACCCAGTGTCCTACCCAGGTTCGCACCCCATGCGTGGAGGCCATCGGATGGGTGTTGACCCGTGAGTGTGACCGACCCTGAACACATGGGTCATCGTGGCCACCTCATCATGGGCCCATTAGCTCCCAACGAGACAGGGCAATACGCTAGAGCGGAATGTGAAATGAACGGTTGCCACTTTCTCGCATTATAACTACCCACCAAAGATAAAACATCTGAATCTAAGGCCGCATGAAATGTGTTCAAATTTATTTGGACGAATATATATATAAGTTCGACAGGTAATTTTTATCGACGATCGTTCGTTTCATATTCCGCTCTAACGTATTGCTCTATCTCGTTCGCTTGAACTAATTTCAGTTTGAGTTCACAAAGAAACGCATTTCGGCCCAATTTCATTTATTTTAAATCAAATTGAACAATTTGATTAAAATATAGCCAAAGCGGGTAACATTGGACCTCCAATGCAACTTTGGACTGCCCAATAAACTTTTCATTTTTATATTCAGTACTTCATTTTTATATTCAGGTGGTCGATTGGCTACGAAAATATTAGCTTAGCTGTAAGACTGTCGCTGGTAGCTGGAAGAGTCCCAAAAGAATGTCGCTGTAAATAATGTCAGCCTCACAATTCGCGACCCCATCGATAACGTGTCATTGTGTACTGTGTTCAAATTAATTTTGAAATAGTAGCCATACCGAACCCACAAGTGCTAAGTGCTTTTTATTATTTTATGGCTACTAAGTTTTTTACATAATTTTAATACATAATTTGTCACATTTCTTTAGATAAATTTAACAAACCTTCAAATAAAGAGAAAGGGTGGACTGTACCGACCAGCTTTTTGTAATAAACTTTGAATGAGGATGATTATAGTTGTGGCCAAACTGCCCTAATGTGATTAAAATTACTGACACGAAGAAGATTATAAAACTAAAACTAAGTTTTCTTTGAAAAATATTACCTCCAATGTTTGAAATTTTACACAAGAAGACCCAGTGGGTACCGAAAATTTAAATAATATGGCATAACCATAAGGGCTCTCTAGACGATCAAGCATGCTTGTCAAGCATCGCGTCACAGGCTGGTGAGGGGTCGTAAACCGCAGGAAATATGAAAATATATTTTTTTATTATTTACCAAAAATGCCTAATTTTCAACAATACCAGTGAGTCACGTCATTCATGAATCAATTACGTCTAATTAACGTGACTCCCTGGTATAAAACTACAAAATTAGGCATTTTTGGTAAATATAAATAGAAAAATATTTGCATATTTCTTGCATATTTACGATCCCCTCTCAGCCTGCGGCGCGAAGCTTGACAAGCATTCTTGATCGTCTATAGAGCCCCTTATCCGTAGTCTGGTCAATGATACCCCAAATTAAATATCATTTAACTTTGGATAAATAAGCCATTTCTAGTCATTGTCTATAAAGTCTTATAGTAAATTCATATTTTTAAAAAAAAACTACGATATCATTTAGGCAGTACTATGAACCTACATGGTATCGTGCAAAAAAAATATATACGAGGTAACAAAAAAAGTGGTCCAAAGTTACCCGATTTTACTGTAATGCTTAAATATTTATTATTATTATTATGTAATAATCCTCATTCTTCACGCTGCAATAGTCAATGTAATAAAACTATAAGCAAATAAACTACGTAAACGAGCTTACTTTTTGATGAAAGTCCAGTAGAAACACGCATCCAATCACTTTTCGCAGCACTCAATTCACAAATTATTATTTCATTCACCGTATGCGGCCAATTTACAGAGTACGTTCGCGATTTCGCATATACATAATTTCGAAATAGCTGTTATGTTTTGACATGTCAAGATGCGCGGGCGAATGGCGATGCGTCTGCGCCGACTGTTGCTCTGCGCAGTGCGCGCAGGCTCAGACAGGTATACTGCGGTAACCAAACCCACCTATGGCAAGGCAAGAGTGGAAGCGAGACGGCGATGTTGAGCAAGAAAACGGAATGAATTCTGTGCGGGGTTACGGAGTAACAAAATCGAAACGGAATATGAGTAATGGTGCTCCTAAACGGGCTGCATATTCACTGCAATATGTGGCTGCAATACAGTTGCCGGCAACATTGCTAGTTATAGTTGCATCTTCATTCCACTCTACCTGTCTATTCTCTTCTAAAGATTCGCCCTTAGGATAACTTCCTTAATGTAGGCATAGGTAGTTACATTTTATTGTGAAGTCCACGCTTTCATGCATTGGTGAAAGTCTGGGTACGCTTATGTAGAAAATGTTATAATCGCAGCGTCGGGTTAAGACATTGCCTTCTGTATGTGAGATAGAGAAGGCAATGGTTAAGGCCTCTTGTCCAAACAAGTTTCTTTGCCATGAAATGTTACGGTTAATTCGGCGTGTCTAGGCAGTTGTGTGGATCACTATGGAAGTTTGTCGACGGACGAAGCGGAAACAAAAAAAAATATAAACATATAATAAAAGAATAAAAAAACAAGAATGCCGGTGCAGAAATTTAACTACTGTATTTACAATAATTTTAATTACGGTTTTTTTTATGAAATATGTGTGGTTTATGTATTTATCCATATAGATAGGTGTATATTTCCGGAGCGTACTCAATCAGACCTATCATTTGAAAATAAACACGGTAAATTTATGTTAATTTATTGACATTTGGACATTTAGACAACAACTTACTTAATATTTGGACAGTTAAGATACCCTATGACACTCGTGATGGTATAACGATTCTAACAATATTGCACACTTCTAAATCGGATCAAGCGTTTAGAAGTTATGGTGGAATGAAAAACGGAAAACATACATAGGTATGTAGATGAACCCTGAACGCATTACTTTCCTTTTTTGTTGGGAAGTCGTGTAAAAAGGGCGAAGCCGCCGTGTCTGTGGACAAGCTTTCAAAGTGATCCATACAGCACTGTCGACCGTGTCTAGACACGGCGAATTAACCGTAGATTTCACGGCAAAAAAACGTGCGTGGACAACAGGCCTTAGGTCTCAATATAGTCTATTAATGGGCAGGTAACAAAGCTTGCGGATGTAATTAGTACCTACTGCGGAGTTGAGTGTTACCAGGATGTGAGAGAAATTTACTTGTTTTGCAAAGGAACGATTTTGAAATAGTTTTTAATAATCGCCGTGGTGTCAATCGACCCCGCTAGACGACACCATCGTCCAAACTTGTCTGGTGCTTGACGGCACGGCGCAGGCCAGCTGGCAACTGACTGTCTGCCCGCTGTCTCGCTGCACTGGCTAGCTGACTGACCGGTGCCTCGCCCGTTTGCCTGGCCGAGCGTTGCCAGTCATTATTTTTGAGTAGGCGATGTCAAATGCTTCATACGTTTTAATCGCTTAATGTGTTGGCAATGAAGCGGTGCGCTCAGTCTTGGCTTTTCCATGCACCTACATTCCTCGTCGAGGTATGTAGGTGCTGGAAAGAGGGCTGTAAAATTTGGGCCGGCGAAGTGAATGATTTCATCCGAACATTGAAAATGTCTATTGGCAATGTTATTAATCTGGGCGCAGCTAAGAAAACAGAATTTAATTATATCTTTAAAGCATCCTTCCACAATTTTCAAATTTTAAAAAATATATATTTATCCTAAATGTGGCAAAATATATATATTTAATATATATTTGAATCGCTAAATGCAGAAAGGGCACTTTTTGATTTTTGGTGAAAATGACTTTTTGTTGGATTGATTATCTATGCACCTAAACACATCTTCTGAGTGAAAACGTCACGTATTCGATTGCTCTTCGTAGTTTTTATGAGGACTTTGATTTTTCGTTTGGTGCAGAAAGGGCACATTTTGGCCATATGTGCCCTTTTTACAACAAACGGCATTGCAACCCATAGAAATACATGTGTTTCATATCAATCTGCTTGATTTTAGAAATACATGTGTTTGAATTAAAATATTGGTTTTATTATTACTGTAATCAACATTATTAGCTACATCAACACTTTCTTTTTTTTTATTCAGAAAGGGCACATTTTAAAATTATTATTATTTTTTTAACTGATTATCAATTGTAATTTTGTTGTGTCTGTTTTTATTATTCAATAAGATAAATAAATGAGGAGGATTGTAGGATTCAAGGTACCAGATATAAACAGTTTTTTGTCGAAAAGTGCCCTTTGTACATTTAGCGATTCGTTTATGCTAAAGGTGGCTGCTAGGACGCCTTCAATAAAATCGCTGGTCTAGAAAAAGTTAACAAAACAATAACAATATTGTACAAGTCTCAGAATGTGCATGAACATTGTTAAGGACCATTTTATTTTTCTATTTTTCTGTAACTAGATAATTATTATGTACATTGAGATTTTTTACGATACATGAAGTAATGGCAAACGCAACTCAAGGAAGAAGAAAACATCTCGATTCGTTAGCTTGTTCGCGAACCAGCTTTTTATGGTTACTCTCGCTTGCGTACTGCCTTTTGGTCAGCGGATGGCGGTCCTCGCGTGGGAGAAATTATGTGGGGAGGGGGGCACTCCCACAACATACTTCAAGGCACTTCAAGGTGCACTGAGGCATTTGGCATTGTCACATAAAAATTATAATATTATTATAAAACGATTAGGTTCACTGTAATAAGCATTTGTGGACGATAACATGATGGAAAGTTGACATACTTAACATAATCGTTTAGTCTTAGAGGAAAGGACGGTATTTTGCCCCCCAGATGTTTTTTTTTATTTCAAAACCACCATTTTTAGAAAAAAATGCTATATTTTTTGTTAGAAATAGTGGGGAAACTATTAGTTTGTATCGGGCGAAAAGCGAAAGCAGAAAGAAACTACTCAAGTTAGTTTACTATATTATATATGAAAAAAAAACTTATAACTCGAATTTCAAAATATGGCCCCTATCAAATTTAGCATAACGTCGCTCTGTATAATACCTCGTACACGCCAACAAGCAAACTTTTCATGGCATGGAATACACTAAACAACTTCGTTCAGGAGATGTTTTATTTAGTTGTGTAAATGGGACAAAGTTTTAAAAAGATATTACTTTACTGTACTAACGAATGGACCTTGTTGGAATTGGCCACTAAGAGCCATTCGTTCAGGGTCGGTCATACTCACGGGTCAACACTTATCCGGCGGTCTCCGCGCAGAAGGTAGAGCCAGGGAAGGACGCTGGCCTGCGGGCGAGTCTCCCCTAGGAGTCAACCTTCGGGCGCTCCTAGACGGTTTGCGCACCGTGTGGCGTCTGCCAATCGATTGTGCACTCAGACTAACAGCCGGGGGAGTCTGAGAACAGTAATGTTTCCCAGAGAGCAGGGGTGGTTGTTAAAATTATAGCAACTGCTCTTGAAACTACCATTCGGCCACCCGATCCAGGGTGAATAAGCCGGGCAAAAGACGCCGTGGTCCGCGATAGATTCCGTTTGCACCGAATGACAGCTTTATAAGAGAGAGAACCGCGCAAGCGACTTCAATCCTGTAATCAGTCAGGACGTAGGAGGTATCGTGAAAGTTAATTCCAGACGGAGATATCCTTCCAAACTGGTAGTCAGGGGCGAGGCTGCCCGCTGGTTACCTTTCCCGGTGCTTCGCCGTAAGGCGTTGGCCTCTGACGGGTAGGTGGCGTAGCTAGACTCTGGATTATTTTTCGTCCTAAGTCATCTGCGCTCACCTTACGAAAGTCAGAACGATCAATATAGTTAACACTTCCTGAGGTGACGGGTTCGCCCGTTGTAGTTGACAGCTCTAGTTGTACTAACGAATATAAACTGTCATAGAGTTAAGTTAATTGCGAGAAAATACTGCTACTATAAGTAGGCTTGAGTTGATGATTTTATCCGGTGATACCTCTTACGTGCTTAGTAGTAATTCCTCGCAACCAACGTAACTCTTTGAAAGTTTTAATTATTAGTACAGTAAACTAATAGTTTTTCAGAAAAGTGTCTCATTTACACAACTAAAAAAAATATGTCTTGCACGAATTCAGTTTTTTCATGCCCTGAAAGTTTGGCTTTTTGGCGTCTACGAGGTATCACATTTGGAGGGACGATATTTATCTTTTTCGTATGACGTGCATCCGCTGTGTGCCCATAAGTGACAAATGACGCATTCTGTCAAAGTTTCACCATTTTTGTCCATGGAAAAGCTTCTTGGAAAAATATAAGTGTCGGTATCGTACTGCAAGTAGCTGCATCATGAGTTGTCATGTCAGACACGCATGAAGAAAAGCTTTGAGCCACAGACTGTTCAATCGAATTATCTGAGCCCGAACTCCTCCATCGTCGATTTGCTACAATAGTTCGCCGTTGTTACAGCCGCGACCTATTCAACAGACTCGGTTAATCCTCCCATGGCCAGGTAGGTACAGCTTCTACTGTTTTTTTTATTCATTCGGATTTATTCCGATTTTTTGTTAAAACCGATTTATATGGCGACCCAGTAATTAGAGCAGCCGACGATGCGTTATAATAGGTTCGCTATTTTGGAGTATTGATAACGCCCTCCACTGCACCGCAATCTTTCAC
Organism: Micropterix aruncella; assembly: GCA_944548615.1. NCBI lineage: Eukaryota > Metazoa > Arthropoda > Insecta > Lepidoptera > Micropterigidae > Micropterix > Micropterix aruncella. Next base: position 7,595,544 of record OX155951.1, read on the forward strand.
AAACCTTCTCAGGGTTTGTTCTTGGGACTCCAAACACCTTCACATCTCGTTTATATCCCATCTTATACTACTTCACGACGCGTAGGTACCTACTGTGCTATTATATTTTTTGACTCGGGGACTTACTTTAAAAGTTTACTGTATTTTGACATTATTTACCTGTGTATAGTCTCCCAGTCAGTAAATAATGTGACTTGGGATTCTAAGCACTTTCGAAAAATGTTGATTCATAATGATTTGTTTTTAATATGAAAATGGACCGAAAGAAAGGAAAAATGTTTGTTTTTTGAGAAAAGGTTCTTGTTTTATGGGAAATCGCTACTACGTTTGATGGTGTGGTGTACGTTATATTTGAATAGTACGATTAATATCCGTCGTTCATTTATGACAATGCAGATATGTGAAGCGGAAGGGATGATTACGCCATCTCTAATTCAAGCGATGAGCCGGCGTTGACAATGTGTTCATTTGATGTCAATACATCAAATGCTTGTACTGCAAATAAAATATGTATGTATTGTAAATATAATACATACATTCGTTCGAATATCTGAAAATATATCCTTGTATTGCAATGAATATAGCTATTTTAGCTATGTACTCTCTACTAGTAATTTCTTCAAAAAATATACTCTTGTAAAAGAGTAATATTTTTTTTACATTTCTCGAAAATCCGTCTCGGAATTACTTTCAGTGTTTTCCTGTATCTGCAATGATTTATGATTTCCCCTGTGCAATGATGCCCTGTTTTAAAAACACCTGTATATCGCTATAAAAAAAAGTAAATATTATTGGCTTCTGAGATATATTTTTTAGTCATCAAATACAACAAAAATTCGACATTCGATATTGCATTTAATAATATTATTATTAAAATCTTCATTTCAAGGAGTTGGTAGGGTGTGCAATCCTAGCACCTTATATAAAATAGGTTAGAGAGATATTAAGTAAAGAAAGAAAGAAAATAAAAATTGTAAAATATACCTTATGGTATACAAATAAAATCTGTAAACAATAAGACCTGTCGGAATAATCTCAGTGTCGAGATTATTCCGACATTATTCCGATTATTAGATCGTGAGAAGTGCCGTCATAGCTCGGTCGCGTTTGTCTCATATTCGACATGTGTATCCCGCGGATCGGCATCCAAGTAACGACAAAGTCAGACAGACGTTCTGCGGCAAACATACCGGACGCGCTGCTGTGTCGAGGTAGACGGAATAGCATGCTGTAAGCGTCGTTGTATTGCTCCCGTAGACGACTGAGGGAGGGGCACAAATGACATGTGTAAAGGCAGGTGTAATTTTCCCCTCTTACTCCTCTCTTTCTCCTCTACTTACTAAAAGTAGAAAATGACGGCTTCCTGGCAAAGGACGGCTTTTTGGATTTCAAAGTGACGAGGATAATTGACAATGTTTTCGGACATACAGTGCATTGAAAACTTAAACTTACGAACAGATATTTGCATGCCAGCTCACACCTTCATCCCTACCATCTGCGTTAAAAGCAAACGTCGCCCGTAAATCGAGCACGCGATCTATGCGACGATGAGCAATTTCCATAGGAGATGGAACATGTCAATGATGTCCTTAGGAGAAATGGTAACGGAAAATATCACGAGACACGCACACGATCCAATGAAGACGAAAGTCAGAAACCGAACAGATCGCGAGCAATCTCACCATACGTCAAAGACGTGAGATTGAATAAGTGAGATGCTAAACAAATTCGATATATAAACGATCTTCAAACCAACCCCAAGTATAGCTCGGTCTCTGAGGTCTGTAAAGGAGGCCGCCGGATGGGTGTTGACCCGTTAATGTGACCAACCCTGAACAAAATGGGTCTTCATGGCCAACTCAGCAAGGGCCCATTATGTCCCTGTAACTGCAGACATTCAATTTACTACAATATTGCAGTGAAGCGCCCGACCGAGAACAAAGATCTTCCTACAAATAATGAATTCACAAGTCTAGCAATGCCTAATAAGAATATGAAATAAAATGATCGTTTCAAATCGGGCGTTGAACTCTCTCGTAGAGATTTATGATGTACGGCGAATCATAAACGTGGATGGAGTAAATGCGACGTATGATGGATACAGCGGAATATATTCTATTTATTCCTAGATTTTGACGTAGCTATTAATTAATTAATCCGGCGTGAGAAATAATGATAGGGACTCTAATCGTTCGGTTGGTAATATCAAATTAATGTTCAATCGCTGTATTGGTAATTAACCGTATTGAACCATTGATTAATTGCGATGGTAATTAAAAAATACAGTTGGATTTTGTAGATAGAGATTCGTTTCTTATTGGTGCGGATTAAGCCAAACGCTGCGGTGCTGTATGATTTGAATTGAAAGCGTTTTATTTCCCAGAAGTAATCAACGCGCACTGCTGGCGGATTTATTATACAATAGTATATTAAGAAATGATGAAAACGAAGAGATCAAAGATTGAAATTGTTTTGCTAGCTCCCTTCGGTGTCTAATGAATATTGATGATTTGCGCGGTACTCTTTACAAAAGATGCGCTTGAAAGTTCAAAGTTCAAAGTTCAAAGTTCTTTATTGTGGGAATTATTAAATAACATACAATGTTTAATTAACAAACTGCCCAGAGAGCATACAATATTTTGTTTCAGAAGAAACTTCATAAAGAAGAAGCTATATAAGGCGCAATCAGTAAAACTAAAACTATCAACAATTAAAATATTCAATATCAGAAATGATCAAACACAAGCAATAATCATCAATAATCACATAATCAATCAAATTAATTTTTATACTGTTTTGTCTAAGAAGAATCTAAATACATTGTAATTACATTTAAATATAAGATACCATATAACTAAAACAATCAATAAAATTATTAATTCAAGTTTAAACAATCAACAAATGAAATAATCAGTATTTTGTAAAAAAAGTCATTTTGTAAAATTTATAAATTCCTCAATAGAGTAAAACGTATTGGTTGTAAAAAAATCCTTTAAAAGTTTTTGGAACGTTCTGAGATTGCTATTGTCTTTTATGCTAACTGGTAGGCGGTTAAAATAATAAGGCCCTGAGAATTTGGTACTTTGCCTAGCAGCGTTTAAAACCACGCATGGTAGAATGAAATTATTCTTGTTTCTGGTGTTTTTATTATGTGTATCTTTAAATTTTACGTAACTTTCCTTTTCGGTGTAAAAATCTAATAATAGCCTATATAAGTAAAGTGATGTGAGAGTCATGATTTTCAATCTTTTAAAAATAGGTCTACATGTTTCTATATGTTTAGCTCTGGCAATAATCCGTAATGCTCTTTTCTGAAGGATAAATAAGGGTTCCTTGTGACAAGCGTAACAGTTTCCCCAGATCGTAATGGCGTAGCTCAGTATCGATTCAAAGTAGGAAAAATAAATACTCCTCGTTTCTAATTCACTCAGAGTTTTCCTAACTATACGCAATGCATAACAAGCTCTACTTAATTTAATCTCTAGTGCCTCGCAGTGTCTATTCCATTTCAAGTTATCGTCGACGTGTACACCTAGGAATTTGACGCATTTAGTCTGGGGAATGACGTTTTTATTGATGTGCAAGGTTACTTGAGTGCCCGTATTGGAATTTTGTGTGCTTGAAAATACCATAAAGTTACTCTTTGTTGCGTTAAGAAGAAGATTGTTTGAATGAAACCACGTGTGTAGCTTATTTAGAGTAATATTAGCATTAATCATTAGTTTTGACTAAAGGCAATGACTATGGCAAGGAATATTGCTCTAATGATTAGGTTGAAGAGACTGGTTTGCTTACTCAATATTTTATGCCGTTAACTATTTATTTAGTTTTTCTCCATTATTTTATTTAAACATTTAAAAATTTGGTATTTCATAGATAGGAAGTACAAGTTATTTTAGCAAATATTTTTCATATTGTTACATATTGAGTAGAAATAAATTGCATTGATAATAAAAAAATACCTAATACATAACTTTTGACTTTTTCTTCTCTTCTCATATAACGTGTTACAAAACATAATATTTTTTATAACTTTCTATTTATTTAATAATCCATTTATTACCGTATTTATTTTTCATATTTATAGATACAATTATTTACAATTTTTTTTTGCTGTTTCTACTTTATATATATTCTTTTATACTTTGGACTGGTAAGTTAGTAACTTAGCAATTAATTCAGCATTAATTTTAAAAACATCCTTTACAATTTCACTTTAAAGAAATGCTTAGGTATATTTTTTAATATTTATGTTTATACCTATATCTTTTCTTTTATATGGCATAGCCCATTATATGACCGTTTAATAGGTTGAAACATATAAAGAGCTTATGTTTATTTAATTTTGATTTAGTAAATATGTTTTGTTGTACTGTCTGTTTTCAGAATATTAAATAAATAAATAAAAATAATAATTGTAAAATGTCGAAGCGGTACACAAAAACGAAACAATGTAAAGAGTTAGCTAAAAGTTAGGTAAAGTTAATAAGGAATGAATAACTATAAGATATTACAGAATCGACAACGCTAGTTTGTCGTATAATTGCCTAATTATTTGAGTAGCGTCCATAGCCGCATTGAATCACCGGTTCTTATAACTTGTTGCCTGCTTGAGTGTCTGACCGCGTGATGTTACCAAAACGCTCTCCTGCAAGAAGTTGCCACTGGGCAACAAGGCGCCTTCCACGAAAAGGCATCAGCCTCTCGGGGGAAAAAGTGCTTCATTAGGAACTGTACTGCTAATGCTTTTATTGTTTTCTCCTTAGAACAGGCTCTGCCTAGTTAGGAGCGACAAAAACATGTTTTATTTAAATACCAACGATGTAATTTTAAAAAAATCTTATAATAAACCAATAAATAAATAAATTAATGAAATAAATCCACTCTGGTCGACTAGGTCACCCTAACTAATTTAGATTACTAAACTAATGATTTATATTTGGTTACTATCTGACCCGGCGAACTTCGTAAAGCCTAAGTCAATGAATGTCGTGTTACAGATTATCTGAACTTAATTTATGATTTTATGAAAGTAATACAATGAATACAAAATAAATATTAAGTTCACTAAAAAGAAATATAAAAGTACAAAAATTAAGTATATCAATCGCGTGTCAGCAAGACACGATTGAATTAAACTATTTACATATTGTGTAGCATGGGATGCACTCGGTTTAATTCTCTTCATTGAAGCACCTTGTATGGGAAAATGTTTTTTCTTTTATTTTATTTTTTCAATTGAATTTTCAATTTTCCAATGTTTTTCATAGTTATTCTGCTATGAGGGGCGGAGACACATACAAGAAATAAAAAACCATGAAAATCGGTCTAGCCGTTCTCGAGTTATATGTGTTCGAACAAACCCGACTTTGTTTTATATATATAGATTTGTACTGTATATAAGGATCGTATTTCCAATTTTTTAATGTACCGATATTGATTTAATGAGAGCGTTGTGAATGATCATCGTTTGATGCTGCTGCTCATCTGCCTTGGTTTGATCCGTTAATTTACTAATAATTCTGACATTGTACGTACTACATCAATGCTGAGCGAGACGTTGATCGATGAAGGCACGACGCAACATCGCGCAGGGCCAAATCATGAAATTGAATGATGTCTAGAGAAAAATTTGACCCACGATCCATGTAGAAACAAAACTTCCCATGAGTTCCAATGAGAAATTAACTTTGACTGATGATTGCTGCAATACAAAGTTGGCTGGCTTGGTGTGTCGTCTACTACCGAATATAAGCCTCATGGTAATAATAATTCTCAGCTTAGATTTTTACTATACCTACTACCATCGATTAGATTGCTCAATGTCATAGTACGTTTTGGCAACCCTTCTTTGCCGGCGATATGCAGGTGGTGCTGATAGAATTATCCGACGAAACTAATACAAACTTATTTGGCCACCTATAATAATAATAATAATAATAATAATAATAAAACGCTTTATTCGTAAGAAAAGGCGAGCTAATTGCCTGCAGGCAATATTTCAGAGCTAACCCATACTGCTGTATGAACATTATTTGCGAGTAGATGCTACGTAATTTAACCTATATAAAGAGTATTAAAAATACAAAAAAATGAGGATAGAAAGAAATATATATTTAACTCCTTGTGGGCACATGATGTGCCACACCAAAATAATCTAACACCTATAAGGACGCTAAGGTTTAAAATAGAGAAGAAGGGGAAGGGAAAGGAAAATCATGTGGAAGATTTCAAATGTTCTCTGAGTCTGTTTTTAAAACTTGTTATGCTTGGCGCGGTTCTCACAAAGCATTTCAAAGACGGGCTCCATTCACAGTGAAAGAGAATGAAAAGAAGTCAGTGCTGTGACTATGAATAGGGATTAGCAGATTATCTTTTGATCTCAGAGGGCGTCCATGAGCCGATAGTGAAGTAAATCTGCCGGTAAGATAATTGGGCGCGACGCCGTCGAAGATCTTGAACAGCATACATATAACTCCCATTGAGAACTCTCTATAATAACATTGATAACGAATGTTTTTTTTATAAAGGACTGGCTGCTTATAAAAACCCTTTTAAAAATTTACCAATGATGACAATAATAACATTACATTTTCAGTGACATCTATCGCATTTATATACGAGGGTAAATTGATAGGTTTCCGGAATAAGAAAAAGATGGCGCGCGTATCGCGAAATGGTTGTGATGGTTAGTAACAGGGTTGTTGCGAATAACAGCATCAGCGGATTATCAGCATTACGATTAGATTAATCAACTTTTGGAAATAAAGGGACCAAAAAATCCTCCAGGACGACAGCAATAAATAACCATTAGGTAGAGGTAAGATCTGAATTGAGAAAAAACAAAGTGACTAAAATAATGACCAAACAAGGACACGGTTTCGATTAGACATGTTCGATAATGTATTGGCACAATGGTGTATGGCCATTTCTGTCATTTTTTTTGGAGTTGTCGACTACAATGGGCGAACTTGCCACCCCAGGAAGTTTTAATGATAGTAATCGTTCTGTCACCCTTGAGGGGAACGTAGAAGACTTGGGGACGAACAATCCACCAACTAGCTCCGCCACGGCCCGTCAGAGTCCAGCGCCTGACGCGAAACATTGAGAAGCACCCAGCGGGCCGTCTCACCCCTGACTAACAGTTATGGCCGGATTTATCCGGCCTCCCGACTAGTTACAGGTTCGAGGTCGCTTGCGCGGTCCTCTCCCTGATGTTAGCGGTGATTCGTTCTACCAAATACCATATATCGTGGACCATGGCGTCCATTTCCCGACTGTCCACTGGGGATCGGGTGGCCGATTGGTCGTTTCAAGAGCGGCTGTCATAAGGTTAACATATACCCCCGCTCTATAGGAAACAACGCTGTTTTCAGACTCGGTTATCTCTCGGAACGTAGCCAATCATACAGGAGCGCCCCACGAACGATTTCCAGGGAAAACCGGCCCGCAGGAACAGAGTCCTACCTGAGCTCTAACTTCTACTGACCCCTGACCATTTCTGACATTACAAGTCTGGCAATATTATACTCGCAGCAGTGAAGAAACAAGAAACTGCGAGTCTCATTAATGGCCTTTAGAAACATCGTGAACCTTGAAGCAACAATAGCTGAACCAGAGACCATTGGCAAGATATTCAGATCTGTGAATGAGAGTGAGCTCGCAACAAATATTGCAAATGAGACCGACAGAAGATAAGATTGGCTTGAAATAAGATGTAAAGAATGCACGTATGTATATAGCAAATAAGTATTATGCAGTATGCTTGTAACGAGCTACCCTTTTACCTACAATTTCAAGCTTTTCTTGGTGAGGGTACATTTTTAGTCCAGTGGAGTCACTATGGAACACGGGCGGGTTTGGGGGCTGTAGAGCTAGCGCGATATGTGATAAATACTACTTATTTTATACTAGTTAAGCAAGCCTACTTAAAGCAATATTGCACCAGAGACCTTGTTGTAATACCCAATATATGTATATATAAACATAAACAATATTCTAGGTATTTTACCTACCGATGGATGGCGCAGAGCGCTCAACGCTTTTTATACTTTTTTTTAAAACTATATAGTTTTAAATTTTAAAAACAATTTTTTGTTTTAGATTTTCTATATTTTTTTATCAACAGTTTTCACATTTGCACAAAAGCACAAGTTGCACAAAAATAGGTTGCACAACATTGCACTTTAATTATAGATCCTTACTTTATTATTATAACGAAAAAATCAACTAAAATTAAAGAATATTATTATTGAGAATTACCTCGCCTCTGTAGTTGCCGCTTTTTTCACATCTTGAATTTGAAAAATTTCGGTTTGAGTTGGAATTTCAAATTGAAATAAATTTTAATTCCAAGTACTCTTATTACTTTTCAAAATCAGTTATTCATCTGACGTTTGTTATTGCTCAGATATTTTCGTGTGCAATAATGGAAAAGTTGAGAATTCGCGTTGTGCCAGTTTTAATCATTGCAGCCTCTTGCCATCTGGGCACCACCATGTTTAGGTACTTTCAAGAACTGCAAACAATGGCGGAGAGGCTAGTGATTGAACAACGATCTTCGCCACTTTTGCACGACAACGACTTGACAGCAAACAGTCGCAAAGTCACAGGAGTTGCGTCTGAAGATTCTTAAAGTTGATGTGCTGCAGCGCCATCTAGTGGCGAGTTACAACAAAGTGGATAGCGCGAAAATATTATCCGGTCTCAAATACCTATGTATACCAATTTTGTCATGGCGATTGGTTGGGCAGTATAGAAGTAGATGTGCTGCAGCGCCCTCCAGCGGCGAGTTACAACAAAGTGGATTAATTATCATTGCTCCATTGCTAAAAAAATATATCCGTTCTCAAATACCTATGTATACCAATTTTGTCATGGCGATTGGTTGGGCAGTATAGAAGTAGATGTGCTGCAGCGCCCTCCAGCGGCGAGTTACAACAAAGTGGATTAATTATCATTGCTCCATTGCTAAAAAAATATATCCGTTCTCAAATACCTATGTATACCAATTTTCATGCCGTTCGGTTCAACGGTATAGAATTTGATGCGATGCAGCACCACCTAGTGGCGAGTTACAAAGCGAATATACAAAACTTTCTCCATGAAAAAATACATATATGTGCCAACTTCCATGGTGATCGGTCAAACGGTGTCGAAGTCTATTATTAAATATTTTAACATTACAAAACATTTTAATATTAGGACCTAATATTAAAATGTATTATTTCTTATCATATTTCTTTAAACAGATTCAAGAAGATGTTGCCTAGCAACCATTGCAGCGGCTAAAGCCTCGTTCAACTGTTCTGTTGCATTTCTTTCAGCTCGCAGAAGATCTCCGGCTTCATTCAGGGCTTCTCGTAATCCTTGAGCTTCGGCTTCAACGTCTGCTATCGATGGATCGGCGCGTGGTTTTGATGCGAGGAGGGCTTGGAGGCGGCCTATTTCTACTGTGGAAAATATTACAATATCTGAATTTTCTGCATTTCCACAGATTTACTCCATGTAGTATTACAATTTAATCTATAAATTGTAATTTTAATTAAAGATACCTAGAGAGTTTTGTAGCTTGTTGTTCAGCGCTTGGCGTTCCTTTTCAGCTGATATTCTTTCATAATTCAACGCTTCGGCGACTGAGGCCGCCCTGCAGCCCAGCTCCTTCGCCGCCGATGCTTCTCTTTCCAAACGACGCAGGTCATTTTCCAGTTTGGATATAGATCTAATGAATTAATCGTACGTCAGTAAAATAAAATCGGTAATACAATGAATGGGGAAGTAGGCGCAGTATTTTTTATGTGGCACTGGCGGCGACTGACACGTTGAGGTATAAAGTGAGCGATGCACTGAGCGAGCGGGCGGCGAGCATCCGCACGAAGTTCGGACATTTGCATGCAGTAGTTCTGCTAGATGACAGACATCATAGGTATTGTTAAAACGAAAACGAAAATCCCAGAAAAACCACCAAATTCATACATTTCGAAATATAAAATGCCCAGGACTCTCCAAACTGTAAAAAACAGCCAATTCGGCAGGTAAAATTGCGAAGCTTGTCGATTGATTTTAGTGTAGAATCCTACAACCCGAGCTTCGTACGAATGCTCCTTCACGCGATGCGTGCTCAGTGCTTCACTTCACGCTATCTAACGGGAGTTCCCTCAAATAAATAGCATATCTCACCCAATCACTAAAATTACAGCCCCCGAAATTAAATAGCTTACTTAAAATCCACGAGGATAATGGCCAACTGAGACCGACTGTAAGCCAAATCGACAGCCCCACATATCCTCTGTCGAAACACCTGGCTGGTGACCTCCAACAGCTTTCAGGTAAAACGACGTCTTACGCGAAAGACTCACAATATTTCGTTTAACAAACATTATTAAAACCTTAAAACTGGCAGAAGACGAAATAATTGTGTATTTAGACGTCGAGTCTCTTTTTACGAATTTGCCTATTTTGAAGTGCCTTACAGTGGTGAGAGAAACAAACTAAAGTCTGAGGACCTCCCGATTAGTTACGCCGACATGCTTCAACATCGCTTGACATCCAGTTACTTTCTATGGAGTGACGATTATTATAAACAAATCGTCGAAGTAGCAATGGGATGCCCCGTATCGCCAATAGTTAGCGACTATACATGGAATATTTTGAGGAGCTAGCAATCAAAACCTCCAAAATTAAACCCATTCTCTGGCTTCGCTGTTTTCAAAATTCACGCGCGCCGAACCCGCCGCCCCACCACCGATAAAATTTGCGAAGTAACAGCAGCAGTTTGCCGCCTACCCGCAGAATAACGGATGATGATTGACAGTACTATAGTATACCCTGGACAGCATCGCCGAAACGTCGGGTGCTACAAACTTCGCTCGGTAAATTTGTTTTATCTAATTTATAATGTCAAAAAACCGCGATAGTCTTCGATTTCTATGATTAAAAAATCTAAATGAATTAGGTCTTTCTTGGACAGGTTATAAAGTGCCAGTAGATGCTTTAAAACATTGCGACGTCCCAGGTAATATAACATCGACATGGGAAAGAATAAGCATAGGGAAGTATTTAATACTCACAGTTCTACGCGATCAATGGTAGCACGAACTTCAACAATAGCAGTGTTAACAGCGCGCCGCGCAGCTGGTTGTCCAGCGACACGAGCGCGTAGCTCATCCTCTGCACGACTACCAGCGACAACTTTGGCACGCAGCTCCTCGATTTCTTTGATCAGGGTTTCACGCTCGCGATCCTAAAGTATCAACAGGAGAAATACTGATTTGGTAGAAAGGGAATGACGAGGCAGATGCCATAATCGGAGTAGGGTCTTAAAATCTCTTACTATGTCCAGAACCAGGCATATCTGAAGATTAGAGAATCCAACCTGGAAATATTTATAAAAGTGGATGGAATGAGAATAGGACGCAGGGTAGACATACCTGGATGCAGGTCATCTAAAGCCGCCTAAAAGATATCTGAAGTACTTCAAATTTCAGATAAGAATAGTCGAGGGGCCAATATCACAAGCAAGCTTATCTACTTCATGTTAAATGGATCGTAGAAGAACTACTTCTTCATTAATAACGAAAGGATATAAATAATATTGAAGATATGTTGACGTTGACCTAAAACTATCATTAACCCTACCTTTGGGTTATTATTCCAAAAGTAGGTAAAAAATCGTTTGGTTTTTTTCATAAAATGTACGCTTTGTGGTTTTTTTTTTTGTACTTGAATGTACGGGATACGTTTTGTTGCGTACGGGCGATAATATAGCGGACGTATCACGTACGTTTATAGGTAGGGGGGTTAAAGTAGACAATTATTTAAAATATACAGCAGTAAAATACAGTTTTTGGACATATCAATTTGGATGAGTTCGTTTTTGCTTGAACTTTGCACTGAATGGATCGCTCGTCAGACAACCGAATGACGTTTTGATAGCGATGACTGACTGTCAACGGCCGTCTCTGGTTTGCCAGCGGGGTACATTTTGTATTGTTTGAGTTAAAATTGGTAAATACGTTTGCTTTCGCTTGAAGAAGTATTTTTGAATGCATTCCCATAATGTGATTAGTTAATTTTTGTTTGATTTCATTATATTATGATTTAATTTTTGATTAATTTGTCTGTTATTAACAAATTAATAATACGTGTTGATGTATTTTTTTTTCTTTTTGTCTGGTTGTAACGGTAAATTTTGTTTGTTTGCCAGCGGTTGCCAGCGGGCCACCTTTCCCACATCCCTGGTCTATATATATCCTTTCTTTCCTAGCCAAAATATATCTAGTCTGCCAATAATGGAATTGCACTTCGTCCTGCTGCTGTAACAAAAGCGGGAATGGAGGTGGAAGGGATTTTAGCAATGCAATACTGATTCTACAAGTTGTAAAAACTTACATATGTAAAACTTATATACTATCTTACCGCAGCATCCAGTTTAGCTGCGTTTAGTGCGGCGGCAGCGGCGACTCGCGATCCCTCAGTGGCCAGCCTCGAACTGACTTCGTTGGCTGAGTTCGCCTCGCAACGTGCGGCGGTGGCTGCTCTTTTTTCCGCGGCTGCAGCACGACCTTCTTCGGCAGCTCTTGTAGTTACGGTACGAAAAGCAGCCGCGCGCTCAGTTGCTTCTGACTAAAATTATTGAAAAGTACGGTGAAGACCGGAAGTCAATGATTCTGGCCAAGCAATAGAACTAAAGAAGATTTTTTCTATGTTTGTGCAATCCTACCTTTACCCTATTCCTGTAGAATATTATTCTACGCGAAAAATTGGATTGAAAATCACTTGCCGCTTTTTTAAATTAAGGCCATACCTACTGAAAAAAAATACTGAATATCCGAAAATCGAACCGAAATAAGATGCTTTACCTACCTCGATAATATTTTTCAGGTTTATGTGATAGGTCTGAACAATCGCAATTTATTGTCGAAGATACGCCGTCATTGCATTTTTCAAAATGGCAGCTCATGAACAATATAGATTTATGGAGGACTTTGGATATTTTAGACATTATTTATAACTCTGAACAACTCCTCTGAGGAAATATAACGATGTTATATACGGAAATACTGTTTCAACAAGGATTATGAATATAACTCGGACTGTGGTCCATACGTATGAATTAACATGGCGCCTAACGGTGTGAGCATGGCGGTAGTTACCATGTCGTAATGTTAAAATATAATGTTATTTCATTACGTCGCGTCTTTCCGTACGGTTATAGTCAGACACATGAATCATGGTGAGACATTACATACTGTTATTTCCGAATTAACCGTAAGTAAAATGTTGATATATATATATATAATCGAGTAATGGAGTTTCAACCAAATTTATTGTGATTAAACAAAATTATGATTGAAACATAGTTATTCTGTATAAAACTCAGTTTGACTAACATTTAAAAGATCGAAATATTTTTTGTATTTTTTGTAAAAAAACTAGTTTTGAGATATTAAATTAAAAATGTTTCTATCGCTGCAGAAATAACGGAATCTGCTTGCGCCGGTAATAGCGAGCGTAATTTTGCTAGAAAAAAAATAACTAAGATATTATTTTTTTAGATGAACTAACAAAATTAACTAAAAGTTATAAATTTTATAATTTTTCAAGGACTTAAAGAAATAAAATCGATTTTCGCTGCAAAATTTTGTGGTACTCGCCCCTACTACTTTTGTGGTAGGTACTCGCCCCTACTAAAAAAATGCATATAATAAAAATATTTTGTTTAGATCATATAGACAATTTAATAATCTAAACTTTTTATTTGTAACAACTAGATCACTCAGGTAGTTTCTTTTTACTTCCGCAAAACTGAAAAATATGGTTTTGAGGAAAACGCGTTTAAAGTTTTCTTTAAAGAAAAGTAGTAAGTTTTTTTACAGCAGACTGGACTATCAGCTATTCTAGAGGTAAAGATTCATGAATATATTTCAACTTTATGTAAAAAAAAATAAATGAAAAACATGGTTTTTTTGGCCGTCTAAACCAGGCTCCCCTTTAAGGTGATTCATATCTATCTAGAAAGTAAAAAATACCTTTTATAGAAATGACTGCACTTAATTAAATACATTAATCAGTCGGCTACTAGGCTGCTTTAGTGTAACAAAGCTTGACAAATTGTATCAAATTTAAAGATTATGAGCAGATTAACCGCAACGGTTAAATCACTTTTTATTAAGTGAAGTTGATGAATGGGAATGAATAAGCAGGTCTTTTCTGAGGTCGTGTACGTCGGCTTACTGGATTTCCCATTTATAAACAGAAAGTAAAGCCGGTTAAGTGCGAGTTTGACTCGTACGACGAGGGTTTTGTATCTTGTGGTGGTTGAGTGGTTCGTGCTATGAAACATTTTCACATAAATTAGAAAGACCTCTTTTTATATGAAAAAACTTGATTATTGTAGATGATAAAAATCGTTTGTCACCTCAATATTATTTATAGTATTTTCCGTGGTAATAAAATGGCAATTGTCCTAAAATTATGTAGTATTCTCTTTAATATGGCGGACTTTAAATATTATTTGTGTGGCTTGTAAATGAGATGTTCCAGCGAAAATTTCATAACGTGATTTCGGTCAAACAAGGCATCTGTGTTGGCACCGAATTTCAAGTCTATAAGTCCAGTATTTCGAGATTGAAGCATGATTAGTACGCCCTCTGGTGAATCAATTTCAACCACAATTTTTTCAACTCTTGCCTTGACCAAATGATGCCTGCATACCAAATTTCAGCTCAATCGGATAAAGCGTTTGATCGCTATCGTGGAGGAATACAGACACACAAACACGAACAGACATACAGACAGATTTCAGTCTGGAAATGGTCTTAATCGTCTCGGGGTAAGGGGGGGGGGGGGACATTGGAATTAGATACTTGACATTTGGTACACAGGTGCCTAGTTGGGCCGAAATCATATTGTGAAATTTCGGTTGGAATATCTTATAATAGAAAAGCTACAGTAATAATATTTAAATTCCGCCATATATTTTCATCAAATATTTACGCCATTTGTTAGCTCTTGGCCTAACCCTGCCCTTAGCCAAGAAACGAATCGCGCCGCTCGAACCATTTCAATGGAACCCAAGCGGGTTCGTCCGCCGGCCAAGAAAAGGGCGCTCAGTGATGAAGATATTCAAATGAAATTAGGCTTTGGCTACACAGCCAATTTTAGGCTGGCACAGCCAATTTTTGTGTAGTCTTGCGGTGGGTAAAGATAACAGAAAATTAAATAAAGTAATTACTACCATAGTTTCTGTGAGAACTGCCAAAACTATAATAAAAAATAATATATAAAAAACATTGTTTTTTGAACAAAAACATTGGAGTACGAGATCGACTATTTAAAAAACTATTAGATTACCATAATGAGATCTTTTGGTATGTATATACTCGCACAAACAGTTGAATTGATAAATAAAAACTATGAATAACGACACTGAAAAAAAGTTTATTCAAATTACTTCCCAATCTTATAAAAGATCAGTCAAAGATGAACCTAAGAGTCGTTTTTTTTCATTAGTTGTAAATTATATTGTATACAATTTGCAAAATTGTATACATACGCAAAATTGTATACAATTTTGCCTATGAAAAAACTACAACAGCAATGGACTGCTATTCGAATATACTTACTGGCCAATTCGCGTAAACATGTTTTTTTATAGGTACGGAGCCCTCTAAACACGAGACAAAATCGCACTGGCCGTTTTTGTTCCTATTATGTCAATTAGATTTTATTTTTATTCAAAAAAACAAAATAAACTACCTACCTATGTAATTTTCAATTTACCCAAATTTCGTATTTGTCTAAAAATTCTTCAAAATCTAAAAACATTGACTCACCCTTCGCAATTGAAGTTCGGCAGCCTTTTGCCGAAGCCTAACTTCAAATTCCGCAATATCCAGCTCGCAATTCTCCATTTTCACCTTTAATTATTAATACTTTCTAGAAAAATCTTTTTTGCTCTGGACAAAACGCAAAGGCTGGAAACAATGACATATTGAACGCAAAGGGCGGGCGACGCGTTCGAAATTCAAAATGGCGGCGTCCGCGCGAGGCGCATAAAATGAATAATAATATGTCAAATGAGGGCGGCGCTTTAATTTTCCGCAAATTGAATATGTCAACGCTTATTGAGTGGAGAAATTGCGGATGAATTTTAAATCCTTCGGGGAGTTAATATTCCCAGAAGAAACGGCTTTATAAGATGGGTAAGGGACGCTGGAGGACGTCATATTGTAGCGGAAGTTCGCGGCGTCGAGAACTATAGTTGCCAGTATAAAAATAAATGCGATTATATTCAAGGTAGATAATTTTAACGTTTTCACGATAGTAGTTTCAGCTGCATGGAAAATTAATTATATGATTAGGCATTTACTTTGATAGAAACGTGCGTCAGTATAGTTTGGTGTGGTATGGCATTCGCTAAAAGTAAACTACAAATCCGATATCCGCGCATGTACAGCTCGTATCCAGTTCGTATTCATTACATTCGTATCTAATTGGGGAATTTACCGCTTTTGGATGTGTACATACTTAACATACTTACATACCTAACATACCGTACATACTTGACATCCTACAGTACGTACATACTTAACAACTGTCCCGGTTTTTCCAGTTTGTAAAACCTACCTACCTATTTAACATTCAGTATTGTAACTTTACTATGGTGCTAGTAAAATGGGACGAGAGGGCAATGTATCCGCCTGCGCATAAAACGCATGATTTCCAATTTTACTTTACCGGCCTACCAATCGACAAGGGGTAGGTAAATTATTGTGAATGTGCATTTTTTTTCGGGATAAAGACGGATATTTTATATTTTAACCCCCCGCTGCCCCAGAGACGATTAGGATCATTTCCAGACTGAAGTCTGTTTGTGTGTCTGTGTGTCTGTCTGTCTATCTGTCTGTGTGTATTCCTCCACGATAGTGCTCAAACGCTTCATCCGATTGACCTGAAACTTGGCATGCAGGCATCATTTGGTCATGGCAAAAGTTGAAAAGATTGTGGATAAAATCGGTTCACCAGAGGGCGCGCTAGTCAAACTTCGATCTCAAAATATTGGACTTAGAGACTAAAAATTCGGTACACAGATGCATGTCAAAGAGGCATCAAAATCTCATTTTAATACAACGGAAAAGGGGGCTTGTCTACTTGCTGAGAAAGTCTTGGGGTGATACAACCGTTTTTTAAATTTCATCAGCCCTTCTTGCCCCAGGGCGTCAAAATAATAAACTGAAGCTTTTAGTTAAAAAAAATGAGAAATCACTGCACATGAAATCACCTACTTAAAATCTGACAAATCGGGTTCAAAGAATCAGAAGATCATATTACACTAGGAGGTATCAATCCGATATTCCATAGGTAGGTACTGTCTCCCACACTTCAAGACTTCAAGGAGATTCAATTTTCAAATTTAGAACTACACCATCACTTTCTTGCTGTGTAACTGTATCTCTCTCTCTCTTGCGATTTGAATAATTCATGTGATTCGGCTCTCTATACCTCCTCGACCTTTAAAGATGACCTCCTCTCATAATATTAACTCCTAATATTACAATATTTCCTGATACATTCTAGAGCCAAGGAATCCTCTTCTTATACCATTATAATATTATCACATTCACAGTCAAGTCGTGCACTCCATTACTTACTAACTTTGAACATCACACAAAATCTATTTTTTTATTGAATTTTCAGATGAAATTAACAAGCATATTTTTAGTCGCGGCCACCTTAACGACATTGTGGTTCAACAGCCAAGCGGCGCCATCTGGTGGAGGCCGAGTGCTATCACAGCCGTCTCGCACTGTTCTTATATCGCCGCGCGGTTTCATCCACTCGAGGGGCCGACCCGCTGAAGCCGAAGATATTATGTTCGAAGAAGACGAACTAATGGAGCTAGCGAAGAGACCAAATGAAGATTACGGTCACATGCGATTCGGTAAGCGAGATGACCAATTCGACGATTACGGCCATATGCGCTTTGGACGAGGAGGAAGTATTGATTAGGAGCAACAAACTTACTGCACTATGGAAAATCCACTGATCAATCGAAAATCAACATAAAAGCATATCTAAAATAAAATTTCGTCAATAAGTATTAGGATATATAATTTATTCAGGTATGATGGCTGGGACCTATATGAATTATTGTATCTAATAAAAACATAAAACTTTACTGGTTTTTGAAAATAATATAGCTGTTTCATTGCAAGGAAATGTATTATTATTATTTCTATTTTATTTTCTTTATTATTACTATTTTTCATTTCAGCGGTTCTAGCAAACTTGTTACAATTTTCCATTCGGTTGGCAACCTTGAAATTCAAATTTGTTGTGTTCTGCGATTTCTCATTTTCCTTCTGATACATTTGTCAAAAATTTTCATTGGCTATTGCAAACAAGCCCTCGCTGCTATTTATGCGCAAATACTTGATTATCATTCTATTCTCTCCGTTTATACGTCACCTTTTTCAATATAAAGATCGTTGGAGCTAATCTGAGGATAGTTCATGTCCCCTCTGTAGCAATACCCCTTGCACAGCTAGACATTCTAGCTGGCTGCAAGGTTGCTTACCACCACAACGAAGTCCTTGCTGTTATTAGCGAAGTAATTAGCCTCTCAGTGGCTCATGGCAAAAAGGGTCTGACTGTACCCTCCAAACCCTCAATACAGTTTGTGTGAGACTACTCTAGCGGCAAAAAACATTTCTCGATAATCGAGAAAGCTTCAGATTAGATTCTGTAGGACGATTCGGTCTCTAAGCAGTATAAATACCCTGAAAGTCTCGGATGCACAGTCCTCCGTCCAGATATCACTCTATCTCGGAAGGTGGCCCTTATGGTAGAAATAACTGTTCCATGGATATCAAATATCCCAAAAGACCATGATAACAAATTAAATAAATACCATGATCTTGCAAATACCGTCACCCGGAACGGCTTCACTGTTCACCTTTACGCGGTGGAAGTTGGCGCTCGTGGCCTGCCAGCCAAATCTCTGTTTCACCTTTTTAAAGATCTTGGTCTCCTCAGGAAAATAATCATCTGCTTCCTAGAAACAATATTTAAAACCTAATTCTATGGCTTCAAAGGGGAAGTGAATGGATGGTAAGGTGGACGCTCACATGTGGCAAGACAACTGTCCTAAACGTACCACAGCCGGTCGTTAGTCCGGAATCCACCGCTTACCCCGCAAAAGTGTAATAATAGTAGTATGATTCGGTTGGTGAATTTCATGGCAGTGCGTTTGCATTTGCGAGCACCGTTTTTGCACACACGGCATAATTACCATTTTGTGAGCCACACAAAAGGCAATCTGAACGCGGGCTTCTTCTCAATCTTCGGGCTCAAGCAAAAATATTCCAGCTTCTATCTCTCATTTCTACATCTTCTACATCGGGACTCGGAGCTCCAAGCATTAAGATTAATGTTGGCTTATTTCTCATTGTTTGGCAGCTGAATACGCTAACAATATTGTCTATCTATGTATAATATGTAAGACCTCATATGTGGCAAAAAAAACTAATTTGCGTTTTTAATTGTTGTTGGTGTAAAATCCCGTCCTGGATCGTTCTATCAATGTCACAAGAGCTCAAATTGCTTAAATTCCTTGTAATTCCTTTGCAGTGGCATCTCGTAGGTATGAGTTGAGATTTTATCCCGTGATACCTCTTACATGCTTAGTAGTAATTCCTTACAAACAACTTAACTCTTTGACCAGTGGCGTAACTATACCATCTGAGGCCCCTGTGGCATGGGGCCCTCCCAGTAAAAATCCTTCCAGTAAAATAGGCCCTCCAAGTAAAAAAAAAATAAAAAAATAAGGGTGTCTCAAACTTTAAAAAACAATTTTTGAAAGAAAATTTATGTTTAATTATTTATAAAAAAATATCTATACAAATAATTCAAAAACTCCTGTATTAGTTTTTCAGAAAACCCATTTTTATTAATATTATTAAAACCGGGACCCCGTCGGGTCTGGAGCCAGTGGCATTTTGCCAGCCCTGCCACGCTATAGTTACGCCACTGTCTTTGACAGTTTCAATCGTTAGTACAGTATACTGATATATTTTTTAAATTTTGTTTCATTTACACAACTAAAAAAAACATCTCGTGAAAGGAAAAAAAAATTAAGGTATTCAGTTTTTTTCATGCTCCGAAAAGTTTGCTTGGTAGCGTTTATGAGGTCTCACATATAGTGACGATATATCTATCTCGTTTTCTATCAACTTGTCATGTTTTCTTTAACCTTTATCCGTTATATTCATTAATTTAGGTAGTTTACTTTTGTGGTAAATAGTTTTATCTATGTTTTTAACTTTTATCCATTTTCGAGAAGTCGATATATTTTTGTTATCGTAAATAAAATTCCCTTTTTTTTCAAGTAGGAACTTCACACTGTATAAAAAAAACGATGTTGTAATTAAATATCGTAAGATTATTTAATTTTATTATAATCAATAAATACACATGTTTTTTTGTGAGTCATCACTATGGTGTGTTAGAATAATACATTTTACGCGGATACAATAAATACATTTTATGTTAAGTCACTAAAACGGTCAATTACATTACATTCATTTAATACAGAATTAAAACTGAACACAGTTTACCTTTGTTACAAATATATTATTATTTATAATATAGTACATAGAGAATCTGATTAACACGTTAACGCTCACTTAATTTATAATTTCTACATTTCTAGGCACAGTGACAACATTTTTCATTCAATCAGACTAGTTAGTTTTTTTAAATTAATTGTAAATCTTAAATCTGATCAACCGCAACATACGACACAAAATAAAGGAGAAGCGTAATTGGAAATATTCGTTTTTCAATGGTATATATCGCCATTGATTATATATGGTATTAGATTGCTCAGCTCCATAGGACATTTTGGCAACCTTTTTTTCACGGCGAAATGCAGGTGGCGCTGATAGCATTGACGGTGAAAGTAATAGTAATTTATTTGGCTATCTATAATAACATTGATCATGAAAGGTTTTTTTTTTATAAAGGACCGATTGATTATAACAACCCAATAATTTAAGCAACGATAACAATAATAACGTTCAATTATTAGTGCCATCTATTAAATATTTTATATAGGACAAAATGCCATCTATCTTGATAGACTAATAAGTCTATATGAACATAAAGTGCGTATTTATTATGTTTTGAAACCTTTATCCCAAAAATCAAAATTGACATATTTATGTAAATAATATTTTAGTATTTTAAAGGCATGTTTAGAGCGCCATCTACAATGCGCCTCAATAACTGTATGCCACGAAAGAACATAATTGAACATAATAATCAATTTTAGGAAATATGATTACCATCTACACATTGCGTTCCGTAGTAAAATTCTGGTTTCCATATTGTAGTAAGTCGTTGAGCAATCCAATACACAGTATAATCAATAATATCGCACTAATATGATCTATGGCAGAAGACACAGTCGCTAATACCTACTGCTCTAATTAACATTGCTAATTGACTCATTATGGCAAAATATTGTACTATTTCAATTAAAAAATCCTAGTTGCAACTTTCGTATTATTTATAAGGTACAGCTTATTAATTAAGAAGGCTATTTCGTCAGATCTATAATATTCATCGGATGATTTTTTTCATTAACGCAAGGTATTATAATATAGTCGTATATAGCACCGTACCACTTTCGCTGTAGGTCGTTCAACTAGACAATGTCTCTTGTTTTGTGATTGTTTCGAAGGAGAACCTGCAATAAAAATATCTCTTAAATATTGAAATATTATTATGATTATCTCTTAAGTAGGAAATCATTATGTTCTAAGCCTAACGTACTTGTAGGTCATAAACGTCTAATATTACATACTTATTTTTCGACTTAGTTTTCCTGGACTGCAATGGGTACTTAGTACTTCGTTTCTCACACCCATCAACCACCCCTCAACGGCATCCTTGTCATTCTCGTCTTAATACGACTTTATCATCGTCGTCTTAATGCGAACCACGGAAGTGTTTCTTCAGTTGTTGAAACAGAAAAAAGTCACTCGGTGCCAGGTCTAGTGAATAGGGTGGGTAGGGACTTTTTCCTGTTTTAACAGTTGAAGAATCACTTGCGTGGTTCCCATTATGACGACGATGATGATGTAAAGGATGCCGTGCAGGCGTGGTTTGATAGATGTGAGAAAACTTTCTTCTCTGATGGAATTCGACGCCTCACCAATCGAAAGTACTAAGTGTATTGCAGTCCAGAGAATCTAGGTCAAAAAATGAGTATGTAATATAGTAGAGCCGCGCTAGTCCGAACCCTGCCTAATCCGTTGATCGCGGTAATCCGAACGAACTCGCACCCGCCTCGCCGCGCACTTGCCTCATTAGTTCGCCCGCACTCGTAGCCTTGAGCGCGCGTGTGCGCTGCGCTAAGTGTTCTGGAATGTTCCGCGTAATAAGAGTTTATTTGTAGTTTTGGTTTAACTCACATAAACACAGTCATGGCATCACAATCAAGTCGTAAACATGTCACATTGACTTTACGTGACAAATATGAAGTGATTCAAATGTTAGATAGATCGAGGAGTAAGTTATCCAAAGATTGCAAAGAAATTTGGGATTGGGAAAACGACTGTGGCTGACATCAAAAAGAAGAAACAACAGATTTTGGAGTTTATCAGCCGCACAGAACGAGGCCCCGGGAAGAGACAAACACTTAGGAAGCCTGAGAATCCTGCTGTCGAAAATGCCCTTTTTTGTGGTTTTTGCAGCAAAGAAGATTAAACGTTCCCATGTCTGGAGAGTTAATTACAGAAAAAGCTCGCTTTTTTCATGAGAAGATCAAACAGTCTAAGGACTTTAATGCAAGTCGCGGGTGGCTCGACCGTTTCAAAAAACGACATGGAATAAGACAATTAAAGGTTACTGGTGAAAAATTGACCAACGATATAGAAGCTGTGGAACCGTTTAGACAAAAGTTACGCCAATTAATCGAAGAAAAAAGATTTACCTCTCAACAAATTTACAACGCCGATGAATCAGGATTATTCTGGCGTGTACTGCCAGATAAGACCTTAGCTTCAGGGAGTGAATCTTCAGCACCGGGACATAAAATTTTCAAAGACCGAATAACGTTCATGCCGTGCGCTAACGCTTCTGGTGACCACAAACTTCGCTTACTAGTAATTGGCAAAGCCAAGAAACCACGCGCCTTTGGTTCAACCATCCTACCTGTGTCTTACCAAGGCCAAAAAAATGCATGGGTTACTAAAGACATCTTCTTGGTGTGGTTTAAAAATGAGTTCGTCCCAAGCGTAAGACGGCATCTTCGAGATAATAACTTGGAAGAACAGGCTGTCCTGTTATTGGACAATGCACCCGGACATCCTTCTGAAGAAGAATTAAGAAGCGAAGATAGAAAGATTTTTGTCGTGTTCTTACCTCCAAACACAACTGCGTTAATTCAACCTATGGACCAAAATGTTATTCAAAACATAAAACTCAATTTCCGGAAGAAATTGCTCACGCAGATTGTCGCTCACCAAGAAGACGGCATTGAAGATGTCATTGGGATACTCAAGAAAGTTAACATGAAAGATGTGGCTTTCGATTTGGCTACTTCTTGGAATAAAGTAACTCAACATCTCATTCAAAAGTCGTGGAATCAATTGCTTCCAGAATTCATTCCCATGGTGGCTGCGGAATTTGAACCAGAAGATGATATTCCTCTTAGTCTGTTATGCAATAGATTGCGTTCCGGCGGTGAAGAAATGAGTGAGCTCGCTGCTCAAGAATGGGCACAAGGGGGTGCAGAAGCAGAGTTGATATCTCAGGAGATCCTCACAGATGAAGAAATAATCGCGATAGAAACGGGGAAGAAGAAGTCAATCACGAAGAAGAAGCTGACCCAGGAACTAAGAAAATAAGCCATGCTGAAGCTGTGGAGGCATTCAACAAATGCATTCAATGGACTGACGAAAACGGCGTGTCAAGTCAGGACACATTGTTGCTGCGGCGATTGCGAAGTGATGTTTTTTCCCAAAAAATTACCAAATCAAAGCAAAAGTCAATGCTAGATTTTCTTGTTCCAAAGTAGTATGCAGAAGGAAATATGTAGGACAATATAAAATATTTGTTACTTTTTTTTATTTGAATTACGATCGAAGATGGCTTTAAATAAATAAAACACAAACAAATCCAAATTTTTTATTTTTACCTTTATAGAATTTGTCCCATACTATAATCCGAACACCCGGTTAATTCGAACCCCCCTGTGTTTTCAGGGGTTCGGATTAACGAGGCTCTACTGTATTTGCCTACAAGCAGTGCCGGGTTTACATATAAGCTACACAAGCTATAGCTTAGGGCCCCCATCGTCATCTGAATGTTTGACAGCCCAAAGAGGCCCCAAAAAGTACAAAGCGACCCCTCAAGATTTCGACGGCATAAGGGCCCCTACATGGGTTAATCCGGCACTGCATACAAGTATGCTAGGCTTAGAATATAATGAACTCTTGTCATAAATATGTATTCTACAAACCTTAACTACAAAGCTGACAATAGCGGATGCCGGTTGTTCGGCTTCCAGTTCCGCAAATATATGGCATTGGTTGTCACCATTTTTCGATCTAGCCACGAATGCAAAGACGCGTCTGAGAAAGAAAACAGAATACTTTAAAAATTATATCTCATTAACGCTGATGATGCTAATTTTAGTGACAGGGGTATTATTAATGATCTATTATCTGAAAGCAATAATGAGTATGTGTGCAAAACTTTTTGCAGGTGGCATCAGCGGCGACTGCTCCCGAAAGGTGTGAAGTGAACGACGCACCGCTTAAATAAGCACTCGCAATGCCTGAACGAGCATGCGTCAAAGCTTGTTGTGTGATGAGTGGAGGTAGAACAAATTAATAAATGTACCCGAGGGAGAGGAAAGAAAAAATGGCGGTCTGAATGAACAATGGACGACACATTTTCCAGCTATAATAGAGTGAAAAAAATCGAATAAATGACTATTTCCTAGAAATATTTTCTTAGAATAATTAATATCAGATTTTAGGGCATTATGTACTTTAATTTATAAAGACTTTTTTTTCGGATTTTAACAGCATTATGGCGGAAAATGTGGCAGCCATTTGGCAACACTGCCTATCTGTCAAACCGCCATGTTTTCTTCCCCATATCCATGTTTTCTAATCCAGCATATAATAATTTATCTACATACAGCTGCACTCTTTACACATTGAGCTTCGTACGAATATAGGAGGTGCATCATTAAATTTACGCTCAAAACGAAGTGATTATATAATCTTTGTTTACACCTTTTGGAAACAGTCGCCATCTAGCGGGATAAAATGGCATTGAACATTCCTGAGCATGAGAGAATAGCTATAGAGGACATAAAATGTGACTGTAGTCCCTACATACAGACAGTAATTATCACAAACGTCGCCACTTCTTCTAAATCTTTTTGTGTTTCATATTTATAAAGTTTTTGGAGTATATTTATACATATATAAACTTGGGAGCAATGAATCCGGGTCACCAACGTATAACGAACATAAAACTTAATATCTAGGAAACTTAGAATGGGTGTAGGTTACATAATTACAAAATTAATAATGAATATTAAATAACAGGAGTAGGTACTCGTAATATTTTTTTGTGACAACAGAAACAAAAGCATATATAAATGATATATTTTGTTTTTAGCATTTTTTGTCGGCATTACTTTACAGCAACCGAAAAGATTTATTAATTTTATTTGAGTAGTATTAAATAGTCTATAAAAAACTTTTTATTTGAATAAGCTAGCATTCTTAGTTTCCGAGATATTAAGGTTTATGTCGGTGACCAGGATTCATTGCGCCCGAGTATACATGCTAAGCAGTGTTGGGCAAAATTTATTTGGACTTATGATTGATGACTAACGATTGAACACATTAATCGATATTTATGACTAATGATTGATTAGTATAGTCGTCAATTATGAATAAATTAGTAATGATTGATTAGTCGATTGAAAAAATTAGTCGATTGACCCAAAACTGATGTTAGGTATTTTTATTATCATCTGAAAATTATAGGTAAATGACCATTATTAGGAATTTTTGAAAGTTACTGGTGACAGAGAAGTAGAGTGAAGGCGTTTAATCGGTGCATTTTCGCCGCTTTGACTACAGATTGCAATATTGAGGTACTGAAAAGCTAAATAAACGGTAGAGAACATTCTACTACAGAATATAGATATCTGCGATGTGGAATATTGATACTCACTTATTAGTCGGTACGCCATTCTCGTCGGTTTCGTGGCTCCAACGGCGGTCGTCCGGATCCAGACCGCAGTGAGACACGTTATTTGCGGGATAGTGCTGCCGGAAGAACAGTCGTCTCGTCGAATCCGTCAGAGTAATCCCGGCGGAGGAAACTTTGAAGTTGACGATGTGCGGCGGTTTTCTGGATCGTATGACATTGGTGACGGCCCTCCGCACCGCGGCCGGCCCGGTGAGCGCCTCCGTGCCCTCCGCCCCCAGCAGCAGGACGGAGCAGGCCGCGCCGCTCGTGTAGAACGCCCGCGCCGCCGCCTCGCCCCCGCCCGCGGGCGCCGGGTCCCTGGTGGGCAGTTTGAGCGACGTCGGCAAAGCCAGCGGAGTCACGGTATGCTGGTAGACCAGCGCGGATAGCGATCCGAAAGTGGGTTCGTCGGCGCATCCTCGAAGCCGTACTCCTTTGGAGGCGGGTTCGATCAGGAAGTGTCGCACGCAGTTCGGCGAGCTCGGGTCCCCGGCGATTCGTACGGCGAGGCCGAAAGCGCCCGGGAAAGAGTTCGAGTCGCGTACGATGAACGAGCCAGGCTCCAGTCGTTGTAGGATCGAAATGGCTGAAATTAAATAATAGAAATAATGTAAGAGAGTAGGTAGGTAAGTATATGTGGTTTATTTCATAATGGGGATTTGTACCGCCACTTTTCTCCCGATAGAGAGTGCAGCAGTGAGCAGTGAAAAGGTGTTCAATACTAAAATCAATCGACAGTATTACCAGATTCGTAATTTTACCTGCAAAATTGACTGATTTTTGCAGTTGGCGAGAGTCTTGGGCATTTTGGTTTTTGAAATAAAATTGGTGTTTCTCGGGAATTTCTTAAAAATTGTATTTTTTTCAGTTTAGACGGTATTATGACTGTAAATTGTGCCAGTCATGTCGCAACAATGCAGCGGTCAACGGTCCAATCCTAGTGCGGATTCTCCATTCTCGCTCGCGCGGTGCATATCTCACTTCACACTTCCATGGGTCAATCGCCGCTAGGGCCACTTGCAAAAAGTTATGCGCACCACATGCAGCCCTTTTGCCGCCGGCAGTGGTTGAGCTCTGTAGTTTATGATAACACTCTCATAAAACACCATGACAATTTCCTGTTGTGTTCGTTTCCCATGTCACGGATCGGAGCGCAATTTAATTTTCTACAAAGTGGCAAGACAGTTGCCCTAAACCTACCACAGCCGGTCATTAGTCCAGAGTCTAACGATCACCCCCAGAAGTGTAATAATAGTACGATGGGCCCGACTTCGGTCGATAAATACCATCGAAGCTCCGTTTGTATTTATTTTACCAGGCTTATAATCTAGCAACGTATTTTAGATAACATACCATAGAGTTTTCAATTACATCCAAATACGTATTTGTATGTATTTGGCTGTAATCGCTTTCTCTCTTGCTCTCTTGTTTGCTTGGTTGTGTGATTTTTAATTTTTAATTACAAACATACTAACAAATATATAAGACATACGGAGTTTATATAGATACTCTCTTTCATATCCTTCCCACCTAGCATATCCGTGTTTTTGCATGTGGAATCTGTGTCCGTTCTTGAATTGAAAATATCACAAAGCACTTGCTTTTCTAACCAACGTGAATAATTCACATGGTTAGAAATTCTAAGCTACGATAAGATGCTACATATTCTCAATATTATTGTATTAGTTGAAAAACTGGATGCTTATAAATACCCTCCTAAGAAAGCTTGTAGTATTCAAAATATGGGCCTATCAGATGATGCTCCATATAAGCTGTTTTGATAGTCAGGAATTAAGATATCTTATAACATTTCAGCAAGGACAATGAAATATCGAGGACAATAAAGATCCGTAAACTCGAATACTTTGCTTATGTCTTGCATCATCCTGAAAGATATCTTCGAAGATGCCTATGTTTTGTATCATCCAATATAGCTGGAAAAAGGACTCTGGAATCTGACAATAATCCAAAATATCCACCACATCGTTCGTTGTTCAGAGCTGCAGCCAACAAAGTTGTAATGGCCAATGAAGAATTATGGGATAGGGTTTAATTTTAATTTTATTATAAGACTTACCATCGTCCCTAGAAATGTTAGCCTTGTACCAAAATCTTGAGGTATCTCTAGCAAAACGCACTCGATCGGGAGCGACATCTTGTGGCGGTTCGCTGCTTATGCTTGACCGCCGCGATGTCAGATGGGCATAGATAACTGGAGATGTATTAGAACCATTCAGGGTGCGGTATTCTACTTCGGGCGAGCTTCCTCGTTCTTTCCTAAAGATAAATATACGAAAAGAATGTAGTGCCCACCTCTTCTGAAGAATAATCACCCATCACTACATTTAAAATCTGGAGTTTACCTAGTTGAGGGTGGACTTCTTGGAGGTAGTCGTGATTGTGATGGCGTTGGTGTTGGTGCGTACGGTGTTCGAGGGTGTGTGGGGAAAGCCGGAGTAGCAGCTCTTGGAGAATCCGTCTCGCTGAAGGGTGTCGATCTCCATGATGAGAATGATTCGTCTCGAACCTAAAATTATTTAATTGTGAAGTTGGTATATATTTTACAACATTGGCTTAACACAGGGCAGGTTTAAAATTTATATGATACATACTAAGGTTTCGTTGTGAAGAGGTTCAGCTAGGGATAACAGTCCAGGTATTGTCGGTGGTGGCGAACTTGTCCATGATCTCAAAGTGGATTTTTCGGCAAACATGTACTTCCGCGACGACGTTCGACTGGGTAGCATCGGTGAGGAAGTCGGCGACTCGGAATGACGTAGGGATGATTGAGTGGTGTTGATGTGAAGCGGAACACTGAAGTCGTCATCATCGTCAGCGAAGGCGGTTGTATCACTGGTGTAGCCGTCGAATCTGAAGTGGAACAAGAAATAAGCATTGAATTGCATTGAATTCATTTACATTTTTTACTTTTCCGGCAAATGGAAAGTATTGTGAACACACTTTCATGTGTCTGGCTGCGACTCTGTATGTATTCCTCTACGTTAGCGCCCAAATGCTTTAAACGATTGAGCTGCAATTTGGCACGGAGGCATTATTTGACCATGGCAAGAGTTGAAAGGATTTTGATTGAAATCGGTCCCCCAGGACCTAAAGGCTTAGGACTTAGACTCGAAATTCGGTACACAGATGCATCGTTGGGCCGAACCACTGAAGTTTTGGTTGAATTACCTCATATACAAGCGTCACAAATAATTTTGAAACTCCGCCATTTTTAAGAAAATACTAGTTTATATAAGAAAATACCATTTTAATAACACTTAAAATATTACTAAAATACTCCTAGTACAAAAATACTAATAAAATACTATCTGAAGACTACAAAAATCATAGAAATATATTCGCGATTTTAATCGAACACATTCACTATCGGGGGGCGTGGGGGGGGGGGAGTTGGTGGTTGTCGCGTGGGCAGTAGTAGTTTTGCGTAGGGGGGGGGGCTTGTCTACTTGCCGAGAAGGTCTTAGGGTGACCTAACCGATTTTTATTATTTAGTCTTAGGGTTACCAAAGATCATCTCAAATCAAATCAAATCAAATCGCATTTATTGTCTTAAAAAAACTTTACATAGTTGTTTAGACATTTTATATAGCCGCTTAATGTTAAAATAACTTTAAAATGTATACTAAATATTTCATTAGAGACTCACCACATAATTGAGTTATATTAGATATTTATAACTACAGATAGTCATGAAATTATAATATTAAAATTAAATGGTCCTGTAAGTAAGAATTATAATTGATTATGGGAGACAATTAAAAATAATAGTAATAATATAATAATCAATATAATGGTACAAATGTCAAGTTAAATAAAAAAAAAATCGAGATGGAAATTGTCAGTAATCTAATTATAATTCGTTAATATTATATAACTCTCTCGCAATAAGGTAGCCTTTTAATTTCGATTTAAATTGGGTGAGATTTCCGTTTCTACATATACTTTTGATATTCTCAGGCAGTTTATTGTAACACGCCATTCCAATGTAATTTGGATCCCTTTTGAATAATTCCAGAGATGGACGGGGAAATGCTAAATTGTGCCTACATCTGGTGAAATGCGAGTGAATTTCTTTTTGGGTCTTCATTTTTCCTATGTTTTTTAATATTAATTTTATGCATTCAAATATGTATAGTGATGGTAGCGTTAGAATACTGAGATTTTTGAAGTGACCACGACATGATTCATTATGTTTAAGGTTTAATAATATTCTTATGGCTCGTTTTTGGAGAGAGAAAATATGTTGCCTTAAAACTACTGTACACATCTAGGATAGGTTGTATTAAATCCTGAGAAGGTCAGCAACTTCAAGACCAGAAGAATTAGAATTAGGTTGGCCGTAATTTTAGCAGAAGAAGAAGAGGCATGTTCTTAAATGATCTTGATGTTCCAAGGAATGATGAAAATGATGGGTGTCTATGGTGGGTGATGTGGTAAGAATAAAATGTGGCATGAATGTTTTATATATTCTAGGTGCTTGTACTATCGGGCGTCTCGCCCTGTGACGCCACACCCACAAAGCCGGCTCAATGGGCCCGGCTCACGTGAAACCCCATTAAAGGGGCAATGGCCCAGCGGAAGACGTCACGGGTCTTAGAAAGGCTTGTCGACTGAAAAGTTGATTGTCTGTTCTTCTGTCAAGGTCGTAGTGATGAGAGGCAACACAGCCCATACAACCATGTCTTTATCATACATGGCCACAAATTATAAATATTTATTACAAAAAGATGGATATTCTAAATTCAAATTGCCGTCAATATTTTTTAATGAGCTAGATAGAAATATTGTGTCTCACTAAATAGGTTGTGCCACCATGACTTTACCGGCAAGCAGCAAGCAGACAAGCCTCCTCTCGCGCGACAAACACCCCCTCCCCCACCAACCCCTTCCCCTCTCCCAATAGTGATTGTGTCAAGTGATTATGATTGCAAATGTAGTATATTTGTAGTATTAAAAAGGCTTTTCTCCAATATGATGTAGTATTTTCATAAATACGCCGTTTTTTGTGTCACTTGTATAATATAAGAGATATTCCAACCAAAATTTCACAATTTTGTTTCGGCCCAACCACGCCGTGTGCAACGAATTTCAAGTATCTAAGTCCAATATTTTGAGATTGAAGTATGACTAGCGCAGCCCCTGGTAGACCGATTTCAACCACAATCTTTTTAACTCTTGCCATGATCACATGATGCCTGCATGCCAAATTTTAGCTCAATGGCATGAAGCGTTTGGGCGCTATAGTGGAGGAATACACACGCACACACAGACTCATAGAAATGCGTTCACAATACTTTCCCTCTGCCGGGAAAGTAAAATAGACCTGCGTCGGGAACATTTTCTACTCTACTGACCTATGACTTGCAGAATGTCTCGTCCTCGTGCCGCTCCACTCTAACGGAAGCCGATTAGCGTGTACCCTCGCCTCCTTCTTATCCCTAAGTTTTTGCTGTTGCCGCTGCAGCCAAGTTAACGAGACACCACTTCCGTTCGTAACGTCGCCATTGACGTCTGGTGCTCTTCTGATCTCGTGCCATCTGTCCTGGATTTTCATGCTGTCCTTCCAGCTTGTGCTGTTGTTATTCTTGGAGCTGTCATTCCAGCTTCGGTCATTTGGTCTCCAGCTGTCATTGCGAGAGCTCTTGCTGTCGTTGAGGGTTTTCCTCGACCAGGTGTGGTCCCCGTTTAGCCAGCTTGAGCTGAGGAAGAAAAAATAGACTTAGTTAAAATGCTGGACATTGCGCTTTATTGCAGATATCGAAGTGGTCTTATGGATATGAAGTCGGAGCGTGGGGCTTCGTGAAAACTACTTGTGTAGTATACTTTCGGTAGACTCTTGATTAGTTTCTCGCCCAGAGCCTTAGCGAGAGTACAATATTACTATACATAGAAGAGGGAAAGAAATACGCAGCACTTCAGCAGAACCTAGGCTTATGCTACGACTACAGCTACCTACGAATCTAGAGAGTCTGTTGATCTTGAAGAACTTTGAAGAAATAAGCTCGGGAAAATTTTATTCAGTCCCACTGCCAGGTGCCATTCCAGGTATTTATAATAAATATCTAACTAACTTATCCTAGAGTAGAGCCTCCATACTAAGAGTAGGGTTTACCAGGATAAGCTCTTGTTCGCAGGGCCTTGTCGCGGTCTTGCCAGCCAGTGGCGGCGCTAGACCACACTTGGACGTCGGCGAAATTAGGTTCGCGAGGCCTTTTTTATTTCGCAGTCAAAAAGATAACGTTAGATTACAAAAGCCGAATTATAATGAAACTAATGTATGAGTAAACGAGTTTTATTGCTAATCAAATGATGGTAAAAATTACACAAATAGAAATTAAAATAGACGAACTTTTCGGCTTTTGGCCTCACTGAACTTTTTCAGGATTATGTCATAGCTAATACTAGCCGCTATTTCAGCTTCAATTGATAGAATTGATAACGCAGATAGTCTCTCTTGGGTCATCGTGCTTCTCAAGTAGGTCTTAATCAATTTTAACTTTGAGAAGCTTCTCTCAGCGGAAGCTGTACTGACGGGAACTGTGAGCATGATTCTAATTGCCATGTAAACATTTGGATATATTTCTTCCAAATTATTTTCTAAAATGTACTGAATGAGTTGTTTCGCGTCGTTGACAGAGTCAAGTGAATTCGCTTTTAAAAGCTGTAGCTCTTCATATAGCTCGAAAGGCTTTATGTCACTGTTTTCGCCGTCGCCTTCCCGCAGTATTGTACCTAAATCATTACAATGCTTGAGAAGGTCCTCTTTCGATATCGATTTCAAATAACTGATATCATAAATAAAACCAAATTGTTCAAAATATTCATTGAGCGCTTTAAATCGACATTCGGTGTAGACTATAATAGCATCTATCATTGTGTTAAAAAAGTTAACTCTGTAATGCATTTCAAAAGATTGAATAGGTCCATCAATATGTTCATAATCGAACATTCGTTTTTTCCTGGCTGTTCTTTTTTCTTTAAATTGACACTGAAATTCGAAAGTACTTTTCTCCACAAACAATCGAGCTTGTGCAACAATATTGTCAAATCCTGTATTACGGAATTCTTGAATCCAGCTACAAAATGAACGTAAAGTATCGATAGCGACTTTCAAGTTGACTTGAACCGATTGCCATAGTTTACTTATATTGTTCACACGTAGTAAAACCTCGTACCACACGTGTATTGCAACAATAAACTCAAAAGTTAACATTTCGTTCAAGACTGCTTCACAGTCGCTTAGAGTTTCAGAATCATCACTTTTATTTTTCAGGTCATTCACGCATTCGATAACATCATCAAATTGCAAAAATATTGCTTTTACTGCTCCGATTCTACTCTCCCATCGTGTTTCAGACAGCGGTTATAATGTCAATTTTAATTTAGTTTTTACAATATCCCAACGCTTACTTGACTTTGAAAAGAGCACATAGATTTTATTGATGAAGCCGAAAAATGTTTTGGCTGTTGTAGAAGAGTTAGCTGCATCAATCAAAAGCAAATTCCAACTGTGGCATCCGCACTGCGCGAAGAATGCTCTTGGATTTATATTGAGTATTCTTGTTCTGACACCTTTATTAATACCCACCATATTGGCGCCGTTATCATATCCCTGTCCTCGACAATTTTGGATATTTAGACCATTTCTTTCCAGTTCTTGTAATATTGAATTAGTTAAATACTCTCCTGTTGTTTCTGCGACGGCAATAAACCCACCAAAATGTTCCTCTATTGCTCCAGTTGAGGAATTGCAAAATCTTAATATTATTGACATTTGTTCAACACGGCTGACATCCCTGGTACAATCGAGCAAGAAGGCGTAGTATTTTGCTTGTTTAACTCTGTGTATAATTTCGTCATAACTGATTTAGACATTAATGCAACTAATTCATTTTGGACGTCGTGGCTCAGATAATGTTGAGTAAGTTGCTTTTCATAAATACGTTGCATGTGCTCCCGTAGTGTCAGATTATATTTGGATAACAACTTAAATAAATCAATAAAATTACCACTGTTTCTGCTATCGTTCAATTTAAGAGATTCTCGGTGAGCTCTAAATGCCAGATTGTGTGAGGCTAAATAGTTTATTATATCAATCATTATTTTAGACAAATTATGCCAATACTTTTGCGATTCCCTAATCAATCTTTCGTTATCCTTATCTATTGTTTTTCCCTGTTTGATTCCTTTATAGAATTCCATCCATTTAATCATGCACTCCACGTGTCCTTGACTTTGTTTATGTCTTGGCAATATCCGACTCAAATCTTTCCAGTCACAACATCCTTCTTTTACCATCTGTGTCTGCAAATGTGAAAAAAGTCTACATGGAAAGCATAGCAACTTTATCTTGAAATATGGAGTAAACTAACCAACTGCGATGTTGCGTTTCGCCGTTACTTAATTTTCGAGTAAAATGAAATTAAGAAAAATGTCTTTTATTTGCGTCTTTTGGGTAACTTTCATCAGATTTCTCTAGATCTTGATGATTGGGTCCATTTTGAATTAAGTCATGACGCCGCAAATCATTTACTGGAAATACTCACTTCCCCGGATCTAAGTCTATAAATGACTCTTTTAAATTAACTGCTTGCTCTTGATTTCTTGAGTCACACATCCTCTCAATTTCTAACTCTTCATTGGGTTCAGACATTTGGATCACAGCAGATTCGCCCGATGTTGAAGGTAAAGAAGCTGTATCAGAAATTTGAGTAAAAGATTTATTTGACTCTGAAGCTGGTTCAGAAACTAAAGTTTCATCAGTGACTCTGACTCTGAAGCTGTGACACTTGTAGTCCTTGAAGGTTTCTTAAGAAATTTCATCATACTGGAACTCAGAGCTTGGTTGGATATAACCGTTTCAGCTTTTCTTTTTCTTTTTGATGCACCGGATTCCCATATCCTCCCTACATCTCTGTCTCTAGTGGGTCCTCCAGTCATGATGACTAAAAAATATTTTTTGTTAAAGTTTGGTAAGTACAGTACTTAAACTAAACTTGAACTCAATGTATACTGATTATAAGAGGTAAGTGTGATCATCAATAATCATCCAGAATATTTAATTTTCTCCAGTCACTAATTTATTAAGCTATGAAGTGTATTTTGTTAAATATATAATTGCTACTAATTGTAAAATAATTTTCTCTATACTATTAGCAAGGTCTTTTTCTCATAGGCATCTGTAGAGCGGGGGCTGGGTCATGTAATCTTAGAAAAAATATTTTATTAGATGCTTTCAAAATAGGCTCAGTAGCTTCAGAGTTAAATAATACGAAACGAGATCTGCCGATCTGTCATTTTTTATAGCAGATGCCCAAGCCCCCCATGATAAACAACCCTATAGATACGCCAATACTTTTTATGGAAAATTGATATAATTTATTGAACCTAGATTATTTTGTATTGAAAGAATACCGTACGAGACGTATGGAAAAAAAGAACTCGATGAAAATAATACAGTTACCTATTAAGAATTGGGACGCCTACAAAAAAAAACATACTCGAAAAGTGAAAATTTTCTATGTTCTCCGGTGAGAAAAAAAAACACTACACAGGTTTAAAACAAGGTAAGTCTACTTTTTTATTTCGGTTTGTACAGAGAAATACATTGTATTTATTTACGACTTATAAAAGATATATACCTATCGATTTCGATAAAATCATTTCGTTAAATTCGTTATTTGACTTACCTACCTTAGAAATATGAAATAAATCACAATCTAAATTAACACTTTTATCCACTAGAACGCCACCGGGGTAATGATAATGACTTTACAACACAATAAAAAGAAACTTTGTGGATGCGAGTCTAGTTCTATTCACAGAATGAATGATTGTTTACGTTACGCTCACAGAAGAATGAAATACAAATAATTATACGACACGGGGATTCCCCGTCCCGAGACTCGAGCGCGAACTTTCATAGTGTTGCCAGAGGACTCTGGATAATACCCCTAAAGTACTACTCAATTACTTTACTCACGCAAGTGTATGAAAATAAATAAGAATAAATAAATAAAATTTAAATAATTTTTAAAACTTTTGCGAGGCCCCCTCAGGTGCGAGGCCGTCGGCGGTCGCCGACGTCGCCGACGCCTAGCGCCGCCACTGTTGCCAGCTCACAGACAGGGGAGGAAATAAATAAGGGGAAGACAAAAACACAGAGGAAAGGGAACGAAAAGGGAACCTATTAAAATTGTGCAATCATGCACATAATACTAATGTGGGATACATATGTTCAATAACATTGTCTGAGGAGAGAAAGTTTACTTCAATTAGTACACTAAAAGCCATGATTCAGAATGTTTTTAATTACAAAATGATATGTGCAGAATTTTAAATTCGATTAACCCGGACCATGGGACATATGTGTCCCATAACTTCAAAAATCATTTTATGAATTATCCAACACGAATAATTTATAAATTATATTTTTCCATATTATTTAGACGTCAGAATCTTAATATTGACAAAACAATAAAATTATTGTTTAAAACTAAATCGGTTTTTTTTATTTAAACATTGCTAATGACCAACGAACTCGAAAGACTAAGGAACGATGAATTTATATAAATAAATAAAATATTTATCGCAACTTTTTCAATTTTAAATTTATTTTTTAGCATGTGCTGACTCTTATTAATTTATTGAAATCGTATTTATTATTAAGGTGAGTCAGGGTAAGTGGGGCATATAATTCTTAAAATTAGTTTTGAGTGTTTTTTATACCTTAACTAAATAGGCGATTCGTTTCGCAGTGACATGTAAAGAAAATTTGACTCTTCATCCATAATAAAAGCACAACAAACATTAGGAAAGTTACGTCTTTTACGTTTAAATATTAATTTTTTTTAAAAAAATCTCTTAGGCCCACTTCCCCTGAATGGGGATAAGTGAGTCTGGTGTACAGTGTGATGACTTAGGCAACTGTGAGAGTAAGTTTCGCGATTTTGGATCACTAACCATAGACAAAAACTAGCAATTATTATTATCTATGTTCTAAAATGTAACCATAGACAAATATAGAAGAGTTTTTACATTTTAGGTGCAAGTGGGGCATAGAAAGTGACTAGTGCCGTGACTTTTATCGACTTTTTATTTTTTATCATTATTAATAGATTTTTCTTTTGCCATTTTGACAATGCCAGACTAATAAATGTACCTAATGCTTCAGTCCGAATGAGTGCGTGATATTGACCTTCGGGACTTTTTATATAAAGATTAGGTAGGTACTTAGGTAATTTTAAATGTTTATAAGCAATAAAGTATCAATATTTGAATACTTAAGTAGAAAAACAAATTGAGAAAATAAATGGTTTATTATTTAATTCGAAAATGTTAGTTACAATTTCTTATGGAATGGAAATAACGCATTATGAAATATTGAAGTCTTTGAAACTGCAACCAAATTTCATTAAGCCACGTTTTGTAACTTGTGGGTTAGGCAGTACTTTTATTATGCTGCTTGTTGTGATATGGTCTATATCAGGTATTTCTGGCCATATGAAGACTCGCCCTCTGCGACGGGTAAACTTGACTTCATAACGATCTTCGCTTGCTATCTGTTGTACAAGGCCCACATAATACTTGACAGATTTTTTAAAAGTGTATTTCACCAAAATCCATTTATTAATTTTAATTTCTTCCGATTCTATATCAGTATGAGTATTATCCGATTGCTCCTCATTTTCGTCTGTACTTACTGCAAAGACTTCATCTGTTGAATCCGATTGAAATGATATTTCACTCTCTTCTGATGTTAGGCAGGGCGATAATTTTCTTTTTCTAGATACCTTGCTTGCCAATCCAGTGGGTGTTTTCTTCACTGCTTTCGTTTTCCCCAATTTAATTTTTTCTTTTTTTATGTTATTTTGTTCTGCTTTGATGTTTTTGTTGTGTTCTATCGCCTTCAGTCTTTCCACAGATTCACGAGACGTAATCACTTCAGCGCCTGGTGCTACTCTCCTTTTCTTTACATTCATTTTCAATCCTGGTTTTATTGTTTTCAGTAGGAGTTCCTCAAAGGATGTTTGATTGGAAATGATTTCACAACTTTGGATTACAATGGATGGTTTTCCGGAATCTTCCTTCGAAGAATTTGAAACTTTATCAGGAGATTTTTTATTATTACATTTTATTATATATTCTGAAGCTTTAACATTATTGGATTGGCTTTGAGTTGAGCTTTTAACCGTCTTGTTTTCTTCTTTAGGTACTTGAATATCATCTGATGTAATTTCAGATAGAAATGATCTAGAGAAAGATATTGATTCTTCAAAAAGTTCATTGAATGGCACGTTCAAATCCGCTTGGTCGTGTGTGTCTTCAACTTGTACGTTCGACGGTAGGTTCGCGTAGTCTTGGGCGTGTGTGTCTTCAACATGTACGTTCGACGGTAGGTTCGGATTGTCTTGGTCGTGTGTGTCTTCAACTTGTACATTCGACGGTAGGTTCGGGTTTTCTTGGTCGTGTGGGTCTTCAACGTGTACGTTCGACAGTAGGTTCGCGTAGTCTTGGGCGTGTGTGTCTTCAACATGTAGGTTCGACGGTATGTTCGGGTTGTCTTGGTCGTGTATGTCTTCAACTTGTACGTTTGACGGTAGGTTCGCGTAGTATTGGGCGTGTGTGTTTTCAACATGTACGTTCGACGGTAGGTTCGGGTTGTCTTGGTCGTGTGTGTCTTCAACTTGTACATTCGACGGTAGGTTCGGGTTTTCTTGGTCGTGTGGGTCTTCAACTTGTACGTTCGACAGTAGGTTCGCGTAGTCTTGGGCGTGTGTGTCTTCAACATGTAGGTTCGACGGTATGTTCGGGTTGTCT
Source organism: Micropterix aruncella (assembly GCA_944548615.1). Classification (NCBI taxonomy): domain Eukaryota; kingdom Metazoa; phylum Arthropoda; class Insecta; order Lepidoptera; family Micropterigidae; genus Micropterix; species Micropterix aruncella. The sequence goes on from OX155951.1 coordinate 7,634,670, forward strand.
TGGTCGTGTGTGTCTTCAACTTGTACGTTCGACGGTAGGTTTGGGTTGTCTTGGTCGTGTGGGTCTTCAACTTGTTCGTTCGACGGTAGGTTCGCGTAGTCTTGGGCGTGTGTGTCTTCAACTTGTACGTGCGACGGTAGGTCCGGATTGTCTTGATCGTGTGTGTCTTCATCTGGTACTTGCGATAACAAGTTTGAATTTTTTTCTTCTTGATATTTCTCCCACCGAATCCACGACAATGGATCATACATATCCTTTGAAATTACGTTACGGTTCTGTGGATAGATGCCTGCCTTTTTTAATCCATTTTTAATGATTTGTGAATCCATGTTTTCCCAGATTTTTGTAAGGATCTTGGCAAACTCCTTTTTTGGTAGTTTGCATCCAATATTGAGTTTTTGCCACTGACATATGTTTTTCTCCCACGAGGATTTCAACGATTTCATTACAGTTAGGTCCAGAGGCTGAAGCAAGTGGCTCGTGTGCGGGGGTAACTTTAGAATGGTTACTTCATTTGCGATCGCGTCTTCAATTAGGTCAATGTTTACGTGAGAAGAATGACCATCATATATTAGAAGCACAGGTCTTTCGTTTCCTATCGACGGTAAGAATTTATTGTTGAAATAATTTCTAAAGACTTTAGCCTCCATCCATCCTTTATCCGTTGCTGTATAGGACGTACGAGATGTTTCATCTTCGTACATCCACTCATCATATACATTCTTTCCTTTATATATTATAAGAGCAGGAGTAGTTTGTCCAGCAGCACTACAACATAAAAGAACTGACGTATTCTCTCGACCCGGTGAACTTATAGTTCTTGTTGACGGATAACCTACGACTCCAACAATTTTTGAACCTCGTGGATCATTACAGAAGCTGGTTTCGTCAGCGTTCCAGATATTTTGTGGTTTGTCTAAGAGATCGAGTTTTGTTATGGTGTCGCTTAGAAGATCGAAATGTTCATTTATTTTAAACGGATCACAAGCTTTTTTTCTTGCTATTTCGACGCCTTGCGGTTTCTTCAACGATAGTTTCCACCGTTTTGAAAACATCTTAAACCAATCGTGGCCTGGTGTATCGTCTTTAAATGGTGTTTTAATTTTGTTTGCCTTGACGTATGCGCCTACCAATTCAAGTAGTTCTTGCTTGGTCAATGCAAATCCGTTCTTTTCCATTGTATGCAAGCATTTTGCTAGATTTTGTTCCACTTCTGGTGTCAATGCCGTGTTCCGGCCTAGTGTTTTTGATTTCAAGCCCCGTTTGTCATTGACGCGATTCATAATCGTCATTCTTGGAATTTGATACAATTTAGAGGCAGCATAGCCACTTAGATTTCCTTTTTTGACATCCTCAACAGCCCGTGCCAATTGATCTGTCGTATAATTTTTAGCACGGTCCGTTTTTCTTACATATACTTTTGGCATTATGGTTTTTATTTATATGAAGTTACATGTTAGTTCTGAAACAAGACAATTATATGATTTGTTTATAAATGTTTTTTTAAACTCATACGGGACATTATGAATACTATATTATTTGTTTTAAACGGCTTACCCGTGTATGAACTGAGGAGCACGCGTTCCCCATTCCTTTATTTTTTCCATCGCTCCAGTTAAGAGCCTATAGAATTTTTTGACTTTCATTAAGTTCATTCATAGGCCTAACACTATGGCCTAACCCATGACATGAAGTACGAACTGCATGACAAATTTCAGGTTTCTAGCTTAAAAAGTTGTTTGGCCTCAGTAGCCGAAACAAAATGTCACACGGATTTCGGGAATAAGTTTCTTCGGAAGCCTAAAAATGTCATGGGATTTTGTTATATTTGGAACTTAGCGGTTTAGGAGCACTCATTTTCGTTATAACAATATAAATTATGCTTTGTAGTAGGTAGGTAATTATATCAAAGCAAAAAAAAACACCGATTCTTGCATGGTACATCACTAGTCCCTCCATACAATAACAATCTGGGCGAAGTGGGTCATATCGATAGACCCACTTAAACTGCACACATATGTTCTAGGTGTAAGTGAGTCTACAACTGAAATTACACTTTATCTAACAAATAAAGATAAAACAACTTAATTACCATGTTTAATATGTAACTAACAATCTACTTACCAAAAATCGTGAAGATTGAACCAGTATTTCCTATTTATTTTATTTTATTTACTTTCCGCCTCTGACAGCTGATAAAAGTTGGTTAGACGTTAAAATTTAAAATGGCTGCACATACCAAACTAGTTGGACCGAGGTGACGCAAGATGGCGCTGTCGGTAGAGTTTCTAAATTTATTTAGTTTTTCAAGTTCGCAAAAGATGGGGCTGTTATAGTTTTTTAAATAATTAGCCTAGACTCACTTCCACCCTAGCCCCACTTACCCTGACTCACCTTACACAAAATTTCTTTACATCTCTTATGGACCACAGGGACACATAATTGTACCATCAATTATACAATATCTATTGAACCAATTTTCACAAAACTTGACATAAATGGTACATGTTATTTACATCGCGCTTTAACAGTTTTATGTATTGGAAATTTCCATACTCTACCGCAAACCTTATGGTCCTCAAAGCGTTAAAGGAGAATGTTAGAAAAAATTAGAAAGATTACTTAAAAATGTATAAGATCGCAGAAGAATGAGTGATTTTATAAGTTTGCAATGCGGCTATCCGCGAAGATGCGAAGATACTTAAAATTACAATATTATTGTTATAATTATAGTTTCATTTAAGTTAGCACGGTACTACTAAGTAGTCATTTTCTTCAAGAATGACACTTAAATCTTATGTAGTGATTCAATAGAAGGCAGAGGAAGTAGCAAAGCTAATATAACCTAATATTTATAAATTGTTGACAGAACGATTTATTAAGCTTATTTTCTTAGTGAAATTTTAGCAAAATAAGCATTAAGCAATTCCAGCAAATTAAACAATTCCAGCAAAATGAATAGATATATCACACATAAATCCACTATCCTATCCCTTATTATTCATGCTTACAATTATCGAATTTGCGACTAAAACATAATGTATTACAATAGTAATTTAATTTAATTTAATTTTGATAGTTTATATTACTTCCTTATATGGAAATACTCTAAGACTTTAGGACTGTAGGAACCAATTAATCGGACAGTGACATATTGTACCAAGATAATTTGTAATAATTAAGGAAGCGCTGAATGTTTCCTGAAGTATAAATAAATAAATAAAATACAAAACTCTTTAGTGGTAGCCGAAGACTTTAAAATCAACACATTTGTGATTAATATTATATTTATACTGTCAAAATTTAATTGCGTCAACATATGTACAACCTTGAAAGGAATGAATGAATTTTTCTTGAAAGGAATGAATAACAGAAAAGGCATGGCATCGATTAATAATGACTTCCATGAATTTGACTTGACGCATAGATATATTTGTAATCATTGACTTCCTTGAAAACATCCGGTCAAATAAGTTAAAATGTAATTTTGATACCACTTTTCACTTTTGATACCAACCATGATATACTTTGACTAGGAAATATCGAATTTTCTGGTTTAAATATCGACTACTGAATAAATCGAAGACTATCGCGGCTGTTAGACATTGGGTGCTACAAACTTCACGCGGTAAATTCGTTTTTATACTATTTATGATCGACTACCGAAATTAATAAATTGGTGACATTTTGCAAATATCCAAGTACAGTTGCGCACGTGATCGGGAATTTCTTTCATATTTTAACACGCTACAAGCATACGAAAAATACGAAGAAACTACAGCGTACTGAGATTGTAATTCTGTCGCAAACAGAGTTATTGCAAAATTTGTTACTATAAATCAAAACGAGAATCGTTCATTTCTCGGACAGCCGAACCCGCGGCTGCTAGAGCGGCGTCCACAAAACGGAAAGATCCGCCAACGCGAAGAACTCCCCGACCATCAAACGCGGTGATTTGCGACGGACATCTTTCGGGCACAATAAAATCGTTCTTGATGACGTATTTATATGCTAACCGCTTGACAACGTACAAGTTACATTAGGTTATTATAGCAGTGGTGTTTCTAAAATTACTTCTTGGCAGTTTTTTATGCCGCTTGGGGCTTGAGGATTTAGGGTGCATAATGCAGAGGAAGGGGGGCGTATTCGGGGACTGCATTTTATCGGTTTGTTTAAATATCTTTCAATTTATTTTTGAGTATGTTTAAATAACATTGCAATAGAACACCGATTATTCGAACATCTATTATCGGAATGGCCGGTTATCCGAAGTCATTTAGTGGAGTATTTCTCAGCTTATATTATTACGTAATCTCCACATAAACAATTTAACTGGTTTAATTTAGAAAATTTCAAGGATTTCCTTTTTATAAATGTATAAAAATGTATTACATACCTTATTATATGCCTCTAACAAAATAAAAATGATTTCTTTTATTCACACTATTGTCCACCCTGGAACGGGTTAGTCCCAGACGGGTGACCTCAAATAAGCATAAGGTTAAGGTGTTGCCACTCGGTTCATGTTATTTTTGTAAGCAAAATCAATGATTTATTTATACAATATATTAATTTAAAACGTGTTTTTTTGCTGTAACGGCCATATTGAGAGAACGGCTAGATGTAAAATTTGGTTGAGCTGTCTAAAAAAAAGCTCTCGGTCTGCAGATATGTCATCAAAGGAGAAAAATAAAAAAAGTCATCAAAAGAGAAAAATAAAAAATGATAGTGCGATCTGCTGAATTTCCTGGACTCCTCCTGGAGGGGGTGAAGGGTGAGCGGGAGGAGAAGGTAGTTAGAGGGTTGAGAGGGGTTAGTTGGGGGGGGGGGGGGGCAGGGAGAGGGGGGTTGGGGGAGAAGGGAGAGAGTTGGGGGATTTGGAGAGGGGGTAGGAAGAGAGGAGGGGGGTCGGGAGAGAGAAGGGGGAAAGAGTGAGAATAAGGGAGAGTTGGGGGGGTTAGGGGATTTGGAGCGCGAAGGGATTGTCTGCTTGCCGGGAAAGTCTAGGGGTGACAAAACCGTTTTTTTTACTCAATATAGTTAAAAACAAATTTTAAGATTTTAATTATTTCCCCGCCGCCTAGCGTAGGTATAGTTGCTAAAGTAAGCTGAATTGGCGCGAAACTTTTGCTTTACTTTATATCACACGCCTATCACGAACGCGTCGCTTTTCGATTGTTGTTGTCCGTTTTCTTCAAGACCTTGGTGACAATCCTGTTTGTGGATGAAATGAGCAAGGCGCCGCAACGTAATCGAATTAATCCAAAGAAATATTAGTTGTACAAATAAGTAGTTGGTTTCCTTTATTTTTGAAATATTACTGTCAATAAACTAATCGTCGATATTGACAGGTTTCAGCTAGTAGTAAATACATCTTAAATAAATGGACATTTACCCGGATTACCGCCACCCCCTTCCTTCTTGACGCCTTCCCCTGCAACCCCCAACCCCGTGAAGGAGACTTCATAAATTTTGGGTTTATTAACCGTAACGCTTCAAAACGGAACGCAGGGTGGTAACAGTAGTAATAGTAATGGAACGCAAGGTAGGTAATGGTAGCAACTGCAGTCGTGCTACAGAAAATTATTTGTCCTAATCTTATTCGGGGATAAGCAAAATGTGTGAACTCCATTTTATATTTTCATCGCGATTTCTACCGCGATTAAAAGAGCCCTTCTTAACAGTTTGTTATTTGTGTAAATATGTATAAGCTTGTAGGGAACAAGTCGTCGTAACGTTTTCGCGGAGGAGGTGCTGTAACGCCCGCGTAATTTTCTACCCACATACCACAGACTTGACTGGATTTGATCGGACCTCATTTATGCGAACTCAGGTTCTCAAAATTCAAAGGAACTCTTAATAAAATATTGTCCAAGTATACTCCTAACCATGACATATCAACTATCGATTATATTATTAAAACATCAGGCAGTAACCTCTGCTTTACTTGGACACTTCCACTATTTCCTAAGTCAACCTAGTGGGTGATTTGCGGCTTGAGCCCCATTAGCATCGCTCCTTGTCTAGTAAGATCCTACAGAAAGATCGTCGTTACGTTTGAAACGGATTGTTGCTATTCGTTTACTATTGAATCAATATATATTTATGTTCAATTTGATAAACGTTGACGGCTTTACATTTCTATCTAATGGCTCTGCTGTACGCCATCTATTGTAACCGGCGTACCCTAGGGCACTAAACTATCAACCGTACTGTACTCAATGTATACATTCGATATCGATTATATACGCCACTATCGATTATATATGCCACTATCCGCAGGTGACATTCAAGTCTTTCTGTACTTTGGTACAGAAAAAGCTGTTTCTGCAATTCTTAAAGTCAACGAACACCTCGCTTTAACTTTAACAGATTGGTCTGGTTAAATTTATCTCTTCTAAACGGCCTTATACATAATATCATTGTTCTATTTGCCTGTAAGTTTTGTCGGGACCTTTAAAAAAACTGCTTCTTTTCTTGACTCAAAGGTCTCTATTGAATTGCTTAGTCACCCAAGTTCAAGTTACTCTTCGCCAGCAATTGCCATTGTTAAATTATCAACAAGCATTATGTTAGTCGTTCACTTTTGATAAAAATCATTTATTCACGTATTTCATTTATTCATTCATAATTTAATTTCCCAAACGGATTAATTAAACGGTAGCAGGTAGTCGAAGCCAAGGCCTGCGGCTGCGGCATTCGCGGCACTCGTCGCCTTGTCCAAGTCGATAGTCAAGGCGGGAAATATGCAGCGTCAATGGAAAAGCGTGGGTTTCTGTGTGTAGGATCTTCGTTCCTCGTTTGCAATATCAAGGCTGCAATCATGATGCCGAGATATGATAATTTGAAACGTTTATCGCATGATATAAATATTATTATGTAAAACCACAACAGTTATATGAAGCGCATTGCGTCAAACAATGTGGAGGATGTAGTTTTGGAAAAGTGTATCTAAAATATCTAAGACTCGTCAATTCCCCTTGCCATACTAGACCCACCGTACATTTCAGCACAAATTTACACTTTTCAACAGCCTATAAATTTTGAACAAACTTGCTTACGTGCTTAGTTTTAGAGTTTAGTAGTTTACACAACTTAACTACACAGAGCCTGTGTGGATTATTTTACTGAATATGTCGAGAAACACAATTTTCACTAATTTAACATTCAATATCAGTTCTAGAATTAGCTGGGTGGCGTCAGTATTGAAGTAAATTTTTACTCTACAAAAACGTTTTGTTTTTTTTTTATTGTAAAAGCCAAACCCGGGATAAGACTCGTTTATGACGTTTAAGGTTAAAATAATTACGCAAAACTACACTACTGTATATAAAGAAGACAACGTAATATCGCTATTTCTCTATATCAAAATTTAGATTTAGCGATTCATTAGACAGAAAAGTTATAAATGTACAAAATTAATGGGAACTGTATAACCTTTATCATTGTTTAATATAATAACATGAATGAGAAATGATCTAGCCTCCACAATTCTCCCCTTGAAGACGACAAGTGTAATTCTGACGAAGAAAACCACTGGATGCGTTTAAAAATCCCATTGCGCTATCCAAAGAACAGTTTTACTTTCCTCGCATTATACGTGAAGCCATTGAAATAAGAAGAACCTCGAACTGCATTTGAGACGACGGTTACTATCTCTTTACTAGGTGGAGCCCTCTTCTTAGTAAATTTTCAATGCCCATCGCTGAGCGCAAGGACATGGCACAGGATACAGAGTGTTGTGGGCACGACAGTTTTTCAAAATTCGCGCGCGCTGACCCAGCGGCCCCACCACCGTCATAATTTACAGAGTAAAAGCAGCAATTTGCCGCCTACCCGCAGAACAACGGGTGACGATTGACAGTACTTTAGTCTACCCTGGACAACGGCGGCTGCAACGCGCTAAATTCGTTTTATCCTATTTATAATGTCAAACAACCGTGATAGTCATCGATTTCATAAGAATTTAGGATCTTGTACTTCATTAGGTGAGATACGTTGCTTATAGATATAGTGGTTATTTTTTTATACTATTTACATACGTGACAATGACATAAAAACTATAAAAATTAAAAACAAAACATTAAATAAAAGTTTACCGATATTGAAAGTGTAAGAGTAAATGCACGTGGGTCTAATAATATGGCAAGGGTTTGTATACAGGCTTGTCTACAGGCCATTGATGCTTTTAACTTAAAAGAGTTTAAAATTACTGCTGTATACCCAGATGTGTATTAACTGGGTATCACATTTTTTATGCGGATAATTTATGACAATCTAGACACTGATGACTGTGACTAATGACTTTATCTCACAGCAATTTGCCGGTAAAAGAACGCCTCGTCCAATTTTCCAAATCTCAGGCGGAAACAAAGGCGTATGTCGTTCATCATGTCGTATTTAGTACTTACATAAATTCGTCAAAAGTGCCTTTATGCTCAATTGTTAAACAAGCCTCCGGCAATTTTCGTCGTATTTAAAAAGTCGTTAAAACGTATCCGATTGCGTATAGTTTTATGGGTTGCTACTGAACCGGTCCTCGGCAAATGACGCGTGACATTGCAGAGAGAAGTAAATTGAGGACATTGTCGACACACAACATACGACACACGTGGATTAAACGGTCGTCAAGTCGAAATGTCGAATTATGTCGAAATGACTTCAGCCAATCCGGGTACGAATAAAATAAAGAATGAGCCCGGAGGAGAATGGGAAAAAAGACGAGTATCCTTAGAGCAACTGACATAAAAGAATTAAGGAGTGAACATGTCGAAAACGTTGAGAGAATAGAGTATTTAATATGCGATGTGTAAAACGTCAACTATCATATAAAATTGAAGACCATCGCGGTTGTTTGACATTATAAATAGGATATAAACGATTTTACCGATTGAAATTTGTAGCACCCGACGTTTCGGTAACGTTGCAGCCGCCGTTGTCCAGGGTAGACTGAAAGAGCTGTCAATCCGTTGTTTTGCGGGTAGGCCGCATACCGCTGCCGCGGTGGAGGGGGGGGGGGGGCGGGCTCGGAGCGAGCGAATTTCGAAAATTCGTCTTGCACACAACACTCACTGTATCCTGTCTTACGTTCTTGCGTTCGGCGTTCGGCGGCGGGAATATTTTGTTCCCGCCGCCGGACGCCGAACGCAAGGAAGTAAGACAGAATATAGTGAGTGTTGTGTGCAAGACGGATTTTCGAAATTCGCTCGCTCCGAGCGCGCCACCCCCACCACCGTTTTAACCTACGCAGTGGCGGCAGCGGTATGCGGCCTACCCGCAAAATAACGGTTTGACAGCTCTTTCAGTCTACCCTGGACAACGACGGCTGCAACGTCACCGAAACTTCGGGTGCTACAAATTTCACGCGGTAAATTCGTTTATATTCTATTTATAGAGTTAACTATCATATTTGCTAAACACAGAGTAATTATATTTCAATGCAATACTTGACATGAAGTATTTGAAAAAGTAAATCACGAGATGGGAATGGGGAAACCGTATGTTAGATGAGGCTTTGCTTACTCTTAATATACACATGACCAAGATGATTGCATTTAGTTCTACGAAAACAGGACAAGCTCCAGAAGATCTTTACCTAATTATATAATACATGACTTAAAATAAGCAGAACTGCCAATATTTCAACGTAGAAAGGATGAAATCGATTAGATATCTTGGTGTTATAATCGATATTAACCTACGCTGGTCTGGACATATTTAATATTTATCCACAACACGTATTTAGGGATCTCCGCAACATATTGGACCGACCCACTATCATCATCATTAAATCCACTATCATCACCTGCATCATGACAGCAGATTGGCATCACCATGCTTTTCAAATTTGCAGGCTGTGAAGTAGTCAAAGGCAAATTTGCAGGCTGTGAACCTCATCGTGATGATAGAAAAGATTGATAAATAACCTTTTGTTTTTAGGACGTTGGAATAAATAACAATTAGCGAAAAGTTTAGTTGCATCATCACCCATGCATTACAATTTGATTTCGCTCTATGTTGCGTATGGCACTCAACACTAACTCAAGTAACTATTCTTCGATGTAGACTAGGAATGACATGTTTGATTAAAATATGCGTAAGAGCTTCAATTAATTGACCGCCTCTTTACCGACCTGTACTGAAGGTTCAGTCAAGAAACAGTGAATCCTTAGGAAATATTATGAACCTTGAAACAACAACAGCTGATTTAGAGACTTATTGTAAGATATTGAAGACTGTGAATGATAGTTCGATTGCATCGGGATTATTGCAAAGGCGACCTAAAGGAGACTCTTTTAAATTTGTATATTATTATTATGCAGTAAAAATACCGATATATCAAGAACAAAGCTAATCACATGTTTCAACAAAAAGATTTCCTTTTTTTTAAAAAAATAAACACGTATAGTGGCAGGCAGGTATATACGGAAGTCAAAATAAGTAAATAAATTTCATGTTATATAATGTAGTCGAACATACATGCTTTTTAAATATTATTATTATTATATTGCAATTATAATGACATGTAAACACCATCATTTCATCATCATCATCGCCGAGCAACGTAATTACTTTTTTTTTTCGATTGAATAGATTGATACAGATGAATGAACTGCTTGCAAATATGGACTGACTTAAAACATGATCTAAAGATTCTATAAAGCTCTATTAATACGTATATCAAATTCATCACTATGCGGTACGCCTGTAACGAGCGGTATCTTTTGAGGATGTATTTTCCAATATATGTAATACATACAGAGCAACCACTGTTATGAAGGTGCCCCCCCCCCCCCCAACAGATAGTGTGTCGCCCAAAGCCGCAATTAACCGTGGCCATCCATGCCCTGTAACTCTCAAATAGTATCACTACGTGCTTAGGGAACGTAACATTGAAAAGCCCAAATATAGTCCTCATTTGTCCTCTCAATAATACCACATTTCGTGTTGTCCATTCCATTGCCTGCATTGCGATATTTCCGTGGCGCGATGCGTGTTCATTTCTTACGGTACAGCCGGAGCGACTGCTTTCCAGCCCTTTTAAGGCAATCCCAGCTTCGTTGTGGTTCAGTGCGAGCGGCCTGCGCAACTTCTGCCTGTGACATTTGACATTGCAACATACGAAAACCACCATAATATTGTTTTGTTTTGTTTCTTCCATCGACTAAATTAGAGGGAGAGACCAGATTGGAGAAGTGTGTTCTTTGGTGCTGCTTTATACAGGTGTATAGTCTACAGACGTTGTAAATCTTGGCTTCATCAATAATCTCTTGCTATTCCACTAGATATTATTATTATTATATTGCTTTGCCATGGTTTTATTTTTTAGGTTGCTCACTCCGAGTGCATTTAGCTCTTTAACCACATAATCAATCTATCGATTTTTGGCCGACTTCTGGCTTTCAACGTCTGATCATTTTCCATACTTGTTTTCACATGCCCTAACCACCTGCCCCTTCCGATTTTCAGGAATCTAACAACATAAAGATTACTATGTAGGTTCTTTAGTTGTTCTGTACAGTTCTTTGGTTTTTATCTCCTCCAAAAACAATCCTCCTTCACGGGTCTAAGATCCCGCGGACTATTTTACGTTTAAAGATATTTAGTGCGTTGGGCAGAGTATTTTTTTTTTTTTAGTTTTCAGAAAACTTACACGATTTTATATATAATATTAACACATAATATGCACAACTAAGGACAATTTATGAAGCGTGAGTTAATACTGGTATGATGAGTGCCTCGTACAGGGCTGCTGCCTTTTTCCTCCGGAATAGCAGATTGGATTTCATTTGAGACTAGAGTACGAAATACCACCAATTGGTAGTCAATAATATTATATGCTTTCTGCACTGGTGTTGTTGTCGCTAGTGATTATTGTGACGAGGTATGTAAAATTCTCAACAGATATAAAGGTATAGGGACTAATAGCAAAAGCTGGAGCCAGGTTCAGTATTTCAACAATGTATTTGGTTTTCTCCTGGTTTATCTTCAGGTCCATAAATATTGCTACTCTGTTCAATACTAACAAGGCTTTTTGGAGAGTTAGTAGGGAGCATGAAATGTCATCAATAACAATCAGTATACGCCAGTAGTTGTACCGACTTATTGAAGATGGTGACGTAAGTATTAATACCAGAGTTACGTATTCCGAGAGCTAAATTGAAGGGCATACATGCCAATGGATCTCACTGTCGCAGCCCATTAAAGACGTAGAAGGGTTCTGACATGTCTTGCTGCGCTCTTACGCAGCATTGGGCATTTGCCATTGAAACCTTCGCCATGTCCGTTTCAAATCTATTGCGGTATGTCATTCAGAGCTTGATAAATAAACTGTTCATTAAAGCAGTGCAATCGCTAAACCTTTCTCTCTTCGTTATAGCTCACTAGCTCACTTTGATTCTGACACATTCTATATTTACGCAATAACACCCAAGGCGTCCAGAAGAAAACAGTTTTTTCTTTTGTTTTTTTTTTCTTTTAAACTAAGGACGTCCCTAATTGACATAAGGCACATACATTATTCAATTGCACCTACATAACCTTTTTCATTATTATTGTTTACCGTCAGCTGCAAATTGGTTACATATTGGTTACACGTTTAAGCAGTATAATATAGTATAGTATAAGTATTTTTTGTATACCTCGATAAAAATAAATGTATTAATATAACCTGAGCAATGTTATGAGGTGTGTAGTTAAATAAATTTAGCGAAGTATGGCACAAAGATCTATCATAACCGCATTGAAAAAAGCTTTACGCTAAAAATCAAACGAATCAATGTTCTCGCCTAAATCAAGAATGATTTTATGTAAACAGATGTACAAATATAACTACATCGGCCGATCGGCTTCGCCATATGTTTTGCAAACTTCGTCCGTGCGGACAAGTGTGTGTAGGTGCACCGATATATTTCGAGGCCGTATCAATATGCTTCGTCTCTCACCTTGGACGCTAAACTTTAACGAATCTGCAGCGCCGGACCAAGGAGATGCGAAAAAAGTAGACGAGTTCGAGTTCGGGGATCGCGTCCGTGAACGCTGCCATGACAACTGCCCACTTACATACCACTGTGCTTATTTGGACTGTTGTTAGTTATACTTTGCGGCCTACGCTCATGTGTGTATTGTTTTATTTATTAGAGCGAATTCTTCGATACGAAACAGCGGATGTTCTTGTTTTTTGTTTAAACTCAACTTTTAATGCGTTTATGTGTTGTCAAGCCTGAGATCGTATCGTTTTACTAGCAGCTAGTTGCCAGGACAATGGGGTTGATATTATGTTTTCATTTAGAGAAATGAGTTACAGAATTTGAAGAGATCGCATGTGTCAATAGCTTAGTCAACGTTTTGCCCAAATTGATTCTGGTGGAACACTTTACTTAAGGGGGGGAGATCCCTGGTTTAGACGGCAAAAAAACATGTTTTTCGTTTTTTTAATTAACAAAGTTGAAATCCATTCATGAATCTTTTACCCCTGGAATAGCTGATAGTCTCAGATTGCTGTAAGTGTAAAAAACTTACTACTTTTCTTTAAAGAAAACTTTAAACGCGTTTTTATCAATACCATATTTTTCAGTTTTTCGCCGGTGATAAAAAAAACTACTTGACGGATCGAGTAGCTCCGAAAAATTTAAAAGATTAATTATTTCTCTTCTATATGAACTAAAAAAAACATAAAAAATGTTTTTATACATATTTTTTACTAGTTAAACACATTTTTTTGGACGAAAATCGATTTTATTTCTCTAAATCCTTGAAGAATTATAAAAATGAATGATAACTTTTAGTTATTTTTTGTAGTTCATCTACAAAATACATACAGCGGTAAAAACATTTGCAATTTATTATTTCAAAAATAGTTATTTTTACTATTACAAAAAATAATTTTATATTTCAAATGTTAATCAAACTTATATAAAAGATTCATACATAGATATCAACTTTAGGTAGAAGAAAAAACATAAAAAACATGTTTTTTTGTCATCTAAACCAGGCTCTAAACCAGCAGTAAGTACCCACATTGTTTTAAATTGAATTGTCCTAGAAGTAAAGTATCCTTCGCTCCACATTCGCGCCTACCGAGCTACTAGGATAGTAGGATTGAATAATTGTAGTGACTTACTTTCCGTTGAGTCGGGTGTCGTGCGGTCGTCTCGCGGTCGCAGTGAGGAGTTCATCCCTGGTGAGGCGCTGGATCGCGCCGTTGGAGGTCGTCGAAGGCAGGGTCGCGGTGGCCGAAGGGCCGGCCGAGTGCGAGCGTCGCAGCGCGCTCGGCGGGGGCTCGTCGCGCTCGCGATCGCGGTCGGCCCGGGAGGAGGGCCTGCGGCCGCCGAGCGCGCGCCGCACGAGCTCGGGGCTCGAGAGGCGCGCCCCCGAGCGCAGCATGCCGGGCTCGAGGCCGGGCGCGCCGTAGGTGAAGGGGCGCGAGTGCGAGCGCGCGTGGTAGGGGATGTCGTCGTCGCGCGCGCTCGGCGTGCTCGGCGCGCGGCGGTCGGCGGAACACTGCGCGGCGGCGGCGGGCGCGTCGGGCAGCGCGCTCGCCGTCTGCAGCATGTCGCCGAGCAGCGCGTCCAGCTCGGCGGCGGCGGCGTCGCGCGTCGGCGTCGCGTCGGCGTCGGCGCCCCCGTCGGGCGGCGACGCGCGGACCCGCCCCGCCGACGAGATGCCCGAGTCCATGGACGCGCTCAGCGGCGACCGCGGCGCGTCCCGCCGCTGCACCGTCGCGTATATCGAGCCGTCCAGAGGGCCGAACGTGTGCGCCCCTTCCGTCGCGCTTTCGCCGCTCTCACCCTCGCCGCCGTCGCAAGCGTCTGCGAACAACACAAATTCCATTTTTTAATAAAAAAAATCGCTAAATGTCACCCAAGACTTTCCCGGCAATTAGCTAAGGACGTCATCTCATTCAATTTAAAAATTGAATTGCAAGCGCGCGTCGCCGTGAAATTCATCGATTTTTTTAAAGAATAACAACGAGATAAAGATTTAAATTTCGAACCTAAGTCGCCCGACGCCGCAAAATTAAATATTTGTTTCCTCCATACATTTGCGAGCTTTAAATATTATTTGTGTCGCTTGCATATGAGATATTCCACCCAGTATGTCATTCGGCCCAACGAGGGCCGTATCACAATCACACTTCACAATGTAATTGTGGTGTCAATGTCAATGTGTCTCGGCCAAATAAGGCACCTGTGTACCGAATTTAATGATAAATCGCCCAGCGTCCTGCCAGCAGGACTTTAAGTACTGCCGGTAGGACGTAACTTTGTTTGCCTATGACGAATTCACTTGGCCTGCTATCAGGACGCAATTTACACCGTGAGAAAGTATATTTCTCTCTCTTTCTGGGAGCGCTTCAATCATTTCGGTACGATCAGTCTGAGCAGGATGGCTGCGGCCTTAAGACGTCGGGATCGTGTGCGCTCGCGCGCTACTAATTTCGACGAGCCGGGATCCAATAATTCGTGGAGTCGTCAACAGTATGGTGACGCGTTTGCTACGTCATATTGTTACGGCGGTATTCAAAGTGTGGGCAAGAATAATACCGTGAAAGTAGTATGGGACATGGACTAAACCATAACTTCCGTTTCTCTCAATCTCGTGGAGCGCATCGAAAACGAACAAAATATGGTCGATTCTGATTCGTCTGATTCGTCTTCAGGTTCCTCATCGTCGTCATCTTCAAGTTCATCGCAGGAGCAGGTTGAGCTCGTGCGTCAGTCCCCTCCACCCCTACCCTTCACTGCTCCCGCTGATCGTGGTATTGCCCATAATATTGAATGGAGTTTCGGAACACTGTTTTGTATTGATAAATATAAAGATGGA
This sequence comes from Micropterix aruncella, assembly GCA_944548615.1. Classification (NCBI taxonomy): domain Eukaryota; kingdom Metazoa; phylum Arthropoda; class Insecta; order Lepidoptera; family Micropterigidae; genus Micropterix; species Micropterix aruncella. The sequence continues at coordinate 7,650,495 of OX155951.1, forward strand.
ACATACAAAGCAAGATTGTTGAACATGAATAGAATGAATGAATCAGATGCTTTTTTGCTATTTTTTCCCTCTGAAAAAATCTCATATTTTGTCGTGCACAAACGCTCGTCTTGGTCGGAAACCACTCGATGAAAGAGAGTTCCTAAAGTTTTTGGGACTTGTCTATGCTATGACTACAAATCTACTTCCAGAAAGAAGGCACTATTGGAACACGGTGGCGGATGGTCTCTTTCCACCTCCGGCCTTCGGACAAAGATTTGGAATGAGCAGAAATCGCTATGAAGAAATATTAATGGCTTTGTCCTTTACAGAGGAAAGAAATAACGACGAATACAGATGGTTTGAAGTAAGACCGTTTGTTGAAATGGTGAACGAAAAATGGCAAAACTCTATTATACCAGGGTATAAAATAACGGTTGATGAATCAATGTTTGCGTGGTACGGCCGCGGATCATATTTCGCAACTGGCATGCCGGCGGTCATGAAAATCAAAAGAAAGCCGAAAGGTGTAGGTTGTGAGGCAAAAACCGTAGCCGACGCCTCGACCAATATAATAATCGCTCTTGAAATTAATGAAGGAAGAGAATCCATGGCTACCAAAAAATGGCAACGTGAGTCTGAGTATGGTGCCGGAACTGCCACTACTCTCAGATTAACTAAACCTTGGCATGGTACAGGTCGTGTGGTTATAGGCGATTCCTGGTTTGGTTCGATAAAGACTGCTTTGGAATTATCTAAGCGTGGTTTATATTTCACGGGCATGGTAAAAACGGCTCATAAGAATTTCCCTCTGAAAGAAATCCAAAATCGATGTCCAGCTCAAAAAGGTAGCTCAGTATTTGCAACTGCCGAATATGAAAATATTAATGTGTATGCCATTGGATGGAGGGACAGAAAAGTTCATTGTGTCGTTTCGACGTGCGGTACGTCGTTGCCTGGAACTGCATCAAGGAAGCGTCGCTACCGAGAAGATGGAACCGTATACTTCAAAGAGATACCAAGACCGCAAGTAATGCAACAATATTTTGAGGGTGCCTCTTCGGTAGATATTCACAATCACGTAAGGCAGAGTGGTCTTGCACTAGAACAAGTATGGAAAACTCATAAATGGGTTCATCGCATATACGCGTCAATTTTCGGTTTGATCGAAGCAAATGCTTTCTTGGCCTACAATAATTTTTCAAGAGGAGAAAATGATCAAGTTTCTCACGATACATTTACTACAAATCTCAGTTTACAATTAATTAATAATCAATATGGCCTAACAGAAAATATCGAGAATCAAGTGGTCAACCAAGCAGCTCTCGGAGGCCACCATTCACTACAAGCACTATCTAAAAATGACCCTAGACGAAGAAGGGTGCAACGAAAATGCATAATTTGTTCCCGTATTCGCAAGAAGCAACAGAAGGCTAGTTACTTCTGTGTCGCCTGTGGTGATAGATGTGTTCTTTGCTCGCCGCAGACAGGAAGAAATTGTTTCGCGTACCACATCCAACATGGAATACCCGCTTAGTGTTAGCTACATATATATACAAGTATTTTTTGCAACGAAATCATTAAAATAAGTCTCTATTATGTTACCGATACTTACCTATTATCATTAAAATAAGTCTATATTATATTACCGATACTTACCTAAGAACATCTAACTAAGAATCCTATCTTATGCATATTTTGTCAATAAACAATGTTTTCATTTATTTCAATGTTTCAATTGATTACTTAATCACATTCAAATTAACGTGCCAACTGCTTGGTACGCCTGCCTTTGATTGTGTCCTGCCGGTATCCGGAGACCTGCCGGAAGGACTCCCGTAGATCTTCATAGTAAGCCACGTCCTGCTGGCAGTACAATCACACGTCCTTCCGGAAGCTCCTTCCAGCAGGACCCGAAGCTGGGCGATTTATCATTAAAGTCTCTAAGTCCAATATTTCGAGATTGAAGTATGACTAGCGCGCCCTCTGGTGAACTGATTTCAACCACAATCTTTTCAACCCTTGCCATGACCAAATGATGCCTGCGGAGGAATACACACAGACAGACACACAGACACAGACATACTTCAGTCTAGAAATAGTCCGAATCGCCTCGGGCGGAGGAAGGGGAAGGGGAACCCCCCTCCTTCCCTCGCCCGAGGGGGAGCGGGTCAAAATGTGTATATTCGACTACACCATGAAAAAATAAATAATGCGCATCCACAATACTTTACCTCCTCGTCGGTTGGTAGGCCGGGTAAGTAAAACTTATCTTTTTTTATAAACAGAGGTAACAAAAGTCGATTAAGTATACACAATATTTTACTAACATTAAATTACCAAATTAATGGCTCGAAAACTACCTATTTGATAAAGAATTATAGAAATGGAAGCAAGAGCAAGGATAATGGTATATGAGGTTGTGTATATGATTGTATTAGAGTGAAATAAACAAGGGAAAACTTAATATACTCAAGTTCTTAAAAAAACTAATTGTTGTGAGATATCATGATCACTTTTAAAGGCTGGACGAATGTTTGATTCCATGTGGATATTACGTTGCCGTTTTGCAGATATTTAAAAAGAAATAATTACCTACAGTACTTTTCTTAATTGCTTTTAATGACCTTTAAGACAGTATCGATTCAAATCGAAAACCGATTCAAATCAATGTTACATACGAGGTATGAGGTATGAGGTACATGATATTATACGATTTGATTATAAAATTCCAAGAACAGAACCAGTGATAACAGAATCGATGTAATATTTTAGTAGATGACCGCTTAAGATTAAAATACTTGTAACAGATTAATTGTTGGGGGTTGTATGATTACGTCCAATCTGTCTGTGCCATCCTGGAGCAGACCACACTGCCAGCATCTTAACGATGATATCCAGGCGATAAAAAAACTAGTAGCGTACGAGGAGCTAGTAATTTTATTGATATGAGTATATAGAAATACAATAGCATTGTAATAATTTCTGAGTTTGCCAACATTACTGTGCTTGAATACAATACTTGTGGAATAATGCAAGTAAAATATACAACAGGTAATAGGAGACGCAAACTGTTCATTAATGTCAAATTAAATTGTGCTCACACAAGTTGTCAAGCGGAAATTAAAAACAGAAAAACAGCAGTGTTCGTTATGTTATCTGTATTATCATGTCTACTGCATTAGGAATAATGAAAAAAAATCAATCAAAGTCGAATCGCTTAGGAAATGCAATAATTGTAAGTCACATCCTAAGCATAGAAAACAAAGGTACGCAACAGTAATACAGCCGACGAAAATTCTGCCCACACAGCCGATGAAAATTCTGGTAGCGTTCGGCAATGAAATCAAGCTACTCAAAGATGATTATTTAGGTGTGAGAAAGGAAATGACCGATACGAGAAAAGCGTCAACCACTGCTGATATAGCGTGAACATATTTAAATTAAGTTGTAAACCATTAAAAAAATATTGAGAGAATCAATACTCATATTAAGCGACTGAAGGATGCAGAAAGTATTTGCAAACAAAAAGGGGTTGATAAATAATGTCGAGATCAGCGGAATTCTACAAACTAGTGACAAAAATGTATACAATCACACACGAGAACTCGAATGTTCTGCCGAAGTTCGATTACAATCGTTCAAATAGGTATCCGTATCGAATCATCCCCAACAAGAAGGAAAATGGAAATTAAATAAAATGAAAAATCTCTCTTTTGTACCAATATACCATAGATATGTATAAAGGCTCACTTATTGGTATACACAATCTCTCACAGTTAACCTACCGAGCTCCTACCAAGGTAGATCCACCAAGCTTCCGCTTGCGAGCACCCCTAGTCAAAACCACTTTTACGGCGAGATGGAAGAAGGAGGAGCTGTTTATGGAAGTGGTAAAATCGGCCCAGAAATCGAAAGCGTCTTCCAGTTCTTCCAGGACCTGTTGCGGAAATCATATTAACTCCTAGAATAGACTGTTGTATACAACTCTCCTAGAATAGAATAGAGACATAGCGAGAGAGAAAAGGTACCGGTTCGTATGGGTAAAAAAAACTTCCGCAAACTGCTGCTGCTGTCCTGCCGCTGCCGCAACATCAAAAACGCCACCTAACACACATTCGGCGGGCGACTCATCCACTCTCCCAAAGCTCGCATGTTAGTCTCGCGTAATTGCTCAATCACCAAATGACTCCAAATTGATCATTACGGCGCGCAAACTTATTTACTTTTAAACGACAATCCTACAATTTCTAGCATGCAACGAAACCTCGTCATCAATTTTGGGCACTAATTGAACGCTAATGGCCCGTGTCTGCCATACTATACGCCTACGCCGTGCGTAGCGGGCTTCTGGTGCGCTAAAACGAGAACAAAGACCTGAACCGAAAGAACAATGGACTGCGGAACCACGAATGATTATCGAAGGTAGTCATGGATGAAAAGTGGAGCACGTGTAGCAACCTGGAGACGAATGCATGGGAGAACGAAGCTCAGCCATGATTATAAAATTGCTCAAGAGTCATTAGATTGCAGTTACCGGAATAATTCAATTATTTTCCGATAACGAGTAAACGGGTAGGTACATATACCTGCGGAGCAGAGTAGATACCCACTGTGGCAGGCAGGCGGTATTGCAGGAGGCAAAGAGCGAAGGTTTGTCCGACGGAGCCATACAAGGCAACTTGTTCGGTGCTTACGCGCGCGAGCGCCGCGACCGCCTTGCCATAAGGCTCCTTTGCATTGTTAAGCGATTTCTTTTCAAGTAGAAAGATTTTTTGGTATGAGCACCGTTGGACAAACGAGTACCTATAAATAGGTCATTCGAGTAAATAATTTTCGCGAAAGAACAGTAACTATACGGTTTTCTGGTATGCCTACTCAGTTCGGTTCTACAAACTAGGCAAACCGAATGTTAGATTTGTCTATATTATATGGTTATTATTTGCGCCAGAAAAGTTAGTTCGAAATGTCATAATCCACAGGCTGTCATCCTGAAATGTATTTTATTTCTCATAATATATGAAGCGTACGAGTCAAAAACCATTTTCCACGACTATACCTTTTGGTGCAAAAACATTCCTTGATCAGAACGCTACAAGGCAAGCTAAAAAAAAGGAGCTAATTCGTTACGAAAACAGTGATCGAAAATTCATTAACAAAGCTAAAAGAGTACCATTGCATGATTAAACAGATAATAAGAGTCTCATTGCATTATAAACTTGTCGAAAACGGGCTGAATGCCGTTACGCTGTGGATTCGTTCAGATTTTGTCTGTGAATGAACCAATAAAAAATCGACTCCGGATCTGTCCAATTAGTTTCCTTTGTTTGGCGGTTAGTTTTGTGTCGGGCATGGTAAGCGTGTTGTTGCAAGTCGTTTGCAGTTAATTTTGTGCATACTTTAAGACAGCCTTCTCGCCATAATGAAGGAAAACTTTGACGACATATCAGACGTTGCAAAATGTTGAGGTACAGAATCGTCCTATTATTTATTTCGTTTCTTATCACCGTATGAAATAATCTCTATGTATCAAGATGCAAGTCAAGACTATTCCTTTTTAAAATGTACTTAATCACTTAATCAATCTGATAATGCTAATATAAAATATATCGACTACTGCTAGATACATTATTAATAATACTGACTATTTTTATTCCTAATGTAAGTGATTAAATGTTACTTTTTGACATTCCTAGCAATATTTTTTTTCATTGTTTGGCTATTAGAACACTTCCTTTACTTACTATTTTTATTCTCAATTTTATAGACCCTAATTAATTTATAGTTGAATTCTTCTTATTCATTTAAATCACAATCTTCTTTTTATCATTTTCATAAAGTTTTTATATTGATATTCCCCATATTATGAAATTGAAGACAATCGCGGTTGTTTGACATTATAAATAGGATAACACGAATTTACCGCGTGAAGAATGTAGCATCCGACGTTTCGGCGACGTTGCAGCTACCGTTATCAAGGGTAGACTAAAGTACTGTCAATTGTCATTCGTTCTTCTGCGGGTAGGTGGCAAACTGCTGATGTTACTCCGCAAATCGTAACGGTGGGGGGCGGCGGGTTCGACGCGCGCGAATTTTGAAAAACCGCTGCGTACACTACACTCACTGTAACTGTTATATTTGAATAAAAATCTATTTAATTTAAATATATGAATGATATTCAACTTAAATTTTAATATTATGTATATACTCGTATACAGTATTCGATTGGGTGTGTTTACTCGCATGTTTTATCAGTATAATTAATTAAATTAGTCAGTACGTCGTGTAATCGCTGTAAAATAATGCCTACACAACTTCCAGAGTTTTTAAGACAATAAACAATGATCATTTGATTGATTGATTATCCATCCACATTGCATATTTGTAACAGTAGGGCGGTGTCGACTACAACGGACGAACCCGTCACCCCAGGCTGGTATAACGATATGTAACAAGCCAAATGCATTATGTATAAACTTATGTTCGACTTATAGAATCAAACCAAAAAGGGGCTCATTGTTGAAATGAGCTTCTGTTTAGCTGAGAAATGAATCAAGAGAAAGAATGCTTAATTTGATTAGGTTTTTTTTATCTATTTTTACACGACTGCGCTTCGAAAGAAGTGTAATGTGTTCAGGATTCATGTATGTAAGTATTCCTTTTATTTATTCCATCCTAATTTCTAAACGTTTGAACTGATTTAGAAGTGTGTGGTATTCTTGGAATCGTTATGTAATCCCGAGTGTCATAGTGTACCAAATATCAAGTAAGTAGTGGTCTAAATGTCCAAAATGTCAATAAATTAACATAAATATATCGTGTTTAGTGTCAAATGAAAGGATTGATTGAGTACATTCCGGAAATATACATGTATCTGTGTAGATAAATACATACACCAAAAATATTGTATAAAAAACGTAATAAAAATATTTAGAAATACAATAGTTCAGTTTCTGTAATGCCAATCACTTTTTTCAATATATTGTATACAATCGTGTTTTTTATTTTTTAAATATATTTACTTGTTTATATACATATGAATACGCGTGGTCGGTGGGCAGTCTATTAAAAATGACCAAAAATATTAAATTTCAATTAAAAGGTAAAAAAAGGGAAATTGTGCTCTGATGTCTTAGCTCATAAGAATGACCGCATTAATTGTGCAAAAAAACAATGAAAATGGTCTGTCTAAAGCATACGTTTTATATTCATTCAAGCGTATGAATTTCTCTGATTACAAGCACAGCCTCTGGTCACTACTGTGACCAGAGGCTGCCTACTACTCTGCAGAGCGCCTACTACTCTGTCGTTATACTTACCGACAGAGTAGTAGGCGCACTCTCGAGCGACAGAATTGCGGGGATAGGGTGCAAGGGAAGTGAGCAGAGGGATACGTCTCGACGAACTCCTTTGGTTAGCGTTACGCGCGTGCTAAGGTTGGCGAATTTCTCAAACGTTTGAACATCTGCGTTGGCGGAGTAATAGACATGTGGCGGCCATGCGAGCTCTTGGAATCGTGACGTAGCTCGCTTCGTTTTCAATTTTGTTCTAAGAGAGGCTACTGTCTGGATACTGAGACGAGAGCCACCGCAATCCACAGCAGTGTGTATTGCGGTGGCTTTCCACGTGGAAGTGCGAGCCAGAGTAGGACTTTCCCTTAGTAGTCGACCTTCAGGTGCTCATGGACGGTTTGCGCGCCGTGCGGCGTCAGCCAACCGATTGTGCATTTTGACCGACAGCCGGGGGAGTCTGGAAACAGTACTGTCTCCTATAGAGCGGGGGTAGTTTTTCACCTTACGGCAACCGCTCTTGAACCGACCAATCGGTAGACAACGTGTCACCGCTACGTAAGGGAGAGGACCGCGCAAGCGGCCAAACGATCTAATATCTTAAAAAAATCCAAAGGTAACGGATTCGCCCGTTGTAATTGACAGCTCTAGTTGTCTCAATTACATTCAATATCGGTATAATCAAAGTACAGGCTAAAATCAACCAAATCTTCAGACTTAGTGACAAATAAAATGCACTTCCCATGGGGGCGATATTAGCATTTTTACAAATGGTTCTGATACAATTTATTAATAAGTACTAACTATAGTTTAAGTTGACAGTGCACACTTAATATCTAGTCATTAAAAGTCTGCCTTAGAACAGGCCTAGACCTAGTTAGGCGACTGTGTCAGACATTAAAAATAATGTCGCATCAATTTCTTGCTAACATCTTACTTACAAATATGACATTAATTGTTTACTAGATGTGTTACTAAAATAAATAAATAAATAAAATAAATAAATATGGATAGGTAGCTAAAAACCGAAGGTACGACATAAAGAAACATTTATACCGTAATATGTTCTATGTAGTAAGAAATATATCAGTGAAATTCAGTAGAAATTAATAAAAATACTTTTCCTTGAAGGATTAGAATAATTGTTATAACTAGAGTTGTCAACTACAAAGGGCGAGCCTGTCACCTCAGGAATTTTTAACGATTCGTCGTTCTATCTCCCTGGAGGAGCGCAGAAGACAGAACTTGTTCGTCCAGGATCAGGTAGCCGATGGTTGTTTCAAGAGCAGTCGCCGTTAGGTTCGCAGCCACCCCCGCTCTATGGGAAACAGTACTGCTTCCAGACTCCCCAGACTGTTAGTCAGAGTGCGCAATCGATTGGCTTATGCCGCACGGTGCGCAGACCGTCCAGGAGCACCAGAAGGTTGATTCCTAGGGGAAACTAACCCTAAGGCCAGAGTCTTATCCAGGCTCGCACTTCATGCTTGGAGGCCGTCGGATGGGTGTTGACCCGTGAGTGTGACCAACCCTGAACAGAATGGGTCTTCGTGGCCAACTCAGCAAGCGCCCCTTAGCTCCCAATAATTGCTATGGAGATAGATAGGTATAAATGTAAGATAAGAAAATAGAGTTTACGAACACCTTAGATTTTTTTACTAAATCAGGTAAAACGTCTGACCATTGACTTATAAACTAACACTGAGATATTTCATTTTAAAAATTGGGATCTAAAAATCATTCTAGTCATTTTGGCAGGTTTTATCGATATTTCTCTGCGTATTTCTCATAAAATATAGGTGATTGTTTAATAAAACGTAAGTCACGTGAAACTAAGATATCCGTTACATAACCATTAATTTATTAGTTTAATGTTTAAATAACAAGATAGGGGTAAAGGGGGAAAATCTAACCAATCTTGTGGTTATTTTAATTCCTCCGCCAACTGCATAGGTTTGCAGACGAGATCGTTTTTCTCGAGTACCTGCATTTGTAATTTTTCCAGCAACTGTAGACAGTGATGAAGGATTCAAAATAAAAGTCGGTAAAACAAAAGCGATGCATACAATACTTGCTAGTCAAAAAGACACAAAAGATGGGCAAAATCACCACAGTCAAACAACGGAGTTCGGCCGCCATCGAAGTGAGATAAGATGAAGACGTTATCTTTGTTTTACGATCGTTCTCAGCCGGCACAAACATACCTCACTAGCTAATGGATAAGCTGTGTTTAGTCAAGTGAAATTGATGCCAGTTTGGCGCCAAAATGGGCAGTGTTTGATCAAAGTGGCAGCAGAGATAAGTGTTACTTTTACCCATGTTACGAAAGTGTCAATTTGTCTGAGAATCGAAATAAAGACACAATATTTATTTTTATGATTTATAATTAAATGCATCGAGAGGAGTCATATACGGCCTCAGTGTTTTTTTAATGATGAATCCGCTTCACAAGAAGATACCCGTGACAGATTCGAAAGATCTTCGCCCAATTAGCGTCTTACCTTACTTTTCTAATTTTCTAGAGGAGATCATTTGCACGCAAATTCCCACCTTCAATACATTTCCAACGGAAACGATGGCAACTTGACCGCTCTCATTCTATTGGATTACAGCAAGGACTTTGCTTTGTTGTACCTTCACTTTTTGCTGGCTAAACTTCTATACCTCGGATACACGGAATCTTCCTGCAAATACCTCTTCAGCTATCTATTTGATAGGTATTAAAGGGTTATCACGAGAGATCCATCGGGGCTTTTACTCTTTACGAGAGGTTAATACGGGTGTACCGCAGGGGTACAGTATACCAGACAACTAGAGTTGTCGACTACAACGGGCGAGCCCGTCACCTCAGGAAGTTTTAACGATTGGTCGTTCTATCTCCCTGGAGTAAGCGCAGAAGACTTGGACAAAACAGTCCACCGTCAAGCTCCGCCGCAAACCCGTGAATGTTTGTCTGTATGTCCGCTATGGACTACCAAACCGCTCGATCGATTTTCATGACATTTTGAGGGAAACTTTAGAATAGTTTGGAGATGGTTCTTGTGAAGTTTGGTGCCGATCGAACCAAAGGAAAATTATAAGTGTCTTCAATAAAACCAAAATTCTTCATTTTTTTAAAACGGCGAATTTGAATTTCGAATGCGACCGCGAAGACAGGAGTGAGTTCTTCTTTTTTTATAGTCGAATGAATTTTAAAGCGGCGAATTTGAATTTCGAATGCGACCGCAAAGACAGGAGTGAGTTCTTCTTTTTTTATAGTCGAATGAATTTTAAAGCGGCGAATTTGAATTTCGAATGCGAGCGATTTGGGGTAGCAACGCGCGCAGGGTACAAGCTAGTAATATAATAAAATGGGCAGTTTAAGCTCAACAGCGTTGATAACTGGAGCGTTTCTATCACGAACGAAGCTCGATTGTTGTTACATAAGTAAACCTGAATTATTTCGCAATTCTGCACATTCATCGAACGCAGAGAGAAGGGAAAGGAGAAGGAGAAGCTAAAGCTGCCGTTCTAGAGCGTCCTACGCGCGACGCGACGGCAGACCAGTTTGATAGTATACACTGAGACTGAAACGAATCGGCATTGGCTTCACTTATCAAATTAGTTTTACCGCTGTAATTAACGGCGCCCACAGAGTACAGAGGACGTATTACACAGAACGCTTCGTGCTCGAATTACATTGGCAGGGACTGAAAATTATTTTAGATTGACTATCATTGTAATGACACTAAGACGAATAAAAATCAGATATGATTGAAGACTATCGCGGTTCAAAATTAAATTACCGCGTGAAATTTGTAACACCCGACGTTTCGGCGATGTTGCAACCGACGTTGTTTATGATAGACTGACAACACCTGTCAGTCTACTCTGGACAACGGCAGTTACATATAGAGTTGTCAACTACAACGGGCGAACCCGTCACCTCAGGAAGTATTAACGATTAGTTGTTCTGTCTCCCGTGAAGTGAGCGCAGAAGACTTGGGCAAAACAGTCCACCGTCAAACTCCGCCACATGCCCGTAAGAGGCCAACGCCTTAACCGCGAGATAACCAGGTGTGTTACCGAGCGGGCTTACACTCACGCCCTTACTTCCAATTGCGACCAGATTACTCCGGTCTCTCGATTGGTTATGAGTTCGAGGTAGCTTGCGCGGTCCTGTCCCTTACTAAGCGGTGAAACGGTGTATACCGAATCTATTGCGGACCACGGTATCCTTTGCCCGGCTGTTCACTCAGGATCGGGTAGCCGATGGTCGTTTCAAGAGCAGTCGCCGTAATGTTCGCAACCACCCACACTCTATAGGAAATAGTACCTACTGCTTCCAGACTCCCCCGACTGTTAGTCAAAGTGCAAAATCGATTGGCTTACGTCGCACGGTGCGCAGACCGTCCAGGAGCGCCAGAAGATTGATTCCTAGGGTAAACTAGCCCTAAGGCCAGAGTCCTGCTCGGGCTCGCACTTCATGCGTGGAGGCCGCCGGATGGGTGTTGACCCGTGAGTGTGACCAACCCTGAACAGAATGGGTCTTCGTGGCCCACTCAGCAAGGGTCCATTAGCTCCCAAATGTAACGGCGGTTACAACATCGCCAAAACGTGGGATGGTGCAAACTTCACGCTGGAAATTCGTTTCCATTATATTTATAAAGATCAGGTAATCTTGTTTGGCCACTAATTCATAGTTCAAATTTTGCGTACGTACCTACTGAACGTTAAACGACATTTAATACGAGACTTGAATTGCTCCCCCCGTAATTTTAAAAGCTCATCAGGAATTCTATTATAAAAAAGTATACAAAAGAGCAACCTACTTTTTTAGTCGATTCTTGGAAAGTAAACGCTTATTTCTATTTGACGCGTCTATGTACATTGCGGCGGTCACTTACTTTTGTAAACTGTGTTAGGTTTTTGCGGATATGTATCATATTTGCAACTTGCCAACTACCCAACGTTGTCGTGCGTCAACTACCAATTGATGGACAAAAGAAAACAATTTGGTTAGGTGTCTAATATTCCAGTATCAGAATAACATGGTAAAAAGTTCCGGTCGCCATTTGGTTCTAATTACGTCACGCACCATAGACACCCATACATTTCCATCATGCTTGTTTATGGTTTCGTCTGCAAGCTACGTTATTGTGAAGTTTTGGTGACGTCATAAGAACATCATGAACATGCCCCTTTTGAATTGCCCTGAATATTATTAAACCTCTGAAACTCTATATGACTTCCAGAGAAAAAATGGACTCACCACACCGCAAGTTCGACGCATAGAAAAAAGATCAGTTGTGTCACCCCAACACTTTCCCGGCAAGCATACAATGCCCTCCTTCCTCCACGCGCTAGTATATTTATAGTATGTATGTGTAGTATTTCCGTCGTATTTAAATGGCTAGTTTCTAATGTGATGTACAATAAATAAATACAAACGGAGCTGCCATGGAATTCACCGACCGGAGTCGGGCCCATCATAATACTATTTTTTTTACACTTCTGGGGGGTGAGCAGTGGATTCCGGACTTACGAACCGGCTGTGGTAGGTTTAGGACAGCTGTCTTGCCACATGTGAGCGTTCACCTTGCCACCCATTCACTCCCCCTTCGAAGCCATAGAATTTGAGATGCGCAAATCGCAGTTTTAGATAATTTTTCTAAGAAAGAGTTGATTATTTTTCTGGAAAGGCCAAGATCTTTAAAGAGGTGAAATAGAGATTTAGCTGGCAGGCCACGAGCGCCAACTTCCACCGCGTGAAGGTGAACAGTGAAGCCGTTCCGGGTTACAGCATTTGCAAGATCATGGTATTTATTTAATTTGTACTCGTGGTCTTTTGGGATATTTGATTCCCATGGAACAGTTAATTCTACGATAAGAGCCACCTTCCGAGATAGAGAGTAAAGAGTTATATCTGGACGGAGGGCTGTGCATCCGAGACTTTCAGGGAATTTATACTGCTTAGAGACCGAATCAACCTCCAGAATCCAATCTGTAGCTTTCTCGATTATTGAGAAAGGTTTTGTAGTTAAATGTTTTTTGCCTTTAGAGCCATCCCGCACAAACTGTATTGGGGGTTTGGAGGATACTGTCAAACCCTTGTTGGCACGAGCCACTGAGAGACTAATTACCTCGCGAATAACAGCGAGAACTTTGTCATGGCGGTAAGTGTACCGTCCTTGATCTAAGGCCACCTTGCAGCCAGCTAGAATGTGCCTAGCTGTGCAAGGGGTATTGCTACAGAGGGGACAAGAACTATCCTCGGCAAAGCTCCAACGAGCGAGGTTACTGGGGTCTGGAAGTGTATGCTGAAAGGCATTCAAATAAAATTTCAGCATCTCTGGCGTCCAGTCATAGAGCATTACCTTCCAGTGCATTGGAGGCGGAATGCAAAAGTCACCAATTGTTGTCCAATCATTCTGGCATTGAAGGCCAATTTTCTTATAGTATTTTCTTAAATATGGCGAAATTTAAAAATTATTTTTTTCGCTTGTATAAAAGATATTCCAAACTTCAAGTCTCTAAATCCAATATTTCGAGATTAAAGTGTGACTAGCGCGCCCCCTGGTGGACGGATTTCAACCACAACTTCTATTCAACTTGCCATGATGAAATATTGCTTACATGCAAAATTTCAGCTTAATCGCATGAAGCGTTTGGGCGATATCCTAAAGGAATACTCACACACAGACACACAGACATACAGACATACTTCAATCTGGAAATGAGCTTAATCGTCTCTAAGGGGGGGGGGGGTCGAAATAGGTAATTCCGTATTCATCTAAAAAAAATGCACTTTCACAATACTTTCCCTAACCGTTGGTTGGCCGGGTAACGAGGAAGTAATATGGAATTGCATGTGAACGGTGGATACATTATGCTGGTTCCACACCAACAGGTTAATTATTTTTCAAAACGTATATTATTAAAAGTATTCAATAAAAACCTGTCAAAAATCAAAGATCACACCAGCTCAGTGAAACCTATAATCAATAATGGCATAAAATATTCGCTTCTGTTTTCCAATATTGTTATATAAGCGAGATGGTCGAAAATAAACTACTATGGATTAGAGAGTGGCGTCTAGGCGACTAAAATGACTGTTGCAAAAGTGGCGCGGACAGGAAGCTGCTATCAGCGGCGTCGCGACGCCGACCCACAGAATAGATAGAAGTCCGTTACGTTTAACACCCGTGGAAATAGCTGAGAGACTGGCAGAGTTGAGGTTAATGGGCGGGAAGCGCACTGACATAAAAAAAGAAAGATGGGCCCTGGTCCAGGATGACCAAGATAAAGATCCTTGGTTGTAAAAACTATCATGCCCAAACGCTACCATGGTATAGAAGAGAAAGAGACAATCACTAGTTAATACAAAAAAAAGAAACTAGCAGGTTTAATAATGAGGATTACAAGTAAGCGAAAATAGTTATATCGAATAAATTAAATTTGAAAAAGAATATATTTAAATAATATAAAAACCGAATTTACCGCGTGAAGTTAGTAGCACCCTACCAGTGTTGTTGCTGATGCAGGTTTTTTTAATATCAGCGGATGCTGATGCTGATGCTGATTTTTTGATATAAATATCAGCTGATGCTGATGCTGATGATGATTTTAATGAATTACCTAAATAAAATATATCTAACTATGAAATTGTAATCAATGGGAATAATATAGTATTAGGTATTTTAAAGAAAAATTCAGTAATAATTATACTTTTAATTATCAAAAACAATCTTTTTACATTTTGAATAGGTAAAGTAAAATTACCTAACATACAAAAATAAAATACAATCTTTAAATGTTACTAAAGGTAAGTAATATTTTAAAAACAATAGCTGAGCTGTCTTTTCAGATTGCAGTCGATTACGGGAAGGCCTATATATAATTTCGGCTAAGTACACTTGTCGGCGCATGCGGCTAGAGCTAAGCTCCGCCCTTCGAGGTCATGTTACGAACAGAATATTAGCAAACAATAAAATCAGCATTGATTAATGCGGATGCAGATGCTGATATTGAAACCAATGCTTATAATCTGCTGAACCTGATACTGATGTTGATATTCGCAACAACCCTGAACCCGACGTATCGGCGACGTTGCAGCCGCTGTTGTCTAGGGTAGACAAAGGCGGCTGCAACGTCGCCGAAACATCGAGTGCTACAAACTTTACGCGGTAAATTCGCTTTTTATCTTATTTATAATGTCAAACAACCACGATACTCTCTAATTTAAAAAAAAATAACCCAAAAAAATAAAACGATGCAAGACGCATATTTTCATTGTACCTGGTGTTAATGCTGAATAATAGTAATATAATTATCGCAGTTAGTTGTTTGCAGTTAGTAAATGATACAGAAATAATAGGAAAAAAATAGAATCAAAATCATGTTAAAAAAACTCTTTAGTTAATTAGTCATAGCCTTTTTACTGAGGCTAGTACAGCTCATCCCAGATTAAAGGTAGACTCTCTTGCGAATTGAGAAAACATGATATCGAGGAGATTCAGACCCTGGCGCTGAGGAGTCTCTTGTTCTGCATAAGGCTCTGAGACGAGCGAAGCCCCAATCGCTTATTTTGCTAACGTGATCCTCAAATTAAGAATTTTAGTCGAAACAAATACCAAGGTTCCGGGCCTAAAATCCTAAAGGTATGGAAGGAAGATTTACTAAACATATTAGGGAATTCACAACTGCCGATCTTAATCCTAGCAAAGTCGGTTCTAATAATCATATATCAAAATTTAGTTGGATTAATTTGTAGCCCTTTCTGATTCAACAGAGAGCCTCCATAAATGCAAATTGATGTTGTTGAAAGCCGAACCAGGATCACAACGATCAATATGATAAACAATGAATGGCAAGAAGAATACGAGCGTGTTAGAATGTATACGAGCGTATTAGAACGACTTTATTCGCGATGTTTACGAACAAGCAATAATTTTATGAAGACTTTACACATTTCCTTCCTTGAAGGATGATTCCACAAATTCCATCCGGTTTTGATCTACAAATATAACGGATTCGCCGCTCGCGCGCCATCCGTACCACTTTCTACTTTAAACCCTTTTCAAGAACTTGAGACCCGCTCCACTATATACCCGCTCCGCTATAATCTATACAAAGTGTTTTTTGCCAAATTTGTCTAACAATGGGTATACGCCCCGCCTCTTTTGTTTAAAAACAAATCAAATTACATATCGTTAATTTAAACTTCAGAAACTTAGTGTAATTTACATTGCACTGCATAGGTTAAATCATTGGAATAATTATAAATAAGATAAAATGAATTCACCGCGTGAAGTTTGTAGCATCCGACGTTTCAGCGATGTTGCAACCGCCGTTGTCCAGGGTAGACTTCCATGTCCGGTCTACCATGGACATCGGCGGTTTTAACATCGCCGAAACGTTGGGCGCTACAAATTTCACGCGGTGAATTAATTTTATCTTATTTATAATGTCTTTGATTTCATTTAATCAATCTAAATAAGATTGAAACTATACTTACTATATAGGTGAGTTCATAAATTCTGAAATTATTGAAAACAATTGTCTTTTGTCGATAACTGACTGAACAATATTAGGTAAATAAAACTAATAAATGTTTAAAAGAGCCCGTCTACGTTTTTTTTACAGTGCGAGGGAAAATCTCGGACCTAGAAACTGATACTACGTGCGCGTCGGCATTACTAAGATGATTTATAAGATGAAGAGTAGTAATTACGATGACTGTAGCGAATTGAAAAGAGTGTGTTTGGAAACGGAAGTCCATCGCCGTGGAGGAATTATGGAGATTTCTCATCCAACCAATTATGAATGTCGTAGGTAGGTCTGTATGTATGTTATTACAGCGTAATATCCAATAGAATCAGTGGCCATTACGGCAGCTATATTGAAGTTCAGGTAATTAAAAAATATATATTTCCATTTTTTAAATAAGTTCAGAAAAATAAAGTCAACACTTCCCTATCTTTCTAATTTGAGTATTTTATAACTGACTAATCGTTTGTATATTTTGACTATCTGTATTTTTAACCTATATCTACTTAGGCATTTTAGCAGCTGGCATTATTCTGAAAAGGTTTTATGTTTTTATTCAAAATTTATTTATAAATTGCTTTTATAATTTAAAAACAATAGTCAATCTGAACCAAAATGAATTATTCCACATACCTACCATATAATCAAGTATAATCAATTTGAATATACCAAGAATAGGGTTTCTAACCAAATGACTTATGTTATAGTTAAGAAAAAATAGGTTATTGTTTTTAAGATTGTTTTATTTATACAAATCTGTGAATATTTTGTCGTCATTGATTCAATGTTTAATCAAATGACGTGACATTGCAATCAAGCAGCTTAACAGTATATTCATGAGCAAAAGTGGTTTTAACACTTAATCCAAGAAATCAATGACAAATGACTGATTACTCCGAGTAGCATAACCGATACAACATGGACTCACTTGAGAACAGAGGTACCGGATTGCCCTGATAGCGAAAGTAACATTTGCTACGGGCGCCGCGATTCAGAGGGCCCAGCACCATACATTATGTGTGAGAGGATGTTAAAGGAGCAGTCAGTTTTTTTAATGTTGGACGCATGTTTTTAGCCTATCGATGCGTTATCAGTTGGGAGTTCTAATTTAACCGCCATGAAAATACTGACTAAGCGGTCAGCATGCGCCGATGTAATAAAGTCTTTTTTGCACATCGTTGCTATAAAAGAAGAAGTCTTTACACATAAAAAAAGCCTATAATAATGTTACTAATCGCTGGGGATTTAGTGCGATGTACCCTGCATTTTGTGATTAAAAGCTCATACTTTGCTCAATCGTTCCTTAGGTGGTTCTCAGTAGAGACCAGAGCCATCGGAGACCACCGCGCGGGTGTCTGGGAGAGGATGTGGAAGTTTGATTACGCCGCGTGTCACCTTGATCCCTATATCTCTCGGACTATAAGTATCAGGGGAAGTGGGATATCATTTTCGGATAATGATGAAGAATTCATTTCTGGAAGAAAAATATACCTGTCCATTTTGTTTTTGTTGAATGGGGCTTTTCTAAGGTCTTTATGAGCCTTGTAACACTGCGACCATTGCTGATCTATTGTGTTCGCCACCTACCGCAGCAGGCTTTTGGCGCCAGATTGTTTTACCTTATCAGGTGGGAGGTAATGACCACCCAAGTGGGTGTATCTTTTACGCATCAGCGGGCCACACTCGCACATGAGGTGCTGGGGAGTTTCCTCTGCCCCTTGGCAGAACCTGCACATTTTTGTGTCTCGGAGCTTGAGGTTGAACATGTGTTTGTTCAGGCCACAATACCCCGTGAGCGCCCTCACCAGTAAGCGTAGATTGCTCCTATTTAGCGATAAGGCCTCACGGGCCGTCTGACGGTCGTAAGCCTTAATTAGCGCTTTGGAATGATTCAACCCTGGCGTGTTGTTCCAGTGGTTGACGGATTGTTCTAAACATATTTGTTTGAGCATTAGGTTTGCAAGGCTTTTTGGTACGCCACAGCAAGGTTCAGGGCCGTGTAACATTCCCTTTACATCGGCTTTTTTTATTTCCCTTACCTGTCCATAGAAAAATATTAAATAAATGGTAAAACTCAGGACCACATAAGCAACAATTGTGCTAAGTATGAATGAGCCTTTAATTACAAAATGCAGGGCTCCCATATAAAATGATGCACTAAATCCCAGCTATAATGATAATGATCAGAAGTCAGAGGGTCTTAACCGGGCACATGCATTACTTTTGAGGACGATGAATCTGGAAAAGAGTCTTCTTTGATAACTTTCGACCAAGATTTAACAAACTGGCAATTTTTTGACTAAGATTTGACAGTTTTTGCGCTTTATGAATCGTATTATGAAAACTGTCAAGATTACCACCTACAGAGCTCTGGGGATAGAAGTGAAATACTTGAAGATTTCAGATATCAGGAAGCCAATAAAGCCTTGCTAACCTATTTGGAGCCTTTCGTCAATTACGGTACCTCCAAAGAAATTATAAGGACGAAGCATAGTCGAATGATCTAGCTAAAGAAGATAGACTTATTGATGAACTTTATCACTTTCGTCGCCATTATGGTATTCTCACTTTCGGCATAACGTGCTTCAGGACCCGCACTACTTTAATCCGGCGCTGCTTGAGAATCGTCGCTAGGAATTTCTATGTAAGCTACTTAACAATGAGCTATAAAAATAGATTGCCCTGAGTTGGTTAGCAGAGGAGTTTCGTTTCACACGTATTGCATTTGACTATATAAAGCTCGAAATTTATTCCATATCTTCAAATCTAATTCTAAGTTTGCAGCACTCAACGCTTCGGCGATGTTGCAACTGCCGTTTTTCCAGGGTAGACAGTCTACCCTAGAGTGATCATTATACCCTGGACAACGGCCCTGGTCACGCGGCAAATTTATTTTTATCCTATTATAAAGTCAAACAACCGCGATAGTCTTCGATTTCAAGGATAACATTGTCTGAACATAGACAATATTGCCAACAACATTGCCATACATACATTAAAACTTCCTCAATTATCTTCCTCTGTATCTCTCTCTACCTCTCTTTCGCACACACACACATACAATTTAATGACTTCCAAGAATTTGTATTTTTTCTGTCTTAAAGTTCTCAGTAGTATTCTTTCCCTCCATAATTATTTATTAAATGATATTTTGTCAATTTTTAATTTTGTAATTTGACGTTAGTTCTTGATATAAACATTATAGACTTTCAAAAATGCTGTATTATGTAATATGTGGAAACCAGAAATAACCCTTATATTTTCTTCTTAATTATATTAGGCTAATTCTGTTCTGTAACGCTGTAAGACTTTATTTAATTTATTTATAAATTTAATTTATTTAATCATTTTTCCGGAAGCATACAGCGCATACAGAGAAAAAAAATCATACTGGCGATAATCGTTTCCTGCGATAGCTACAGTTTAATGAAATATTTGCATCTGTAAATTGAAAATTATGAATTCAAATTAAATATTGAGTTTAAATAGAAAGTAACTAAGAAAGTCAGATAAATGGAAGTGATTAGGAAGGAGTTGGACGATGGTATATGGATACATAGATATAATATATTTATCCATATACCAATGTAGATATAATACAGGTACGTCGTATAGTGAATATATAGATATAGGTATTTATAGTAGGTACCTACTGTTGTGTTGCATAATAAGTACGAGTATATAAGAAAATGAGTTAGATTCAGAAATATGTTTATTGTAGATTGTGGATAAAATACTCCGATTATTCCGAATAAAATAATATAAATTACTAAAAGAAGCAGATTACACTACAGCCTACATCTACCATCTTTCATCGCGCCAGTTGTGTAGTCAAATTGCATAACAACGAAACATTTAGTTAAACGGGCGCGTTGAGACAGACACTGTGACTTGTCCGGATATTTCCGTCGCGTCGGCGGTGGAGGGGAAAGAAAGGGACGCAATAATTTCATTCAAGCTTGACTCCGTAGCTTTTTACCGCCGTCCCCCCTGATCTTTAACGCCGCCTGACCCAATTCTAATTACGACCGCTTTAATAAAATTAACGTCCTGTAATTGGCGGTCGCAGAGCGCGGTTCCATCGAAGAAATTGGTCGTAAAAATACCGCGGGTAGGAGAGACGACCCGGTTCGGTTAACAAAGACGTGAACTTGTCTTTAAGCAGAGAGATTCAGAAAGGAAGAACTCAGTTTACTCCTCGAGAGACTGCTGAGTTCTCTGTTGCGGCGAAGGACTTTGCGCTTTAGGGAATGTTTGTTGCTTTGGATTCCCCTGCGTGAGGATTCTGCGCTATCAAAAATTTGCAGGGCATTGTCAAATCTCTCAATGACCATGGCAGTAATCAAAAGTCCCATCGCACTAGTTCTAGGACTATGCCAAATTTCGTCATGCTAATTTAAACCGGCCGATATAATCGATGGTGACCAACAGAGAAATTGACAGACAGACAGACATTCAGAGAGTGGTCAATGCAGCGAATCGTATCCGCCATCTTAGAATGTTTTAACAATCTTTGCATTCTTTGACGCAGATATGGACGCAAAGACTTTAGGACAAAACAATCTACCTTCCAGTTCCGCCACGAGCCCGACAGAGTCCAAACCAGACCGCAAGGCGCTGGAAAGGTGATCCACCAGATTCGGACGTATTTCTCTGTCCTGGAGTCTGGTTACAGCTTCGAAGTGACTTATGCGGCCTATCCCTACTGTTCTTTCAATAAGGGCGTTCAAGTTTTAGATACAAATAAAGCAAGTTTTTATAATTTATATAGCTTTTTTTGGATGTCAATCGTTAACATTAATTATGGAATATGATATCGGGTAAATGGCCGCGGCGGATACGAAGAGTGGTGCACATTCTGGAGGTCCAATTTTCGACGATTTCACTCGCATAACTCGGGCTCGATTGTTTAATGACGAGACGTTTGTCCCCAAGTCTTCTACGTTCACTCCTGGGAGATAGAACGACTAATCGTTAAAACTTCCTGTGGTGACGGGCTCATTGTGGTGATTGGCCATCCGATCCCGGCGTGAGAGGCGGGCAAAGGACGCCTTGGTCCGCGATAGATTCGGTATACACCGTTTCACCGCTTCGTAAGGGAGAGGATGGCGCAAGCGACCTCGAACTCGGAACCAATCTAGAGACCGGAGAAATCTGGTCACAATTGGTAGTAAGGGCGCGAGTGCCGCCCGCCAGGTATCTGCAACATACCTGGCTATCTCGCGGTAAGGCGTTGGTCTCTTACGGGTTGTGGCGTAGCTAGACGTTGGATTGTTTTGTCCAAAGTCTTCTACGCTCACTGCAGGTCGATAGAACGACTAATCGTTAAAACGTCCTGTGGTGACGGGCTCGCCCGTTGTAGTCGACACGTCAATATGTGGTGACGGGCTCGCCCGCTGTAGTCGACAACCCAAGTTGTTTAATGACGAGAGGCGATGCATCGATTGTATGCTATTTCCTTGTATACACCAATGATTTTTAACGTAACCCCACAAGACTTGATATAGGAGTAACAAGACACGAAAACAAACAACAGCGGGCGTGAGATGATTTCCCACTACTGAAGATGTATACGAACAAAATGCTGCCTGAGTACACTTTCAGGAAATGTTATAGCACGTGTGCCGCTTGTTAAGTCTGCAAGGCCTCTGTTTAAATATCTGTGCATAATGACACTGCCGCCCATCTATATAATAGACATAGCACTGTACGTTCGCAGAAATCTCGCCGAATTTGAAGTGAATGGTGTGCATCACCACGATCCAACAAGATCCCGAAGCAAGCTACGCTTGGTGAGTCATGCGCTACCTATTCAAGTCGGCGGAGAGGTTAGCATATGTCAGCTGCCCAGCGCTTTTTAACAAACTCAGCGATCACATTCGACAATAGCCACCACTTGTCGTGTTTAAGAGCCGCCGAAGTATCTCAAAGATAAGCGTTTTACTCACTGGAGGAATATTACTGGTGTCACGACTAAAATCAATAATGTTGAGGATATTCATTGTAGTGTATTTAATTATCTCTTTGTGTTCTCTTGTATTTTCACTTTGTATTTTCTTTATTCTGATTTTATTTCTTTGTATTTTCTAACATTTCTTAAGTTTTTCAAGTTATAGTTACAATAAAAAAAATCTTTTATGACTTTGACTCGCATGCATACCATTATACTAATAAAATTAATATGAATACATACAGTAAATTTTGAGGGCGATGATCTTGTTAATATAAAGACATCTGATAAAATCTATTATACTGATGGTTCAAAGACGAAATGACGAAACTAGTACAGAGGTATATTCACAATCCCGTGGACTAAAGATAGAATGATTCCTATGGCCCAAACCACGATTTTTCAAGCGGAAACCATAGGTAGAATAAAAACCTCAGAAGAAATATGTAGATACCCTTTTAAAGAAGACAGATATAGATACCCTTTTAAAGATGGCAACAAAGAGATTTTAAAATCAGGCTTTCCTTCTCAAAAATATCCACATAAAAACTACATAACATAAAAATTTGCAAAATAACAAATATGATTAATTGGAATTTATGCAGTTTAGCTAACTGTGTCATATTTTTTTTTTACTTAACCTGCCGCCAAATAGGTGTTTATGAAGATTTTTAAAGAAAATTAACTTAACCTTTCGCCATATAGGTGTTTATGAATTGTAAATAAAGTAAAAACGAATATACCGTTTAAAGTTTGTGGCACCCGACGGTGAATTGTTTTTTTAAACAGGTAAATATATTAGAAGGAATAAAAAACATGGCTCCCGTTACAGAAAGTGACCTACTGTATTTATAATTATTCGTTTACGTATTTTTATGAAATGGTTTATATAATTATCGATATATATATATATATACATATATTATCGGAATGTACTCATTCATACCTTTCATTTGACACTAAACACGATATATTTATGTTAATTTATTAACATTTGGAAATTTAGACATTTAGACAACTATTTCATTGATATTTTGACAGTCATGGTACCATAAGACACTTGGTATGACATAACGGTCCTAAAACTACCACACACTTCTAAATCGGTTAGAGCGTTTAGAAGTTATAGTGGAACAAAGAAACGGAAAACATACATATGTAGATGAAACCTAAACATATTACACTTATTTTTTGTTGGGTAGTCGTGTAAAAAACTAACTTAACTACCGAAATATAAAAGTGTGTCGCTTCTTTAAATTTCTTACATCTCGTTTATTTGTAGAGATAGAGAACATATTTTTACAGATTCGGAATCATTGTGATGAATATGTAGAGGTTACATTAAGACATCTTCAATGTAGAAGAAACAATGTATGAATGTTTTTTTTGTCAAGGCAACTTTACTTATGTAGCACGAAAGCTTATGTAGCGCGGCGTTATCAGTGAGGAAAAATGATATGATATCAGATGGGATCAATAGCAACAACGTCGGTGTTTCAAGTGACGTACAGGTAGAATTAGATAAAGATCGGCCAGTCAACGCAAAGATTGGAACCAAGCCAGCATAGTCCAATTATTAGGGAACATGTAGGTTGTGAAACGGCACACCAGACGCTGCTAATGAGTTTTAGCCACGCATATATAAATACACGCACTCACCTCTACAACATTTCCTTTACAAGTGCAAGTTCCCACACTCTCGTAAATAAATAAACACTGGCACGATCGGTTAGGAGGATTTGTCTCTTGGCATAGTTTTCGCTGAAACGTTATCGTTCAACGATACGCCTCGCTGCGTCCACGTCAAATTTACAAGGATTCGGGCACAAAATTACAAACGACAAGTGTTTCGATCGCGGCGCACGTTTTACATCCGGAGAGCGAGCGCCGAGCGCATTAATCAGAGCCACAGTGAGCCGTGCAACGTCGCGCATCAATTTGTCCCGAATGTCTCCCGACGTCGGCGTCGGCGTCGCTGCGCGTCGCGGCGCCGCTGGCGTTGCCATACATTTATAAAATCGGAGTTTGTTCTACTCTTTATTGTGAAATTTCATCTAATAGGGAGTTAATAGGCCCAGTGTAGTTGAGCTGTTATGACCCACGTGTTAGGGTTGGCCGAACTCACAGGTCAATTCCCATCCGGCAGCCGCCAAGCAGAAGTGCGAGCCCGGGTAGGACTCTATGCCAGCGGGCCTGTTCCCCTTGGGAATCGTAGTTCGGGCGCTCCTGGACGGTTCGCACTCCGTGCGGCGTTAGCCAATCGACTATGCATTCCGACAGATAGCCGGGGGAGTCTAAAAACGGCTTTGTGTCTCCTATAGAGCAGGTGCGGTTGTTTACCTCGTGGCAGCCGCTCTTATAACGACCATTTGACTACCCGATACCGGATGAACAGCCGGGAAAAGGACGCCGTGGTCCGCGATAGATTCGGTAGACACCGAATCACCGCTACACAAGTTGTCATCGCAAGTGACCTCGAACCCGTAACCAGTCGGAAGACCGGCGAAATCTGGCTGTAAATTGAAGTAAGGGCGCGAGTGTTGGCCCGCTGTGTGAAAACCCGGTTTCTCGTTGTAAGGGTAACTATACAGTGGACTTTTTTCTTCCCAAGTCTTCTACGCTCACCTCACGGGAGACAGAACGACCAAATATCGGTTGGTGAGAAATTAAAACTTCCTGAGGTGACGGGTTCACCCGTTGTAGTTGACAGCTCCAGATGTGAAATTTCATAATGGACGGGTTTATTATCATACGTCAATCTATCAAAACCAACCCTACTATGAAGTGTTTATATGTATGTGTGAATTTAACATGTAACAATGTAAGTGTGCCTCTTGTTATTGCATTCGATCGACATAATTGAACCGCAATTCCGTTAATTTTATCCCAATGGAACCTTACAAATTAAGATCAGGCGACCTAGCATATATGCCAGCGGGCCTTGTAAGGACTCGGATATGGCCGGAGTCAGATATGGCCTTAATTAAAATGACCAAAATCATATCGTTAAGAAGAGTTGAATCAAACATGAAATTATATTATAAGTAGGTGTATGTATAGGTACATTTATATATAAGTGGGAATAAGAATATAAAATTATCGTAGGTTTTAATTTAAGTTTAAAATTACGTGCGCACAAGAAAACTATTAAATGTAAAAGAAAAGAATTTACCCCAGTAAGGAAATTATTCTCACTTTAGTAGTTTTTGTGTATAAGTAGTATACCGTTTTTGATACTTCCACTCAAAATAAATCATTATTTTTATTATTCGATAATAGCCCAAAGAAATGTAATTTTAGTAAAGAAAGGCGAAAATATTGGAAAACACGGTTTCAAAATTATCAAAACTATTTGAAAATTCTGCGCTCTCTTTTTTGAATTCTGCGTCGAATAACGTGACAATAATATGTTATAAGTTCACGAAGTTCCCACGTTTTTGATAAAATGATGGTATTACACAGAAACCTTTTTCGACATACGCACTGACGAACAGTCAAAATCGAAATCCGTCTAGCGGTTCTTGAGTTTAGCGCGATCAAACAGATATACTGACAGAGTTTAATTTCCATGTCAAGCTTTCTAAGAGTTAGTAATGCGATTTTCCGTCATTGCTTGCAGATCTTGGCAGAACACATTTACGTTTCCAGACCGCAAGAAGCAGTAATGGCACTGGTACAGGACCACCCGGCCGACACCATGATCTTCTACTGACTGATCTTGCATGTTGGACATTGTCTGCTGCATTTTATGGATCTAACCACTATGATTGAGGCTTGTGGTAATTGTACAGCTCGCAAGTAGCAATTCAATTAAGAATCCTTTCATTTTGACGTTGATTCAATAAAGTGTGAACGTGTTTTGAATCTGAGTTTTCATTTATCTCATACGGTAGGTACCGACTTTTCGAGCTTCTTTACTTTGTATTATTTAGGCAGTATTATTTTCTCAATTACGATAATAACACCTGCTGGCTCAGCCTTAATTCGCGACGCCCGCCCGCTACTATCGCCTTTAACCTTTCGGAAGCCAGTCATTCCATGCAAAATTTTCCAAGCTCTCGAAAATTTGTTTGTGGAAGGTGTGTGCAAGCATACTAATATATAACGGCGGCTTATTCAATGGCGGGCTTCAATGACAGGCTTTTACCGCAGAGGAGGGAGAAATAGAACCTATAGTCGAATAAATAAAAATATAATACGGATAATACGAAAAACGCCGATCGGCGTGCGTGGCCACCCAGGAAGGCACATACGTTTACTCAGCTGCGTCAGACGCAGGCAAACGCAATGCGTCTATTTGATTCTAGATTCGAATCAACTCTCATGCGTCTGGCTATAGCAGTATACTGCGCCAGACGCATTGCATTGGACGTAAGCGTCTGATATGGCACAGCCAATATACTCTACAGTCGACCACGCGGCTCTTCTTGAGATCGAAGATATCAGAACGGAGCGATAAACCCAATAACGTATGGTGCGTTGTTCGTGGTGTTTGATTCATATACATTATTTATATTGCGTTCCGTGTCTACCTAGTTGCTTCTACGACGTAACTCTTATTCTAAAATAACATGGATTTTCAACATTTCTATGATTGCATACAGAAAAATATCCCAGCAATAAAAACATCAGTTTTAAAAAAAATAACAATTTAAAAAAACGTATAACATAGCTTAACCCTTTGAGGACTATACTCTTTGAGGTATAGTATGGAAGTTTTTAATACATAAAATTGTTAAAGGGCGATGTAAATAACATGTAGGTATGCCGTTTTGTGAAAATTGGTTCAAAAGATTTTGTATAAATTCATGGGACATAAGTGTCCCCGTTAGATGCAAAGTTACAACCAAAATTTACTAATACAATAATCAAATTATTTCCAAAATTTGATTATTGTATTATTTAACTCAGAAATCATACGTCCCAAAAAACGTACTAAAAGAAAAAAAACAAACTCAAAAAGTCACAATAAATATGTTATTTATTTATTTAAAATGGTCAGAGCTCGTTGGTCATTTGCGATATTTTAAAAAAAATACGGTTTTTTTTAAACAATAATATATTTTTTTATTAGCATTAAATTTCTTATGTCTCAATAATATAGAAAAAATATAATTTATAAATTATTCGTATTTGATAACTGATAAAATGATTTTCAATTTATGGGACACATATTAAGTCCAATTAAGTACAGTTAAAGTGTTAAAGTAAAATTTACTTGAATTTCGAATGGAGACTTTCTGTCACTTTTCTTTCACTATAGGGCACAGCGGTGATCGGCTCAAAAAGGTATGAAGTCAGCGATCCACCACGTGAGCGAGTGATATGCCAGGCGCCGTCCCTCGCTCACTTCACACCGCTTTAGGCCGATCGTGGCTAGTGCCACCTACAAAATGTTTTGTGCACTCATCGCCATTGCAAATCAAACCGAGTTACCTAAGTTCTAAGTGGGCAGTGGGAAAACGGCAATTACACAGGTGGAGACCTTTTGAATAATATTTTTTGTATATACTATATATACCGCGTCTGGCAACGCTGTTCACCGGTGGGCGACGCTCGGAAATAGGCGTCTCGGCGCCGGCTTCGCGACGAAGGCGTCTCGCGCGCGCAGATCAAAAGCACAGTGTTTCTTTCCGGATGTTGCGGCAATTTAGACACACGTCTTCGCGGAAGACCGCAATGAATTGATAATTTACGACATGAAATTTTAAAACTTTTATTATCCGATTAAATAATATTTACCACAGTGTGAAATTTAGAGGCCACAAAACTATAAAAAGATTTAATAATTAGCAAGTGGTGCGGTAGATAGTTGAAAGATTTTATTATTTATATTTCAAACAAACCTCCACTTGCAGGCATTAAGTTTTTAATTGGGTATTTTTATTTTTACACTATTGCCCAACAAAAAAGGAGTGTAATGTGTTCAGGGTTCATCAATGTATGTTTCCGTTTTTTATTCCATCATAGCTTCTAAACGCTCGAACCAATTTAGAAGTGTGTGGTATTGTTAGAATCGTTATGTCATGCCGAGTATTATAGGGTAGCTTAACTATTCAAATTTCAAGTAGGTGGTTGACTAAATTTCCAAATGTCAATAAATTGACATTAATATATCGTGTTTAGTGTCAAATGAAAGGTATGATTGAGTACATTCCGGAAAAAAAATTATATTTATATTTAAGTAACACCTGTTCAAACTGTTTTCATCTGTTAAACTGCTGTCGTTTCAGTCCTCTAATAGTATACAAACGATGACGTAAGTCTAGAGTCTGCAGATGTACGTTTCCTAAGAAGCGGGGAGTAGTTATTAACCTGGCGTCACCTATCCTTAGGAACGATCCGTTAGCCACCCGATCCCGAGTGAGGTTGATGGGCAAAGGGCGCCACGGTTCCGCGACAAATTCCAACTACGAATTACCGCTAACGTCAGGTAGATTCCGCGCAAGCGACTTCGAATCTGTGACCAGACTGGTGGATGGAGAAATTCGTCCAAACTGGTAGTAAGGTCGCGAGGATGCCCACTGGGTGGCACTTCCCATCGCCTCGCGGTAAGGCGTTGACCCTTAAAGGCTGATGGCGAAGTCTGACTCTGGATTGCGTTTGTCCAAAGTCTTTGCATTGATCCAACGGTAGAAAGGATGACAACAGTCGTTATAACTCCTTGGGGTAGCGGGTCGCCCGTAGCAATTGACTTTTTCTCAGCTGTACTCGGTTTAATGGTGTTTAAGAGCTTTCAAGTCGGTTGGGAGTACTCCTGATACCACCGTTAGTGTCAGTGTTAATTTTGTATTATAGGCGTTAAGCTTTGCAATTAGAGGGTTCTCTTGCCACTAAGGAGATATTATCTCACAACATATTTGTGTACTTTGTCAGCGACGTAGCATATCTGCGAGACAAACGTAACTCTATATAGCTCCTAACTGCAGGGTATCTTATCCCCCGTATGGCCACAAGGACATAAACAGGTTTTTATCTTTATTTGCAACAGCTCGAGAATGCTTGAGGAATGAACGAATCGGTGAAACCGATGAACGAATCGGTTTCAGTACGATGCCCAAATATTTCACATCTCTATGGAAAGATATCGAAGATCCTCCACTCATGACGTCAGGGTTCCCAGAGAATCGTCGTTCCAAGATCATCGCTTGTATTTTATTCGGCAGGTGAGATTATTTCTTACTCCCATTGACAAACGAGATCAAGCAAAGTAGGGTAGATACCTGTACCTTTCACTTACTAATAATAGTGTATATAAAATCGAAGACTATCGCGGTTATTTGACGTTATAAATAAGATAAAAACAAATTTACCGTGTAAAGTTTCTAGCACACGACGTTTCGGCGATGCTGCAACGGCTGTTGTCCAGGGCAGTCTACCCTGGACAATGGCGGTTGCAACATCGCCGAAACGTCAGATGCTACGAGTCGTACGCAGTAAATTCGTTTTTATCTTATTTACAGTAATAGAGTATTGTCGGCATAAGCACTAATAGTAGGTACAATTATTGATTATATATGGTATAAAATTGCTCAGCTTCATAGTACGATTTGGCACCCCTTCCAAAACGACGAAACGCAGGTGGCATTGACGGCCAAACTAATAGCAATTTATTTGGCCATCTATTATAAGACTGTTAATTAATGTTTTTCTTATAAAGGACTGATTGATTTTAAAAAACCTGTTTATTTAACCAATGATAACATTAATAGCATTCAATTATTGGTGCCATTTACCGCATTTTTTTTAATAGGCTGATTACGTCACAAAAATAATACGGAGAAATAGAATGACATTTATATCTATCTGAACATTCAAGTGCGTAATTATTAAGTATTGAAACCTGGTAACCAAATATAAAAAATGTCATTTTTATGTAAATAACAATAAAACATAAGAGCTATGATTTACAAATTCGTGTCTTTAATTTAATGTAATTTAATTTCAAATTAAATTAGACACGATTTTTAAAATTATAGCTCTTATTGTTTTAACATCATTTAGAAAAAAAATCGTGTCTTATTATATTAAATATTATTTTATTTCAAGACCGAATAGCATATAGGCGTGTTTAGAGCGCCATTTAAATTACGCCGCCATACTGTTTTACCACGAAAGTCGCCATATTGAACATAATAATAGACGATTGATCATTTTTTTTTGTACTACCAGTGCCGTCTAAACGTTGCGTTTCGTAGTAAAATCCTGGTTGCCTAATTACGGTACGACGTAGATCAATCTAATACGCTAATTATAATCAATGGTACAATCCTCAGGTAACGGTAACCGCAAAAGGTCGTCAAATAACATTCCACAGGTATTTGGGTAATACGGCGGTTATTACTCTTTCTCCTCTCCCCTCTTCTCTTCAGCCTGAAGCGTAGTGTTAAAAATATCCACACCTGCAAGCCGCATGCGCCGTGCAATCCGATGACCGGTAAGCAAAGCCCTGCCATAATACCGTAACTAATTGTATTTTCTGGCGCGATTCAGCAATGCGCGAAATGTTCAACAGATGTATGAAATAATGTGCAAGCAAGAGACTTTTGTGTTCCGGGTCTGTTTACAAGGATTTCGTTTACACAGACACGGATATTATTCACGAAATAAGTCTGGACCTTATAACTAGAATCGCCGATGTTTATTTATACTTTCGCAGTAAAAAACAAACTGAATAAACTGCCCCTAAATAGATTCAAATTCAAATTCTTTATTTTACAAAAAATCATAATATCAGTTACAAATAAATTAAACCTAACGTAACTGGATCGCACGAGACGTCCGCACTAAGGTTGGCTCAGATTCGTATAATTAAGCACTGCCTAATGCTAAATAAAAAAATAATACGCTGAAGAATGCCGTGAAAAATAAAATCAAGTAAACTAAAATTTCAAATAATCTTAAAAGGTATGTGATAATAATAATATAAAGAACAAAAAGCATGTCAATCATAAATATATAGTAGGTGAATAATAATGTGTTGGGAACGGTTGATGTGTTAGATTAATATGTAGTTGTGATACATTTAGTCCTAAAAAATAACTGGTCGAATATATTTATAAAATAAACGGAGACAGACTTCCAACTGTATATTGTATACGTGATCTCGATGTTTTATTAGATGTAGACTATCGTTCAACCAACACATCAAAAGTATGGTTGGTAAAGCAATGTTTTAAGGTCTTGGGTTCGATTCCCGGCTGGGTCACCATTTTCCGTTGCGATAAAATTAACGGAATTGCATTTTCAATTCCGTCGATCGAATGCAATAACAAGACACATACTTACACACATGTTACATGCAAACATACATATAAACACGCCATAGTAGGGTTGGTTGTAAGAGATAGTCATATGATAATAAATCATTGTGATTTCACAATAAAGACTAGAAACAAACAAGAAACAAAACTTTGGGCTCATCACAAAGATCTCTAAGCCTATTCTTTCGCTATAATGTGCTTACGCCGGTAGTGTTTTAGCATTTGCGTTATCTATCTGTACTCAATACAAAGTCTACAAAATGAGAATTGATGGTGTCCAGAAGCGATTTATAAGGCATCCTAACCTTCGCCAATTATTTAGAATAGTCATAAGATAGAAGACTAAAACTCGCTGGAGGAGAGGCGCACGGTTGCGGATATGGTTTTTCTCTATAAAATCATAAATCATATCATCGACACCCCATATATTGTGGAAAACCTGTTATTTTTTGTCCCACCTCGGACGATTAGAGCTTTTCGCACAAATTGCCCTCATATATCGTCTTATGAACTTTTATAGTAATTGTTTTCTATGTATACATATTAATTCACCCAATCAATCCGATTATATGACAGAATTATATAGATCCATAGGAAACGCATCGATAGTTATCTACTTACTATATTCTCTATATGTATATTTCATTGGCTTCCTATTCGCTATCGAAGAAATTTGCATACGTTGTCTCAATATAGGTACAAGACCCCAGACCCCAGTAACCTCGCTCGTTGGAGCTTTGCCGAGGATAGTTCTTGTCCCCTCTGTAGCAATACCCCTTGCACAGCTAGACACATTCTAGCTGGCTGCAAGGTGGCCTTAGATCAAGGACGGTACACTTACCGCCATGACAAAGTTCTCGCTGTTATTCGCGAGGTAATTAGTCTCTCAGTGGCTCGTGCCAACAAGGGTTTGACAGTATCCTCCAATCCAAACCCCTAATACAGTTTGTGCGGGATGGCTCTAAAGGCAAAAAACATTTAACTACAAAACCTTTCTCAATAATCGAGAAAGCTACAGATTGGATTCTGGAGGTTGATTCGGTTTCTAAGCAGTATAAATTCCCTGAAAGTCTCGGATGCACAGCCCTCCGTCCAGATATAACTCTTTACTCTCTATCTCGGAAGGTGGCTCTTATTGTAGAATTAACTGTTCCATGGGAATCAAATATCCCAAAAGACCACGAGTACAAATTAAATAAATACCATGATCTTGCAAATGCCGTAACCCGGAACGGCTTCACTGTTCACCTTCACGCGGTGGTAGTTGGCGCTCGTGGCCTGCCAGCTAAATCTCTATTTCACCTCTTTAAAGATCTTGGCCTTTCCAGAAAAATAATCAACTCTTTCTTAGAAAAATTATCTAAAACTGCGATTTGCGCATCTCAAATTCTATGGCTTCGAAGGGGGAGTGAATGGGTGGCAAGGTGAACGCTCACATGTGGCAAGACAGCTGTCCTAAACCTACCACAGCCGGTTCGTAAGTCCGGAATCCACTGCTCACCCCCCAGAAGTGTAAAAAAATAGTATTATGATGGGCCCGACTCCGGTCGGTGAATTCCATGGCAGCTCCGTTTGTATTTATTTATTACAACATACTCAATAACCCCACTTAACCCTCCTATCTCAAGGAGAATTTCCACCCTTTGGGAGGCCACGGTCTTCCACTTCGATCAAGCCGGGATAACACACTCGCCATTCCGATACATCATTCTTCTGTTTATACACACTCATTTACGGTCCATTCTGCTCGTTTATGGAATCAGCTCCCTCACTCTATCAGGCTGCACCTTTGTTGCATACTTTCATAAAGTTGCTGAAGAAACATTTATTTTTACACAGCTACTAACCAAATACCTCACCTTGTACTCTCCTTTATCCTTCCCTGGGCAACCTTAGCATAAGTTATTGATATAGGTATGTTTGTATTTTACGGTGACAATTAGGAATTATTTTATCAAATGGTTGACTGTAAGATATCGCTATAGCGATAAGTCCGCCATTTGTGCATAAATTGCCTTTTTTTATAAAACCAAGGTAATATTCATTAAGTAATGTTTTTATAGCACACTAAAATTATTCTATTCTACATATTCTATTATTCTTAATTTAATTTATTGAAATTAATATTTACATATATAATGGGCCCGATTGCGTTTCTTTGTGAACTAAAACTAAATTTAGTCCAAGCGAACGAGACAGAGCAATACGTTAGAACGGAATATGAAACGAACGATCGTCGTTAAATAATTATCTGCCGAACTTATACTCGTCCGAATAAATTCGAGCATATTTCGTGCGGTGTAAGATTTGACCTTGGCGGCAGTTTTAATGCGAAAACGTGACAACCGGTCATCTCACACTCTGCTCTAGCGTATTGCCCTGTCTCGTTCACTCGGACTAATTTCCGATTTTAGTTCACGAAGAAACGCAATCGAGCCCAATATCCTATTTTATTTTGTTTATTCTATTTCATCATCAACCAACTATCAAGTCATACAATACACCAAAACAAAATAGAGAAAATCCCCCTTCCATTCCATCTGTCCACATGTCAATAATAAAATGATTAACTTTAATTAAAATTGCTCTGGTATTCTTTTTATTGTAAAACGTTGGAAACGAATAAATGACCTTACATTTGTTGTTACAATAATATATATATATTGTATACCCCAGTTTTCGAAAGGCTCCATAAAATAAAATAAAGTATTTTTTTAAATGTAGTCACAAAGGTCTTTAAGGCCTTTAAGGTCACTTTTAAAGAATATTACAAAATGTTTAATATATACTTAAAATGAGACATTCAAAAGATCCCAGTTATAGTTTGTTTAAAGTTCTTTTGATATATTTATGTACATACTTGAGGTATTATTAAGGAAGCTTCAACTACCAATGTGTTTAGAAGCAAGACTTTTCTGATTTAAAATGCATTTTGTAATTAAGAAAAAAAAAGTGTAAAATTATTAATCAAGTTAGTTAGAGATAATCTGTTTTGCGTTTGTATTTACTTTATCGTTTTATTAATCATTGTACTGAACGTATAGATTTTATTTTTTGTAATCTTGACATATAAATGACCATGATTATAACTATAAGAATTATAATTATTATTTGCAAAAGTTTTTTTTTACCACGAATTTCGTAACAATTTTAGTGTATGCACACAAGTAGTGAATGGCACTAAATAAAATGTTTTGTAGCAAAAACAGTGTTGGGAGGTACCACAACGAAAACTCGCTAAAGCAGTTTCTAAAACTCACCAAAAATTAAGAATTTTGGACAAAATCACTAAAATATGTAGATGCACATAATAAAATTCGTACAAAAAAAACTACACCCGTAGTTACTAGTAAAATTTCTACGAGCCTTTTGTCGTGCAGGCAATATTAATTTTCTAAAAATCAGATATTATCAGCATTTAATAGAACATCCATATACTTGGTATTAATACAGCACAGCCAGATACAGGACCTAGAAGGTCTAGTTGGTTATGCGATGTCGCCCTTCTTTGGATATGCTAGCATATTTATATGCATGGAGTTATATTTTTCGCTATATTACTGTTTGTTTGTGATGATTCTGTTTGTACAACAATATGCATGTCCTGCATATAATGTACAATACTTGGTACATTACTTTATAAAATTAAATAAAAAATAAATTCTTTCGTACATTTCACTTGATTTATAACCTGCGTATTTTTTTCTGAGGGGTTAAAATGATGATAAAAATTTAAATTTTCCGAATAAATTCTTAATCTAAGTATAGCATCATAGCTGCTTTACGCCTTCGTTAACGTTTGTAATATTTTGAGATAGAAAACGTGCGTTCAAGGATAGCGTTTAAAATATTTTTCACCAAAGGCATTTTGATACTGAAATTCCTCTGTCCAGAAGGGCACGTCTTGTATTGTATACGAAAATTCAAAAAATGAAAAAGAAAAATAAAACCTAAAATAAAAGAGAAATATTCCATGTTAGCAGCTTGATTGCAATATATATCATTACTTTTTTATATTTCATAAACCTTATCCAAGCCCAATATAGCAAATGTCCTTTAGGAACAAAATTTGTAGCTAAGAGGTAACTTGTGTTAAGTCCAATTTTTGCGTTTTTTAGTTTTTATTGTTTTATTTCCTAAATTGAGGGTTCTACGAAGTAGCATATTAAGTTATATCGTTAGTATTTTTAATCCAATTATAGCCAATTGGAATATATATCATTACACTCTGTAGGTCCCAGTTAGGTGGATTTATGTCCCACGTACAATATTATTCTGATAAAAATTAGCAAATTAGCAACCTAACACAGGTTACCTCTTGAGTACAGAAATTAGCGATTTACCAAGATTGAGCAAAGATTCAAACCTTCGCATACATCGTAGTAATGTTGTTGTTTGACAGATGGCGCTAGTATTATGCAATATTTCAAAGATTTGCAATATTCTAAGAAATAAAAATGTATAAACTCACCGTCATCATTATTTCGACTGTTTCTAAGCCGCTCTAATGAATCGTATCGTGCAATGCGGTCTGGAGGTGCTCGTAGCGGGGCAGCCGGTGTCGGAGCCGGGGCTGATCGGGAGCCGGGTTCGCCTTCCGGTGGTTCAAAGTGCAGTTCCAGTGCAGCATCAGGAGGGAATCGAGGGTCTGTCAATAAATAAAGTACTCCGTAAGAACTGCAATAAAGTTTAGCCGTTTGAAATATTTTTTGTATCATACCGTCGCACGCAAAGTCTAGTTCGCTCTTTGCAAATCCTAGCGTATATTCGGCCACGGCGCACGTGTGGAATTGACAGGCGAAGAGAAGTTCTCTCTGGTCTGCTGGATGACTGGAATCGGAACTATTTGCGTTGTGGCTGGGGGCTTTTCGGTAGCAGCGTAAAAGTACGTCCCCTCGGAGTGAAAGAGGTGCTCTACGCTCGGCTGCTACGCTTGCTGTCCATTGGCGGGCCATAGGACCTACTGCGTAAACTCCTGAAAAGATGTCACAATTTAGAAATTCGTAAGGTAAAAGAAGGCTGCGACACTGGCCACTGTTATCTTTATATCAATGGAGAACAGAACTCCATCCTACATTTTCTAAAATCTTTCAGTTGAATGAAGTGCTCTCGGATGGTCAGAATTCAATCGTATTGGCTATTGTTACTTGTTTATACTCTTTATTGCGAAAATGTCACAATGGGCGGGTTTATTGTTATATGACAATCTCTTACAACCAACCCTACTATGACGTGTTATATGTATGTGTGTTCGTAACATGTCTGTAAGTGTGTGTCTTATTATTGCATTCGATCGACAGAATTGGAAATGCAATTCCGTTAATTTGATCTCTTCGCTCTCTCCCTTCGACTCTTCGCTCCATAGGCATATGGAGCTCTATGGAGCGAAGAGTAGTAAATGGACTAATCCCATTGTTTTTAGGTGCTTATTGACTAACTTACTTTAGAAAATAACTACAAAAATATTCAATAGCGATGTACAAATTGTCAATTACATTGTATAAAATGCGATGATAACCAGAGGGAAAATAAAATAGTCTTAATAATATATGTAATTATAAATAAAATGGTAATATAGTGTCAAAAAATATTATGAAAATCAAAATGGAAATTGTCAGTCTCTGAATTTGAATTTATTGATGTAACACAATTCTCTTTCAATAAGGTAATCTTTTAAATGGGATCTAATTTTCCCGGGTATTTTCATGTCCTACATACAATTTTAATGCTTTCGACTAGTTTATTATAAATATACCATTCCAATATAGTTGAGATGACTATCGATTAAATGACCAATAAAATGATTGTGAATTTCCTTTTTAGTGTTCAAATTTCCTGTATTTTTTAATATTAAATTATTGCAATATACTCGTTATCTATCCCTATGGTCAGATAGCCTTTTATTGTTGTGGTAGTTGTTGCTGGTCCGACGTGATATCCACGTTTTTATCCACATTTTTATCCTATTTCTGCCTCTGGTACTTCTTCTAGCGTTTTTTCTTTTATTATGATGCCAAACATTGGAATAGTATCTACCTCAGAGGATGTATTTAAAGTTGTTAACATCTGTTCTTGGAATTCTATATTAGTATCTCCTCGTGTAACATTGCGAGATTTGTTGCATAGTTTTTCCTCTTTATATTCATCATGTAGGCTCGTAACTTTTGTAGCAATGGACTGGCTTCGCCGCGTTTAAGTTGGTTATATATAGCCTGAGCAATAGTTGCACGAATCTCCGAACTGCGATTGGTCTTATCTTATTAATAACTAATTTTTAGATGGTAGATTATATAATTTGTTTCTGGCGTTAGCTATATTTTAGTGCTCGGCTATTACGGGTCGTCTATGGGAAGAGCATCATTTGCATAATTCTATGTAAATGAATCCAACGGGGGGAAAGGGGCGGAGTGAGTGTTGGTAAACCCATATTAGCGTTTAGATGTTATTTTCCATTTATTGTTCCCTTATTTTCTTTATATTTTTCGATGTCTCACTTCTAGCCGATCCTCGGCCGTGCAGGAAGCGTTCACCTACCCGAGGTATAGACGCAGGTGAGTCCTTCGTAGAGCTTGAGGAAGCAGTGTCCGCTGGGCGCGCCGGCGACCGTGGCGTGCGTGAGCAGCAGCGGCGTGGTGCGCACGCGCGCGGCGCCGGCCAGCAGCGCGGCGAAGGCGGCCACGAGGCGGCGCGCGCTCGGCGGCGGCGCGCCCAGCCGCTCCAGGTGGCGGCGCATGGCCAGCCGGTCCAGCGCCGCCGCCTGCGCCAGCGCGCCGCACACCGCGCCGTAGCGCGCGTACGCCGACACGCACACGGCCAGCGCCGCCCGCGCGCCCGGCAGTCCCCTGCAATCGCACAATCGCACTCCTAAATTTTCACTAAATCCATTCATTACATAGTGAGTTAGGGAAGCTAGGGCCGTTTTAAAAACCACGCGTAATGACCATTTATTTGAACTAATCCCAAAAGTTTGAGTACAATCGGACTTGACTCGTTTCCCAGTTATTTATTTTCAAAGTTATTACCAAACTTCATGTAGACTGATATTATTTCTGATTTTTTGATATAAATATCAGCTGATGCTGATTTAATTGAATTGTTTAAAGAAAATAAATCCAGCTATGAAATTGTAATTAATCTATATAATAAAAATGAGTCGGGTTTTATGTATGTTACCTAATAACTCACGAGCGCCTGGCCCGATTTGAACGATTCTTTTTTTGTTTTGTTCGTAATCATTTCGGTGTTGCTATAGGATATAAAAAAATTGGAAAATCTCTCGGAAAAGTGAGAAAAATAAGAAAAACCAAAAATTATTTTAGTACCGAGTTCGGCCAATAGATGGCGCGGTTTGACAAGAATAAAAATACGAAAATTCGAAAATCAAGATGGCGGCACGGCGTGAAAACTGACATTTGACAGTTAAGATGAATTTTACGAATTTTTCATAGCGTTTTCGTGTTTTAGTGATGCTGAAGGTAAATCAACTGAATTAAGTGAATTTGTGTAATTCGTGAATGTTTTTCCAGGTTTTGCAATCATTTTTCACAGTTATGCCCTTGCCCAGACGCTCCAATCTCAGCAAGGTGACCGCTCGAGCGAGACGACAAAGAGAGGTTCGAGCAACTGAAAACGATGATGATCGCTAAGAAATGAATGAAGCGACACGTATACGTAATGTTGCAGTGCGAAGACGATTGAATTTGAGACAAAACATATACAGAGAGGCTTTCTATTATGATCTGGCGATACAATACAGCGATTATGAATGCGTGCAAATTGGAGAAATGGACCATTTGTGCCAATATTGCAGTGCCTTGAAGTACCGCCACGAACCACTTGGTTTGTGTTGCGCAGGGGGTAAAATGAGATTGACACCATTGGTTCCACCACCAGAACCATTAGGATCGTTGTTGTCTGGAAATGCACCAGATTCTAAGCATTTTCTGTCGAACATACAATATTACAATAATTGCTTCCAAATGACTTCATTTGGTGCAACACATATTGTTCGCGACAATTTTATGCCCACAGTAAAGGTAATTGCTGCACACTTATTTACAAATTTATTTATTTTATTTTTATTCATTATACAACTCAAAAAGTTACGGATTATGCCCAAAAATATTTTTAACGTTAAGCCAATATCAGAAAATTGAATTCCATCGCACAATCCAGTGGCAATGTCACCTAACAGGCCGGGACCTGTTCTAAGGTAGATATAGGGACTAAATAAAAGAACAATTGAGATGTAAATAAATATATATACCTACATATACATATACACATATCGGCTAAACTCATTTTTCTTTCAAGTAGAGTAAAGTAACTCCACTTAGTGGGCAAAAAAGGTGCGTACTGCTGATATAAAACCAGAGTAACTCAAAAACAATATAAAACATGATTTAATTAAACAAGGTTAAAAAAATGTTAGCTTCATGGATGTAATATTAGATTTTTTATATCTCCCATAGTTATTATAAAATCAGGTTATCGTCATTTCTGAAAAAAGTGGTTTTTTGATTTACCGGAGCTTTCATCTAAGGTTGCGATTTACATTCACAATCATACACTTAGAAATCCTACACTTAGAAATCTATATACCTACCTGTGATAAATACATGCATACAAAAATCAAGGATACATTTGGGATAAAGAATAGTCGAGCTAAAAGAGTCTGGATTTATAATAATAATGTAAAACAAAAATTGAAATGATTCAATTAATGATCACTTCGGTGAAACATTCTTAACGCCATAAAATTTGTGATTGCAGATTCAAGGCCAAATCAATGCCAAATGAACTAGCGGCCAAATCAATGCCAAATCAATGCCAAATGAACTAGCGGAACCCGGCGAACTTCGTCTCGCCAAAATCTGAAACTAAGTGATTTTTTTTCAAATCGAATGGAATGTATTTTAATGCAGTGCTCTATGATACACGATGTTTTTCGTTTTGTTTTCTGGCGCAAATATATAAAGAGATGACGGTTTTCCCACTCGCGAACAGGCGACATATAATTGGCCGTGCGTGAAGCATGGATTTTCCAAATTTATTCCACACACAGCCAGTGATTGTCCTTGCGATATATAGATATATATAATAAAATTATATATATAAATATATATTTATCTATATATATATCTATATATTCTATATATCTCCAAATATAAGTGTTCATGAAAAAATGTCTGCAACTGCTGAACAATGTGTTCCTTTGTCTTTGGATTGTAAGCACATCGTTGTAGTGTGCTTACAATCATGTGATGATGTAAGCATAAATTTTTTCCAGTCTTTCCATCATCGACGAAAAGACATATAAAATCTGCTTGAAAAATCAGTTAGTCAAACATGCCCTTTACAAACTGGACGACTTTTATGATATTGCGTCCACAATTGCTTGATTATAAATAACCATATTATGACTATACTTTCGAACTAAGTTTTAGATTTTATTGACATTGTTTTTAATTACGCATGTTTCAGAATTTTTCTTCTTATGGTATTGATTATTATTTGTTTGATTATTGATTATTTTGTAAATTTGACTATTTTTAAGTAATCACCTCTGATTACAATTATTTTTTTTCCTTTTAATTAATCCAAGCGGTTTTATCATCCGGTAAATTGTAAAATTTGACATGTTCCTCAGTATTGTGAAATGCTTTTATGGAATGAATAAATGATGATGATGATGATGATGATGAGTGTCGTCGGCATAAAGATGATAGCGACAGTTTTCAAAATTTGCAGCTATGTCAGAAGTATATAGTGGCGAGACGAAGTTCGCCGGGTTCCGCTAGTATTATTAATATTATTAATCACTAGCTGCGCCCCGCGGTTTCACCCGCGTGGTGATGGAAAATTGTGATAATGATGATAGAAAACTATATATATTTATAAATTATAGCCTATGTGTTATTCTGACGTGTAAGCTATATTATTGTAAAGTTTCATCAAAATCAATTCAGCAGTTTTTGCGTGAAAGAGTAGCAAACATCCATACATACATTCTTATAAACTTTCGCGTTTATAATAGTAGTAGGATATTAAGAATAATAAATATTGAAGGGATAATATTATTAGATATTTTAAATGAAAAGTCAGTTTTAATACTGTGACTTTTAATTATCAAAAACAATCTTCTTATATTTTGAATAGGTTAAGTGTCATTTCCTAACATACAAAAATAAAATACAATTGGCGGTTGATTCTTGATACTTGAAATTCTATTTAAGGTAAATTATATTTTAAAAACAATAGCTGAGCTGCCTTTTCAGATTGCAGTCGGGCCTAATATAATTCTGACTGCTGAATAATTGTTCGCTAGGAACAATTGCCGGCGGAGATGACAGCATGCGCATGCGGCTAGAGCTAAGGTCCGTCCTTCAAGGTCATGCCATGAGCAGAATATCAGCAAGCAATAAAATCAGCATTGATTAATGCGGATGCTGATGCAGATGCTGATACTGAAACCAATGCTGATAATCCGCTGATCGCAACAACCCTGGTTTTGAGACGTCCAGCAATATACATACATATTGTAGGCAGGTGTTTTCCCTTAAAATTACCTGACTTTTAAACTATTAGGTCTCAGCAAAACAATTTACAGTTTACATACCATGCAAGCAGTACTGCCACATTCTTGGGATGCTGTCCTAGCCATCGGTCCAACTCCTTGCACGCCGAACAAATGAGTTCGAGGGGAGGAGCCAGCTCTCCAGACCACTTCAAAGATTTGACTCTGGGACCGAATATTGTTCTGGGACTCCTGGTGCCGCCGCCGCTGTTGATTTCGAAAACCTGCAATTTGCAATATATCAAGATTTATTATACTATGTATATACCTATTTTATTACGAAATGGCGCGGACGCTATCAAAACTTTATTAGATATATGAACGGTCACGGGGAATATTATTTTTTTGGGTAATTCCAGTTTTATAATTCACTAACTTAAAAAAGACGGTTTGGATACGTAAAAATGACGCAAGGTGAATAAGAAAAAAAATATATTGTCCGTAAATTAAATAGATTTGAGTTTGAAAAAAAAACATGTATTTTAACTAAATTATGCCTCAGAGTGAAAGTGAAAAGGTGGAAATGTCATTGGCCTTGATCAGTATTTCCCATCACAGTTCCTTCTCAGCGTCAACCGGAGCGTCATCGAGGTACTCCACCTCTGCACCTGATGGAGAAGACTGATCAGTATTTTCCTTCACATGTTATCTTCTCCCTTCATTAAAAATGAAGTTCGTAGGAATGCGACGCGACAGCCACTAATGCGGCAAATAGGCGGTAATCACATTTATATGACGTAAGTTGCGGTTAAAATATGTAGTTATAATACATATTTCTTTCTTTCTTTCTGACATAACCGTGCCGCTTTAATAGGACTCAGGAAGTGAGCTCGCCTTTACACAGAAGTGTTTAGCAAGGAGGACCTGGCTGCACTTTGCTAAGCACATTAGATA
Organism: Micropterix aruncella; assembly: GCA_944548615.1. Taxonomy (NCBI): domain Eukaryota; kingdom Metazoa; phylum Arthropoda; class Insecta; order Lepidoptera; family Micropterigidae; genus Micropterix; species Micropterix aruncella. The sequence goes on from OX155951.1 coordinate 7,693,971, forward strand.
AATAGACATCTCAATAATGTATTCAACTTGGGATCAGAAAGATGTATACCTACCTAAATTTAGACGGTATAAATTACGGCTAAATGTAACATATGGCGGTTTGTAAATTATTTTTCTACACTTTTGTGCTTTTGCACTTGTGTAAGTAACCAATAAGTAAATAAATAAATAAATTTAAGGGAAGGTTATGCTGTTTATTCCCAAAATCGATTCATGCTTCGATTTATTTGGGAATAAGCGACAAAATGGAATTGGTATCTCATTTACACACAAAAATCGATTCTGATAATTTTGCCATGTTTTGAACTTACCATAAAATGATCTCCATGTTTGGTCTTTAGCATATGCTGGGCCTGCTGTTCGGCCTGCCTGTCGTGAGCTGGTAACCATAACGCTAGCAGTCTTTCCGCTATGTAGCTGATATCTAATCTGGATCCTGGGGAAACCATGGAGCTCTCGTCGAGCAGAAAGCCATTTTGCTGAAAAATAGAAAAATCAAATGATTGAATAATACGGAAGTCAAAGCCGCACTTTATTTTAGTCTATGATTGCGCAATGCACAGCCTTGAATATGAATTTCTTGAAAAATCCATTCATTGCTTGATTTATGTGTACAAAACGTCAATCGAATTACAAATTACATCCTATTATATTATCGGCGACGAGGAAATCGCGCGCAAGGCGACAAATCTGGCGTCAAAAAAAAACTAGATTGAATTAAGCTAATGTTTTATGAATGGGTTGGGTTATTATAGATATGACAGCCGTGTAAGTGGAGGTGTATGATGGATTTTTGATGCTTGATCTTGAGTTTAGTTATGAATATGGTTACGTAATGCAAGATTGCTTAGAAACTTTACAAATGTAATAGTTGCATACGAACAGGTTGAGAAATAAGCGAATAGGACTGCTAATTGTACAGGCTGGAACATAAGTCGCGCAAACCAAAGTTCAAATTCGTGGCAAAAAATATTTAACATGTTAGGCAATAAGGAATTGCGCGAATAGCAACATTGGTACCTCTGCTTCGCAATGAAAGTGGACGAACTCGCCAATACACGCGGCTCTTTCTCTGTGACGGTTTATGCGTTGAAAGTTTGAAGTTCAGAATGCTCAAATTTCACTGAATTTTGTTGCCCGTGTTTATTTTCGCACAAACTTTTACCGGAAAGTTCAAAATGTATTTCAAAACCGAATTTCTAGAAGTACTGATGCCAAACAAGTCAACAATAAACGTCTGGTGGATAAATACAATGAAGTAGGGAATGTGGCTGAAATATGGTTAATAGTTCAGACAGCTGTCACCGAGATAGATAAGGGCATTTTCAATAGATACTTATGTCAACATAAGTATCTATTGAAAATGCCCCTATGATGAAACTTTTTGATGTTTTTGTATGTGTTTCGTGTCAAAAAAGTTGTATTGATTTGTTTTTGACATTTTGAGGAACTGGGTTGCGCCAGTTCGGACAAAAAGAGAACGAAAAGACTTATGCCACTGTAGAAGTTTACGATCCATCGAACATCCTCAGTTAATTCCAGTTAAATTAAAAGGTTTCCTTAGTAGGTTTTTTTTCGATTTTAAAGCTGCCTTTGCCTTTGACTAAAATACTCTATAATTCACGAAAGGACAGCATATACCTATCTAACAGAGTTATAAACACGGTGAAGAGTAAACGCGCAGAAAGACCTGTCAGAACCTTTCTACGCTTTCAGTGGGCTGGACCGACTGTTTAATTTGGCTCTTGAGAAGGCAATACATAACTTATACTACTCGCACCATCTTCGATAAGTCGGTACAACTACTAGCGTATGCTGATGATATTGATATCATCGCACGCTCTCCAAAACCACTGAAGCCTTTTTTAACATTGGACAGAGCAGCAAAATGTATGGGCCTAATTTTTTTTTGGAGGAAACCAAATATATGTATGCCAACGTTAAAAGAGTAAACCCAGCTTTAATATTTGCTGTTGGTCCCTATATCTTTGAATCCATTAATAAATTTACATACCTTGTTTACATTATTTAAATAACTAATTTTACGGTAAACTTACACATAGTAAAAACATGATAAAGTACTTGCAAAACCTATTTACACACAACTAATTTACTATCCTATGAAAAGTTTACAACGCTTGCATGAACAACTTATAATAGAAATAACATGAGCACGTAAGTAATCGGTAGGTCGGAAAAAAGGTGTATATAAAGTAAACATGTAACATGAATAATTTGATATTAATATTTATAATACATAATATGATATAATAAAATATAAGGGTATGGAATAATTTTAAAAAAGAAGACACCATACGGCGGCTAGAATCTTTTGAGATGTGGTGCTACCATCGAATGCTCCGTATAAGCTGGACCCATAAAGTTCGCATCGAAGAAGTGCTTCAGTGTGCTTCAACGACACGAAAATTGTTGCACACCGTCAAAAAGCGCAAGATTGAATATCTGGGGCACGTGCTGCGGCATGACAGATATCAGCTGCTTCAACTTATATTGATGGGCAAAATTGAGGGTAAACGACGCCGTGGATGGAGGAAAAAGTCGTGGTTGTGCAATGTCAGAGAGTGGACCGGATCACCAGTACGGAACAGCTTTTCCGGGTGGCGCAAGACCGACAAAAGTATTCAGAACTAACGGCCAACCTCCAGTAATGGAGAGGCACGTCGAAAAGAAGAATGGTATAATTTAATAAACTCATATCATATCATACGGTACAGTAGGATGGCAGTTAGTTAAATCTTAAGAAGTAGGAGATAGACTAAATATGTTCGAACCTTTAATTAAATACATGGAATCATTAAATATGTCTAATCCTTTACATGTGGTATCAAAAATACTAGGTCTATTCGACACTATATTGATATTGCAAGCGACAACAGAAAAAGTATGAGAGCTCCCGTCGTGGTGGCACATGAAATTGAACATTTGCTACACTAGCTGGGATGTATAGTCGATTGTGTAAAAGTTTATGAAGACAAGTTACATCGTTATGATCATGCCTGTTTTTAAATCCATTACTTTGACGTGCGAAAGCCTTATTGTGCAATTATGTTTAATGGCTACAAATATATTGTCAGACCAGTCTTAACATAGATTAAAAAATATGGACCACAAAAGCGGATGAAAATGTATTAGATGTCTTTGAACGCAAAATATTCCGCAGGATTCTTTGGTATCATACAGGAGCGCCATAGCGTGATGAAAAGGGCGAGCAAATAAAGACTGTATAACGAGTATGTAGGTATGTTGTGCATGTTGTGAGATTCCTGAAAATAGGGATACTCAGGTGGTTAGAGCATGTGGAAAGGATAGATAATAAACAGCCGTAAAAATTTTACTTTGTGGAAAACCTGAAGAGCAGCGTAAAATCTGATGAACAAAACTACGATGGCTTCATTCGGTTGTTAAAGACTGAAATGTACTTGAGGGTAACAACTAAAATACCAAAGGTCAGGATAGGATAGAATATTAAAAGATTCTTAACGAAGCCAAAACACAACGATTTGTAGTGCTAATGATAATGATGCATTAGTAACTTGTACCATAACTGATAGTGAATTAAAGCATAAAAGAAACTTACGTGCTCATGAGAGGAGGCAGTTCCTGGCGTGACAGGCGCACTCTCCGCTCGAGGCTGTAACAAAAAATAGACAGATAATTATATTTAGGAAAATCCAATTTGGCTCTTACAGGTAAAATGCGACTGGCAGATAATCGATAAGTCAAAGATTTATCAGTTCATGTAGATGGTATTGATATAATTGCAAATTCTCCTTAATAAGACGAAAACGAATTTACCGCATGAAGATTGTAGCACACTTTACAGTTAGCACTTAGCACAGTTCTCGGCGATATTGCAACCGCTGTTGTCCCGGGTATGTTACGTGGTACTTCACGCGGTAAATTAATTTTTATCATATTTATAATGTCAAACAACGGCGGTAAACTTAGATTTTATAGTTCTTTTTAAGTTCCCAACGTATGTTTATTAGCGTTGAACAAAGATAAATCAAAAGAACAAATATACTGAGAGTGAACTCAGCTTCAACTTGTATTGTTGGTAAATACATATGAAGGGTTACGGGGAAGAACGATCAATGTCAACTTTTTGAGATTTTTGGTAATTCCATTTAAAAAAAATACTAAATTAAAATATGTTTCAGGTTTTGTTTAAATGATAAAAAATATATATTTTGTCTGTGGATCAAATCTAGTTAGGTTTCTAAAAAAAAAATATTTAAAGTTATACCTCATAAAAAAAGTATCTCATCTCAAAAAATTAAATTGATATTGCTCGTTCGTCCCCGTAAACCCTCATATACTTTTAACGCTGTTAAGAAACACAATATATAGGTACCTCGGTTCATTATTACTAGCGGCCACAACAAAGTGATGAAAAGAAATTGAGTTATCTCGGACCTACATACTTTTGCGTGCGTTACCTACCCTCAATGCTATGACCATAATATCTACATCAGTAACTAGAAGGACAATATCGCTGTGGAAAATAACGATCAGTACAACTTCGGATTCGGCCCCTTGCTAGATCAAATGGATGAAAAAAAAAGCCACGCCTGAAGAAGTCGCTCAATTCGTCAGCGTCAGCTTCCAGGGAGGCTTCACCCAAAGCATGAGATTGGGTGCGAATGGAAGAGGTGGCGTAAAAAAGTCAAAACCGCGCTTGACAGCTGGAATTTTTCAGAAGTACAGCTTATTAGACTACTGGCCCATACGAAGACCCCTCCGCCGCGCCGCGAACATACAGAACATTCAGATACTAACGCCTCGGCTCCTTCTACTATAATAGCGACTTAGCAAAGTGCGAAACAGTTTTATTCACCAAAATTTGTCCTTCTATAATAAGATTCCAGAGCAAATGAAAAGCCTTGGAGAGGACCAATTCAATTTAAAAAGATAATTATACATAATTTGGTAAGAAACCCAATTTATGGTATAAGGGAGTTTGAAAATTCTGAGTTTATTTTCCATGTTGATGATTAATGAAATGCGTAAAGTTTTAAACATATAGGTATTATGATAGCTGACATTCTAATTTTCATATAATTAAATTCATTTTTAAAAAAAAATACGAAGGCATATTGCTGGATTGGCAATAAAATATATATTTTTTGATTATTCTACATAGAATTTGCATTTCTATTTTAATATATTATTCTCCCTGACTCATCACATTAGCATATTTTGATTATTTGTATGTAGGTAATATTGAATATAATATTACAGCCATGACAACTATCAAGATAGTTATGTTTATAATGATGAAATTTTTAGCATTTAATTTTGTGACGCATCCAAGTGTAGGAATGCCTATCTACTGGAGTAGTTGATTGTATTGTATTGTATTGTATTGTAATACAAGACCTATGTCTTACGGGCATATGGGCCTATGACCTATGGGCCTACGACCAGTACTGAAATATGCATTCCAGATATTGAGTCAATATTTTGTTTGTAATGTATTGAAACAGCTATTCGTTTCCTGAATATAATAAAATAAAAATAAAAATCAGGAAAGGTAAAAATTAAAAGCTTTAATTCGTATTATTTGTGGAAACAGTGATTGATATATTGAGACCTGAATGCACTTGGAGAGAACGAACAAAACGCTACGCGCACAATTGGGCGGAATAGAAGAAGATACAGGAAAATACCCTAGTTTAAGAGTCCAAAGCAAAAGGCTACATCATTGGGGAGAATCGGATGATTCAACACTGATTGTTATTCTGATTCTTTATTTAGCTTGACATTTCTACCATTTTAGTGACTGTTATATTATCACGACTATTTTATTTTCTCTCCGATAATCCATTGTATTTTGTATTTGTAGGACCATATAATTTTGTATATCATGACAACTCAATTCATAATTCTTAAGTCAATTTCTTTTACTATAGTGTCAAATAATTACCTGATTGCCTTTGTAGTTTTTAGTATCTAATACAATTATTATAAATTATGTGGTGATACTCTTAAGAAACCTTTAGTATCGTTTTATAGAATTATTTTAATCTTAAGCGGCTAATCAAAGTATCGCGTGCTAATGTCTAAACAACTGTGCATGTAAAAGGTTTTGAAGATAATACACTTGATTTTTAATAATTTTGAAGAAGCAAAAGCTCACAATGATGCGTATTCCTAATGGCGAAGATGAAAGGTTTGAAAGGCATTAGGAAGCTAATGATTCGATTCCGAACAGAAGTGATGGATATTAAACAGCCGTACGAGCGCGCGCGTGGCCGCCACCACCCGCCGCGAGCAGTCAAATCGAAATTATTTTTATCGTTCCGCTGGCCTATGTTAGTCACCGATAGCGGCATCGAATCGGATGATGAACTGCCGTAACTGAGAATACGATGGACACGAAGACCGAAACATTAATTTCTTAATTTTAGTTATTTCCAAAACAACCTTTCCGACTAAATAGTCTAAGAGACGTTGTTTCGACACATAAAACTATTTACAGACATAGGCACTGAATAGGTAATGTTGCAATAAAATAATGATAGTATCCTATATAAAAAATCATATTTACAAGATTAAATAATACGCAGTAGACTTTAATATTTAAAACTCGCATCGAGATAAACCTTTATGGTGAAATTGAAAAACTTTGACAGTTGAATAAAATACTTCTAGATTTGGTGCCGCCGACAGTATTGCGTTTAGCTCGACGTAGGACTGGTTTCCTGGGGGGGCTATTCTTGAAAAATTTAGCATGCCAAGTTTGTATATGGTCCATTTGATTTAGATGGGCCATAGACAAATTTAGCATGCTAAAGTTTTCAAGAATAGGCCCTTTGGATGACTCGTCAAGTCCAGTTATCAGACTTTGTGATTCTTCTAAGAAATATAAGTGGTCCGCATTATTATTTCTGCATTGTATCTACTAGCATTGATTATATAGCATATTAGATTGATCAACGCCGTACTACATTTGGCAACCAGGATTTTGCTACGAAACGCAGCGTGTATATGGCACTTAAAATTCCAAAAATTGATTAATCTTCTTATATAATGTTCAATATGGCGACTTTCGTGGCAGTACAGTTTGACGACGCACTGTAGATGGCGCTCTAAACACGCCTATTCATAGTGACACGGCAACGAATAGAAAGTATCGATACTGTACTCATGAGTAGTATCGAAAATAAAGTATCTTTCTCGTAAAAGTATCGACACAAAAGTATCGATACCTCAGAGTATCGGTACATTTCTTAGGAACTTTTTGTGTTTGATTTTATTATTGTGGACATGGGCTATATAAATACGCACATGATTTGGTCAAGGAAATGGTAGGTACTTATAACAATAAAATAATTAAAAAAATATAAATGGGCAAATCAACGTTTATTGCAAATTATTTCTTCAAAGGTTATTAAATTTCCCACTCTTTCTCTGTGCAAAAATAGAAGTTTATGTAGCAGCCTTTGGCGCTAAACAGTTTCGTGTTTTTGTTATTGTTCTGCTTGCCTTTGAAAATAAACTTCCCGAGGAGACCGATGTTGCTGGTATTGGTAAGAAAAAATGTAAAATGATAATCGAACCACCACATCAAAAATGCCCTAGAAAAGTCGCTACTTTTTTTTGGCTAAATTAAAATAAAAAGTAGCTGTTAGTGTAAAAATGTCGCTTAATCTAAAGACAAAGTCGCTAAATTGGCAACACTGGCGAGGGTTGGGTTGTTGAGTAAATAAACCTTAACGTAAAGACGATAACATAATGAACCTTTTTTTTAACCAATAAAGTTCAAATTATTGTGTACCATAATGAAAAAACATCTTGTCATTTTTTTAACCGGCAGGCATAATAAACATGAGTCATAAGGCCTAGTTTTAAAAATCATTCATAATATTTATTCGATACGATACTTGTCAAAAAGTACTCTTTGAGTAAAAGTATCGATTCAAAATGCATCGAGTATAAAAGTATCGGTATCTAAACAAAAATACTCGATACCAAAAAGTATCGAAAGATAATCCGAGTCCCTACCTATACGGCATGAAATAATAATATAATAATAAACGAATTTTTAAATCATTATTTTAATATTATTTACTTAAATGTTAAATTTTAATTTGGTATACAGGTTTCAAAACGTATTAATTACGCAATTTAATATTCAGATTGACTAATGGATGACATCTCCGTATTATTTCTGTGATGCAATCAGCCTATATTGAAATGGAATAGATGGCACTAATAACTGAATGTTATTATTGTTATCACGGGTTAAATAATTAAGTTTTTATAATCATTCAGTCTTATATTAAAAAAAAACATTTATTGTCAGTGGTATTATACATAGATGGCCAAATAAATTACCACTAGTTTGGCCGTCAATGCTATCAGCGCCAAGTGCATTTTACCGTTTCAGAAGGGTTGCTAAATCGTACTATGGAGATGAGCAATCTAATATCATATATAATAATCCTACTAATATTATAAACGCGAAAGTTTGTAAGAATGTATGTATGGATGTTTGTTACTCTTTCACGCAAAAACTACTGAATGGATTTTGATGATACTTTACATTAATATAGCTTACACATCTGAATAACACATAGGCTATAATTTATAAAGATATATAGATTTCTACCACCATTATCACAATTTTTCATCACCACGCGGGTGAAACCGCGGGGCGCAGCTAGTGGTATATATAAGGGTGGTCTGTAAAGGTTCTCGGCCTCGACCATAGATGGTAGCACTACTCGCACGATTTTTTTCTCTCATAGGTACAAGTGTGAGTAGACAGACACCAAGTGAAATTGCAAGCCATTCCAGCCGGCGCGGCGCGGCGGTTAGCTGTAGGCATTAGTTTGAGTATCAGCGTGTGTTCGTGCGGTGCGTGTGTGTCGGAAATGGAAAAACTAGAGTATCGTGCAGTGATAACATTCTTTGTAAAATAAGGTTTAACACCGACCGCAATTCGAAGATCGTTAATGTGTATTGTGACTTCTATAATTTCCACAATAAATATATGGACCGAGTTTAATTAAATAAGGCCGTGATATCGTCGAAGATTTTAAGACATGAAGGGCGTTAGAAAAGTGAAACCTCACTGGAAATCATCGAAAGACTACATACACAATACGATTTTGAAAGATCGGCATACGCAAGTGCGTGAGAGATGCCGGTGTTTTGGGATGCAAAAGGAATTTGTTGATCGACTACCTTGAAAATCGTAAAAAAAAATACCTGGGGAATACTAGTTTTCTAACGAAACCTTCCAACGGCAGTGGACGTAAAAGACCATTAAAATAGACGGTCACGGTAAGGTTCCGCGTTCGATTCCCAGCTGGGTAACCATTTTCCGTTGGGATAACATTAACGGAACTGCATTTCAATTCTGTCGATCGAATGCAATAACGAGACACAAACTTACCCACATATTACACGCACACAAACAATATAAACACATAATTGTAGGATTGGTTGTAAGAGATTGTCGTATGATAAAAAAACCTGCAATTGTGAAATTTCACAATAAAGAATAGAAACAAAGGAACAAACAATCTTCCCACAAAAGCTTCTTGGCGATGGGAAAATTGAGGGCTTTGCACTATAAAGTGCTGAAACATCCGCTCTATTCCCCTGAATTTGCACTATCGGAAGAATACTACAGACACGGGATAGTGACACTGGAATGCATTAATATTAAATGAGATTATGTTTAAAAATAAAAACCTTTTAAAAAATAAAAAACTTTTCAATAAATTGTCTTTTTTACTATCTTTTTTACTATAACTTTACTCACTAGAACTAGTTAAGGAACTAGTTAGCATAAGAGCTAGTTACTTACCAGCCTTTGTGAAAAAAAGTTATCATTTATGACATCGCATGTTACTCCCGCATTTATTTAGGCAAACGGCGCAATCCCTTGTCAACCCTATATCAAACTCAGGAATGACTTCATTTGGATATCCAGGCCTCGTTATCAGTTGAAGCTATATTCCCGTTGGATCCTATAGTTTCCATTGCAGTACTTTCAACAATAATAAAAACAATGGTATTTGAAGGACTACGCATTTTGCCGAAGGACTATGCATCACATGAGCCCTGATATTCAATGTTGGGGGTCCGATACAAAGCGGTTCTTCATAAAAGAAGCCACCCACTACACACCGCAATTAAAACAAGAATTAGCAGGCATTTATTGTGATTAATAAGCACCATACTTTTACTATCAGGCCGCGAGATTTTCAGACTCGTACTATGTATGTGTGCAACGACTACACAAAAAAATAACTCCAGGCAGAATAGAATATTATAGTAACCGATGCAAATACACAGGTAGCAAAATTATGTAGTTGTATGTACAAATAACCAACACAAAACAATAAAGTGCTCAGATTATGCCATCCTTGAAAATTAAGAAAAGAGAATAATGTATTCGAAATTATGCTACAACCTTTAAATATCACTGGGCAAACGCATACTACGCAATAAAATGAATAAAAACGCTAATAAAACCGCGCTAAATCCCAGGGGTACCTACTGGCTGAAATCCATCTATCTAGGTCACTATGCAAGGCTGATCCAACAACACGGAGAAAGTACGTCACAATTTTATATTTATCAATTCATCGGTATCTTATCTTAGATGATACTATATAATATCGTGTTTATAGCATAATCATAACAATAAATTAAAAATGTACCTTTATATTTCTTTCCACGTAAAACGACGTATGCCACAGAGCAAAGGCTAATTGGTTTAAAATTCTAGGCATCTCCTCGTCGGCTATATCTAATCCCATCGTGGCTGCAGGTTCACTAGACCGCCGAGATACGATCATTTTTAATTACTCATTAATGTTTATCTTGGTTATCTTAATTAGATTTAGGACATCGTTAGTGTTTTACTGTTGTTCTGAAGTAATTATATTGCGAACTATTAGTGTTTTGACTAATTGGGAAACGAGTGGCGTTTCTCACGAAGTCGTTTCTGTCTCCTTGTTATATTTTAATCTTATTTTGTATACTTGATCGATTTCCGTGCGAAAGAAGCGGAAATGCAATAGTTTTAAAAATAGGTGCCTAATGCAAGTGAACGTAAATTCTGATTTGTTTATGTCACATGCTTACGAGGATGGTTTCTGCAAACTTTAACAAACACTTCGTTTATACATAAAAATACTCATTCTAAAATTCTGAAAAAAAAAAACAAACTGAGGAAGAGTGGCTGCACGATCAATAGTTTGTTTGACAAACTTTATTGCGCACACAATAGAGTTACCTGCCAAGTGGCAATATCTTTCGACCATACCGCCAGGGCTATTATGACTAAAAGGTTTATGTGGGCAAATTAATTTATAAAACGAGTATTTTTAATAAAGTAGTGGACATAATAAATGAAAACACTTACATAATAATAATATTAAAATAAACAGTAAATAATAACATATGTCCGCTCGATATCGAAGGGAGGAATGGGATATAGGGACAAGTAAAGGAGACAGGGGGGGGGGGGGGGGTTGGGGGGGGGGGGGTACTAAACGTGGAGTAAATGCCTGTTTAGAGATTATATAAAAAAAATATTATGTCTGCAGAAAAAAGTCAAAGTTGTTAAATAAATACATCAAAAAAGGAATTTAAAATTTAGCAAAAGAATGGATTTGTTAAAAAAATATATGGTGGTTGAAGAATATGAAATTCTTGGGTAGTGATAGGCTCTCCTTTTCTGATTATTTTGTTTTTATTAGTCTTGGTCTTGAATAGTACAATACTTCCTGAGAATTCGTATAAACAAAATAATATAAAAACAAGAGTATATGCGTCTCGAAGATTTTATATTCGTTACCTCAATCATTTTTGCAAATATGTACCTGCTTTGCCACTTTTTAAATTCCTTAACTTTAATAAGTTTGATATTTTATTGCTTCAAATATCATCGATTTTTTTGACATAAGCAACACTTAAGATCGTAAAGTCGTTCTTCATTAGTTTGTTAATTTTTTTCAGCATTTCAGAATGCATATTTTCTGTGTGAACGAAGTTTTTAGTAGAAATGACAGAAATTTAAAATGACCCACGTTATAAACTACGCAAGCTTTAGGAACGATTTATATTCACTGAATACACAAATTCACAGAGTCCACATTACGATCCGGCGTCGTTTCCGTCGATGACACTAAGCAGACAAAACACATGCCGCCGGCAGTTTCGTATTTCTTTTCAGAGAAAAAAAATGCTCTTATTTATAGCGCGGATTAGAAAGTGATCGCGTGCGGTGCGTCGGGCGGATACTGGTCGGTGGCGCAGCGACACAGCATCCCGCCGCGGCGTCGCCGGTGCCCGCCCGCCCCCCGCTGAAAGCGTCGCCTGGGGCGGCGTCGCCATGGCGACGGAGGGCGCCGCGACGCTCGCGACGCTGCAGCGATGCGGGCCGTTGCACTGCCCCGTGTTTATTTACGCGGGAAAACGCGCGTCGCCCTGCGTTTGACACGCTGCTTTATTAATGGCTCTAATTCGGAGGGTAGCCAACATTCATATGAGGTGTTTCAAAGACCATGCAAGAAATAGAACTATATTTTATGGTTAGATGACAATAAAATAAAACTGGTCAATTGCGAGTTTTACTCGGGCGTCGAGGGTTTCGTAATAATTTATTAAAGAAGGAGCTATTGCTATGAAATTAAGTTCTAACACGTTGACTATAAAATAAAAAAAACAACATAATACTTGGAGTACATAATACGCCCAACTTTAATAGACAAAAATAGTACATGATGTTTATATTTTAGCAATGAATTTATGAATTAAAGACATCAAATAAATCATAATACGTCGTAGATTATATTGTTTTCGACATGGTTTTTGAAAAAAAGTATTTTACGATACTTAATTTATCGACCATGGCATATTTCACGGTAGTTGAAATATTATAAGTATAAGGTGAAATAAAATCGTGTAGAAGTGTCATCGTTCTTCGAAATGACGCAAATACAATAATATCTAAATTATCCAAATATAATCTAAATAAAACGATAACCTAAAATAAAAATATAACCAAATATATTTCTGCAAAGATCTTTTTTGCAGAATAAATATATTTTCTAATAAAATCGCCTATAAATTTGACTCCATGGTTTCTGCACCCTGATCGACTCCCGCAGCGTCCGTTGCCATGGTTACTACAGCATTGGCACGCCGCAGTATAGCAGGGTGCATTACCCTCCATTTACCAGCCCAAAACTGACATATATCGGTATAAGTATAAAAGTCATCAAGCACTTGACACACATGTTGCATTAATGATCCGTAGGATGAATGTCAATAGTAATAATTATGATTACAATTTCCAGCAATTTACCTACATAATGGCATTTAGGTGAAATTAGCTAGCTACGCTTTGGTTTAAATGGGTAGATAATAACGCTTGAGCAATCTCTTGTCTTTACTCTACTCAAGCAGTAGTTATTACAACACGCAATCTGTCGTTGATCTGTATTATCATCTACATAAATAACATTGAAAATTATCTATGAGGGTCATCCAGAAAGTAATGTTACAAGGGCTCCTTAGGCCGATGGATTGTATAAAATACCTAGGAATTCTATATATCGCTTAACGTTAACCCCTCAAATGAATGGCGATTAGCTCGGGTTTGCCTACGGCAAAATGTATATAAATTTATATTTACATTTACATTTACATTTACATAGAGCGGGGATTACTATAGAGCTATAGCATTACTATAGCTATAGCATTACATCACATTTACATTTATATTTACATTTATATAAATGTATATACATTTTGTATACATTTTGCCATAGGTATCCATTATTGGATGCCTCACATGTGAAATAGCTTTCAATATCATTCATGATTTAATGTGCTGCCTATGTATTTTATAAAATACCGAATGAAAGTTAGGCAAAGTATCTATTGCCAATTTATTATTTTTAATCTTAATATTACATTTAAACCCTAAGTCACACCTTAGGGGCTCTCTAGACGATCAAGCATGCTTGTCAAGCATCGCGTCACGGGCTGGGAGGGGATCGTAAACCGCAGGAAATATGCATTTTTTAAAAAAAATATTTACCAATAATGCCTAATTTTGTAGTTTTATACCAGGGAGTCACGTCATTCATCAATCAATTACGTCTAATTAACGTGACGCCCTGGTATAAACTACAAAATTAGGCATTTTTGGTAAATATAAAAAAAATTGGATGTTTCCTGCGGTTTACGATCCTTTCCCAGCTCGCGACGCGATGCTTGCCAAGCATGCTTGATCATCTAGCGAGCCCCTTAAAGAATCCGCTTATTATTATTAAAAATATATCTTACACTAGTTGAATAATCTCTTCGTTTAACATTTTTTTTTGCTTATAATAAATTTTTGATCTGGTATATAAAAGATAAACAATTCCACAGTCGTTAGAACCTATTATCCGTGGCTTCTGTAACGATAGCTGGTAAGCTGCGTGTATCATCGCGTCTATGGTCAACAATAGGTAAAGGTAACGAACAGTAATGCCTAAGTTCGCTGGGGGAAATTGCTCATTTGAAGTTTTCAACATTCTTTAATTTTTCATTGAGCATGAGCATTTAATGTATAAAATAATATTAGCATACAATGTACATATAATCTCCGCAGTAGTAGTTAAAGAACTAAATAGTTTCCTACCCAAAGCTAACTAAAGCTATATAGAGCTAGTTATAGAACTAACTAGAGTTATAGAACTAAACACGACCTAGTTAACTAACCTAACTAGAACTAGTTAAGGAACTAGTTAGCATAAGAGCTAGTTACTTACCAGCCTTAGTGAAAAAAAGTTATCATTTATGACATCGCATGTTAATCCCGCATTTACTTAAGCAAACGGCGCAATCCCATGTCAACCCTTAATCAATCTCAGGAATGACTTCATTTGGATATTCAGGCCTCATTATCAGTTGAAGAAATATTCCCGATGGATCCTATAGTTTCCATTGCAGTACTTTCAACAATTATAAAAACAATGGTTTTCGAAGGACTACGCATCTTGCCGAAGGACTATGCATCACATGAGCCTTGGTATTCAATGTTGGGGGTCCGCGATACAAAGCGGTTCTTCATAAAAGAAGCCACCCACTACACACCGCAATCAAAAAAAGAATTGGCAGGCATTTATTGTGACTAATAAGCACCATACATTAGGATTATCTAAACTCTGTATAAAGCATTTTATAGAAGTAAAAACAAGTTTTTGCGGCGAATGCGCTGCAATAAAATCTTGATTATACGGCCTTGGCGGTCTCATGAATTTATAATTTAGCGACTTTTAGCTTGTTGTTGTGTATTCAGTCATGCTTCCGAGACATGAATCTTGATCAGGGAAATTAAAATCGTTGAAACGCGCTAAGCGGATTTAGACATTTTAGGCTTTTATCACGGGATTTTCAGAATTGTATCGAAATAAAATGTCAAATAGATCAGAATTATATTGTCGGCATTTATGTTTTTTAGAGTTATGTACAATCACTGTTAGCGCGTATACGTTAGGGCACACCGAAATGATCAGGAATGTAATATTTCGGAAGAAAATTCTACGACAAATCTAACTGCCATTATTATTTTGTACATGCAAATTGCTTTTGTGAAAGTGTGCAAAAAATATTTATTTATTAATTCATTTATGCAATGCCTGTAGAAAAAAATGGTACAATGTCACCGAAGTAAAGAAATTATACACTGTTAAAGAAGAGCTAAAGATTGACACACGTCAAGTAACAGACCTCGCTGTGCACATCTAACGAGGTTTCTTAGGCATGTAGCTGCACAATTTGATGTTTCATTCATTGATTCATTCATTCATTCAGAATTTAAAGCCATTGATAAAACTCCTCTTTGAGGCAGAATGAGAGACCTCTGGTAATCCAGGCTCAACACAAGTTGGGAAAACATCGCATCCAAGTTTAATGATGATGGGATGGTGTAAAATTTGGGAATGAGGATTAACTGGATTTCACACGACCGAATCGAGGGTTTAACTTGGAAAAAATAGTACGCTAGATTTGTTTATGGTCAATGATATCAAAGCGGCCATTGACAATACAGCAGGTATTTTTTTTAAGTATCAAGAGAATTTTTCAAACGCAAACATCGGAATCCATGTCAAATGACAAATGAGGTAAATGACAAATATAATTCTTAAGAATAAAACATCATTATAATAGCTAACATTTTTCGGGTTGCCCTCTAACAAAATATTTAGTTGTTATGAAATTTAGTGGTCTGTAAAAGTTTGTTTTACGAGAATAAAATGTATGAAACATTCAAAATCCAATCCCTCAGAAATGAAGACACGGACTATTATGTATTTTATTTTAGTACTAAATTTATTACCATAGCATTATTGATTTTTCTCAATAAATAAACCAGAAATAACCGATTTCAGCGATTTTTGTAAATACGCCCTTAAATCGTGGTATCGTAGTGTCGCCAATAACAATACATCTCCACACTTGCCAACCCCAACTTGCTGCGTCACAATGATGATAACGCAATGTTTGGGACGCGAATTGGAACACGACATACTGAAGTAGAAAATATTTTAGATTGATTTTAGTGGAGGGTAGTTCGATATAGAAAATAAGTATTTTTTCGTTATTTTCTGGTTGTCATTTATCCTATTCCCGACCATTTCAGTGTGCCCTAAGAACCAGAGTGCCCATTTGGACAATATAAACTATTCGACCTAGTTCAATGTTTAAAAGCGGGTATTGTCTCAGCGAAGAATCGGCTTCCATTATTGGGAGTCGCGTGCTTCATGAATATGTAAGAGATGCTGGAAAGGTTAGTGGCGTCCTCTACGAGCAAAATGCTAATCTAGCATTCAATTCAGAGAAACAAACAAGGCGACGAAAAAGTCACACAAAATGTCGCATCGCAATTTGTGCCGATAGGCAGGGTTGGCACAAATATTTTTTTTCACACCAGATTACACCACATTATCACATCACATTACAAATTACAAATAATTACAATATTTACACATTACAAATAATTTTGGGGTGTATTACACCACAGTGTAGTAATAGTGTATGTTATAATATCGGTAGGGTTTAAGGGTTAAAAGAATTTGAAGATTCAGATGATTCACTTGTCTGTAAGCAAGTCTGATAAGATCCTGTATATCATACAACATCGGTAAGTAAAAGGACCTTTTATAGTTTAGCATCTCTCTTTCCTACATATGGCGATACTTTGTGACCCAAGCTAGGCGTGCGCTATCTGACCGTCCGGTGGTAAAGTAAAAGAAATATATCTCCGTAAGTACTTCTCGTATTAACTTGTTATCAACGTCATAATACTTCTAATAGGTTTAATATGAAGCAGAGGAAAAAAAATATTTTTTTTGTAATTTATTTCATTTCAAACACTTGCAGATTATCTCACCCTCCCTATAATTTTAAAATCGACATAATGTTAAGATAAGTCTGTATCTTTGTGGACAAACTTTAATATCATGACCCACGTCGCTGATGTTTTTTTCGTCGTCGAATATTCGCACAGTCTTCCAAAGCGAAAACAGTAAAAACAGTAACCGAAATTACTTAAACTATAAAACATCCAAGTAATGACTCTCGTCTGAGCTTCGTACACTTTCCATAAGGGACGTAAATTAAAAGAAGCCCATAACGCCCGCGTTCGTCCGCGCTATGGATGCGACGGATGATAATCGCTGCGCACAAAACCCTTAAAAAATACCTGGAGGTGTAAATCGCAATCATTACGAGTCGGAGTCGTTGAAGATTTGCTCTTTTTCTGAGTAACAACAAGCACAGCGAGCCGAGGAACTTTCCGTGCAAACCATCAATCTCACCTTGCTGGCTATGCAGAGCGGGAGGATCGCAAAATGCACGGTGATTGGCACAGACTAGCATCTTGTTTGTCTGTTTCTAGTCTTTATTGTGACATTTCACAATGGGCGGGTTTATTGTGATACGACAATCTCTTACAACCAACCCTACTATGAATGCGTGCTTGTAACATGTGCGTGATATATAGATATTTAGATATTGTGCGTGATATAGAGATATAGATATTTATAGTAGGTACTGTTGTGTTGCATTATAAGTATATAAGTAAATTAGTCACATTTTAGAATATGTTTATTGTAGATGCTTGTGTGCTACAAAGTATTTTATACGTATATATTATTTAGTATATACTGGGCTCGATTGCGTTTCTTCGTGAACTAAAATCGAAAATTAGTCCGTGTGAACGAGACAGGGCAATACGCTAGAGCAGAGTGTGAGATGACCGGTTGTCACTTTTTCACATTAAAACTGCCCGCCAAGGTCAAATCTTACACCGCACGAAATATGCGCGAATTTATTCGGACGAGTATAAGTTCGGTAGGTAGTATTTATCGACGATCGTTCGTTTCATATTCCGCTATAACGCATTGCTCTGTCTCGTTCGCTTGGACTAATTTTAGTTTTAGTTCACAAAGAAACACAATCGGGCCCACTATGTATGTATATATTATTCCAGACATCCTTTTTGGGACTATCTTTTTCAAACTCCCAGTACACTCATTAATAATGACTTATTATGAGAAAAATATTTAAAAAACATGCCCTGAAAAATCTGGTTTTTCATATTTCGGTATTGCCATTTTAAACGCAGACCTCAGAATTATTTTTTTCTTACATACTATGTGTAGTACAAATGTACCCAAGAGGTTAAATTATGTATGTACGTTTCCAATTTCTCAAATGTAGGTACTAGCGAGCCTAACAGGTTGAATTGATTTGAATAGTGCTTTGACGAACGTCGGTTGCTTAAGATTAAAAGTGTCTATGGTGAAGAAATGGGAATCATATGTGCCTGTAAGCAATAGAGTTTCTGCCGTAGGTCTTGTTATCGACCTCAAACGTACGAGAGTTGCGAATCACTGGTGGTGGTACGAAAAAGCATAAATTTTCAACAAGATATTGACTGTCTACTGTCTACAATATTGTGTATGGCTTTGTGTACACAGCCATATCAGCCACTATTCGCCGACCTTCTAGAGAATTTATATCGAAGTGGTCCAGTCTGCTCTCGTGTGTTGAAAGTCCCAAGCTATGTTTTAAAAAACGCCTTTGGATACCTTTTCCCTGCTTTTATAAACATGCGACACTGCACCGATTATGCGACGCGGTTGTCAGTGAGTGGACAGTGTAAGACGCGTGAAGAAGAAAGCCAGTTCAGACTCGCATTGACCTCCTGCACATTATGGTGCTCCAAGAGATGTGCATTATGACGTTTTGCTATGACGTGGTGCAGTCGTCACGATTGTGACGGCCGCGCAAAGTGCACTGGAAAATCTCAAGCGCAGAACGCTGTAATAACGTCGGCGGATGAATTAAACGACCGGAGGCGTCGCTGCGCCGGGAGGTCGATCGGCAAGACACCGACGTGGCTCAGTATGGTTGCCAATAAATCACTTTTTAAAGAAGATTTTGAATGTTGTCCAAGCATAATACTGCAGTACTGCATAGTATTTGTTCCTAGTCTTTATATGGGGTTTTGCTCGTGTTATTTTTTGTCATCATCCAAGTCTTGCTAAAGTACCCCCTGAGTATGTAGATAGGAAAATTGTATTTCTTGATTTCTCTAATCTACAATACCATACATTCCTTGGACGATGAAATGAGATAAATATAAATACGTTTTTATTTTCGCAAAACCAATTCGTTTCAATCGATGATATATTTGTTTGTACCTAAAATAAAGTTTTTAGATGTTTTTCTCCATCTAAATGTTGAAAATAAACATGACAAACAATCGTTCATATTTAAAACGTTCTCTTAAGAGGGCGATACATGCGTTATGCACCAAAACAACACATCGCATAACTAAAATAAATGGTATAATGAAAAAATTTCTGAATATAAATGATATAAGAATAGTTAGAAAACGGTCTAAAGTTTCATGTGACTAAAATTTTATTTAATAATCTTCTATGTCTTATAAGTAATACCTACGGGTAAAAGATTATGAAATTTACATTACGATTTTTAAAATAACCTGTATCAATTTCTAAATAAGTAGTTGATAAACCATCTAAAAGGGTTGAAAACTTTCAGATGTCAATTAGTTTTTTAGTAACATTTAGTAAGAAAATCTGCAAAATAATAAAAATCGGAAACATAATATGTTTTTATTCATAATTTTAATAAAAACTTGTACACTCTGAAAGGGCTTTAACTCATTCAAAACGTTTAGATCTTTTTGTCTTTGACAAATATTTTAAATGGGTGATAATATGATCCTAGCAAAAGCATTTTTGAATTTTTTACTGATTTCGACGCAATTCTTATAGCATTAGAAGTTTAACAAAATGAGATTGTACTGATATTAAATACTAAATATCCGTACATATTTTAAAGTTAAGTATATGATTCGTAATATTTCAGCAATTATCAGTGTGATCTTACGAATGATAAAATGACAAGAAAAACCGGTGAGATTATAAGATTCAATAATAAAATGTTTATAATATGTGGTAGCCCTGCAACGACAAGTCGTGGCATATCGTATACCACCAGTAACGCACCACTGATTCTATAGTCTTCATTTACTGGCCAGTCGTAACAAACTCAATCCGTATTAAAATTTTGAACAGCGTCGGTTCGGATGTTTATACTTCACTGTGTATGAAGATCAAACGTAGCTGTTTTTTAAACGTGACAAAATTCAGTGCAAATATCGTTATTGCAGTTTATTAACCCTTCCGCACAAATATCACGAAACATCTGTTTATTAAGAAATAATAGACGCCTGGGAAGCCAGTCACCCCTAAATTGATTTTGTCATTTATGTTTTAGTTGCCTCTTTTATGTTTAACACCAAAACACGCCACCACAGACGTAGCTGGTGATTACAACACTTGCTTTGACTCGGAAACGTCAGATAGACACTAAACAGATGGACTCTCGACGCGTGCTGCTGCTTCTGCTCGTCGATAAGCCAACGATTACTCAAGTGTTGTATTTATTTAGAGCTGTGCCTAATCGCTTACATCCTGCTTTTACATTTCCGGAGTTATTTAAAATCTTTAAAGTCGCACACACTTTATTAATTTAATAGTTCTATGTATATGTGGAACGACCTCCAGCTACAATGGCTTAACCGGTTGACTTGAAATTTGAAACATAGACTCCTGAGGGGTCAATAAAGAGGTGTAATTCATAAAAAGTAAAAAAAACGTGCATCGCGGGAACTGGCTACACCGTGAACTTTGAAACATAGACTCCTGAGTGCTCAGGTACGCGGTGTGATTCATAAAAAAAACAAAAACAAAAACCTTCAAAAGTTAAAAAATGTACCCTGTGAGCAAGAGCTTGTAATTGAAGACAGAGACTCCACACGGATCAACTAAGCGGTGTAATTCATAAAAAGTTCAAAAAAGTTCAAAAATGTTGAAATGTTCAAAAATGTGCCCTGCGGGCACGGGCTCAACCTTGAGATTTAATACATAGACTCTAGAGAGGTCAAGTAAGCGGCGTTACTCATAAAAAGTTAAAAATAAATTGAACAGATTTTCATTTTTAAAAAGTACAAACGACAAACGAATAATAAACCTATTTATTATATTGATATGTGCATTGCAGACATGAGCTAAGCCTTGTAATAATATAATGTCCTATTATATCCTACAATCCTTAGTTATCCGTATATAATTCCCTTACCTATACCATTTGCTGAACAGATTTAGCAAAAATTACCAGATTTATTATATATTTTTTTATTTAGCTGGAGCTTGTACCTGTTCCTTGAAAACCGAAGATGGAGGTAGAGGGCGCTGCCTGAGATCATGGCGCGTAAATATTTACGCGTGCGTGCCAAAGGAAAGGCCGTAATGGCATCCAAAATGGCCGCCCACGCACGTGTTCAACCGAAAGTGCACCGCAACGTAAATATTTAACCAAATAGGGAAGTCATTTAAGAGATTCCCTCTTTCCGGATATAAGAGAAGGATTTCTGAGTAAGATAAATAGAATATCATATGTGGCGGTAAACGAAAAGAAGCTGGAGTGGTAACTAACAGTACCTACCTAATGTCAAGTAATGTCATATCGGACCCTTATGGATTATACTGCATACTAAAAGTCGTGGAAAAATAAACTCGTCTCTATAAACGTGTGATTTCATAGGAAAGAAGTGAAATGTCAGAGCAGATACGTTTACACTGCATTCAACCACTCTCTCACTTTTTCTTTCAGGCGTGAGGTCTTCAAAGGAAAACATCACGCCAGAAGGTCTTCAAAGGAAGACCTCACGCCCGTTGTAGGCATAGTAAAATAACATCAGTAGGACATATAGAGCCCGTTTTCGAAATAAGTACCTACACTACGCCGAACCACCAGAGTTGCCACAACAAATACACAATTGACAAGTTGTCATCCCATTAAAGCAGAAATGCAATTCTTTATAATTATTATGTACGTTTATGTATTTTTGGTATATAGATCAAGAGTCGGTTTCCAAAATTGTACTGTAACAGAATATATGAGTTAGTGCTGACTTTCTATGATAGCATTCATATCTTGTTGCATGTGTTCAAAATACCTACAGTTTAGTAAGTTAAAGTATATACTTAACAAAAACGCATCTACCTACCTACCTACGCACTTACATACCTATGCACCTACTTACCTAGACACATACTTACCTAAGCAAATTAACAATAAACGTTACCTCGTAAATGTAATTTCGTAACGTAAATGTAAATACTCGTAAATGTAATTTCTGATAGGTTGCATTACAGCCTGTACAGAAAACATTCCACTTTTGTATACTTAGCTGTCGCGCGACAGCCCTGACTGGCTAGCACCGAGGCACCCGAGAATCTATGTACGTACACACACGTAACGTACGGACAACAGGCGTATGTATGAGTGCGAAATTGATGCGTACTATGGAGATGTTATACTGTTCTTATTTTACTACGTTGTAGGTGACAACTCCACGTGTCGTCGATGTTCAAATTGACTCGCTTACATATATCTTCGTGGGTGATTATCACGCCGAACACCATCGATATATAAGAGTTAGATAGGCGCGCGAAAATGACCACTTCAATACGGATCGCCGCCAGTATTCGTTCCGCCAGTGCTTTCCGGTGTGAGCGATCCAGCGAATAATATTGGAGTACTATTCTCTCGCATACTGTTTAATATATTGCGCTCATTCTCTCTCTCTCCCTCCCTCCCTCTCTCTCTCTTTTAACCGCAACGGTTATGACCAAACTCATTTGTACCAAACTCAACCTACTTCAGCTTCATCAAGTTGTAAAAGTGTCTTGGTTATTTCCAGCTGGTATTTAGAGCTCCCTCCCTCCTCTCCCTCTCTCTCTCTCCTTTTTTGTCACACTCCCTGCTTTGAATTCTTGAGAACAAAAGAAAGCCCGATCGCGTCCAACGCGATGACCGAAGTACTCCTGGATCGACTATAAATATGGCAGCCTTGAAATCCGAGATTGCATTTCCACGTTCAGTTGGTTTAACGACGTCTCGCGGTTTATTCCCGCTCCGCGTCCCAAGATTTATTTTCTTCGGAGAGCTGTTTTGTTTGCATCGTCTATTGTTTCCAATGCTTGCTTTGAATAATTTAGTGCTTTCAGAAACTCATATATAAAGTCATGTATAACTCTACTATAAATACAACTAGAGCTGTCGACTACAACGTTCAAACCCGTCACCTCAGGAATTTTTAACGATATTGATCGTTCTGTCTCAGGACAAAACAGTCCACCGTCAAGTTCCGCCACATGCCCGTAAGAGGCCAACGCCTTACCGCCAGATAGCTAGGTAAGTCAGCCAGCGGCCCGACACTCGAGCCCTTACTACCAGTTGCAATCAGATAACTCCAGTCTCCCGACTGGTTACGAGTACGAGGTACCTTGCGCGGTCCTCTCCCTTACGTAGCGGTGAAACGGTGTCAACCGAATCTATCGCGGACCACGGTATCCTTTGCCCGGCTGTTCACACGATATCGGGTAGCCTATGGTCTCTTTAAGAGCAGTCGCCGTAAGGTGAACAACTGCCCTTGCTCTATAGGAGACAGTACTGTTTCCAGACTCCCCCGACTGTCTGTCAGAATGCACAATCGATTGGCTGACGCTGCACGGTGCGCAAACTGTCCAGGAGCGCCAGAAGACTGACTCCTGGGGGAAACTGGCCCTCAGACCAGAGTCCTATCTGGGCTCGCACCTTATACGTGGAGGCCGCCGGATTGGTGTTGACCTGTGAGTGCGACCGACCCTGAACAAATGGGTCTCCGTGGCCAACTCGGACAGGGAACATTAGCTCCCTCTGCTATAAGGACACTCAGTTTAATGATCCCGAAGACAAAATCGCTATGATTGATGCAATACAGTACCTTTCGCGACTTGATATTTTTATACGACTGCAGAAAAAAAAGAATTGTTATGCATTTAGGGGCATTCTCGGGCACTATTAGTCTTAAATTCTTCCACTTGTCTGTATGTTATGTAATAATCTTTATTTTCACAATGCGCGCATGTACCACTATGTTTAGGTTAGCTGTAAGACATTGCCATGTGGCAATAAGCTCGCCTTTTTTGTATACTTTTTAAGTGCAAATAAAGAGTTTATTATTATTATTATTATTATTTAGGATTCATGTATGTATGTTTTCCGTTTCTTTATTCTACAATAGCTTCTAAGCGCAAACACCGATTTAGAAGTGTGTGGAGTTGTTAGAATTGTTATGTCATCCCGAGTGTCATGGGGAAGCTATTTAATCAAATATCAAATAAATAATTATTTAAATGTACAAATGTCTATAAATTAGGATAAATATATCGTGTTTAGTATCAAATGAAAAGTCTGATGTAAAAGTCTGAAAAGTACATTTCGGAAATATATATATGTATTTATACGGATAAATACACAAACCACTAATATTTCATAAAAACCCTTTTTATTACTTGAGCACCGAGGGCAACCGACTTTTTTTTCTAATAATTCTTAATACACCAGTTTACTTTTTGTAAGAGCAGTCGTGTTTTTATTTTTTTAAATTGTTGTTCTTGTTAAGATATCATTATTGATTTTGCGATAAAGTATTTACATTTCGCGAGCGACGTAACATTTTTAACTTATTATCCTGTACCTGTAACCAGTAACACTGCAATGGACCTATAATGGAGACTGTAATGGAGACTGTAATGGAGACTGTAATGGAGACTGTAATGACCTGTAACACTGTAATGGAAGCTTACAATTTAATTTTCACCTATTTCTAATTGTAGTATCGATTTGAAAGTTATTTATTGAATTATTTATTTTCATTAACAATTCTAGGGGGTACATAATTTGCAGATTGTTAGGTACAACCTAAGTTGCAGACACAACTATAGCAGATGCAAACAAACAATATATCGACGTGTTTTTTTAAAATAAATAGTCGATGAGGGATCTCTTTAGTATATCTACAGTGACGCCTCATTTGTGTAAAGTATAAAATATCAGCGAAGTATAGTTCATCAGTGATGTTTAATTGTATGAGCGTTGTACGTCATGCAAAATTTACAATAGAAGGAGCAAAATGTCCCGATTTGTTTGGATTTCACGTATTTATCTAGACTGTTCCACATCGCTGCCGCTGCACATGCAAAACTGCCTTTGTATATCGAAGTCCTGTGATTCGGGAGAATAGCCAGTTGACTACTGCGGTGGGACCTTTTTAGTTTCGAAGAGAAGTACATTAACACTTTATTTTAGGATTATATTTAGAAGTATTATATTTAGAACACTTACGCAATTCTGGTGAAAACACAATAATATAGTACCACATGAGCTTGTATGATATTGGGGGTGGAAGCTATAACGCCTTTTCTTAGCTTGACCTGTAAAACTGTAATGGAATCATACAACTCACTTATCGCCCACGTATCGATTTGAAATTTAGCATATTCAGTTTAGTTCAGTTCAGTTCACTTTATTTAAAAAATCATTAAGGTTGTAGAAACTTATATACTAAGCATTAATAAAATACAGAAATTATCCGCCCACTTCCCTAGCCCCCGATTCCCCGGAGCTTGCGCGCGGACTGTAGTTTATATGATGAAGAAGGTGGGAGGTGGTCGTAGGAACGCCTCAATGTCTAACAATTAGCTCATCAAGTTTCAGTTTATTCTACATGTCTCAAGGAGTCATCTGGGAATATACTGCGACTAGGAGGCAAAAGCGTGTTTTAAAAAAAAACCATTGAATCACTTATTTTAAAGTACCTCCATTAATTTTCTTTTTCCACGGATCAAGGTATTCTTGGAAATAATACAAATGCATTAGAATGCAGACCACACAAATACGCTAATTAAAACACAAACTACTACTATATTCCATTAGTGCATAGGGTCCTAGCCCGCCTCAGATCGTAAACAAGATCTGGCGCAGCCAATTGGGGTTAATGAAGAAGTAAATATTTTGATAGGCATTTTAAATATCTACTTTATTTCATCGAAATGTTCTGTCTCCGAGAAAGAGAATGATGACTGTTGAAATAACAGACACGACGAAAGGCATTTAAAATAAATTAATGACTTGACAACCATTATAAAACATAGATTTGCTACTGTAATCGTTTGATTATTATTGTTTAATTGTATGTAAAATATTAATATGGTTGTTTATGACTGTAAGTAGGAAACTAGATCGTTTTTTGAACCGGAACGTTTCATCCCATACCCTTGAGCTGTCAGTTATACTATGACACTATTTTTCCCTCTACCTATTTGTCGCCGACATTTATTTTATTTCCATGAATACAGTACATGTAGGTACATTTTGATTAAAATAAACTAAAAAGTATTAAAATATTAGTGAGTTGAAACACTTCACGTGTCCAATCATTCCACCAGTCAATTTATACATCCGATCTTACAGCAAATCATGCAGTTCTATAATATAACTTTGCTACAATTAGGTATAAAATTTGTTACAAATTAAGCCTAAACCATGCATCGTATATCTAGAAATATCCGAGATTCAGCTCTTAGAAAACTGGCAATGTTCGGCAATCTTATTAAGGCGTTACTCCTCAGATCTTTAACCCCTCCTATCGCGGGGTAAAAATTTAGTCGTCACTTCTGCCCGGGACAGTTTTGCGCGTGAAGTCGATGGCCTTGACAAAAACGAACATAACTTTTAAACTACTATACGGATCGTAAAAAGAATAACTGTAAAATGATCGCATTGAAATTTGAAATTTATAATATTATAACCTTATCTCGTCAAACAATTAAGATAATAATGAATAAATATTTAAAAAGTTGGCATTTTACGCAGCGCGGAGCGCCCTAACCAATATTGGTTAGATACAATTTTAGCATTTGTAAGCGTCTAACCAAAAATGGTTAACTCAAATAGGAAGGGTTAAGTGGCTCATTGAGTCTCCAAAGAATTTTTTTCTTGTTGATTGCGACTTTTTTCCCTTTTTCAGAAAGAAAATCCATTCCCTGAAGAGGTCATACGATACGATCGGTTTTGGCTGATTGTATGTGAACACTTTTTTTTTAGAGAAGCTTAGTCTTATTTTTCACATGTAATTAATATGTTATAGGTACCTACAAACTGAGTGGATTATAGGATTGGATATAAGTAGGACTTATAATTCATTTAGTTTGTAGGTACGTCCTCAAACTATAGGCCTTTATAGTTTGAGAAATAACTACCGTTTACACGTATGAGCATGTTCATTGCACACGGTATTCATTACCTACCTACCTAGAAGTTTATTTGCCTATATCTTAGGTAGTTATCTACCTATCCTATCCTACTACTATATGAACGCGAAAGTTTATAAGAATGTATGTATGGATGTTTGTTAGTCTTTCACGCAAAAACTACTGAATGGATTTTGATGAAACTTTACAAATATATAGCTTACACATCATAATAACGCATAGGCTATAATTTATAAAGATACATAGTTTCCTATCATCATTATCACAATTTTCCATCACCACGCGGGTGAAACCGCGGGGCGCAGCTAGTATACCTATACTTGACCACGAATATTTCTTCAATTTTATTTTCTCTCAAAAAGCTCAATCATATTCGACTGTCACCTCTTTCGCCTTAATAGGGTATGGTTATTATTGTTATTATTAAGATACTTTATTTTCCTGTGGACAAAAAAACTTATAAGTATTTTTTTTAATTCCATTTTTCTCCATTTATTTTCATAACTAAAAATTATAACTAATTCTTTTCAGCTGGCAGCACCTTCTGTGATACTGGGATATTTAAGGAAGGTAAGCGGAAGTGTCGATTTTATCGTATATTATCAAGATTTGAATTATCGCACTGCGTTTTAGGCGGCGGATCCATGTCAATCGATAAATAGACCTCAATTCGCAAGTACGATTGTATAATAAGCTTAATATATCTCGTGGATTTAGCCGAGTTGACAGATACAGTTGAACGACTTTTTCGGAGCGCTTTTATATCGAGTGTAAACTGAAATTGCCCAACTGGTACGGAAGTACCGTTGAACCGATCCTTAAAACGATAAAACCTAGGTTAAAACGTGCCTGTAAAGATTCTCTATGTATTCACGAAAATTGGATCAAGATCGGTTTAGAAATTTCATTGATTATCGCGTGTATACACGATTTTTGCCACATACATAAATCATATACAATACTTGTACTCTATACCCTTATATACGTACAATCTCGATGAATGAATGAGCATATCAAAGCGGACAAAAATAGTCCCGGACGTCCCTGAACTTTTGCCCTGAGCCGGAATATATAAATCAACGCGAGATTGACAGCAGAGGAAATTGCTTTTCAGTCGCATCCGTGTGTCCTGTAAAGCGGTGCATCTTTACTGCGACGTAAACGAAGCAAATGGTTGACTTACGAGGTACGAGCAGAAGTGCCTTTCGTAATATGAAGGGGAGCTTATTGTTTGTGAAATCTCACAGACGATAGGTTTCCAGTTGCAATTTATTTTTCTGTTCACTGTGGCTCCGCGTTATTTATTATGTTATAACAACAATCATAGTTATCGCTAGGACTCACGGCCCAGTGGCATAGGGGTTAGGTTAGGTCATGTTCGGTTAGGACGCCTGATCTTACATTATAAGGTTTCGGGTTCGATTACCGGCTGGATCACCATTTTCCGTTAAGATAAAATTAGGGTAACATGATACCTGGGAACGACCACATCTGAAGACCCTCGATAAGGAACCAACTTACAATTTAGACTCAAAAAGTTGCTCATTGCCTTGGACATTAAGGCTTTAAATTGATTTCGAAAACTTTTAGGCGCGATTACTCCTACAATGTAGCCGGTGAGTGTGTTTTATTTTAATATCATTATATTGACTGGTTAATTCCCTAGCGTCGCGCTTAGCCACAATTTCAATTTAGGCCCAAAATTTATTGCAAATAATTAAAACTCGAGAGCGCTCTGAGAGTTAAGCTAAATATGCTTTACCATTAACACCCTTATACCACCACTGCGCAAAGACAGTTATTCCATGCTAGCGCTGCGATAGAACGTTTAGTATGCGCCCGGTCGCAAGCGCGAGCGGACGTGCAATCGGTTCCTGACGCTTTGTCAACGCTGGATTTTTATTGGTCAAACCCTACAAAATTGACCCCGCCTGTTTCTTCGCGTGTCCGCCCTTTTCGGATATTTTTCTGTAGTCTCTTGTCGCCTTAACGGAGTTGCATTTCAATTCTGTCAATCGAATAAGACACACACTTACACACATGTTACACTCACATATACACATAAACACTTCATCATAATTGTCGTACAATTTCTTAATTGTCGTATGATGATGAAATTGTGAAATTACACAATAAAGAGTAGAAATAAACATACAGACATATATTGTTTTAAATCGATTATAACTTTTTAACCCGCTTTCCAATATAATCATAATTTATCGCAATGCCGAATCCAAACTACATCCCAGAAAACCAGTCAAACCGTAAAAGATACAATCTATAACGTTAAATAAATAATTTGCCAATATCCGTTATTATCGTCAAATTTACACAAATTTTCGTTAGGCGCCGTCTTAACCAGCTCTACCCACTAAACGTCGTAAATTTCTAATACCCGGTGGCTAATCGCATTTTTAAAACAATGTAGGTACAATTTAGAAAGTCTGTGTAGGTCGCGCTGGGAATAGAAAACCGTTCGGTAAATATTTAAATTGAATTCAAGTTAGTCTCAAAAATAACCATCTGAATGCCGTTTGACATGCAAAATCATATAGCGGCTATTTGGAAAAATGCGGGGACGATTTCGGTCAAATCATCTCTTTGCCTCGATACTCTGTTCTGTGCGATGGTTACTCTCTAGTAATTTGTATTAGAACAGACATTTGGCGGACACTACTTAAGATTTTATGTAGGGTAGATCGGGTTTTGAAAGAAACATTTTATAAAATGTATATGTCGCTCAATGCCTCTGCAATAGTATGGTATCTAATTGATGTAAACATACTCTATTTGTTTGTTTAATTATTATATCGTTTGACATATAAAAACTATTTAAATATACATTAGTATAATTATGAGATGTCCCCTGCCTGAGGACGGTGGAAACAGATATCAGAGATATTTGTAATTGCAATTATTTGGCATTTGAATCAAATCGTATTCTGAGGGGATTCAGCATCACTGCTTGGAGACGATCTGGTTGCAACTGAAAGTAAGGGCACTGGTGTCGGCCCGCTGGGTGATCAGCATGGTTATCTCGGCGAGATAACCAGGATGCGTTGGTTTCTTACGGGCGAGTGGTGTAACTAGACAGTGGAATGTTTTCGTCTCAAGTTTTCTACGCTCACCTCACGGTAGATAAAACGATCTAATATCTTTAAAACTTCCTAAGGCGACTGGTTCGCCCGCTGTAGTTGACAGCTCTAGTTGCTTGAATACGATAAAATGACGGCGAGAAGTATCAGATATGTTAATCATATATAAAATTATCCATTCTAAATTAGATAGTCTATATATCTTAAAAATATTTATCTGAGAGCACTAGCATGCCTGACAAGAGACACTTTCCATATCCCAAAATGCAACAAAACCAACTATGCTCTCATCTCTTCACTATTAAGTGGCATGCAGTTTTATAACAAAAACTTGAAAGATACACACAAATACACTCACACAGTCTCACATACACATACTTAGGCATTACAGATACACGGAGATAAGAGAATATATGCAAACAGAGATAATTTTAGAAACAACAAACTCAAACACAAATTAAACGTCAATTTACTTGAGAAAGACACTTTTGTCAGTTTGTTGGTTTTTTAAAAAAATATGAAGAATTATTCTACTTAAAAGAAAACATAATAATTACATGTTGTAATACAGATAATGTACATCCAGCACCTTATATTCACGAAAAAGAATTTCAGGATATCTAAATGGTTCGAAGGTAATCACCCTAAGCCCTGTTTTCTGTGCTTTTATAACTGGATCTCAAGGCGCTATACCAGCGCTACCCCAACTGATGATAACATTAAATGATAAGATAGATAAAGTGGATACAATTATATAAATGCATACTATGTTTACTGAAGTTTAGTCCATAACCACGCTAACATATTTTGAAATGTATATTAGTTTTCTGAACCGGTTTATTAAGAGCCCTATCACATATTTTTTCCAGAAAGGCAAGAAAAGTGGATTTTTGGCGTTCTAATTCCAAGAAATGAAGAGATTTCTACAAACTTTAATTACTGAATTACCTGGACCATTTCTTGATGTTGACCATAGCGGCCTTTAATTTTAGATATAACGAATATTATTTACTTATTCAGCCCATTTTCCGAAAGTCGTTATTCGTAAAACGCTCGGAAGGCAAACTTTGAGCTCCTTAATACAGTAATATCACTACAACGAAAACCGTATACTATTTTTTTTTATGTCCGTCATGTATTCTTGTTGACCATAGCGGCCTTATTTTTTCGTTTTTTGACCACATATCCAAGGTATACATTACTTACAATTACACAAAATTTAAAAAAAAACTTCCTGTATCATTCTAATTTTCTCAGAAATAAAATAAGATTCTTATATAATACTTATACTATATTAAAGTTCACTCTTTTAGCAATACGACATAATATAAATTATTGTCATTAGAAAGGAGAAAACACTGCAAAAAACAATTAGAAATTGTGTATATATTTGCTTGCGCAAGAGAAGAGCGCTCAGTGCCGCGGTTTTCTCCCAGGGTTGAATAGTTATTTATTTATTTTTTTATTTATTTATCCTATCTTTTATAGTTACATCCAAAAAAAAATGCGTTCATTTTTTAAACTCATTTTAAAAGAATACCTACGCTATTTTGTAATAGGCCTCTTAAAGCATCAATATGTTCAGACAATCGTAAAATTTGGTGAATACTAAGATATCTTATCAATTTAACGAGTTTTATTGCTGGACAGTTACAGTTTTTTATTATTAATTTTATTATATAGATGTATTCTGATAACCATGTTATATGATAGCTAACCAACCGATGTGTTAGTAAAAGTAAACATATATTTTTTTAATCGTTCAGTGATAGCAGATTGTGGTGGCAGATGAAGTCAGTCCTGAGCCACATTTTATCCATAATCGTTTTCAAAAGTTTTCGGCCACGTTTTCCCACTGAATAACAAGGCTGTATCATCAGTCAAACGTATTACTTTTCCTCCTATTGCCATGTTATAAAGGTCATTAACATAGACGCAATAAAAAGCAATGGGCTAAGGATAATGCCCTGATGTATACCATATAATATAGTAAACTCTATAGTTAATGTCCCTTAAATCTGAACTCACTGAAATATAGTTAACAAAAATATATAAGCCTGAGATGCCATTATATTTATATGTAATTCTTTTCGTCGATCAAAGGCAGAGAGGCATATACAAGACATGGCATTTAAACGCATCAATCAATTTAGCATGATGCAATCATCACCTGCCTACAGTAGCGCCCAAAAACCACTCGCCAACAAGCCAATTACTATGACATAACAATAAATCAAAACACAAGCTGATTATATTCGCTTCTTGGGCTATATGTATCTTTTTAATATTACTACATATTATTATATAGCATAATAATCATTAGCTTATAAGCTTTAGCTTTAGAAATTTGAACATCGAAAACGTGTTGTGGGGTTGCTGGGACTAGTGTTAATGATGATGTTGAAATTTTAATGACGGCGGTAGTGGAAGCTGATACATAAGTATGTATACCATAAAAAAATAACAAAATAAACTGACTCCAATTGTTTTTATAAGTGCAGCAGCCATGTCATGGTGAAACTTAAAACGGGCTATCATAATTGAATAAGTATACAAAATTTTGTGTCTGTACTGTTGACCGTTGAGGATTTCCCTCGTTGGAAGCCAATCCTGGGTGCCGCAGTCCTGCTTGGTGAAACTTAGAAGGGGCTGTCGTAATTGAATGCATATACAAAATTTCGTGTATGTACTGTTGACCGTTGAGGAGTTTCCTCCTTGGAAGCCAACCCTGGGTACAGCAGCCATGTTGCACCCAGGGTTGACCGTTGAGAAGAGCCAACCCTGGTTGCAGAATCAGGTCATGGTTGCCATAAAAAAATGCATTATCATTGGAATCTAATAAACATGTACATTTCCAACGTCATATGATAATATTTGAGGATTTCCCGTAATTCCTCATGGATCCCAGCATCAGAACAGGATTTTGATAAAAATGGGACCAATCTGGAAGTATGTCCATTCAAATAAAAAAGACTTACAAATCGGTTCATAAATTACGGAGTTCTTAGGTAACAAACATTAAAAAAAATTATTGATAACCTCCTCCTTTTTTTGAAGCCAATTAAAAATTACGACTAAGTCAACAGCAGTGCTTGATGTCAGTGGCAAATAATTAAAATACTCATAAAGAAGCTCAAAAAAATGAAATCGCATGACCTAAGTAAACGCCAGTGTGAAATACCCAGAAGAAGCAGATGGTGATATGTGAAGTGGGTGTTCTGATGATCTAGAACAGTTATGAACTGAACCTTCTGTTGTTCTAAAATAGAACTACTGTGAAGCACTGCGTATAATTATACAGAATCATGGTCAAACAACAAAGCCTGATCAAGATGTTGACAGAGCAAAATATTCAATTCTGAATATGAAGTGGAAAATGCTTTTAGTTAAAAATTTATCGCTTTGAATATATTGGTCTAACTACTAAACTGTTGTTGTTTTGTTTGGAATTTTGTAGTTAGTTAACATGAAGTGGTAACTTGATAACTTTATATTAACTTTATAGAAAGTAGATACGATTAATTATATGATTTCACGAGCGAGGGCGATCTCTTAAAGTGGGTGTTATTTATTGGCTATCGTCGTTGCAATTATGCAGTGGCGCGCTGCGTTATAAATCGTGGCGAGGTTGACGGCTTAGTTGCGATTACAGCGCGAATGTGGAGATAATCAGAGGTTTAATAGTTTATGATGTCAAATGTAATAAAAAGTAAGCCACAGAAACATATAATAATGATTACGATAATCTATGTTGTCGGCGGAACAAAGTGGTGGCGGTAAAATCACAGGGAGAGGCTTTTCTTTTTTTTTTACTATCTTCAACATGCCATTTGCGTTTGTGTAACCCATCGCCCCTTTGATTTCGACTATCATAGGTCAGTCGCAAAGTCGCCCGGTTGCATAATCTGTGCCATATGTTGACGGACGGCCTGTTTATTTGCAAATGTTCGTCATGCCGACAATTAGGAGATAGAAATTACACTATGAAATAAGTAAAATGAGCAATTTTGTCACGAGGGTAATCATGACACATTAATATAATTTGAAGATCGATAGAAAACTTAGAAATTATAAAAGTGCTGTAAATTCTGTCTAACGATTTTGAAGATACGATCCATGGATAAAGTTTGTTTGTTTCTAGTCTTTATTGGGAAATTTCACAATGGGCGGGGCTATTCTCAAACGACAATCTCTTACAACCAACGCTACTATGAACTGTTAATACGTGTGCGTGTGACACGTATATAAGTGTATGTCTTGTTATTGCATTCGTTCAACAAAAATGATATGTAAATCTGTTAATCCCATCGCAAATAATGAGTCAGTCGGGAATCGAATCTGGAATCTTACAATGTAAGATCAGGCGACCTATGCCACCGGGCACCGCTGTGCCAGTATGTCAAGTCATGGAAATAAAAATACAATGTTCAATTTTACTTTCCTCACATGATCCGGGAAGCCATTGAAATAAGAAAAACCCCGAACTTCAATAGAGACGACGGTTACAAACTCTCTACTACGTGGAGCCCTCTTCTTAAAAATTTTTCAATGCCAATCGCCGAGCGCAAGCTTGTAACACAAGATACAAATAGAGTTGTAAACTACAACGGGCGAACCCGTCACCTCAGGAAGTTTTAACGATTGGTCGTTCTATCTCCCGTGAAGTGAGCGCAGAAGACTTGGGCAAAACAGTCCACCGTCAAGCTACGCCACATGCCCGTAAGCGGTCAACGCCTTATCAGCGAAATAACCGGGTATGTTACTAAGCGGGCTTACACTCACGCCCTTACTTCCAATTGCGACCAGATTACTCCGGTCTCTCGACTGGTTACGAGTTCGAGGTCGCTTGCGCGGTCCTCTCCCTTACGAAGCGGTGAAACCGTGTAAACCGAATCTATCGCGGACCACGGCATACTTTGCCCGGCTGTTCACCCAGAATCGGGTAGCCGATGGTCGTTTCAAGAGCAGTCGCCGTAAGGTCCGCAACCACCCCCGCTCTATAGGAAACAGTACTGCTTCCAGACTCGCCCGACTGTTAGTCAGAGTGCACAATCGATTGGCTGACGCCGCACGGTGCGCAGACCGTCCAGGAGCGCCAGAAGGACTGGTCAGGACTCTGGCTTTAGCTAGATTTCTGCCCAGGCTCGCACTTTATGCGTCGAGGCCGCCGGATGGATGTTGACCCGTGATTGTGACCAACCCTGAACAAAATGAGTCTTCGTGGCCAACTCAGCAAGGGCCCATTAGCTCCCAACACAAGATACAGTGAAAGTTGTGTGCACTGCGCACCCGCCACCCCACCACCGTTGTGACGTCATGATACCCGCATATGACGATTGACAGCACCCTGGACAACGGCGGTTGCAACATCGCTAAAAACGTCCGTTGCTACAAACTTCACTCGGTAAAATCGTTTGTATCCTATTAATAATGTCAAACAGCCGCCATAGTCTTCAATTTCATATGATTAAATTTATTCCCATAATTTAATTTCCATTGAGTTCATTCCATTAGGCGATACTTATCGCTAAGCAATTACAGTCGCCCGCTTTGTCAATATGCACCTGTCAGTTTCAATTTATCTGCGTTGGATTAAAAAGCCGCAGACAATGGCCCAGTCTCGGAGACAAACAGACAGATCGTAATCGGCTAGCGTTTATTGCGTGGCGGAGGTAAATGCACGTAATTCCTTATTGGCCGAACGGAGCTTACGATAAATTGGTTCTGAAGGTTGGTCGGTATGTCATTTCACGACGGCTGGACTACCGCGTGATGAGTTATAATAGTCGCCGCGTAGTACGTCCCGCTTTTGACCAATTGCATCATTTCGTAATTATCCCTAATGATTACCTCCGTTTAATTGATGGCTTCGGAATTGACGAGTTCTTACTTTTGCTACGGAATGTCGGACTGCGCTGCATCTTATAGAAAGACCGGCATGAGAGAAAACAAATCAATTTCGTGTTTTCACTTCTACTTTCCCGGCTCAGCAACCAACAAAGAGGGAAAGTTATTTTTTCAAGTTGAATACGGAAATATTCATTTTGAGCCCTCTCGAGGCGATTAAGATCATTTTCAGATGGAAAGTCTGTCTCTGTGTCTGTTTATTCCTCCACGATAGCGCAAACACGCTTAATCCGATTGAATTAAAATCTGGCATACAGGCATCATTTGATTGAATTGATTGAATTTTAAAAATATATGTAATATTATAGATAAATAAAGAATGTTGAATTTGAATTTGAATTTGATCATGGCAAGTTGAAAGGGTTGTGGTTGAAATCGGTCCACCGAATATTTAAAAGATATATTTTTGAGTAGTAATATTTAATATGTAAAAACCTATTAAAATTTAAGAACTTGCAATAACTTGCATCTATTTAACCTCCCTACCTATATGAGCGTATGTGATATGTCCGCTATATTATCATATCGAAAAGTTTATATTTATTTATTTATTGATTTATTTTTAGGAAAACCAACAGCTTTTCAGAGAGCCAATTAGAGGTTTTTACGTTTAAGTAACGTGGTAGAAACATATGTGATCTTTCAGTTAAAGCTATCGATTAAAAATGCATCAAAAATTACTCAACAATTAATGCTAAAGAATTCACTGTTCAGCCGCTGCCTAGCTGAGTCAATACTCGTACAGAATAGATCAAAGTCAAAGCGTTTAATCAAGTCATTGAAATTGTCACTTGCTCGCCACAGAAATGCATTTTGCCTATAGTTGGTACCAACATGAGGAACATGAAGAGCAGGGTTAAATCTATTGAGTTTGGAAGGAACACGGAGATTAATTTTATTGAGTAAGTCAGGACAGTGTATGTTATTGGAGGTGATTTTTAGCATAAAGGTTAAGTCCGCGGTTTCACGCCGCTTAATCAAGGGGAGGATATGAAATTTCTTGCATAAATTTATGTTAGTTAGATGAGCTGTATGGGATTTTCAGACGGAAGCAGAGATATTTCACGAACTTAATTTGAATGCGCTCGATTCTATTTATATATTTATCATAACAAGGGTTGCATACCTGAGATGCATATTCCAAGAAGCTTCTGACAAAAGTGCAGTAAAGGATCTTGAAATTTTTAGCTCGGCGAAAGCATGCTGCACTCCTCATAACAAAACCTAAAGCTTTGGAAGCTTTAGAAACAATATATTGAACGTGATTATCGAACAGTAGATGAGAATCATGAATGACACCAAGATCTTTGACACCAAGATCTTTATATATGAATATCATCATCATCTATTTGGAGATGTTGAAATTTAAATTGTGGGAGGCATTGCAGTGATTGCCAGGACACTTCCAGTTCAGAGAAACCATTTCTGGTCATCAGCAATCAGTAGGTTTGATGCCGTCGTTACACTGCTGCTGATGCTGCCAACAAAGATACGGGCCGTGTTGTCAACGCGCTATTATTCCGTATACTTTAGCCTTCTAAGATAGAAGTGGACTGCGGCGAAGTACTGTGTCCCGCTCCTTTCTGAAGGATGTGATCAACTAGTTTCCCTTTGTGTTCTTGAGGTGATTTCTGTATGCGCCTCTTTGCGTCCGCAAAGTATCCCTACACACCGTCATTCCACATCTACGCACAATGATCGACCAGATACCGAAAGTGGAACGCGCTCGAATGCAAAGCGGTGCATTTAGTGTGCATCTAATGCATCTAATGGCTAACGCTCCTAATCCTACACACTCCCAAGGCGCGTCGCGTAGTACATGCATACACAAAACCTGTTTTCCCTATGGCATATCTATAACTGAAGCCGCCTCTTCACAGAACGGGAATTGTTCTTGACTACTATTCGTGGCTACCGATAATCATACGAGCTCGCTTCAGAGGAATTATCGACGTGGTTTCTATTGAAATAGAACGGATTTCGAATACGATTCTGGAGAGCGCGTAGTTGAAACAAGAAATGAGTCATCCCCATTCATTTAATATGGCGATTGCTTTGAAAGGCTTTCTCTAGGACTCATTAAATTGCAATCTTTATATTTCCAATTAAACTAATTGTGACTAATTAAATTAGTAAACATCAAAGCCTCGCTAAACGAATATGAAGCTGAAGCAATGTCGTCAATGGACATAAAAAAATAATTCATGCAAGCGCATTAGTATAAGCATAATAATTCGTAATATTTATGGCCGGGGCTATTAGAAGTCGAAAATGTTATTGCATCTTATTTGGAGGCATGGAAATATTTTACAAGTTGATCGTTGATAGATTTGGCAAAACGACACGACTTTAAATAACAAAAAAATTGTCCTCGCCTGACAAGATTAAAAAATTCGAGTCAAGATTGGTGACAACTCAATGCGTATTATAGAATCGCATGTCGCAATAATGAAAATTTGTTGCTTCAGTAATAATAAAGAGAAGCTGTACAAGCTCGTTGCGTCAGGTAGTGGTACGATTATGTGTACTAAGTACGTGTGTAAAGTAAGTGTGTAAACCTAGACCAGTATCACCGCACTGTGATTAGAATAGTTGCAAGATATTGCCATGTGGCAACAAGCTCACCTTTTTTAATTTTAAGATTTAAGTGTAAATAAAGAGTTTATTATTACTACTATTAGCAGTAGGCGACAAGTTTTCGTCGATGCGGCAGACTACTGCCAGTAGGGAATTAACACCTATAATAGCAGTAATTCTGAGCAGTAATTTCCTCACTCCTATAATAAATCAGCACAGTGTCTGGTCATGTAGAGTTCTGCATTGTGCACGGGTGGGATCTAAAAATATTTCACGATGCAGAGTCATATGCCCGCGCGCGCGTATGCGCTGCAATGGCCCACCCAAGTGGAACGAAAGGCAAAGCAGAAGCGTCGATTAATACTCGTAAATCCGTTGTGTCAGAGATCGCCTTGAGGTTTGTCGCATGGTCGATAAATACGACACGACGTTCATAATGTACAGAATGTGACATATACGGTCGTAGGGATAAATGATATAAAATTATGTCGATCGATAAGTAACATCACATTCTAATGTATGTAGTATATGATGAGACTGGGACTAAATCTGAAAAGGAGCAAGATTAGTATTAAATTGTAATAAAATGTAGAAAAATTGTCATATTCAATCGATACAATTACATAATCGGGCAACATGCTTATTAATCAGGCAGGTACACGTGAATAAAGTTAGTGCATAAAGGAGACATGGATGGGTTCACCAAATATTCAATTCAAGGCAAACAAAAAAATAAGAGCTATGGTTTCAGAAATAGAGTATAACATCTACAGTACACCCAATTCAAACACTCTTTTATAAATTAAAAAAAACCCTTTAAAGTTTATTATTATGTACTGACATAAATATACTCCTCAATCAGAATGAAGAAATCCATTTATATGAAGTACCATTTATATCCATGAAAATTTCAAGAATTGATATGGTTACCATGTGTTGTATTAGCGAAAATGAGGTAATAGAGAGGGGCAAAAGACTAGAGAGTAGTTCGAAAATATATTTTTTTCGCTTTTTGATCACGCGACCCGTTTTTTTTACTTTACCTATTGTATTAATCAAGTAAAATTGTATCATTCTAAGTTTAGTGCAAAAGTATGCTCAGTAAGAGTTCATATTTGAGTTTTAATAGAGAAACACTGACAAAAGCTTTCTTTGACGTATAAAGGTTACAAGCTGAATGGATTTCTATTGCTGTAAAATAAAGGTAAATACGTTTCCATAAGTCAAAACTTGAAGTTAAGTAGAACGGCGTTAAGACAAGCACTACGACTGTCTCACGATTTTATAGCCATTATTAGACGCGCACGAAAGAAAGCCAGGATAAAATTTAATGCCTATATCAAGAAATCATGGTCGTCGAATTATCCGGGTAATATACAAAGTCAGTAATAGTTGAACAATGCAATAGAGGCTGGACTCTAATGCATCTAAAATTACAAAACAATCCAAAGAGAATTTTGCTAAAACATTCCAATTCCAAGGTGTGTATGTCCATTAAGTTATTTACGATGTTATTCCAAACGAACGCGATAATCTTCACTTGTAAACACTGATATCACCAAGATAGTAAAAAAAACATTTTCATTGCGACTATTGTGAAACTTACATTAGAAAAACGTTCAAGATATTGGAAACAAAGTAAAAACTTCGGCAAGAAAAAATAACTGGATGTAGATTCTACTTATGGGAAGGCGATATATCCGGAGACAAATGCTGATAAGCTACTTGAAGGCGCACAATATCTCCGTAATGAACTTATCCATGAAGAAGAAGTTCCATCAAATCGGGTTGGACAAGTCTAAATGGAATGATTAAAAACGAGAATAATTTCAATATAATACAAATCGCAAATATGTAAGTATATCTTAGTGATCTACAGATGGAAAGATCCCAATTAACCATCATCAAACTGTGATCAACGCTTCTTTAAGTATGAGTGTTTTATGTGGAAGAGTTGTAGGTAATCCTCGAGTTCCATAACCGCTTTGCTACTCCTCGATACCTTAAGTAGAGTTGCTCGTAAACAGCGACCAAACCGAAAACAAGTCGAAACTCTCGGATGACACTTACTAAAAGGGTAGCTAAACAAAATGTCTCGATCGAGCAAAGCCCAAATAATCCACCAATGAAGTGTAGAAATAAAGAATGTAGAAAAGTAGAAACCACTAGAGAAACCTTTTTGGTATAATTAGGTATTTTGTCAGTTTCGTGAGTTCATTACTCGAATCGATGTCATTAAATTTGGATTGCGGTAAAATAGCTAAAACAATGTCTCGATCGGAC
This sequence comes from Micropterix aruncella, assembly GCA_944548615.1. Lineage (NCBI taxonomy): Eukaryota > Metazoa > Arthropoda > Insecta > Lepidoptera > Micropterigidae > Micropterix > Micropterix aruncella. The sequence continues at coordinate 7,735,576 of OX155951.1, forward strand.
AAAGCCCAAATAATCCACCAATGGAATGTAGAAATAAAGAATGTAGAAAAGTAGAAACCACTAGAATATAATTTTTCCTGTATAATTAGGTATTTTGTCAGTTTCTTGAGTTCATTACTCGAATCGATCTCATTAAATTTGGCGCAATACCTTATCGGCCGCGTGTGGGAGCGGCCCACCTTAGTCGTCAAAATTATTGATCAGCCCGCATATCGTAAGTTCGCCTACGCTGGAGCACAGGAAATGAGGGACCCGGCGAAAATATTGACCGGTGGAATGGCTTGCATACAATTAAACTTAAGTGATTGCAGGCGATATGCTGGCAAGGATGACGCAGCGTTTGGTTTTATCATAGATGATCGCCTTGACAATAACGATGTTGGGTTTAGTGCAGTTAGCTGCGATATTTACATGTTGTTATCGGTAATTGGCTATGAGGTATTAAATTAAAAGAAGCCGTTTGAATTATATGAAACGGCTGCTCGGGCACAGTAAACAGTAAAATAAATGCTAATAAGACGTATGGAGAAAAATGAAAAAATTTAAAGGGACGTACAATTAAATATCTTTTCCAATGACACGAATGTACGTACATTGCATGTTTCACTTAAAACAGGGCTCTGCTTCGTCGCTGTTGTTCTTTAAACTGTATTGCAAATGAATGCAATTTTTAGAGTAAAAAACAAAAGACCTAAGTAATATGTGTTGCTTAGAATAAAACATAATTGTTCATAAAGCCCATTTGCATTTTATGCGTAGAAGTGCTATGAAGAGATCATGAGATGCCAACAAAACGACGGGAAGGCTTATAGTATACGTGACCAATAAATAGTCGTTAACTGTAGGAGGTGATTTTTGAATTGATACTGGTCATGCAATTTGGTTCTCCGCTAAACGCTGTATTTTTCAACATTGAAGCTAAAAGCCTAGTATGATTCAATAAGGAAGGAAGCTTTAAAAGAAGCGCGCCCTAATGGGGTTTTCGCTTCTTTTGCACGGCCTTTCGAAGCATGAAATCAAATCCATCGCGTGTGGTCACGCAATGGTATTCGTTTTGTTCGCTGGCCGTTTAAATGTAATAATGATAATCGACCACAAAATGGAGATTTCCAGGGTGCCGCCTAGTCGTAATAATTAAGTCACCCCATAGCCTTAGCGAATGAGATAGCAGCCGGGAAATTTGCAAATCTTCTAAGAGATCATTCGAAATCGTCATCAATATTCAAATCATCATACTAGATGGCAACAAAGAAGATATAACTCACAGTGAGCGTATCGTAGATGCTGTGTCCATCTCTTTCAACCCTTGGTGGTGCTGACGACGGAGTTATAGGTGTGATAGGTGTCACTGGTGTGCCAGGGCTCTGGTTTCCAGCTCCCTTGTGAGGCTGCGAGGATACTGGAAGGACACGACCCTCTCTAGACCATTGTTTGTGGATCTGCCAACTAGTGTCTGAGAACCGTGCAGCTTCCTGTTAAAAAGAAAATACTAACATTGATTTATTGATAACATTGATTAGTAATGATTTATATGAGTTATCCTTTCTTTTACTTTCTTTTCCTGATTTAACATTTTAATATAGTGGATTTCATTTAATTTAGTTAATTTAATATGTATTTCACAATAATCTACAGTAAAATGTACAACAAATACCATTAAAATGTCATAGACAAAAATCCAGTAGCAAAAACTGATAACATGATGTGCCAAAAATTGTTGCCAGTGGTCCTTTTTAATGTCACCTAACTATAGCATGTTGTAAGGCAGAAATTTAAATTGTTATATATATGTGTAACGAACCTATTTAAGAACTAAGTGAAGAAAAGAACATAATGAATTTAAAAGAATGTATACACTAATAGTTATTATTAAACCTTATTACCTGGAAATTCAAAGTAAAATTGTAAAGATAAAATTGGTAACCATAATCATAGCAAATAAAATGATTGCTAAAAGTAGATACCAAGAGTAAGACAACTATACAAATCAAAAATTAGTAAAAAAATAAAAATGACTTTAAAATGAGTATATATAGGAAAATAAAAAATAAATGAAGAGTCGTATTCCTAAAAACTGTTATGTTATAATACCTGATATAAATTATTGACTAAGCAATATTTTTGAATGCCAATGAATTCGTTGTAATCGTTTTACAGGGGCTGACATTGCAAAGATTATTACCATAACACAACGTTTAAAAAATATACATCCATCAAGTAATTTTCCATCGTGACAGTAATATTTCACCAAAATAAAGTAGTTTGATTCTTTCTTTTTCGCGATTGATCTAATTGTGATTAGCTAGCAATTAATATTACAAAATATGTATACAAATAACAGTTAAGAAGCGGTTAAGCAACAAAGGGTGTATCTAAATATCACCGCAAGCCTTTAAACGTGATTTTCCCACGAGTTCCAAGTCACGCTGCAGGTGTAAACGGACACGCATACGGATACACTAATTTACAAATCATACATACAACATAAGAGAAAACATAAAAATTTTTTTGGGAGAGAATACGAAAGTCAGGTAGAAAACTGAAAATCTAAAAGACCAAATACAATATTGGTGTATTTTTCATTATTTTTTTCCTCCTTGATTTTAATTTTCCGGCAGAGGGAAAGTATTGTGAACGCCCTTCTGTGTGTCTTGTGTCTGTGTGTGTATTCCTCCACGATAGTGCCCAAGCGCTTTATCCGATTGAACTGAACTTTGGCATGCATGAAGGCACATTTGATCATGGCAAGAGTTGAAAATATTGTGGTTGAAATCGGTCAGAGGGCGCGCTAGGCATACTTCAATTTTGAAATATTGGAGTTAGAGACTTTAAATTCGGTACACAGATGCGTCGTTGCGTTCGTGTGCCGATATCACAATGTGAAATTGTGGTTAGAATATATCTTATACATATGCGACACAAATCATTTTTAAATTCCGCCGTATTTAGGAAAATACTACTGGAAAATAGCCATTTTAATACTACGTAAATTCTGCGGAAATACTGAATATAATCACTTGACTTAATCACTATCGGAAGGGGGCTAGGGGGGGAAAGAGTGTGGAAGAGGAGGTTGGGAGTTTGCTTGTTGCTTGTTGGCTTGTTTGCTTGTTGGGAAAGTCTTGGGGTGACACAAATATTTTGTAATTAGGTATCAGTCTATTTTAATGCTAACTTTTAATTCTTTATACATATATACTCGTATGGCATAAGTTTCAATTTTTATTTTTTAGTTTCAAGTTTCGTTTAAATTTAAAGCGTTTTGAGCTTGATTGATGATGATTGAGCAATGATTTATTTATTTATTTATGAAGATATGGAAACACAGAGGGCGTTATTATTATGACGTTTTCAGAGAGAGAGAGGAGAGAGAGAGAGAGAGAGAGAGAGAGAGAGAGAGAGAGAGAGAGAGAGAGAGAGAGAGAGAGAGAGAGAGAGAGAGAGAGAGAGAGAGAGAGAGAGAGAGTTGCACAATTATTTAGTCTTGAGATTTGGTATTGTACCCATTTAAATAAAAGGGTTTTTGCATAAGGTTTTATTTCCATTTATTAAAAAGAGGAACGTTTACTTTTTTATTTGCTTTTTTAAGATGAATATCTTCTCCATTTCTCGATGATGTTATAGCTTTAGGCCTGTGAGTTATCTAATATTATTATTATCGCTGATTAACATCTGTCAACTTAGCATACATCATAGCATGGATATAAAACGATAAAATCAGCGATTTAAATGCTGTTCAAATATCCAATATCAGTTTCCCCTGAAAATGATAGCGTCTGTAAATATGCTATAGGACGCGATTGGCGATCCTATCTCCAATAGAACGGTAAAAATCATTACACATCTTGCACACGCATCGCGGACATACAACAGAACTGTCGAACATGAATGTATGCATGATGGTGATGTGTCTCATTGCTTATGGACGTAATGTCTTAAAAATAACTGCAGTTGGACCTAGTCCTTAGCCGACATATTCCTGGTGACAATTGATGACATTGTTAAAGTTTTTTGGATTTTATTTGTCCGTTATAACATAGATCCAAGTTGTAAGTTTTAAGTTAGGATACGAAACTTCTCTCCTGATTCTGAAGCCAGACGCATTACCATAGTCCTAATGGCCGAGTGTCTAGCACTGGCGGTGAGGATCATACATCCACAGAATAGGATCCTAGCCATCGGGCAGCAGAAGTAAACCTTGAAATAAGATAACGATGACCCCTCCCATAAAGCAATTCACCATCGAAGATACATGCAGCGTATCCCAGATTAAAAACTCCCCGAATAAAAAAAATAAACTCCTGAACAACTTTAACCCTATTCGCCAGGAAAATAAAATCAAACTCAAAGTGCTTTATAAAATGTAGATCCTTGAAAATTCACCAATACTTATATGGGCCAGAGATATCAGCTAAATTTGAACATATATGATAGGAAATCAGTGCAAGAAATCACGATGATAGTAGTTTCTCCAAGCTGATGATAATAGTTTCTCCTATTTTCTGACACTGCACACAAAAAGCTCTAAATTTGCCCAGTATACAATCTGAAATCAAAACGTAGGTAGGTAAAGGTGTTCGACTGGAAGGCGTCGGCGTCGGCCTCAAGGTCCAACAGTATGGAGATGGTCTTACCCGCGGCGCACCTATTGCGATCCCGGCGTTCGCGGCGTTAACTTGTAAGCGGCTCGTTCGGCTTGTTACGCAAATTCAGCGACACACGAACGGGTATTGTGCCTCCACAATGCGCTGCTCCTTTCCTAGAGCGCGTGACAGAATCACATAAGCCGACACAGAGCCAGCGTGGGATTAGATTATTATATAGAAAACAAAATTTATTCTTCTTAGCGGCTAGGCTGCCCACTGCTAATTTTGACCATTTAGATTTCATCTTGAAAGTAACTTTGTCAAGACGTCGCGATTAAGGAATGCAATCTTAGTATACCGAGATCTCGAAATACCAAGATCTCGCGCTGATTTTGCAAGATTAATCTTGCATGCAAAATCCCGCGCGATCTCGCAAGATTTGCAAGATCTCCACCAAAATCTTTGATCGAGAGGGAGATAAAGAAGCTGATCGAATGATTATATGGACATAACCGAAATAAACGATTTTTCTCAAACGCTTACGACTTGCTCGTAAGCCTACATATGCAGATGCAGATGTTATAGTTGACCCAGCGAACGACAATGATGATGATGATAACTTGCCTCTATCTTTAGCAGCCGCAACCGCAAACACATCTCTCTCGCTTAATGAGGAATTAGAGATGGTTTTTGAAGAACGTCCTTTACGTGCAACTGGTTCGTCCTGGTCGCGATTCGTCGTCGCCTTCAGTATTGTATTGTGAAATTATTTTGTTTGTTTGTTAATGTGTCCTGGCCAGGTTAGGACACCTCTCTCCAAAAATATGCGTCATGGATTTTTTATTTTTTTTTATTTTATTTATTGTGTTTATTCACTTATTACTAATCAACATAACAGTAAAACCAAGGCATTGAGAAGTAAAATTAATAAAGATATTACCATAACTATACAAATAGAATGACACTTATAATACTAGCTATCATGTAAGAATAAATAATTAATAGCTTGCAATTTAAACAAGTGAGGGTTGTCGGTAAAAATATCGAAATCTGGTGCCATCGAGTGAATTTCATTTAAGCGCCGCAAAGCACGCGCCAACAAGTTCCACCTCGTAAGGTTAGTGCGCGAGAACGGCTCCGCGAAAAGATGGTGCGATCGAGCACGGAGATAATTATTTGGTATGAATAGATCCACCTTGGCTAGTAAGCTAGGGTTATCAGTTTTACCACGAATTAGATTGAAAATATAGGACATGGTCAGCATTTCTCTTCTGAGACAGAGAGAATTATAGCCAACCATGCCTGTGATAAATGCAGTCGGATACAAAAATGGATAATATCCGTACTGCTTGAAGTACAGAAATCTCAAAAAACACTTCTGTACCTTTTCCAGCATGAGGGTATAAGTATCTTCATGTGGATTCCAAATAGCTGCATTCGTTTCCATGCGACTTCTAACAATCGAGTTGTACAACGTGCGCACAGCCCGAATATTATTGAAGTGCTTGGATTGCCGTATCACAAACCCTAGAAGCTTGAAAGAAGTTCTAGATAGTTGTCTAATATGTTCCTTGAAGTTTAACTTGGGGTCGAAAAAAACTCCCAAGTCCTTGACTTCAGTAACTCTGGGAAGCACACATCCAGCGATGGAGTAATCATACATCAGATGATCAGGGGATCTTGTGTATGTCATCACTGCACATTTGTTAATATTGAAGTGAAGGTTACGAGCTTGGCTCCATGCATAAACTGCATCAATATCACGCTGGAAGAGCTCGCAGGCCTCAGCACTTCCAGTTGATAAAAACATTAGACAACGTGCAGATGTGACTACTTTACTCAGATTATTAACAAATAAGTTGAATAACAAAGGCCCCAAGTTTGATCCTTGGCTAACCCCCGATTGAGTGTTGTATAGTTTGGATTCAAAATTGCCAAATTTAACGAATTGCTGGCGGCCCCCCAAGTAATCTGCGAAAAGTTTCAACAGTTTACTCGAGAATCCAGCAGCAGCCAGTTCTCGGAGTAACGCATCGTTGTCGACTCTGTCAAAGGCCTTCTTGAAATCCAAATACACGACATCCACTTGTCCCCTTGAGGTGCTATCCAACTCACCAGTAACATAATCTGTAAAAACGGATAGGTTGGTAGTTGTGGAACGATTAGGACGGAACCCGTGTTGGGCATCCGATAGTGTACCGCATAGTTGGGTATAAATTTCTCGGTGGAGAATGGTCTCGAAAAGCTTGGGAAAGGCTGATAAGACTGCAATCGGCCTGTAATTATCAACCTGCACCTTATCGCCACTTTTTGGTACTGGAGCTACTCTAGATATCTTCCACTTATAGGGGTATACTGCAGATTCCAACGATCTGTTAAATATATGCATCAGGGGTTGTATAAAAGACTCACAACATGCTTTAATAACATAAGGAGGAACTCCATCAGGTCCAATAGTGCGGACTGATTTCAGCTTGCGTATTGCAAACCGAATATCATCTTTAGTGACACTGCGGACGTTGACGCATGAAGAATTTGCGTCACTCGACATAATAGTCGCTTCAGCGGCGACAGCGTCTAAGGCCGGTATGTTCGGTAGAAACACTGATGAGAAGTAATTCGCAAAAACATCAGCGGCTGCAGCACCCGAATATGTAACCTCATTATAGACCACATTCTGGGGTACCCCACCAGAAGTTCGCTGACTACGAACATATTCCCAAAAGCGTGAACTATCTTCTCGGATAGACGTCTCAATATTGTGCATGTACAAATTGAAAGAGTCTTTTATTTTGTGCTTAACTCTACACCGTAAAGTTTCGAAAAGCTCCCTGTGAAACTGAGAACCAGTCCGCTTCCAGCACTTGTGATGATACAACTTCGATCGAATGTCACGGATAATGTCGCCATTAAACCATTTAGGATAAATATACCTATTGGTCAATGCAGTCCGTTTTTTGCTTGGAATGCAGCTATCGAAACAATTGTAGATGACACTATAGAGATAATTAACGCAATCGTTAGCGTTACTTAAATCGTATAGTAATTTCCAATCAAAATTTTCAAAAAAAGTGTACAACTGAGTAAAATTACAATTTTTAAAGTTCCAGTCATTCCGGTATAGACAATTACCACTAGTAGGGCTATACTTTTGATTGTCGCTCGGCTGAATATGCGTACGCGCTGGGCGCAGTACAATGCTCACATCAATCGGCGCATGGTAGCTGTCAGCTCGCACCAACTCTATCGAGGCTTCGGATACCGTAACGGTATTAGGGGATGGCCTTGTCGATCGCCTATTTTAGGTCCTGGTGTGTGATAGGGATTGACAGCTGCAGGCAGGATAGGACTGGTTTTCATCCAACCAATAGACGATTCCCAGGGGAACTGGCCCGCAGGCACAGAGTCCTGCCCGGGCTCGAACTTCTACGTGGAGGCTACCGGATGGGTGCTGCCGGATGAATTGAGCCGACCCCAACACATTAGTCATAATGGCCCAACTACACTGGGTCCATTAGCTCGCAGTATAGGGGACGTTCCAAATCAATGAAGCGTCACGATAAATTAGATTCAATTGTTTTGGCGGTTGCGGGCGTCACGAATTGGCGCGACTCCACTCGCGGCGAAATGGGCGTTCGGTTCGATTCAGAATGCAGATACAAAATTATCACAGCCCGTGAGTGTGACAGTTTGTGTGAACACAGCTGCGAACGGCACGGGATATCAAATATGCTAATCCGTTGTCAACGTCGTCACGTCTGCGCCGTTCAGTATTAAACGACCGCGTGAGCGGCGCTGAAATTGTCTCTTTCTTCGTTTACATAATTTGTGGGACACGGGCACCGCGTTGCGACAATATTCCGCTATAGGGTATAGTAGTATTGTATCTAGATACGATCAGAATGGGATCTATTGGAACTCGCCGGAATTTTCGGCGAAAACTGAAGCTTACGAGTAGTAACTAAACTGGGGCAATCTGGCTCGTAGCTAAAAGGCTTATCGCCAAGAAATGTATTCTGCTCTCCCAAAAAAGGGCACAATCAAAAAATTTGCCAAATTTCACTTAAATATATGAAGGGTCAAGCAGAATAATGTCATTGAGCGAGCATTGAGGTCACCGAAATGTTTATAACAAACAAACAGATGATCCATGCAACGGAGAACGAAGGAAGAAGCGGAACCATTCCTGAGTCACTATCCAGAAAGAATTACGTGATCGCAATGTGGACGATGGCTGTGTGTCTCGTTGGACTATCAAGAGCTTCCTTCGTTGTTCCTCAATCGAGTTATCATAATTTATCAAATCATATCATATATTCATGATTATCAAATCATATATTCATATATTAAAACATGCAAAAATATAAAGCCAAATCAATTTAAATCTAAAATTACGAAGGAAACCTAGAGAGAAATGAGGTGGAAAAGATAATAAGTTATATTTTAAAATAGATTTCTTTACATTGTTATATATTTTATATTATTTGCTTATTTATTCGCCTATAAACAAATTACAATATATAATTCAATTTTATAATTACATTCGTCTTACCACATTTTATAATAATATTATTTCTATGATCATGCCATTTCGATATTATTAAATATAATACGTTTAATTTTATTTCAATTGCCTATTTTATTCTTTACTAGATTGCTGCTGTGTTTAAAAAAAATCTATATCTGCCTGCATATGAACAAGTCATCGCCATACATGGAGTCTATCTTAGTATGAGTTACGGCATAGTTAGGCAGATACTGCAATGAATGCAATTTTTATGTATTATTTTTTTTTCAATGAATAAATTATTAAAAAATTATAATTAAATTATATAAACGTAATGGATACCTATCGTTATTGATCTGTATGAACAAGTGACGTTTTATGGATGCAAAACTGTATTTTGAGATTAAAGTGTATTTATTTATTTATTTTATTAATTTACAATAACTTTATAATTATGTCATATACACACCATTAACATACTATGGTTGAGTTGGGAGAGATTGAGCACATCCTATGGTGAAAATGTCTATCCGCATTCCTAACTAGGTCAGAGACCCGTATCTAGGGATGCTGCTTTTTGTTTAAAGGTATCGACATTGATTTTTAAAAGGGTTTACGCGCATTGTTATTATTCAAAGTATATTCAAAGTATTCGTGGTATATAGTAAGTTGTATGACCGTTACTTCCAGAAATATACGAAGGAAAAACGGCAAAAATGAAAATATTTTTATAGGTTTATTTATTACGATGAAAAGACATATTTTACGCCCGCTAAGCAGAAACGACTTGATTACTCGGTGTCTACTTTTTGTCGAAAGGTATATTACACATTGTTGTAAATCAAAAAAAAATAAATGGCAAATACTCCGAACCTGATTCATGTCGAATATTTTATTTTATTTTAATAACCTAGGCAAAAGGTATATCTTAAGACAGAGGGAAGTAATTTATAAAGTCAAAAGTAAAACTAAAGATATATTATATTGTACGAACATAAGAACGAACATATTTATGTAGATATAGGCGGGCCCGCGAGAAGGGATAATTTTGATTGACAAAGCAACAAACACGTAAGATGTTTTTAGCAAATGTACTACTTTGAGTGGCTGTTAGTGATCGCTTTTGCGTTTCCTATAAGTCTAAGTCATAATAAAAAATACTAAGATGAAAGTGTGTAATTAGCAAAAGATGTCTTTTCAATGAATTGTTTAATATTTGCGTTGTTTTTTGTTGCTAACGTGGAAAGAGAAAATCAAAATACCTTCAAAATTATTTATTGAAAATAAAAATTATAAGATAAGATGCCATACCTAATAACATCTACATTAAATGCCTTACTAAAACAACATATTAAAAAAAAGATGTCGCATGTCAAAATGCAGATATTTTATATTTTTGATTCATTCCTGCAGTCAACTCGATACGGAAAAGAATTACCTAGTCAAATGTATGTCGTTTCTCGTTGTCAATGAGGATTCATTAGTGACAAGATAAAATATTACCTCGGAGGAAGGAATTGTATGCGCGCTCGTTAACTCTTTGTAAATTACAAGGTAAGGCTAGAGAACAAGAAGAATTTAGAAAAGTAAACAAAAAATCTGCGGTTAAAAATGATAGTTTTACAAGAATGATAATGAGAAGAAACTCAGGTAATAAAACAATGTCTGATAGGTATTCTAAGACAGGTTTGTTCCTAGCTCTGAAATGTTCTACTACTATTTTACAAGAACAGGACTTGCAAGATGGGGCCAGGATAAGGCCCCATCTTGTAAGTCATGTAAACAAATAATACTATGAAAAAAAAAACTGTAAATAAATCCATTCAAAATGATACATTATTTTTGAGCTATAGGTACGCAGAGCAAAAAAAGTAATGCTGTCTATCGCCCAATAGTTGCACTCGTTGATGTCTTGATTTACTTTCAGGTATATTTTTCTCTTATATATATAACCCTTTACCTTGAGATATACTTTCGTCAACATTATATAGATTGATGCGACGTGTTTTAATTTGCATAATTGGGTTTTTTGAATTGTTCCAATAAAATGCAACAGGTGGTTCTGTTTTTAAAATTTCTTTTTTTTGTGATTCTGCCAATCCTCTTTTAATTCTATTCGTACCCTTATTTTTTATTTTATTCCTTGAACCAGCTTATAGAAATTCCTGCATTTGTTAATGTCAAAATTAACGAAAATTAAAAAAATACCATAAATATAAACCTACATTATAAAATATAAGGTATGAATGTTGAACATTCAAGCGCAGAAGTTATATAGTAGGTACATAACAAAATTTTCCAATTTTGTCAAAAAAAATTTTTACATAATTTCGTAAATTATCATATGGACAATAGTACCTACTAATAATCAAAGAGAATTATTGGATAATTTCACAAATTATCATATGGACAGTAATAAAAATAATTTTAAAAGTACAAATAGTAACAACTAGAGATGTCGACTACAGCGGGCGAGCCCGTCACCTCAGGAAGTTTTAACGATTAGTCGTTCTATCTCCCTGGAGTGAGCACAGAAGACTTAGGCCAAAAACAGTCCACCGTCTAGCTCTGCCACAAACCCGTAAGAGGCCAACGCCTTAACCGCGAGATAGCCAGGAGTGTTACCCAGCGGGTTTACACTCACGCCCTTACTTCCAATTGTGATCAGATTACTCCAGTCTCTTGATTGGTTACGAGTTCGAGGTCGCTTGCGCGGTCCTCTCCCTTACGAAGCGGTGAAACGGTGTATACCGAATCTATCGCGGACCACGGCATCCTTTGCCCGACTGTTCACCCAGGATCGGGTAGCCGATGGTCGTTTCAAGAGTAGTCGCCGTAAGGTCGGCAACCACCCCCGCTCTATAGGAAACAGTACTGCTTCCAGACTCCCCCGACTGTTAGTCAGAGTGCGCAATCGATTGGCTTATACCGCACGGTGCGCAGACCGTCCAGGAGCGCCAGAAGGTTGATTCCCAGGGGAAACTAACCATAAGGCCAGAGTCCTACCCAGGCTCGCGCTTCATGCGTGAAGGCCGTCGGATAGGTGTTGACCCGTGAGTGTGACCAACCAACCAACCAACAAATAGTAACAATTCAGTAATAATAAACTCTGTTAAGTTAATGATGTCCAGGACTGTTGTTCTGGATATTTTGGGCCATGCACTTCTCTCCTTTAGCCTCGAAGCAAAACCGCGAAACAATAACAACATTATTCGCGTACATAATTCGCTAGGAAAAACTGAATTAATAAGTAATTCGCTCATTCTATGCGTCTGTATAATTAAGTCACTTGATACGGTCGTAATCAAGTCGCGATAAGATTTCTACATACTGCAAAGGCATTAAAAATGCCGACCTTATCGTCAAAAGCCATAAAAAACCACACTATTCAAACAACATGAAAAAGAAAACATACGCTCTACATTTTTACGTGGAATTAATAATAACATTATTGCGCCAAATATCAAAGTACAACGTCCAAATTAAACCAGTAAGTCTAGACGGTATTGTAGTAAAAATAACGATTATCTCAACGAATAAAGCGATGACATTGAAATGATAATCGGAACGACGATTCGCATTATTCATTCATAAAATTGTAAAAACAGCAAAGGAGTTATTTACATCCTCTCGTCGAGATGATTTTATTTAAGAATGTCATTATAAGGAAATATTAACAATCATTCATTGAATTGCAGATTATGTAACCGCCAGGAGAGTTAAAATGAAAAAAAAAATGATAACCTTTGACAAATGAAACCGTCGGGAGGATGTCGATAACGAAAATGAATAAAATTGAAAGTAATTCAAACAATGTTAAATTATCGTAATCAATTATAACATAGTGAAGCACTAATACTATATTATATTATTCAAAAATAATGGGACTCAAAATAAGAACGATAAATCTTCTAAATAAGAGCGAACCTCAAAATCGAAGGCATCCTTCTCTCTTGTGGTTGGAACTTTCCCATTATTTAAGGATAGCCTCCTAAAGAATCCTCTCTTAGCCATTTTCAGTGAACATTACAGCAGCACTCTGTCCATCGACGTTTGTTTAACATCGAATTAGCGTCAATTTCCAACCACACAGAAACTAAACTAACGCACATTACGTCACATATTTTCACGACTAGTACCGCATTTTAAATTTCACATAAAAAAAACATGAAACTTATCACTGATAGCACAGCGATATGAAAATTCGCATGATGGGAGATTTCAATATATCTCACATTGACGTTTTACTGACTCAAATAAGTCAGCTCGGATTCTTTGATAGTGGGTTAAGTTATCGTAGATTAATGGTGTTATCGTGAGTTATCGCGACGCTACCGGCATATAAATATTATTATCGTTAACGTTATTAACGTCACGTCGCGTCGTGTTACCGCACCGCCGGTTCGGCCAGCACTGAAAAGAGTTGGCCGTGTTGTTCGCTGTAGCCGTGTGCGCTAGTATTACGTTCATGAATTAACTACGCCCCGCACCGAGAGATAAACAAACTTTGAACCAGCCGAAGCCGTGCACTCGACGCGCGTTGGTCGCAGCTCTAATGATGAAAGAGAGGCAGGTTAATTATGCAGCTGATACGTCAGTGTTAGGTTAGGCTCTCATATAGGCTAACCATGCCACTGCCTATAGCGATTTCATTCCCTAGATTCTATTATATTGACGTAAAACGTTTTTCACGTCAATAGAATTTTTCACGTCAATAGAAACGTTCGGTAAGTACTTAAGATGTTTTCGTTGAATGCGATCTTAGCAAGGGACCCCTTGCTAAAACCGCATTCAATGAAAACATCTCGCCTCGGTGATGACTGTAGCTCTGTTGGATTGAAGATGAACATCTCAGAGACGAAGAACATGACCAACAACCTCTAAATAGAGTTGTACTATTCATTACTTGTCGAAGTTGTAAGCCACTATATCTAGTTGTGATCATATTCCTTCAAGAAACTTGTTTAACATATTTTTGTTCTGATCGGCAAGTTTTTAGCGTATTCAAGGATTTGCCTCAGTATGAATCTTTCTAAATTTCGAAGGTTCAGTCGGTTGGCCTTGGTCAGAGCTGTTGTTTTTGAGGAGCTAATGGGCCCTTGCTGAGTTGGCCACGAAGACCCATTTGTTCAGAGTCGGTTACACTCACGGGTAAACACCCATCCGGCGGACTCCACGCATAAAATGCGAGCCCGGGTAGGACTCTGGCCTTAGGGCTAGTTTCCCCCAGGAGTCAAACTTCTGGCGCTCCTGGACGGTCTGCGCACCGTGCGACGTAAGCCAATCGATTGTGCATTCTGACTAACAGTCGGGGGAGTCTGGAAACAGTACTGCTCGCTATAGAGCGGGGGTGGTTGCTAACCTTACGGCGAGGCGCTATTGACTGACATGTATAGATAAGCCTGATAGTTCTCCACTCTATGTCCTTATTATTTTTGAAATGCATGATTCAAATGTTTTTCAGTTCGTTAAGTAGGGGGTCACTTGCTAAAACCGCATGCGAAAACAAAAACATTTCGCCTCGGTGATGACTGTAGCTCTGTCATGCCATGCGCCATGCAAGATTCATTTATATATCGTTGAGTAGAGCAAAGTAGCCATTAGTCAGGGCCTCTGACTTATGCTGCTAGATGGCGCCAGTACCGCGTGACACACGTCGCAGTTTGAGCTAAAAATTGATGCTTACTAGGCTTTAGTTTGTTATTACTCGTTAATACGTGTACAGATTAAGACGAAAGTGATTGCGTTAGTTAGAATTCGTTGGTCTCTAAACACGTCTGCTATAAAAATAATTAATAATTAGTGCTTATTAAGAGTCATAGTGGATTTAATAATAATTTTATTGAAAAATTCAAAACATTTCAGCTCAAAAGAGATTTATTCAATAAATAGACTTTATGACTGTATGGTATTTGGTTTCATTAATTTCCCTACTTACCTATAGACCCTTCTACCATGCATCTCATTGTGCTTCACATGAGACGTTTAACGGAAATCACTGCGGTGGCTTATCTAATACCACCTACCCGTTTTTTTTATTACTTGATGGCATCTTTCCAACTTGATACTGAATGTTCATTAGTGCCGCATGTTCCTTAGTGCCTAATCTATTTGCTGTATGTTCTAACTTCAAGTCCAACGAAAATAGTGCTACAAAAGTTTGTAAGTAGGTACATTACAATATTATAATAAATGAATTATTCTAAATGTATGCAAGATATAACTAATGTTCGTAACTAGATCACACACTTTATTCCACATCCAGTTATCTGTATACTTCACGTATCTAGCGTGCGCAATAAAGTTTTATCCGATGGCCAATTTGTTATCGTGTGTAAGCTCAAGCAGAATTCCCAATAATTGTAACCTTTTCGCTAGCAATTTGCTGCTCACCAGGCGAAAGGCAACCGCGTGCTGCTGCAAAAGCAGCCCGTCATTTTGAGACTTAATGTTATTAAATTGCACGAGGCGTCACGTCTCGTGTTTTGCGAACGTGGCAGTGATCCTGCCGTGTGTTGCGATATATTCGTCACATTGAAAATAGATTGGTAGAATATGCTCATTTAGCAAAGTTGGAAATTTTAATAAATAAGTTCCAGAGACATGGGATCGATCAAATAATATATAAACGATTTTACTGCGTGAAGTTTGTAGATCCCGACGTTTTGGCGTTGTTGCAACCGCCGTTGTCCAGGGTAGACTCCTACTTCACTCGGTCAATTCGTTTTTATCTTATTTATAAGCCCCATAAGACTAGGTTTAGACACCTACTCGTTGATGTCAACGAAACTGTTCTCGATTTGGCGGAGTACGGAAAGTTTAAAAGTGTTACACGTGTCTCGCATCGGACGTGATATAAAGAGGGGGGGGGGGGGTATCAATGGTCCTCCAAAAGAATAGTCTTTAAAGTCTATAAGGACTGTCTTGCTCCAAAGCATTTCGAGTGTTTTAAATTGACTCCAGAATATTCTAAACAGTCATTGGTATATTTTCACTCCAACAGTTGACCAGCCATAAATCAGTACCTACTCAAATTGTCCTTAATCAACTCAGTAATATAGACCACAGGACAGTAAAGTACAGCACATAACTCAAACAAATCAGGACTATTCTGTCGATCGAATGCAATAACAAGACACGCACTTATACACATGTTAAACTCACATATACATATAAGACCATAGTAGGGTTGGTTGTAAAAAAATGTCGTATGATAATAAACATTGTATTTTTTTTTTAAAAAAAGGGTAAAATAAAACAAATAAACAAACTGCTTCAACCCTCTTTACCCGGTAATCAATTATGCTTTAACTCAAATGTCATGCCTTTACAACCACATCGTCATAGTTTACAGGATTACAATTACAATTACAGCTTGAATAAAAAATACTATACTCACTGAAATGTGATTATAAATATAAAATACGTTTCTGATAAAAATCCTGTTCAAAATATTTACAAATATACAGTAAAACATCCAGATATACTAAAATAGTAACGACTATTACAGCAAATAAAAGAGAACTTACTAAAACATGCAAAGCTTACTATGCCAGCAACCATATCGTTATATCAACTTCAGCATTTATTTTAAGCGCTTTAAAACTCTATTAAAATTTAACAGAAATACACGCCATATTTCTTTAGGAGACGTGACCTAAAAAGTGGGGTATAATGGAATGACAACGATCTGCCAGAATTGAACTTAGAGCGACGATCCTACAGATCGCTGAACTAACTTCTTAACTTCGAGATGAATGCGTTTGTCAGTCTACGGAAGCGATAATGACCGCAACGGGGTCGAAAATTCTAATAATATTAGATTTTACCCAAAATTAGTAGTCTAAGAAATTTTTAAGAATTTTCTGTTACAACAATCACCTTTAAAAATATAATAAATAGAAGTATATGCGAACATAACTGAGATATCGTGTGAACGCTATTCAATCGGATTATACTACTGATATATTACTATACTGTGCTACTGATGTTAACCAGAATATTACTTTAGCTTCTTGTGTACATCATCTGGTATCCACTTGACGAAGAGATGTGCAATGATTTACTGTTTTGCCATTGCTTCAAAAAAGATCATCAGATGAAGAATTTTAGATGCTCTATGATACTATTATATAAGTAATTATTATATAAGCAATGTCCTATTATGCCCAAAAGCACTATTATACAAGTAAAGCTTTTGCCTAAATTATCCACATATGTGAGACGGATCCATTCCCAACTAGGATCACTAAAAAACTAAAACTTCGGGCCACGGTTTTGACGTTGTTGCTTACCGCTGGTCTACGGATGATGATGGTACTCAGTCTCCTTTCCCATCACTACAGCGTATTAACATTAAAAGGCTCATGTAAAACCTGAACATGTCCTTCGCATATTTTCCTAACGATTGTACATATATCGTAAATGATTATTATGTGTGAAAGCGTCGCCAAATCCGCGCATATATGTAAATCTCTATTTACCTTCGTGACTACAAGTGCTCAAAGATCAAACAATGACGAAATCCCTTGTTTTCGATGAGCAACCCACGCGCGAATCGGCCTAAAGAATTCACAAAGAATTTGTCTCGACGCGCGGCGAGAACATGTCAAACAAACAGCCGAGTTGCAAAGTCACGTAAATATTGAATGAATATTATTCTTATCACCTTCCATTCTAAAGCAGGCTGCACATGCAAAGACACAACAGCAATATTATAGTTATCGCAGATAGATTAAGTAGTGTTGTCGGAGCCGGTCGCAACGACCAGTGCCAAAACATCGAAATGAAAAGATTGTTTTTTTGTTTTTATAAAACACAGATCCATATAGGTTGATTGTAAGACATTGTGTATATAATAATAAGTAGTCTGTCTGGGTAGATATTTATACTGGTGCAATAAGAGATGTTTATTTCATTTAATTTAATTTTAGATCTTTTTAGGTATTGGCTTTTATCTTGAGATTATAGATTAGACGTGTTTACATAGTTGATAACGAAATTTACGCCATTAACCGAGTTAATCATGATGTGTATAACTTCTATGTAAATAATTAAATAATTAAAGAAATGTTGGTTAGTTTTCAGAAGAAATTTCAATTGTTGCTTTTTTGTAGAGCAATGCGGGCGAATTGCTTTTTCGATTAATAGATGGTTCCCATACCAAAGTATAAATGAAACGCCTGAAGTTACGCTTGACAGTATCAACGATTTTTCACTGCATAAGCTTTCAAGCAGTCTTGTGTGTATGTATATTTGTTTGTGCGTTGATTTGCACAGCATCGAAATTCGAAAAAAAAGCAATTCCCCTTTAGGACTAATTTTTGAAACCAATCCAAAGGTGTGATAATTTCCAGCTAATCAAATGGAGTATGACAAATCGTGCATACTAATATTACAAGCATTGGTTTTTCAAAGTTATTCCAAAACGAAAAGCAGCAATTCAATTTTATTTTCTTTATTTATTTAACTCTTGTACCCATTAAAAGTAATAACAATGTCACTGAAGCAAATAAATAGAAAGTTCAAGAGCAACAGCTTAAGTTCGACACACACAGCTCATGTAACGAACGGCAATATGCACATCTAACGGGGCTTCTATAGCCTGTATCTATGTAGATGTACTCTTTTGTTTAAAACATAACGTAATATTAAATATATTATTATTATTCGGGAAAAAATATAAATAAAAAAGCAAAATTAAAAAAATAATAAAGTAACCCTCCACCGTTTTATATTAGTAAATATCAAATATATTTTTCATACAGATAAATAACAATTATATGCCACACATTATAATATATAATAAATTATATATATATATATATATATATATATATATATATATATATATATATATATATATATATATATATATATATATATATATATATATATATATATATATATATATATATATATATATATATATATATATATATATATAGTATATATATATATATATATATATATATATATATATATATATATATATATATATATATATATATATATATATATATATATATATATATATATATATATATATATATATATATATATATATATATATATATATATATATATATATATATATCTGTAAATAGCAACATTATTTTTAAGAAACAAATCCATACTTGGCTTCTAAATATGGGTAAAGATGGGGTTGAAACGCTATTTTTCCATCTTGAATGTTAAAGTATTAGAAGTGACCTAAACACTTACATTTTTTACAATTTTCATTTTTTATTTTCATTTTCTATTTTTTATTTTTTTATATGTTTTATTTGACTATCTGACTATCTGACTATCTAGTAATTTAATAATTTTGAATACCTATTGAGCCATATATCCATTTATATTATAAATTTATACTATTTAATTTCTTTTAATATAATTATTTCTACGGCTGCTATTATAAAATGTAAGTATGTATCTAACTTTAGTTTAATTTTGTAACTGTATAACTTTTATTATTTAAAAAGTGTTAGTAGTACGCTGTTAAAAAACCGCTTGCTGCGAACCCCTGAATCACTAGTCAATCAGTTCAGTTGCGTTCAATACGAAACTATCTGCCTACCTGCATTATGGATAGCAATATTTACCGGGAAACGAGCGGAACTCATATACGATGCGAACTCGGAATACGATGCGACAATCACCTCTATATTGTAAAATAGGGGATTCGCGCTTGTGGATTCTATTTTTGCGGTTAAAAAAACTAGAAAAATAACAAAATAATAAAATAAATAATAATAATAATAATAATAATAATGATTATAAATTAAAATAGAAATCATTAAAAAAATATATATTTTAGATCTTTCCTGACACAACCTGACACAACCGTGGCACTCTAGTGTGACTCCCGAAGTGAGCTCGCCTTAACACAGGGGTGCCTAGCAAGGCGGGCTCGGCTGCTCTTTGCTTAGCATAATAGAAATATTACCATTTGCGTTTTAACGTATGCCCTATGTAACCTAGGCTCAGACAGATGTATAATGCGTATATAACTTTAAAAGCATACGACGGCATTGTATAAATTGACATTTTATTTTCTGTTGTGCTCATGAATTTGAATGTATATGTATATGTAAATAAATAAATAAATAAATATATATATATATATATATATATATATATATATATATATATATATATATATATATATATATATATATATATATATATATATATATATATATATATATATATATATATATATATATATATATATATATATATATATATATATATATATATATATATATATATATATATATATATATATATATATATATATATATATATATATATATATATATATATATATATATATATATATATATATATATATATATACATATATATATATATATATATATTTGATAAGGTTTGTAAAGAAATCCGTTTATAGGATGATGTTTTTATTTAAAATAAAATTAGTAAACACTACTTAAAAAGTAGCGAAGGAAATCCCAGCTTGTATTGGGAAATGCTTATGTTTGAATGAGATATACTTACGGATGTGCACGACTTTCGACGGTGCAATGTAAGATTAAAGGTCCTTTTGCAGTCGACTAACGATCACTATTCATCCATATATCTCATAAATAGGGCTTATCCTTATGCAACACAAAATGCCTTCAATTGAGACGAATTAAGCGAAAAAATAAAAAAATAAACTATTGATCACTTCGGCAAAGCCGTTTTCTAAATGGAAGTGACATTACGAAATAATTCAAATTTCGAATGCTACCAACATTTAAAATATGATACAATTGGCTGAGTTTGTTATCAACGAGCCATTAAATCGAAATAAAAATAAAAAAACCTCCATATGCTTAATGAAATGAAAGAAGAAACTTCAATCTTAATTTCTGGCAGAGGAGTTTATAATAAAGATTGTATAATGTTATCAAAATAGGGTAAACCTATATAAAATTGTATAATATTAAAAAATTGTAAAGAAATATTGTAGAAAACAGTATAATATTGTTATATTTGATAAGGTTTGTAAAGAAATCCGTTTATAGGACGATGTTTTTATTTAAAATAAAATTAGTAAAAGCTACTTAAAAAGTAGCGAAGGAAATCCCAGCTTGTATTGGGAAATGCTTATGTTTGAATGAGATATACTTACGGATGTGCACGACTTTCGACGGTGCAATGTAAGTTTAAAGGTCCTTTTGCAGTCGACTAACGATCACTATTCATCCATATATCTCATAAATAGGGCTTATCCTTATGCAACACAAAGTGCCTTCAATTGAGACGAATTAAGCGAAAAAATAAAAAATTAAACTATTGATCACTTCGGCAAAGCCGTTTTCTAAATGAAAGTGACATTACGAAATAATTCAAATTTCGAATGCTACCAACATTTAAAATATGATACAATTGGCTGAGTTTGTTATCAACGAGCGATTAAATCGAAATAAAAATAAAAAAACCTTCATATGCTCAATGAAATGAAAGAAGAAACTTCAATCTTAATTTCTGGCAGAGGAGTTTATAATAAAGATTGTATAATGTTATCAAAATAGGGTAAACCTATATAAAATTGTATAATATTAAAAAATTGTAAAGAAATATTGTAGAAAACAGTATAATATTGTTATATTTGAGAAGGTTTGTAAAGAAATCCGTTTATAGGATGATGTTTTTATTTAAAATAAAATTAGTAAAAGCTACTTAAAAAGTAGCGAAGGAAATCCCAGCAAGTATTGGGAAATGCTTATGTTTGAATGAGATATACTTACGGATGTGCACGACTTTCGACGGTGCAATGTAAGTTTAAAGGTCCTTTTGCAGTCGACTAACGATCACTATTCATCCATATATCTCATAAATAGGGCTTATCCTTATGCAACACAAAATGCCTTCAATTGAGACGAATTAAGCGAAAAAATAAAAAATTAAACTATTGATCACTTCGGCAAAGCCGTTTTCTAAATGAAAGTGACATTACGAAATAATTCAAATTTCGAATGCTACCAACATTTAAAATATGATACAATTGGCTGAGTACCTGATATACGATTGAGATAACGAATCCGTATTTATATTAGTCTGTGATTCAAGACAAGTGCATTCGCAGCGGCATTGAGATTTAAATGTGCTAAAGCTATTTTTATGGTATATGGCGTGGGTGTCTATTACAGCGACGATGATGACACTGGTTGCAAAATGACTGATAGAGGCAGCATGAATACAGATGCTGGTCATAGTTTAAGAAGTAGAGTAGACAACGACTGTCCCGAATTGCTATTGCAACAATCGTTGTATAAGCTGCCTTGATTGATTTCCAAAATTTAATGTATGGGTATTTACCTATTTCAAATATTTATATTGTAAAATAGAGAGGTCCTTACCTATGAAGTTTCCATGTTTTGAAGGAAATTAATGATCAACAATTTTGAATTAAACATACTCGTATATAATAATTAATGAAATATTTAATCAATCGAAATATTATCCTCTGTTATCTAAGCATTTTTATTATTTTAATAGAAGTAGGTTAATGCATGTGCCGTAAAGTTCTCGTGGATATAATTCAATGAATGTCGCAATGCCTGCAACTTTGTGACTGTTTGCTGTTTCATCGAAGTGTTTGCACGAGCGTTGTCTCTCAGTGTTTGCAGTGTTTGCAGAGCTTCTCCATCATTGTGTGCAGTTATTAATAGTACCTACATATCTTCGTTAACTGTTGTACCAGACCGCAAAAAGCTGTAATATATAACGCCGTCATAGGGTTATCTGTCCGTCATCATGAGGTTTTTCTGACTGATCTTGCATTTTAGATATTCTCTAGCTAGCTGCATATACAACATTTGATCGATGAGGTAGTGCATTTTTATGACTCACATTTTTACAAAACTTATTGAACTTGAGACTAATTGGCTAATACATTCTGACTACTAATAAGATTGATCCAGTTTTCTTATCTTACGTAGATCAATTTTCGTGTTTGTCACTTTCACGATTTCAAACTCTTTCTTTGTGAAACTAAGGTTGCTCCATTCTGATTCTGATTCGGTTTTCATCCGTAGCAATGTTGTAACTAGAGCCTCCCATTTTCTAATTCCCGTCTCGTTTATCAGTGTACCTGTTAAGTACGAGCATCAGTTGAAGCCTCATTCAATCTTGTAGGATCATTCAATCTTAGCCGAAATGACACAAAGGGCTTAGAAAGTGGATCCAGTGACAACACAATGTCGTCTCGTCTGCTCCGCTTGTCCCAGAGAGGCGAGAGTGGGCAGACGGATCTTTAACAAATCACGATCGGCCGTCGTCGGTGATTCTCGGCTAGGCTCGGTTGCGGCTGCGAAAATTCAACGCCTGATCAACATCGCCAGACGCGAACTCGGTGAAATCATAAATGTATTTTTTGAGACTTTTCTTCATATACATGTTAATGTGCTATTCTTTCACAAAAGTGAGTTTCAATGCCTAAAAAAAATAATTATTTATTTATTTATTTATTTAAGTCCATAAAAAATACATTTGATTACAAAAACATTCTCTTAGCCTAATATTTCATAATTAATTAAACAGTTTTTTTTAATTTACCTAACTCGGAAAGAGATTCAGAAATAATAGTTTGTGGTTTACCACCTCACTAGGAATAACCTGTATCGAGGTGGTACCAACAGAAATCGTATATTGCCTGCCGAAAGAGCATGATATACCCGCTCTTAGGTTTTCATTTTATTTTAATATTTTTTTAACTTTTAAATATATTCTGGTACTCACTGTTAAATGTACGAAACTTATATTTAATTAGATCAGTATAAACAACATTGAATAAGACAATGATAGAAAGATGATAGATGAAGTTTTTTCGTTAAGTAATCACAGATTGAATGGATCTTCCGGTGGTATCATCAATAGCGCTACAGCTCATTGTGAGCCTAGGCTTGGTTAACCGGTCGAGCGCCAACAATATATATATAGGCATTTTGCGTCGTTTGACAGATCCGCGCGAATCCCTTTCGGCCGGCCCCCATATACATTATATAAATATATGATGTACATGACTAACAAGATTAATTATTGGTAACAAGAGGGAATTCACGAACAAACGATATTGTTAGTATTTATTTACAAAATCGTCCAAAAAGTTGAAGCGCACTTATTTGCGAGCGAAGGCTGGCTTCCGGCCCGTTAAGAGTCATTTCACTCTATTTAAATTTTATTTTTTGCCAGGAAATCAACAGTAATATACATAAAAAAAGTGTCGAATATAGTTTCTACGTAATAATTTAAATTTAGGTTTAAGTTTAATACCTCGCACAAACACCATGGCCGGATTAGAGAGGGAGACGAAAAGAAGAAGAAACTAAACAAATATAATGTGGTATTGCATAAACATAATATGTTATTCTATTCATCTCATTCTATTTAACGGAATTTTATGTTCAATTTTAGTGCCATTTTTATAATGGTATTGCCATATTTTTTTTTGGGGACTACATTTTAGGACAACTTAGTTTTATGAGCATTCCGTTGTGTTATTTTGCTATTCGGTTATGTTATTTTGTAGCCAAAATCGATATTTTAAAAAAATCATTCCTAAATAGAATAAAATAAAGAAATATAATTTATTATGATATTAATGATAGTAGGTACTAATAATGTAATATTTACCATAATAATGGAATAGACTACTATAAAAGTCAAGTGAAAAGACAAAATAACATCATTCAGAAGACAAATTACTGCGAAATTGACTTCTTCATGTGAAGAGTGGGTGAACAGCTTTATTGACGAATACTGGTCATTGTACATCTTACAGACACGGAAGATGTATAAGTTCTGTCCAAAATAGAGAAATAGCCCTGCCTGTCTGGTGGATTTGGCTGAGATATCGAAAGCTGACCAGCAACCGATGCTGTCCAGCGCTCATTTGGGTCAACTTAAAAAATTCGATTAAAACAATATTATCTGTATGGAATCGATGACTATGGCAGTTGTTTAACATTAAAAACAAAAAATCAGATTTACCGCGTGAAGGCACCTGATATTTCGGCGATGTTGCAACCGCTGTTGTCTAGGATAGTATATCGTTTTATTTATTACCGTTAACGTTTTTAGTAAATCCGCTTTATTTTGTTTAAACAATGTTATCTGGATATAGAATTAAAAAAATGCGAAACAATCAATCAGTATTTCGAAAAATAACATTGTTTTAATTTAAAATATCGTGAATGAAAAATAATTCACGAAAAAAACTATTCTTCCGACCCTGTCGCTTATGATCTCGCCGCCTCCAGTACAATCTCCAATCATTATCCATTAAGGTGTTATAAATTGCACGTAGGTGAGAATGCATTATAGCTTAACGCCGGTAATAATGCATTTCAGCGATACAGCCATCCGATGATCTAGAAATACAATGAAGGCGAGAGATGAAAGATGCTGTAAAATTTAAGCTGCAATCGGCGCGCACGCAGCAAGCACTTAAACGCAGGCTCATTGTACCAGAGAGGCCAGAAAGCGACGATCAAACGGAACTTTCTAGAAAAGACATGCTAAATGACAACGACTGCGCTTTTATTGGCGGGTGGATTCATTGCAGTTTGATTAGGCGATTTGATAGTTCGCTTGTGCGAATCGTATATGCTGCAAAAATAAATGCTATAAAAGGGTCATTACGGTGATGATACTTAAAACATTCTACGACAACGATAAAAGCGCTGATACAACATACAGAGAAAGGGAAAGAGAGAAAGAGAGAGAGAGAGAGAGAGAGAGAGAGAGAGAGAGAGAGAGAGAGAGAGAGAGAGAGAGAGAGAGAGAGAGGGAGAGAGAGATATATTGGAAAATTGGGAGAACGATATAATGACTCACTAGAACAAGCATGAACGAAACAAAATGTGACTCCTGAAGATTGCGAGTGTTTGAATAGTGAGGAGTGGTACTTAGTACTAGTGGTAATTAATTAGTATTTTATATTTTGTGTTGTGTATCTACTATAAAAGAAAATTCATAGATAAATCGAGAGAGCGATCCACAAAGTGTAACCACACTGAGACTCTATGAAAATACAAAATATATAGCTCATATAGCAACACAACTTTTGTTACATGTAAATTAAATTGTTGTTCATTAAAAAAACTAAGCCAATTTGGGGCGATATCCAACCACTGAAGGTAGACTCTAGGTAGAACGTCGAGCCAGACTGTTTGCTTACATGGCTGTCTTCTGTAATAACTGTTCGAGCTCTATATTCATAGACAATCTTTTGACATGTTTAGTGAGTTCTTAGGTACAATTACTGGTGTACTATTATGGTGATACCATTTCTTTATAAGTATGCTATATCGGACATTTCATATTATTGCCCAGATTAAGGTATTTCATAATTTAGTATCGTCCAGTATAGCTACATCTATTGTTATGTAGGCATATTGTATGTTTTAGTTGACTAATACTATAGCAAATCGAAGACTATTTTTCTGCGATGTTGTTACCCTGGACTACGGCGGTTGCAACATCGCTAAAACATCGGGTGTAACAAACTTCACGCGGTAAATTCGTTCTTATCTTATTTATACCACTATCTGAGTTTTTATACATACTTTACAACAAATGTAACGTGTTTGACAGTTTATCTTCCACTAGGTACTTCACTGATCGATCTATTTCACTAGTCCTACTATTGTTGTTGTTGGCCAGAGGTTATTATTCTGAGTTGCTGGCCAGACGTTGTTGTTGTTGGCCAGAGGTTATTATTTCTGAGATCTATTAAGTTAAGATATTAGTCTCATTCCGATTGTTGTTGGCGATGAATATGGAACTACGAAGGTGGCAGTTGTAATTAAATGACCATTCAGTATTCTGTAGTTCTTGATAAGATCACCTCTTCTGCGTTGAAGTTCATCATATTTGTTATTGAAAAATTGTATTTCTTAGCTGTTTTGTACTGCCCATTGTCGAAATATTTTACATGGATGCGAATTTGATTTTAAGAGTCGACGACCCCGCCTCGCACACACTCGAATCAATTGAACCGCATTCATTTTGTGTCGCCGAGATCGACTTTCGAGTGCGCTTGAGAAATCGATTGTTATTTATTGGTCGGTTCGGTGCCATGTCTCGGGCGTTATTGCAATAATACGCTTTGGGTTTTACAATGGCTGGTCTTGATCCGCTCATTTGCAAAACAAGCCTGGATTTAGAACGCGACGGCATTTTAATTGATGGAGATGTAGAATAGAGAAATACGACCTCGGCGTGACGAATTGTGGGCGACGTTAGAGAAGGGATATGGACGGTATGGGTAACTAGAAATATCGACTACAACGGGCGAACCCGTTACCTCAGGATATTAGATCGATCTGTCTCCCGTGAGGTGAGCGCAGACGACTTCGGACGAAAACACTCCACCGTCTAGTTACGCCACACCCCCTGTAAGAAGCCAACGCCTTACCGCGATATAACCAGGTTAATCACCCAGCGGGCCGACAATCGCGCCCTTACTACCAGTTGCAACCAGATTATTCCGGTCTCCCGAACGGTTACAGGTTCGAGGTCGCTTGCGCGGTCGCTTACGTAGCACCCTGTACGTATCGAATATATCGCGGACCACGTCATCCTTTCCCGACTCTTCACCCGGTAGCGGGTAGCTGATTGGTCGTTTTAAGAGCATTGCTGTAAGGTGAACAACTACCCCCAATCTGTAAAAGACAGTACTGTTTCTAGACTCCCCCAGCTGTCGGCCAGAATGCACAATCGATTGGCTGACACCGCACGATGCGTAAGCCGTCCAGGAGCACACGAATGTTGACTCCTAGGGAAAACTGGCCAGTAGGCCAGAGTCCTACCCTGGCTCGCACTTCTGCGTGGAGGCTGCCGGATGGGTGGTGACCCGTGAGTATGACCGACCCTGAACACATGCGTCTCAGTGGTAAAACTGCACCAGGGCCCATTAGCTCCCTAAACGATGTGGGTAAGTGCGACTACGTGAAATCAACCAGAGACAGAAGAATATTGTCATGTCTGTGGATTATTACTAATTATTCTAATACAGTGTTTCGCTGGCCGATTAAGTTTCCTACATTATTTTCTTATACGGTAAATCAAAAGTTGCATTGCACTACATTAAATTAAATTAAATTGCAATCGAACTATTGCAAGGATAGGAAAGAAGAGGGATAGTATATATGTATGTAGGATAGGATATAGGTATTCAAATTATACTCTTTGCTATTCTCATTTTCGCTCTGAGTGTTTTGAAACAATTTGTATACTCACTATATTATATACTCACTTCCTAGAAGCCTAGTGAGCTAAGGACAGCCTCGCTGAATTTAGGTTGATTCAAGTAAAAAATGTCGATATCTTCGAATCGACTATTATATGTGTTGTGATTATCTTATGATTACGATAAATGATTACGATAAATGATACGATAAATGATTATCTTATGATTACGATTATAAAATATCTTATGATTATGATAATATAAACAAATAACAGTCACACATCAGCAGCGACAAAATACTCAAATTGCGCAGGTTTGATCAAAAAATATGCGGTTTTTTTATTTTTCTCAATATCTTTATTTATTCGTCATTATATCCTTTTCAAAGTAAGTACTTCCCGTTAGGAGAAATTGTGTTATAGGTAACGCAATATGAAGTGTTACTTGTATACATTATTATATGTGATGCAATGCAGATTCTATTCATTTTAAACACTTGTTCCAGCTCTTTTTCCAATCTTGGGATTGTAATTTTTAGTATGACGTTTATTTAGGTCACGCAGTGATTCTGTCTTTATCTTTTCAGTGTTGGCTAAATGTCTTTATTTTATGGTTTATTCATCTTAGGGAATACGAAGAAGTCGCAGGGTGCTATTGCCGGTGGATATGGAGGCTAAGGCATCACAATGGTGTTGTTTTTGACCAAAAATTTCGAACGGAGTATTTGGCCAAGAATTTACGAACGAAGTGTAAGCAGGTGCATTATCGTAGTGCAATTGCAAAAAGTTATTTCGCCAATAATTAGGGCGTTTTTTAACACCCGCGCCCTTACTTCCAATTGTGACCAGATTTCTCCGGTCTCTCGATTGGTTCCGAGTTGGAGGTCGCTTGCGCGGTCCTCTCCCCTACGAAGCGGTGAAACGGGTAAACCTAATCTATCGCGGACCAAGGCGTCCTTTGCCCGGCTGTTCACCCAGGATCGGATGGCCAATGGCCATTTCAAGAGCAGTCGCCGAAAGGTAGGCAACCACCCCCGCTCTATAGGAAACAATACAGTTCCCAGACTCCCCCGCCTGTTAGTCGGAGAGCACAATCGATTGTCTTGCGCCGCTCGGTGCGCAGACTGTCCAGGAGCGCCAGAGGTTTGATTCCCAGGGGAGACTGGTTGACCCAGTCTCCTACCCAGGTTCGAACCCCGTGCGTGGAGGCCGTCGGATGGGTGTTGACCCGTGAGTGTGACCGACCCTGAACACATGGGTCATCGTGGCCACCTCATCATGGGCCCATTAGCTCCCGACTAACAACTTGCGGTGTCAACTACAACGGGCGAGCCCGTCACCACAGGACGTTTTAACGATTTTCTCGTTCTGTCGCCCTGCAGTGAACGTAGGAGACGTTGGACAGAAACAAATCCAACGTCCAGCTACGTCACAACCCGCAAGAAGCCAACGCCTTACCGCGAGATAGCCAGTCTTACCTGGCGGGCCGACCCTCGCGCCCTCGCTTCCAATTGTGACCAGATTTCTCCGGTCTCTCGATTGGTTCCGAGTTCGAGGTCGCTTGCGCGGTCCTCTCCCTTACGAAGCGGTGAAACGGTGTGCACCGAATCTGTCGCGGACCAAGGTCTCTAACGGGTTGTGGCGCAGCTAGACGCTGGATTGTTTTGTCCAAAGTTTTCTACGCTCACTCCAGGGAGATAGAACGACTAATCGTTAAAACTCCCTGTGGTGACGGGCTCGCCCGTTGTAGTCGACAACTCAAGTTGACCATAAGACTTGATGGTATGTCGCTATCATCGGTTGTTCAGTCCAGAGCGCCCGTCATTTTCAACGTCTTCCAGGCCCTCTTGTAAAGGTTTGTATCACTTGTACAAGCCTGTGCATTCATAGAAGACTTGCTAAAAGCAATATTCTATATTTAGGTGCTGCAATTTTTTCAATTATTGAAGCAAAATTTTTGTTGTTCTTTTTATTCACAAGTAAAAAAAATCGGTTGTGTCAACCTAAGACTTTCCCGGCAAGCAGACAAGCTCCCCCACCCCCCAAGCCCAGTCCAAACCACTTAATCCCCCCCTCGTCCACCTCGCCAACCCTCCCCCCCCACTCGATAGAGATTGTTGCAAGTGACTTTGACAGCAAACTTAGCATATTTTAGTATTTGTAGTAGGTATTTCCGTGGTAATAAAATGGTATTTTTCCAAAAATTATATAGTTTTTTCTAAATACGGCGGATATATTAAGCAGTTTCGTATTCGACATTTCCTCTATCGATTAAAAAATCAACCCCGGCTGCGAAATTCAAAATTTTCTCGTATCTTTTTGATCAAACTGTGTAAAATAACCTTCTAATTCTATAATTGGCTTCAACGATTAGATATTTTATAAATCTTCGCCAGTATTTCTATAATACTCGTACCATTTATTATATTGCGCATTACTACGAAACGCAACGTGTAGATAGCACTCATACTTCCAAAAACTGATAGATGGCGCTCTAAACACGCCTATACAGTATCCCATCTCAAAATAATATTAATTATATAGAAATAAATTCATTCTTAAATCATAGCTCTTATTATTATTATATTATTTACGTAGAGATGTCAATTTTAAATTTGGTTTACAGGTTTCGATACGTTATTATTACGCACTTCAATGTACTGGTAGACTAATCGATGGCATTCTATCTCTCCGTATTATTTCTATTATGTAGTCAGCCTATATAAAAAAATGCGATATATGGTACTCATAATGAATGTTATTATTGTTATAATTGGTTAAATTTTTGGAATTTTGTAATCAGTCAATTCTTTATAAAAAGCCATTCATTATCAGTGTTATTATAGATGGCCAAAAAAATGCTATTAGTTTTACCGTCGATGCTATCAGCGTCACCCGCATTTCGCAGAAGGGCTGCCAAAAGGTTTTATAGAGGTAAGCAATCTAATACCAGATATAATCAATGCTCGTGCCAACATATAATTTTCTCTTAGGTTTAACACTGGATTTGGAGACCGTGAAGGTCAGAATCCTGGTTATCGCCCCCCCCCCCCCCCCCATCCATTGACCTTCTAAAACATTCGGACGACTCGCATACAATATTATTCACATCCGCCATTCCAGGAATCGTCTTCTCCGCTGCAAGCCCTATAGCAACTTCTACACATATTTTTAATCGTCTGCACGCGTCTGTGCAATATTGTGTTAACCCACACGCTGTAATGTATTTCGTGCATTAGCATTCTTCATTCGAGCAAGTAAATAAACAGTATTGATGCATGGACGAGGCTGACATTCAAAATCAAACGACGAATCCGCACGCATTCCGATGCGTGATATTTTTATTTGTCATTTTATACTGACATAAATTTCCTTTTATTTTGACACAAGAATTTTAACAAGGCATTATTGTTTCACACCCGAATCTGTTAATGAAGCATTTGAGATTTTATCGATAGGCGGCAACGGTCGACGATCGATATTTGCCTTCGCATCTCTAGAATTCGAAAAGAATATTACAATAACTTTAGCTCAGCATGCGGCTACTATTGTCATGCTAATTCTAGCAATAACTTAACAACTTTTATAAATTGAACCGTATTGGATTGTGTTTTTAATGACATTCTGATCCGCGAGATTCTTCGCAATTTGACATCACGTGGACACCAGATTGAAGAGTCACGGGAAAGAAAACTATGTCAACTTTTTAAAATTTTCAGTAATTCCATTTTTAAAATTCGACAACTTAAAAAATGTCATTTTAGCGAGGGTTTGAGTAAGAGAAAAATATATTTTGTTTGTAAACCAAATATATTTGAGTTTCTAAAAAAATACATTTGACTTATATTATACCTCTGAAAAAAGCGAAAACTATAATGTGAGAATGATATAAAAATATTAAGGTTTCTAAAAAAACATCTTACTAAAGCTCAGAAAAAAATGGCTTTGATCACTATGAAAATGGTAGTATAATTTAAGTAAATTGCGTTATTTTTTTTTATAAACTTAAATATTCTTATTATTATATGATGGGAACATCACAGTTCCTCCTCAGGGTCAACCGAAGAGTCATCGAGGTAACAAGGTCCATCTTCACCGCATGTAGGTACCTCGATCATTCTTTCCCGTCACATGTTTTCTTTCTTCTCCCTTCATTTAACGACAAGCTATTTCTTTCGAAAATCAATTCATACTTCGATGCATTAGGGAACAACCCACAAGCTCATTTTTACAAAAAACCACATTGCATGTTTTCCCCGTAACCCTTCAATTGTTTCCAACATTATTTTAAATCAGCACTAAATCATTGTAAAGTTTGACGACAAAATAATAGCATTTTAATTGCGCTTTCCAATAAAATTAATTTGATTCAATTGCAGTAATGAATCTACTGGCGCATCTAATCCATTAAACAATTGAATCAATTCTCTTGTTATGTGATGAAGCCAAATAAATCGCTCGGTTATATATTATGGCAAAAGTTGTATTTGTTACTAATTCTAATTATGAGGGTCTAGCAGAGTTCTGTTTTTAAAAGCTTTCACTTACATTGCAATGTTTTTTAGTTTGCATACGTCAAATCTTACAAGCTAAATTAAAACCGTTTCCTCTTATTCTATAAAGTTGAAATTTTACACGGTGCATTTCAGAGCATGAAATAAAAGCTTGTTTTAAAAAATGCTTTTTACTATTAATCTTATGTAATAATAAGTTGAGCGAACAGTCCCAAAGCCCCAGTTGACGGAATTCGTATAGAATTTATATTTTAAAAAAAAACGCTACTAGATTTGATCATTTTTTAATGCTAAATCTGATAGAAAATAGCATCCGACATGCAATATTTCAAAACATAAAAGTTTCAAATTTACATACAAAAAAAACTTTTTTTTTGTTAGTTTTTAATATAGTTTTTTTTTAAAACTAACAACCTACCGCCATATAGGTGTTTATGAATTATTAAAAAAAACTAACTTAACCTAACCTATCGAAATGTAGGGGTTTACCGCTTCTTTAAATGGGTATATTATTATCTCGCTTATTTATTGAGGCTGGAAAAAATGCAGTTTCGTCAAAATGCGTCGGGTGACATTAAAATATCAAGCATGTAAAAAAGTTTTCTAATAGTAGAATAATACCCAATTTTCTACCAATGTCAGTAACTACGACTGATATGACGTTTGTTTATTTTAACCTTGAATCCCCCTGACACTTGGGTATGCAAACTCGGGATCAATTTGACCTTATCATCCACAGGACGCAAATTTATTAGGATGAAATAATTTAAATGATTTGACTCAGTAACTCAAACTGAAAGTAAGTTTAAATAAACCTCAATGGAGGAAATGACATTTGGACAAGTAAATATATAAAAAATATAAAAAAAACACGACTGCCGTTACAGGATGTGAACTGTTGTATTTATAATTATTTTTATTACGTTTTTTTAAATATTTGTGGTTTATGTAGTTATCTATATGGGTAGATGTATATTTCCGGAATGTACTCAGTAAAAACCTTTTATTTGACACTAAACACGACATATTTATGTAAATTTATTGAAAGTTGGACATTTAAAGAACCACTTCCCTAATTTATTTATTTATTTTATTAATTAATTTATTTATGGTAATGTACATAATATGCAACAAGCGTAACACAAATCATAAATAAAATCTACGCTTAAACAGGGATTACAATTTAACTTAAAATTAATAAATCAACAGCAAGTTATGTCACGCTTATCTGTGATGATAGTCTCAAGCCGCCCAACTAAGTAAGAACTTGTTCCAGGGCAGGAATTTTAAACATAATATTTGGACAGTTAAGATAGGATGATACTCGGGATGACATAGCGATTCTAACAATACCACACACTTCTAATTTGGTTTAAGCGTTTAAAAGTTATGGTGGAATAAAGAAACGGAAAACATACATAGATAAAGCCTGAATACATTACACCCCATTTTGTGTTGGGCAGTCGTGTAATAAAGAGAATTCATCATAAAATGGAAAAAAATATTTGGTTAATATTAAATTTAAAATGGCAGCGAAGTCAATGTTAAAATGTCAGTGAAGTGAGCTCGCGAAGATGGGTTGAAATCGTGTTCTATCCAGAAATACTTGAAATTTGGTCTATGAATAAAACGTGGGGTGTATTTCAAACAACAGTCAGCTAGTGATTAATATATATTGTTACGACTAATATAATCGAGGATGCGATCCCGCAATGTCATGTTCCTCCGCTTATCTATATTATATATCCATTTATCAGCAATTCTACGCCCATATTCGAATACAATCTATTCGCTAATATCTTCAACAACGAGAAAAACTAGAAAATTACAACCAAAACACTCTATTATAACGGCAACAACACATAACCTAATTTCAACACTTCGACGCCAATCTCTAAACATCCTGCCATCGGCACTGTAGGTGGTCAGCCATAAAAGCAACCGTCGAGTAATACGGCTAAAGCTCCAACTTAGCGAATGAATAATTCAAAACGGCCTGATGCGTTTAAGCTAGAAGTGCCCATTATCGGAATAATGATAGATTTGCGTTCAGAATTTGTTTATTACGAATAACCGGCAATCAAATTCGAAATTCCGATTCACTTAAATGCTGCGTTATCGTAAATGCCATAATTTACTGTACCAGTATGGTTTTACAGCCTACGATAAATTGTATTATAGATGGTTCGCGAGATTTTACGACGCTAACAGAAAAGGAATCCGGAAGATTGATGCGGAGGGAATGGGTTTTAATATGATTTGGCAGTAAAAAAGTTATTAAGATTACTTTCGATTGAATATATCTTGAGGATCGACCCGGCTTGAATCCATCAACCGAATTAGATAGTACCTAAGTAGAGACCTCAGGATTCTTCTAATCAATACTCTCTTTTTGTCCATCATCGATTACGGCGAGTGCGTATACCGACCCTGTATACGCACTCTTGGACCAAAAGCGTATTAGGCCGTCCACCGCTGACAACGTTCCGACAATTAAATTTACCTACTCTAAAACACACACTTTCCCTAATATTTTACATACCTGAGATTCAACTTATACCTGAGATTCAACTTAAATGGGTCCCTCATAAATAAGTATAAATACTGAGGACGTCATTCAACGACATTAAAAAAATGTGCGTGTCAGCTCCGACGCGCAATTGGTATTTACTCTTTAAGTGCGATTGTCATTGAATATACAAAAGGTAAAAGAGGTAAATAAACGCATCTCTTATAATACTGAAAGCATGTATACACTATTATTCATATAAAAATCCTTGCTTGTTTGCTTGATTGCTTGTTTGATTGATTTATTGATTAGTTGATTGATTGATTGATCAGTTGATTGATTGAATAATTAATTGAACGTATATTACTATGTTAGCAAAGGTTATTTAATTTGTACTATTCTGCTTAGAACTTATCATTAATTATTTTTTAAAAAACATAACGCTTTTTGTTGACGCTGGATTTTACTGCCCATCAAATTGTCGTACCGGGGGCTTTGAATGAAATCGATTCCTAAGAAGTAACTTCCAAAAATACTTTGATGTATTCTTTGTCTGCATTTGCTATTGATAGTTTCTGCCACTTAGGTTGTATTTATATTGTGCATAATATGATGTATATTGTTGTCGATGAAAATCAATAAATAAATCAATAAATAAAAGATATATTGGAGGTGGTAAGTCAAGATCTACGCAAGCGCTCCATAATCATTGGCCTTTCAAAATCATGTACGATAATGATGCATAGTATAATTAAAATATCATTAATCATTCCGTATCTGAGCTCCGTGAAAGCGGACAATTTTCCATGGCTCACAATGGACAGCGTCAATAGAGAAACGCTTCTCATTAGTGCAGGCGCCTTAAGAGGAAAAACCTCATTAACAATGCATAATAAACAAACGTTAAATGTTTGGTTTATCGGATATAAGTCCTTAAAGTCACATTTGAAGGTGTTCGATTTCTTAAGTAGATAACATTAGTCGCCCGATTAGCACTATAAGCATGTGTGAGAAGCGCCGCATTTACACATGAAATCCATTAAAGATTATCCGCGTAATTAATTCGTGTCAGAATTTGGTAACCACTTTTAAATTCACACCTAACAGTTTCGTAAATCTGATGGATGCGTGCTTTTAAAATGAAAATAAAAGATAATTTTAAGCGCCTAGCAGGCCTCTTTAATCTGATATTCCATCGCATTGGACTACTTTAAATTGGTGAAGTGATTTAACTGTGGGAAGTTAAGGGAAAATAATGGCGTGCGCGGCCATTTAATTGTCACGATTCGCGCTCAAAACGGCGTTATAAATATATGAGCGAATTTTCAGCAAATGCAGATGGCGCGGAATGCGCCAATCACCGGGACGCGACGCCTTCAAACGCCATTTTGGCGGGAATCCGCTCTATTTTCGGATATCTTGTCTGGAAATTCGTAATGCAATGCGAGAGTCTTTGCAAAAGGCAATCAATCGAACTTTGCTGACAGTTTCTCGATCCTCCTTCATTTTGCCTAGCGCCTTTGCAGTTGCTCTCGGTTTCTTAAGCTATCCACTTCATTATATATCCATTACACATATGTACATATCTATCATTATTAATCTATCCACCCAACGGGCTAGAATCCAACGGTCTAGAACCTAGCGGACTTTTAAATTTTTGCATTTATTAATCTTTCATGATTATTTTTATTACACTATTTTTCTCCTAATTACACTATTTGTTTTTGTATTTATTGTTTTTACAATGTAATAAAACAGTCAATCAGTACCAAAATTAATTATATATATAATCATGTTAAATGAATTTGAATACACCAAATTCCCTATTCAACCGCGCGCAAGAAGAGATATTGTTCCCTGCCAAGGACACAAGATCGGCGCAGGTAATCACAATATATAGTGCCCAGGAGATTAACATCGTTTAGACAAAACCAGTATCCGAGATGACCAACCTTGCTCAAGCAACCGTAATATTTTAAGAAAACACTTCGATATTTCAGGTGGTTCTTAATTATATATAAGTATCGAAATTATAGTAGTGAAAAATAGGATATAAGTATCATATTTTCTACTACTTTAATTACCTAATGATTATGTAGATTTTTTTATGAATATTTTGTTTATTTAATTTTTTTATTTAATATAACAATTTCTTAACATCTCTTTCATACAACTAAATATGATTTTTTTAAAATTTAAAATAATATCATATAATATTGGTTTTCATTGGAACAGGCACTGCCTGATTAGGAGTGACGCAAAATCATTGTGTAAAAATAATTCCTAATTATTTGTAAAAGGTGAATAAATAAATAAATACCAAGAGTAGAAATTAATACCAAATGGCTTATTTTACAAATAAAATAAAATAAATACATAAAATCATAAACTGAAGTATCTGATGGTGAAACTCCACATTTCTAACATCCCCTTGCCCGTATGCCCTTTACCAGAACAAGATTGTTTGTTAGAGATCAATGACGACGTATCCTAAACGAAATATCGTGTCATTGTCGCGGTTTTTACTACAGAACCACAGAATGATCCACCGGCTATTTCTCCAAATGAATTCGGTACTATGTAAGGTGACTCAGCGAAAAAAACTGACTCAATTTAGGACGGACGACGACCAAGCAAACGTGACGGAATTTCTATGAAAAAGTACTCATTTTAGAAGCCGCAATGAACCGAGATAAGCGATGTATTCCATTTGTACTTTTTCGCATTCGGAAATTTCGGCACTTGTATGTTTTTGTCAGTAAATCTCAATTACATAGGTCGCTGCAAAAAATATACTTTTATCTCGATCACCTGTCCAATTCATAATTCAAATTCAATTATTTATATGATTAAAGAATTAAACTGAACTTAGAAGTTGAATCTATATTGTGAGAAAAATTATACAGAGTGAGGTTTTAATTAGTGACATCCTTGTAGAGGGTGAATCGCAACGACGAAGTTACCAACTTTTGATATTTGAAAAAAAACTGTTTTTTTGGCAAATTTGTAGATCATATCTATTGAAAAAAAGTTTGAGAAGCGTTGAGCGCGCTGCGCCATCTAGCGGTAAATAAAATATATCTAATTGACATTATCAGCGTTTTTTTATTTACCACTAAATATCGCATCGTGCATATAACTTTCTATACTATTAAAAAAAAAACAATATGTAATTTTGTGATATAATTGACAGTATTTTTTTTTTGTTTTTCCCAAAAATTCTTATTAAAAGTTGCTTAGTTCGTCGTACTAATTCACCCACTACAAGGATGTCACTAATTAAAAACTCATCCCTGGTTGTCCAGAGGTTCACAGAGAAATAAATGTGTACGGGGGCTCCTTAAATAGCAATCTCCCTAACAGCAATAATAGCCAAACAAAACGAATGACGCGTCATACATACAATCGATAAGGCTACGGCTACATTCTAGTAAGAGAACTGACGCCCTTTGGCATTTTAGCAGTCAGGCTGTTCTAGAGCGTATATCCCTGCCAGGAACGCAAATTCGTCAACGACGTTTGACATGCCTGCAACGGTTTTACACCATTATGCTTCTATAAATTAACATATCGTAGCGTCTTTACGAAATTGTGATCGTGTCTGGCTATTATTACAGTTAGAGAGATCGTTATTTAAGGAGCCCGCGTACACACGTATTTCTCAGTGTACCTTCGGACAACTATATAAGGTTGTGTCTTTTTGAATATATAATCCATTTCTAGGTTCAGCTCAATTTTTAAATCAATACAATTTTTATTAGGCCGGTGAGTTTGATCGAGATAGATGTACATTTATCACCATCATGTAAGTATGTACTGTCTGGACTATCCGTTGTATTTTAACATATATACAGGGTGAGTATGTATTAACCGGCATCCTTGAAGGGGGTAAATCATTACGAACAAATAGGCAACTCTTAAAAAAAAAATTAAATATCTATAAAAAAAAAAATATATTTATTTTGTAAATTTGAAAAAAATCTTTATTTAAATAGTAAAAAAAGCGCTGAGTACGACGCGCCTTTTAATACTGTAAATTAGCGGTATTTTACCTACCGCTAGATGGCGCAGCGCGCTCTAACGCTTGTCAAACTTTTATTTAATAGTCAAACTTAAAAAAAAATAAAAAATTAACAAAAGTTGCCTACGTGCGCGTACTAATTTACCCTCTTGAAGGATGCCGGTTAATTAAAACTCACTCGGCATATAGGAAGCACGCACGATACTATAGTCTTGTCTGGACGGCTCAGAGATTTCACCCTGCAGTAGCATCAGTATCACTGGCGTTTCCACAATACAATGCGGTGGGATCCAGTGCAATGCTGTTATTATTATAACATTATATTTTAATATACAATATAAACGTGGTATATAATATACAAATTTACCAATGCACAAAAATTAGTCTATCAATTTTTGTTTCATCGTTACGACGTGTAAAATATTTTTATTTTATTTATTGAGGTAAGGTAACAGCATGAACAATTATATACATATAAAAAAAAAAAACATGTTTTAATGCCGATTATAACTTACGCCGTTTGAAATGATTTGGAAAATATATTACAAACTAATTTTCTCAGTGTAATAGAGCGATTAGTAGCAGCAATTTACTGTTCTTGTTCTCGAAGATACGAATGACGCAATACAAATATTAAGTGAAGTTAGTTTTATGTTAAGTGAAGTGACAGTATGTTTTTAATAATAATTGTGTACATAATAATATAATTTACATATAATAGCGGTTTGGCGCGGTCTGAAGCAATCGACAAATATCTCTTAACACCGTGCTTATAATGTCATTGAAAATTAAAAAAATATGTGGCCCAGACACATTCTTTGAAGTGGACTTACTTGGCCGTTGCTCACGGAAATATTATTTTATGTTCGTATTAAATGATGGGTTATCGTGTCGAATGCTCTAGATAAATTGCAGAATACGCTGCGACACTCCTTCTATAAGTTACTGACATTCCAAGGTTCGTGTCGCCTTTAATAATGGCAAGTTCATTATTCTATAAATTACTCGTTCCAGAACTGTCTGTCTGGAGGCGAATTATATCCGCTCCGGTTATGTTTCAGCCTGACCGTCGAGACTGCATTTATTTTATCTGCGGAGGTGAATCTGTCGGTGACCTCGCGGCTCCCTCTAGTTAACGATCAAAAGATCCCGCCGCCATTGGAATAGAGGGTAAAATGTTAAATAAATGATTGTTTTATTAAAATTACCCTCGGGTTAAAGTTTTCTCACGATTTACAGAGTAGTACTTTCCACTTTAAAAACTGAACGATATCACCATACCCATGTCGTAATGAGTGAAAGATCTGGGTCTAATTGTAGATGAACATTTCTCCAAGTAACCACACGTAGACGAGCTAAGTCGAAAATTAATTAACGATTTATTCCTATAGACACATATTGAGATGTCAACTACAACGGGCGAGCCCGTCACCACAGGACGTTTTAACGATTAGTCGTTCTATCGACCTGCAGTGAGCGTAGAAGACTTTGGACATAACAATCCGACGTCTAGCTACGCCACAACGCGTCAGAGTCCAACGCCTTACCGCGAGTTAGCCAGGAATAAACCCGGCGGCTCGAGATACTCGCGCCCTTACTTCCAATTGTGACCAGATTTCTCCGGTCTCTCGATTGGTTCCGAGTTCGAGGTCGCTTGCGCGGTCCTCTCCTTACGAAGCGGTGAAACGGTGTACACCGAATCTATCGCGGACCAAGGCATCCTTTGCCCGGCTCTGAACCGGGATCGGATGGACAATGGTCATTTCAAGAGCAGTCGCCGTAAGGTACGCAACCACCCCCGCGGAAACAATACAGTTTCCAGACTCCCCCGACTGTTAGTCGGAGTGCACAATCGATTGGCTTGCGCCGCACGGTGCGCAGACCGTCCAGGAGCGCCAGAGGTTTGATTCCCAGGGGAAACTGTTTCCAGAGTCCTACCCAGGTTCGCACCCCGTGCGTGGAGGCCGTCGGATGGGTGTTGACCCGTGAGTGTGACCGACCCTGAACACATGGGTTATCGTGGCCAACTCATCATGGGCCCGTTAGCTCCCTATAGACAGAAGGTAATCTCTTACACAGTCTCTCCTCTTACCTTTTTTATTTTGCAGTTGTGGCTTATTTCGATTTATTATAGGAACTAACTAGAGCTGTCGACTACAACGGGCGAACCCGTCACCTCAGGAAGTTTTAACGAAAAATGAACGTTCTGTCTACCGTGAGGTGAGCGCAGAAGACTTAGGACAAAACAGTCCACCGTCAAGCTCCGCCACATGCCAGTAAGAGGCAAACGCCTTATCCGGGAAATAGCCAGGTATGTTACCCTGCGGGCCGACACTCGCGCCCTTACTACCAGTTGCAACCAGATTACTCCGGTCTCCCGACTAGTTACGAGTTTGAGGTCGCTTGAGCGGTCCTCTCCCTTAGGTAGTGGTGAAACGGTGTCTACCGAATCTATCGCGGACTAGGGCATCATTTGCCTGGCTGTTCACCCGAAATCGGGTAGCCGATCACCTCACGGAAGACAGAACGATCAGATTTTGTTAAAACTTCCTGAGGAGACGGGTTCGCCCGTTGTAGCCGACAGTTCTAGTTATTATAAGAACTACTCAACAAACTTGAACGTTAGCAAAATGTATGCATTCGATTAATTTTCGTTCTACAGAAGTATGATCACGTGTCCGAATATTCGGTCCAGTTAAAGTGGTTGTCACTACGCCAATGGAGAAATGTCCATATACTCGTACTTGCTCTCCTCTATGGTGTACTCTCTCAATCAACATATCACGTCTCCACGAGCTTTTCGAACCATTGAGTTGCCGGGGTTTCGTATTTCGGTTAGCCTCTGATAATATACTCAAAATTCCCTGTCATAATACTGACTTCTACACCTACTCTTTATGTGTCCATGGTCCAAGATTCCGGAACGATCACCCAGCAAATATACGAAACTCGCCCTCTTTACAATCATTGAATCATTTCATTTAACTCTCCTTCCTCGCTCAATTTCCCCTCCTCGGGTATTTTTAGTTTTAAATATAGCAATTACTTTATGCAGACAAATTACATCTACAATTACTTTATGCAGATTTCCAAAACGCGCGCATATTTCGCGCATAATTCAACTTTGCCCAAAGGCAACTAAACTTTATCGCACCCACAATATTCAACCGTCTTGATGACGACATAAAAAAATGAAAGTACCTTTTTATTCAATAAAAAAATAAATAAATGGCTTCTTGACGATATAGGTCGTTCAAGGACAGAGAATGATCTTCTGCAAATCATCTCTTAGAAATAATATACCTGCATAAATGTGATATAAGATAATAAACATAATGTAACATATATGTGTATGTGTGTATGTATGTATATGTATATGTATATATGTGTATATTTATATGTGTGTATAAGTGTATGTGTCCTACGTCAGTTATGCTTCTCCACCCAAGTCTGAAAATAAATCGTATGCCCAGATACAGGCTATACTCGGCCTAGTTGGGCATGCGCTGCGCATGGTCATGTGAATGTGGGTCGTCGTTTACTTCGCACCATTACTTAGTATGACCATTTTATGAATTTCGCATGATATATTTAAAATAAATAAATAAAATAAATACATATACCACTGCACTGTGATTAGCTTAGAAGCAAGATATTGTCATATGACAATAAGCTCGCCTTATTGTGTTCTAAATTTTAAGTGCAAATAAAGAGTTTATTATTATTATTATTATTACTAAAGTAGTTGACCCTATTATCAACGGCTGCCCTCAAAATTTTACTATTAATTAATCGAGCGCGTTTAGTGAGTTTGTAGGTACTGCGTCTGTCACAACTTTAAACTTTGTACGCGTCATGCTGTATGGGCGATGGTGGTCGCTATAATTGATATATCCCCTGGCTGACACCTTCCATTACGGGCTCTGTCATGCCGCGAAATTGAGTTGCCTGGTAGGCTTTTGTCTTCGGCGGACTCGGGTCGAAACCCGCCTGCGTTGAGCAGCAATTAAAAATGGAAAATATCGACAGGTTTCACGGCGCATAGGTGCGCCCGTTGTGGGAAACAAAATATGAATTGTATAGATTGATCATCATAACGTAGAGGAGGAGCCTCAACTAGAAAAAAAGAAATTATATTGATGATAAATGTATTTATTTCCAATACAACCATAACAATTTTGTAGGAATGTCATTAAATTAATCTTAAACTAATTACTCAATTTATCCAAGAGATGATATACAATATATAACTTTAAACTTACCAATTAACAAAAACAAAGACTATGTCATAACAGTTTACAACAAAACAATTGACAATAAATGTGTATTAAGTGGTTAGATACGATTCTATGTATTTTCACCATATTTTAAAAAGTCGTTATGAGCATACATGTTAATTTTAAGGAGATAAACTCGGATGGATGTCTTGAAAATATCGATGTTTTTAATAGCTTTAAATCTTTCAGGCAATTTATTAAAAAGTTTGAGGCCGATGTATCGACTAGTCGCCTGGAACTTGGCAGTACGTGCTACGAACG
Source organism: Micropterix aruncella (assembly GCA_944548615.1). Taxonomy (NCBI): domain Eukaryota; kingdom Metazoa; phylum Arthropoda; class Insecta; order Lepidoptera; family Micropterigidae; genus Micropterix; species Micropterix aruncella. The sequence goes on from OX155951.1 coordinate 7,779,457, forward strand.
GTTGGAGATACTGGGGTTTATTCCTGGTGTCATGCCGATGTACTTCCTCGTGGGATATGGCCAAGCTCTTATTGCAATAAAATTCGCAAAGAGCTATTGAGGTCTCATCACATGAATCTTTTTATTGGGGAATATTTTTCAACCCAAAACCGATTTCTGACCTTTCCCACAATTTTCTCTTAGAGTCATGTAAAGAAATACTTTGTATTTGAAAACGACTGATCTCACATTGCGTATCTAATCTTTATTCATGCAGTAGTCATGTCTGGTGTGACTTTTAATTGAAATTTTTAGGTTCAAATTTACTTATTGTAGTGGATTTTGTGAAAGGAAATGAGTGATTTGTTGTGAATTGTGTAAAATATTTTGAATGGGTGATTTCTGTGACCGTCCGTCTCGTGAGTTCTAAGGTTAGTCAATATGTCATGTATTTTTTGAGTACTGGATTTATATAGAGGGAATAGAATATGACATCTGACACTTCCTTAAAACGTTGCGGAAAATAATGGATATGACAAAGACTAGGGCCGGCCCGTCCATATAGGCAAACTAGGCAATTGCCTGCGCGTATTTTGGGGGGCGGCGCGGCGAGGCGATCTGGTAGCGTATGTATCAGAGCATATCTGCGACACGACCACGCGAATCGATGAACGGTTCGAACGCGCGGTCGGGGCGGTGATTTTGGATGTAAATCCACGAGCTTTTTTTGTACCATGCAGTTCACACACACTAAATCTTGTCGTGAACGATGTTGCTAAATGTTGTCTGGCAGCGACATCCTTTTTCAACTTGGTCCAAAATATATATGTATATTTTTCTGCTTCAACCGGCCGTTGGGAAGTCCTATTGCGTCATGTGCATAGTTTGACACTGAAACCACTGAGCGATACCTACAAGAGGGAAAGCCGGATTGATGCCTTGCGTCCATTACGTTATCAACTGGCTGATGTGCATGACGCGCTCTAGACATTTACGAAGATCATACTCTGATTGGTTCATCTGGAAATCAAACGCGAATTGAGGCTCAGTCTATTGCAAAAAAAATGCTGATTTCGAGTTTATTGCTTCTATTGTTGTGTGGTACAATATTTTCTTCGAAATCGATTTGACTAGCAAACTTCTTCAATCAAAGCAATCTGATCTTATCTCTGCTACAAATGCTGATCTTAACTCTGCTAAAAACAAAAACCTTTCTTGAAAGCTGTAGAAGTGATTTGGGATTCGAAAAAATGCTGATAGAAGCAAGAGAAATTTCAGAAGAAGTAAACATTTCCGCATCATTCGCATCAGCATCGAAGCCAGTCCGCTTAAGAAAAAAGAAAAGACAGTTCAGTTATGAAGCGGAAGATGAGCCCTTAAGTGATGGGAAAGACCAGTTCAAAATAAATTTTATTTTGCCGTGCTGGATACAGCAATAAATTCAATCGATGAGAGGTTTAATCAGATAAATAACATTAATCATGTTTTTGGATTTCTCTATAATGTTCATGAGATGCAGAATAAAACTTCCAAAGATGTTCTGGAACACTGTGTAAAGTTGGAAGAATCTTTTAGTCATGGAGACTCTAAGGATGTTGATGCAACTGAGTTATGCAGCGAATTACAAGCTATTGCAAGAAGAGTACCAAATAACACTGCGCCACAAGAACTTTTAAATTATATTTGTGAAAATGGGTTACTAGATATCTTACCTAATTTAGTAACTTCAATAAGGGTGTTGCTGACACTTCCCGTGTCTGTGGCCAGTGGTGAGCTCAGTTTTTCTAAATTAAAACTAATTAAAACGTATCTGCGCTCCACAATGACCCAAAAAAGACTTGTGGGGTTATCGACTTTATCTATAGAACAAGAAATAGCTCAAACAATAGATTTAAAGGAGATCGTTTCCACTTTTGCTAAAATAAAGGCAAGGAAAATAAAATTTGCTTGATTTAATCTCTAATTAGTCTTTTAAAAAATTCTTATATTTTACTCCATACAGCTAAAGAAGGTAGATATATTCTCTTTTTAACCAACTTCAATAAAAGGAGGAGGTTCTCAATTCGGTTGAATGTTTTTTTTTTTTTTAATGTTTCTTACCTCAGATCTCCGTCATTTATGAAGCGATTTGGAAAATTCTTTTTGTATTTGAAAGAATATACTTTCAGATTGGTTCCATAGAAATGAAATTTAATCAAAATTGGTTCAGTAGTTTGGTTTTAAAATCAAAATAACTGCAAAATAGGTGCAAAAATTATTTGAAGTCGGTTGTATTTTTTTTAAAGTTTGTATTATAATTATATATAAGTAGGTAAGTCATATCTGTGCTCTAATTATTTGATTAAAAATTACAAAATTAAAGTTTTGTGTTTTTTTTAAATGGGCGCCATACTAGTCTTTTGCCTAGGGCGCCAAGTTTCCTCGAGCCGGCGCTGACAAAGACCACACGATGAGTCAGCAAACGCTGCAAATGGGGATGTTCTCAGATCAGCTGACATGTTTTCGAAGACATATTCTTAAAGTTATTAGACATCAAGTATAAGCATTTGCTAATATTAAATGTTGAATTCTCTGCAGCCACCGTTCATTCTCGCTATTCACACAGTCGCCTTAGTCCGTAATCACTAATATTAAAGCATTTACAATAAGGATTCTGACTTTGACTCTGAGGTACTCTCGAACTCTGTATAAGGCCTTAAAACGAGCGAAGCCCCACCCAATTCTTTTGCTGATAAATCGCAAATTAGGGTTGCAGATACAATTGGGGAATCTGCGATCTGTTTACATTTATGTTAAGAGAATTGTAGACATTTATAATAGCTCTGGACGTCTTGGATCTAACAATCATAAAACAAGATTTGGTCGGATTATTTGGTAAACCATGTCGAATGGAGCTAGTAGAGAGTTGTTCAATGTCTGAGTTTAATCGTCTCTCCACAAAGGACTCCTGGTTTCCTCTGGGAATCGTTTTTCGGGCGCTCCTGGGCGGCTTGCGTACCGCGCGGCGTCAGCCAATCAATTGTATATTCCGACAGATAGCCGTGGGGTTGTCTGAAAACGGCTTTGTTTGCTATAGAGCGGGGGCGGCTGTTAGCTTAATGACAGCCGCTCCGGAAACGATCAATTGGCCACCAGATCCTAAGTGACAGACGGGCAAAGGACGCCATGAGTCGCGATGACTCGAACTGGTTACATTCATCGATATATAGGCCTAGATATGCCCTCAGGTACAAATGAGTTGGGTCATATCCGTTGCGAGTAAACACACTTGACACAAAGAGGGAGAGAGAGAGAGCAAAATACGGAACAGTATGCGAGAGAATAGCACGGCAATATTCGTCGCGGTATTGCTCATACCAGGAAGTATCGGCAGAACTACTGTTACGTAACCAGTCGAAAGGCCGGAAAAATCTGGCCATAACTAGTAGCCAGGGCGCGTGGATGCCCACTGGATTATATACTCGGATACCTAGTTCACTTCGCTCATCCCACGGCTGAAAGAACGATTACATATCGTTATACCTGCCTGGGGCGACGGGTTCACCTGTTGTAGCTGACACCTCTCCAATGCTCTCCTCTACCCTAATTTCTAATACACCTCCCATATTTCATGGACCAGGTGTTCCTATCCTACTACATATAATGTGCCACTTTGCTATACCGCCGGTATACTGGCGAACCTTCTCAGGGAACTCCCGACTGGGGTGGTGCGATCTAATCTAATCTAATCTTTCGAGGTCTTGAAAACGAGCTATAGGTTAGCTCGTTTTCAAGACCTCGTCTTTCATTTGTGCTACTTTAAATGCAACATTCGCACATGTCCTCAACGACTCCATTCCATAAAAGCAGAACGGAATAATCGCCGAATCCTACTCGCCTCTTTCATCTGAATTTTGCAGAAGAAGCCGCCGCAGGTTCTTCCTCTCTACATATCTCGACTCGGGCAATTTACTCAATTACTTTTGTCGAAACTTATGCCGTAATCAATTTGCGGCCGCAATCTTCGAACTTATAACTCCGTGTAATTTCCACACTGACAGCTCGTAATGAATTGCCAATTTCATTTGCATATTCGAGTAGCTCGAGTGTACTAACCTTTATTTTGTTGTTTCCTGTAGTGTTGTTGATTTCCAAGCCCTGGAAAAAAGAAAGAAGTATGAGAATCATCACCGTAATCTAAATATTGTCAACGAATTAAATTCTAAACATCTTATTCTTAAAGTGCCCTCCCTTATCGGAGGTCGGCGATCATTTTGCCACTTGGGCCCGTGATGTTGCGGCGCGAAACAACTCGGTGGTGCTTGAGTTAAACCATTCAGCGAGGTTTTGTAGCCTGGGTTCTTCTTCGGCCAGGTCTTCGGTGGCATTTTATCCTTCCTTGCAGGATTAATTGGAGAAGGTGGTATTTGTTACCACGCATCATGTGGTCCATGTATTGTAATTTCCTTCTCTTTATGGTCTTTAGTAATTTCAATCCTTTATGCATTCTTTGCAGCATCGTTTCATTTCTCACTATCCATCCAAGATATTTTCAGTGTTCTCCTGTATATCCATATTTCGAAAGCTTCTAACCTTTTACACAAAGTCTGCGTTAGTGTCCAAGCTTCTACTACTATTTTAAACATGACAATATAATAAACATTTGATATAATAATATGCAGCGATACATTATCGCATCCTTAAATGGCAACATGCAGTCGGATAACACGGTGAAAGAGTATCTTCGTGGAAATCGCGACGCCGTTTAAGTGACTCATATACGATAACAAAACACGCGAAAACAATATCCATGAACATGAGAAGTGGGTGGGATTTTATCATTCAAAATCTAAAAAGTTTCGCCGAAAATGCCACGGGAATGATTATCTTATCACAGGATGTTACATAATAGCCTAAGGTAAATAAACATTATAGTAAGTAGGTGAAGTAATAGGAAAAGGGAACGCCATCAATTGAATGCCGCAGCCACATATACAACACAAGATAAGGAATATAATCCCATTTACAGATACAATGAATCATAAGGATTGGTCGTTATCGATATTTTTTTTAAATATAGCCAACCGAGTGAGTACATTACAATACACTTTAGTACGATAATGTAGTCTCACATGCTTTGGTTTTGCTGTTTTCGTCCAAGATTTATTATTACAAGTAGTAGCTAAAAAAATCGTCATTGTTGCAGCTGATGACATAGAAAGGAAATTTTGGAATAAAATGTGTTTAAAAATCACACAAGTAAATTGTAAATTCGTTGTTTAAAATATTTTGAACTTCGTAAAAAAACCTAAGGGTTTCTTGGGCTTCTTCTCTTCCGAGTTAATCGAACGCCTAGACACGTAAGTATAAAAAATAAACGATAATCCGAGCGATATAGCAGAGATGAACACGGTGATAAAGAGGGAGAAGAGATACGAATAGTATGGTAGCTGGAGCAGCTGTGGCCGAGAGAGACGGCGAGAGGCGCCTGGAGCAGGCGTCTATTATTCAAAAAACGGCGCTGGAGCGGCGCGCCGGGTTGTGACCCGCGATCTGTTCGAATTCACTTTTTTCTCTGTTCGGAATTTGGGAACGAACTGTTTGTTTTATTTCTTCGAGTGTGGATTAAAAATGAGCTACCGTCGAGCTGATAATCATGTCACGTGTTAACACCTTTCGCTGTGCGAAAGGTGTTTACACGCGAGGTGCTATGAGCTAGAAAGAAGAATCACTTGAAGACCTAAATGTATTACATCACGTTCTTTCAAACGAATACATCATAAATGACATTCATGAGTGGAGCCAAGAAGATCCTGCTGCATCGCATAGGAAAATGTTGCAACGCGGCGTAACAACGGCAGAAATGCGGTGACGGACATTGATATCGACGAAGCGACGGTGCTGGACGCGACCTTGTCGCAAAAAGATCGTAGCGCGGATCGCGATGCCAACGTCCGGGAGTGCCGTCCGGACGAGCATTTTGCTCATGACCAAAACGGGCATCTTGCTGCGTACGTTCTTGGGCATTGTACGCTCGTCACATTACGCATTCCAGATATTATAACGCGAGAGAGCGATGCACCCAGAGATGCTGCCGAGTGAGATCCGGACAATGCAGGAAGAAAGGAGAAGAAAGACTTGATTGATGTGCATAACGAAGAAATCAAAGAAATATTGTTGAAGTACATATCCCTATATTATATATTGGAGACTGAAGAATGGTTGGTTAAAATTACTAAAATAAGAATTACATTACAGAAATAAAACAACTCGATATTAAACTTTATTGCAGAAATGATTTTAAAATCGGTTGTGCCATCCCAAGACTTTCCCGACCGGTAGCCAGGAACTGATTCCATCTGAATATTAATTTCATAAATAAACGTTCAGCGCCCTCTCTCGGTCGGCGGACGAACCCGCTTTGGTTCGGTACCGTCTCTTGGTCTTTAGCCGGGAAATGAACCGCACCGCCAGACGCGTTAAAATTTAATTAAAAAGTATGACAGAATTTAAATATGATTAGTGTAGCTTGTATTGAGATATTTCAACCAAAATTTGATTTTGGCCCACCAAAGTATTGTGCTCTGAATTCCAGGTCTCTAGGTCCAATATTTCGAGATTGAAATATGACTAGGGCGCCCCTGGTGGACCGATCTCAACAAGAGCCATTTCAACTCTTGCTATGACCAAATGATGCCTGCATGCCAAATTTCTGCCTATTTTACCTTCTGGGGTTTGGGCGCTATCGTGGAGGAATGGGCACAGTAAGACAGAAGCGCGTTCACGAAACATTCCCTTCTCGTCGGTTGGTGGGCCGAGAAAGTAAAAGAATTTTCCTAACATTTAGTCAAAGCAAGCTCGAAGGCAAAATTAATCAAACTCAGTAAAGAAATGCAATAAAATCCAGAAACACAAGAGTTTGCACTACATCAACGGGTATAACATCAGTTATAAACACGATAGATAAGAAACTCGGCGAACAGTGCAAACAACCATGTTCCAAGTAAAAGAATTATAAAGCGTATTGCTATAGTCTAGAGAAGAACAATGGGGTCCATTGAATCTACACTCTAGGCTATAAAATTACAAAGCAGGCGTATCTAAGCTACTCGTGTTGATTTTATTACTATTTGGAGTCATTTTATGTGTTCAAATTACACAACTTCCTGTTATCTATTAACACCTTTTTTAAATACTGCGGCTTTAAATATTAAATTTCAACATTGAAACCATATTTTGGAAACTTGTCTTAATTGATCCGATTTTTTGTAACCAATTGCAACAATTGGATAGTATTTTAAATCTCCTTTTGTTTTTTGCAGCGAATCGACGATCCCGGGTTCTTCAATTTATATGTGTTCATCACTAGCACCGGTGTAGCCATTTTTACAAGTTTTTATTTACCTTGCAATGTTTGTCAGTATGTTTGATTAGATCAAATCTTGTAAGCTGAATTAGAGCCACTTTCTCTTATCCAATGAAGTTGAAATTTTACATATTGGTTCAGTTCCGATGACAATGCATTTTTATGGTGAGCATGACCTGATTCTCCCCATGATCCTGATGACCCAGGATCGGCTCCCGAAAGGGCTACTCTTCCACGGTCAACATCACAGACCCATACTTCTGTATACGCCTTTAATTATGATAGCCCGTTCTAAATTTCACCATGACATGGCTGCTGCACCCAGGGTTGTCTCCCGTAGAGAACACTCCTTAAAAGCCAACAGCACATAAACGAAATGTTCTATACGCATTTAATTATGATAGCCCGATCTAAGTTTCACCTCGACAGGGCTGCTGCACCCAGGGTTGGCTTCCAACGAGGGGACTCATCAACGCTCGACAGCACAGAAACGAGATTTTATATACGGATTTAATTATGATAGCCCGTTCTGAGTTTCACCGCATTAGGGCTGCTGCATTCAGGATTGGCTTCCAACGAGGGGACTACTCAACGGTCAACAGCACAAACACGAAATTATGTATAGCATTCAATTATAATAGCCCGTTCTAAGTTCCACGTGACATGGCTGCTCGAGATAGAGCATTTTAATAAAAGCTTGCAGTTAACAATGTGTATTTACTATTAACTTATTTCACTCGTCTGTGCATGATGCAAACTGGATATTTTCGGTATTGTATCTCAAATTAGGTTAAAGTTTCATCTTGTAAAGTGTTTATTATTTCTTCTAGCGACTCACAGTAATTTTCATCTTCTAATTTTCTACCGCCAAAACTTCGTTAGTACATCTCATAGACAGTAAATGAATTTGAGAATTTTTAGTTTTTGGATCTTGTTTTTTCCTCCTACGTACAGTTCAAACTTCTCCGGTTTATATTATAGAAGAAAAACAAAAAGAATTCGACACTCCACTCTCGCGCTTCACAAACCCGTAGTAGACAATGTTAACAAAACAAGTGCAGCAGAGACATACGAGGAGATGGTGGCGATAGTGATAGGCGTCCATGAAATGTAATCCGGTTAGCAGTGTCTTTAGCTTAGTTCGAGTTCGTGTTCTTGTTCGGTTCGACAGCTGCACTTCGCGATCTCGATACCCCAGCAGTCTGCCATTAAAGAGCATCTTTGATAAACGCCAACATGTTTATTACGCCGAACAGCCCTGGCGGCAATTAAGAGCAATCGCAGGACGAAGGAGGAGACGGGATGCAAGGATGCAAGGATTCTGCATCGGAATCTCCCTTACGAAAGCTACGCCATTCGATAAATGTGTAATAAAGTTACAAGAAACAGGTCCTCATTAAAGGAGAAGACAAAAAGTCAAGATCGAAAACACAAAGAATTGCGCTTACGTTCAGGACTCTGAAGAAGAGGTAGACACTAGAAACAAACCAATCTGAACAGTTTTAAGCATTACAATCAAGTAGTCCAAGTAAAAAAAAAGGCAAACAATTAAAGCAAAATGAAAAGAAGTAGAAGGAAAGGAAAATAAAAACGTTGGAAACAATGATCCATAGCATCATAACCAAGTTTCCCAATGAATAATATAAACAAAAATAATGAAAATGATGATTGTAGTAAAAAGAGAGTACATAACCAAAAACCTGCTTTACAAAAGTGGATTTAACTTTTCCACCTTTTTATTTGATTTATTTAGATATAAATAAATACTAGTCATAACTTCTCAGAAAAAATATTGGGATCAATTTACTATTTTGTAGAGATGCGCCGAATGTTCGGCCGAATATTCACATTCGTTATATTCGGCTTATTTTATAATGTTTGTATTCGGCCGAATGTTCGGTTAATTTGCGGAATAATTACCGCACATTTAAATAGTGCTATTTTAAGAATGATACATGTTGAAAAGTCTTTAATCTGAGACCCGTACATACGAGTATTTGTAAATGAAAGTATAAGAAACTCATAGTATATTTTGTAAATGAAACATTAATAATCTTGTTTAATCATCATTTATTTTAAAAAATCAATATAATTCAAGGTATATTTTAATGAAATCACCGTTTTTCTTTTCTAATAAGAGACAAGGTTCGCTAATTAACATTTACCATTCTATAAAATCAAAAATTTTAGGTCATTAGTTTTATAAAGAATATTCGCCAAATAAAATTTAACAGTAGCTGGAATCATAAAGTTTTATTTATACATATTTTAACAAAGTTGTCACTTTGTTCAGCAATTAACAGCATACAGAGATCTGTGAAAAGTCAGACTCTTTAGACAAGTTATAAAGTTAACAACTTTTAAAAGTGGTAAATTAAGATGTAGAAAAACTAGGCTCTGCCCAGTGAGGTAGCAATCTATTTCTTTTGCCTTCATAAATATTTCGCTATACACAGACGTAGCCAGAGAGAATAATAAAGTTCTGGCTAAAATAGCCATGTGTTTATATTTTCCTTGGTGTTTTGCGCGCCATGTGAAAGGACTCAAATGGTGATCTAGTAAAGTATTATCAAAAATGAACCGAATCAGTTGGCCGAATATTCGGTACGGTACATTTTGGACCGAATGTTCTGCCGAATATTCGTATTCGGTGTAACCCTTATTCGGCGCATCCCTCAAAGTGCTCAATAATTTTCTATTTAGTAGCTTTAGCAGTTCTAGAAATTAGTCGACCCTAAAGTAACACTTCTTTTAATACTAAATAGTTGGATTTTTCTCACGTGTATTTCAATAACCGCTTTAAAGTATTATGTTTATGTAACGTCCTTTTTATACAAATGATGTATTAGAAAAACTTTACCTCTTTAATTTGCATGTCTTGTCGACATAAGCGTATTCCCACGATAGCGTTTCTCAGAATGATTCAAAACGTCAACTCCTAATTTTAGTTTCGTCGCTGTAGCGTTTGAAGACCTAGACATCTACCACAGGTCGATAATTAACATGGACACCGCGCCCATAAATCTTGGCAACTCCTGGAAAAATCACCGACCGCCGAAAAATCTGCGGCGCTCCTTTAGTAAACCGGCCCAACACCTGCGACGCCTTATCATCATTCAGATTCGTTCCGGTGGAGGATTTTATTACCGTAATGTAGACAACACATTAACAAATTTATCTGATCTTTTATCAACGCAGCGATAAAGTTCTTCACAACTGATCTTAATCGAAGCATTTTGAGTGATTTTAACTTTGAAATCATTCGTGCTTTCGCATATTTAACTGTCACAATATTCAACAGACCCATTCGATCATAATTCACGCGAAAAAGACGGTTTAAGTGCTTTTAATCAGGCGATTCGGAAGTACATTAGCGAGAATATAAATTAAATCTAACAGGTTAAACTGACTACACCGTGACTTAAATAGATTTTACTATAATTGAAGGATGTTTGTCATTTGCATATTTAAAATTGAAAATGAATATTCATTCGCGAGTCTTCTAATTAGGTTGTCATGGGTAATTTAAGTGTCACCGATGGTCATTATTATGGTATATAAATTTAAAAGGCATCGTATTTTATGTTTTAACGAAGTCTTCGAAGATACAGATTTTAATAAGGTTGAGTTTCGGAGATTAATATGAAATTTATACAATTAAGATAATTTTGTGGGGTCAAGTGTCAGATTATTTATTAGTTTTTTTTTGTTTTATTAAGATGTATACTTACATAGTTGGCTCGTATAGGGCCGTTGCCTTTTTTACTTCTGAATTCGAGTTTGCAATTAAAAAATATCCACTAACAAATGTATTTTTTACACATTCAAATAATATTTAAAGCGTTGGGTCGGAAATTAAATTCTATTCATAACTACTAAAACTACGAAATAATTTGTGAGGTATTATTTACACGACTAGTGCTTTGCATAATTCCTGCATTCGCAATTACCGAAGTTTAGATATAAATTACTGCCGTGCTAATATGAAATATTTTGAACTAGTTATTATCCCGACTCTGTGACAGGGAACTTTCAAACCTTGCCCTACTAAAGGACTATCATTGTTGCTCACAGAAACAGGAAAAACAAAGAAACGAGTGAAAAAAAAACAGCTAATAAATAATTCGATAACAGGACCGTGTGAACGAGACCTTGAACCTTATGAGTGCAATTTGGCTTCGGACAAGCGATAAGCGTTCTGCAAACTCGTCGCTTATTAGAGAGCGCCAATGGTGTTGATTTACAGCGCAGGACGATAATCCAAACAGACGCCTCGTCTGGATTATATTTAGCGGTGATGTCGCCGAACGGAGCAAAGGGAACAGTCACGCCCTGGACAGGACGATTGCGTAAACATGAGCAATAAGGCAGATACACTTTTTGGATACAGGACTTTTTGGTAGCAGCGTCCAAATTCAGCCTCTAAAAAGTGACCATAAAGTGAATTATAAATAATAATTTATTAGTTATATAAATCGGCGACTGGAGAAAACTTGGGATGATGGTGACGAGGCAATCGTCAGTGTATAAAATAAAGGTATTTTAAAGAGTTTGATCAAAAAGGCAAACTTAAATAGGATGCTTTGACCACTTCATGCGACAACCCGAGAAATAATGTATCTGCAACAACTGAAAAGGTTCAGAATGAAAACGGACATTCTGTAGTAGTAGTATCCAATAAAGTAGACAATTCTGATAGTCATCCCCGAATCCCTAGTCTAAACTATCCATCTAGTCTAAACTAATCTAAATAATATATTAAAGTCTCCTATAGAAATAAAAAAATACGTCTCCGCCAACGATTTTAGTGTTCCCATAGAGCGAATATAATAAACTTTGATTTAACGTCGAGTTTGAGTTAAATTTCTAGTTTGAGTCGAAGGCGCAGCTTTCTATCAAATTTATATTATACGTAGTTGTAGGTACTTTATACGTGGGGCATCGTCTAATCTCATGATTCATGAGTCATGAGCTATCTTACGGATAACCTACCTTAAATTTATGTCTGGAAGTGAACATTGTGTGGTTATTATTTTTTGGGACTACTACTTATTAAGAAGAAGGGGTTGAGGTAGTAGCAGTGGAAGTGATAATAACCATAACGAAATAATCGTGACACGAAGCCTAATTCCTCCTCGTCTACGTTATCTTCATTATTTTTAGCGATGATTGCAACGGTTACGCCCTGGTCGATGGACAGCCCTGCCTCTCTAAGTTCAGCTGGAATGAGGTCCGCCATGTCAGGGACGGCCGAGCTATTTTCGCCAGTGCGCCATCGCGCCGCGCCCAGCGCAAAGAGCCTTTCCCACTTTACTTATTGGAGCGATCTAAAAGTCGAGCTCACTGCGCCACCCGCTAGATTTACGAGCGAACCCACCCTCACTTTAAGATTATCTACCGATACAGCAATAAAAACAATCTGTGGCGAGTTTCAATGTATTAAGTAGGGAGATTAAAAATAAAAGTATATCGTAGGTATGCTGGCAAATGTGACCAAGTCTAACTAATAACATTTTGCGATCAATCCAGTTAAAGTGAAATTCCTGTAATAAATCGGGTGAAACTTCCAGTTTCATTTGTTTTATTCAAAACATGAAATACTCAAGACATAACAATAAAGGAATAGAAAGAACTGGAAAAATAATGCAGCAGAAACTATGAATAGGAAGAACGTAGATAAAAAGACGGAAATTCTGTGTAAAATAGGGAATGAATAAAACTGAGGATAGTAATGTTCTTCAAAAAGTTTCGGTCCTCCACTTAAAGCAATAGTTAACTCACATATCCACATCTATCGCATTTTTCTAATTTGGCCCACTTAGACTTCCACCGTACACAAGAAAGCCTTTTTAAACATTGGACAAAGCAGCAAAATGTATAGGCGTAAAGATAAAGCAGTAGAAAACAAAATACATGCCTGTCGTCATTGAAAGAGTGAACCCAGCTCCAACTTTTATTGTTGGTTCCTAGACCTTTGATCGTTTGAGAAATTCACATACCTTGGCTGATTAATTACCAGCGACAAAGACACAAGTAAAGAGGTAGAAGTACGTTTAATGGCTCTAAAGTGTTACTTCGGACTCCGGTTCCAAATGAAATCCTGTCAGCTATTCTGGATAAAGGTAACCCTCTACAAGCTACTCATCAGACCAGTTTTGATTGATTTATGTCTTAGAAATATGGACTATCACCGAAGCTAGATGATTTTAAACTCGAAATAACCCGCAGGATCTTTGGTACCCTGCAGATTGTCGGCATCTGGGCAAGACGACTTTAAAAAAATGTACAATGATATGAATAAATAGGACAGAAACGAATTTATCGCGTGAAATTTGTAGCAACCGACGTTTCGGTGACGTTGCGGCCGCCGTTGTTCAGGGTAGACTGAAAGAGCTGTCAATCCGTTGTTTTGCGGGTAGGCCGCATACCGCTGCCGCCACTGCGTAAGTTATAACGGTGGTGGGGGGCCGGGCTTTGAGCCGCGAATTTCGAAAATCCGTCTTGCACACAGCACTCACTGTATCCTGTCTTACGTCCTTGCGTTTGGCGTTCGGCGGCGGGTACATTTTAAGATGAGGGTTCCACGTAGAAGAGAGTTTGTAACCGTCGCCTCTATTGAAGTTTGGGGTTCCTCCTATTTCAATGGCTTCCCGGATCATGCGAGGAAAGTAGAACTGTTCCTTGGATAGCACGATGGGATTTCGAAACTGCATCCAGTGGTTACTTCCGCTATCTAATATATGTTCGCAGATCGCCTATTTATCTCGCTGAACGTTTTTAACAGCTTTGATGTGTTCTGTCAGTCGCGTGGCTATGGGCCGTTTCGTTTGTCCAACGTAGGCTAAACCGCAGCTGTATTCGACTTTATACACACCCGGGGTTTGCAGTGGTATTACATCCTTTACAGGCCTCAAAAATCGATCTATATTTTGGGTCGGCTTGAAGATCGTTTTTATATCGAATCTGTTTAGCATCTTACTTATTCGATCTGTAACGCCCTTGACGTATGGTAAGAATGCTCTTGATCTGCTCGGTTTCTTAGTTTCGTCTGTATTAGATCGTGTGCGTGTCTCGTGATATTTTCCGTATACATTTCTCCTAAGGACATCATTGACATGTTCCATCTCCTGCGGAAAATGCTCAGCGTCGCATAGATCGCGTGCTCGATTCACGAGCGACGTTTGCACTGAACGTAGATGGTAGGAAGCTTGCATGTTAATATCTGTCCGTATGTGTGGGCTTCCGATATACCGTATGACCGAGAGTATTGTCCCTTCTCCTCGTCACTTTGACATCCAAAAATGGTAGAAAGCCGTCCTTCTCTACTTCATAAGTGAATCTAATTTTTGGGTGTATAGAGTTTAGATGACCCAATTAGCGCGCTCCGAGCCCGGCCCCCACCACCGTTATAACCTACGCAGTGGCGGCAGCGGTATGCGGCCTACCCACAAAACAACTAATTGACAACTCTTTCAGTCTGCCCTGGACAACGGCGGCTGCAACGTCACCGAAACCCCCAAGATCAGATCTGGATGGGGATAGAAGCCTCTGATCTTTGGATATACTATTAAGCTCGGGCAGAAAAGACAATATAGTCGTTATAACTGCCCGGGTGGTGGATGGATTGGCTTCTGTCTCCATCCACCTCGTTGAAGTAAGAAAAAAATAAGAACTGATACCACATATTTACATAAATCGTAGCGTGTACAGCAGCCTAAAGAAATCGCTTGGCAATATTGCGTTATTGCAATGCTGAAACACACTGCTTTTACGGTTCGATAGGTTATGCGACATTGCGGTAATGAATGACATTAATAAATGTCATCAAAAGTATTGGCTGAACGCGTCTCACTGCATCACAATAACACAGAATTCATAATAGAGCGGTACTGCTGGTATAATACTCCCAGACTTTTAAAGGCGACGTCGACGTTATACATGCTAGGAATCGTCATACGCCATTATGCCCCATACATCATCGAGCATGGTGTCGTCTGGTCGGAAACGTGTCCTGGTTTAGCCATTAATTAAACCAGGGAAAAAGGTATTTAAGTAGCTCACGTCTTTTTTCTCGGTATAAAAAACTGGAAAACCAGACCCCAGGATTGGGTGGAATGGGAGAAGATTCTTGACGAAGTCAAAATTTACAATCAGTTGTTGCGATAATTATGATGACGAGAATTCTATATATTCTTAGCTGAAATTACTGAAGCGCTTAAGTTATGAATTTCTACTGTTCTTCATAATGTGGATTTTTAGTTTGAACAATAATAAAATCATTCCTGACATTATTGAACTAACTTATACGGAGTATCCTTTGATAGGCTCATCGAAGAAATTAGTATAGACGATGACGATGTTTATGTCGTCGCGCCAAAAGAGTACCTACAAAAAGAGCGTTAATCACAGCGTGACATTTCTAATTTCCTCCGCATCGTTTGCGTCTACCGCCCTTTTAATCGTGCTAAAAACGCAACTTTCATAGAACTCCAGCTGTGTAGATTACGCAGGAAAGGAAATTGGATCCAATGTTTAAGCACTCATTACAACATCCTTAAATTTAAGACCAAATGTATATGCATTAATGTCGTTTCTGAAACAATGGGATGTAGGTCAGCTCCCAAAGACGATCCCGTTTCACGGAGATAAAAAGAACACGAAGACGAAACCGCAGCCGAAAAACCAAGGTCGGCGAGAAGCACAACATTTTTTTTGTTACGACCGTCGTCTGTACGAACGTCCTACCGAAGTCGAGATGGCAATGATAGAAATATATTTTGTTTTAAAAAATATAAGATGTTTAAAAAATATAGATGTTTGTAAAAGGCCGCCGGTCTGGCATATTATCGTACAGGGTGCACATTTAGATTTTTAAAAAAAATGTTGAATAAGAAAATTATGCTTTCATGAAAAAAAAAACGATTTTTCTTTATAGCTATAAATCACAATAACTGTGTACCATATTAAACATTTTTTACTCTTCGTTACAGCTTATTATTGAAAAATATGGTAAGCTTCATGGCAATGACATTTTTTAATCGAGAGTAATTTTCATCGGCGTTTTGTATGAAAAAATATCTCTTTACCGCCCACAAACTGACGATTTGACTAAATCTATATATCTATAGTTAATGCAACGCACAGATAACGAATACCTAGGGGACATCCAAATATTACCTAACGCGCTTCAAAGACATTCTTGACCCCCCCCCCCTCACTTCCTATGTATAATAGATTAACCTTCCATGCCCCTCCCCCTACCTTCCTAACTGAATCAATAACGAGGTGAATCAAAAACTCACAAAACCGGTTATAGAAATTTTTGTATAAAAACAGAAAAAGAAATGTTTTTGTTTTAAAGTTATCTTCCCAACTGGTGATCCAAGATTCCATACAGGCAATTACGGAAATTGCTTTTGAGGTTGATCCCATTCGTGGTATCATTTCTATATTTTTCTAGCATTTGATGTGTTCCACGTCCAGCAATTCAGCATCCTCGTTTCTATTACAGGTTGTGATGAAAGAACTTGCATATTAATCATCACAGCGCTCAGCGTCAACGATGCATATTTGCACCATAATCCACATCCGCCGAAAAAAAGGAGAGGTGATAAAATTGTACCTTGGGGCACACCGGCGATAATTTTTGCCGAACTCGAATGCAAGTTTTTGACCGATACTCATTGCTCGCGTCCATGCAAGTAGGAGTGAAACCAGTCAGTGGCTGATAGGTTTAGATTATGCAAATAGGCTAAAATCAGGTTAAAATCTACAGAGTCGAAAGCACTGCTGATTTCAAGGAGTATTAACACCATCAGCTGACAGCGAACAATAGCAACTCGGAAATCATCAGTAATTTTAGTGAGAGCGGTTGTAGTACAATGGCTAGAGCGGAAACCCGACCGTAAGGGGTTAAGTAAGCTTCGTTGAACTAAGAACTTGGTCAACTGACAGAAGACAATTCGCTCAAGTAGTTTGGAAAGAGTTGATAGAATCAATATAGGCCGAAAGTCCTTGCAAGATGAAGGATTAGAGCATTTAGAAAATAGGCCGAAGTAAGGGAATGATTGGTAATATAATGTGCGTAATTACTGACAATACTTCAGCCTTGATTGGTAGTAGTAGGCACATATTTAGCCCATCGTTACCAGTAGCTTTTGTTTTTAATTCACTCAGGAGTTTATCAACCACTGCAGCGCTAATCGGGTTAAATGCAAAAGCCGGCCAATGAGCCCTCGGCCTCGTTTCTATGGATTGTAAAGTAGCCATATTAAGCGCAGTGTTCATGGAAACCGTAGTTTTCCTAGATTAGTGATATCTGCCATTGCTCAATCCTAGCGTTGTCTCATATCGGCCGCTATTATATGTAACTACTCGATATTGGCGCCAAATTTAAATTACAAATACTTACATTTTACTTTTCCGGCCCACCAACCGACCAGGAGGGAAAGTATTATGAACGCGATTTTTTTACGGGATAAAGACGGAAATATATATGTTAAACTCCCCCGAGACGATTAAAATCATTTCCAGACTGAAGTCTGTCTGTGTGTCTGTGTATGTCCACTGTGTGTATGTATGCGTGTGTGTATATCCACAACAGCGCCCAAATGCTTAATTCGATTAAGCTAAAATTTTGTATGCAGGCATCATTTAGTCATGGCAGAGTTTATAAGATTGTGGTAGAAATCGGTCCACCAGGGGAAGGGGTGCATTAATCATATATCATCCTAGAAATATATAAATTAGAGAACCGAAATTTGGTACACAGGCGACTTGTTGGACGGAAATCACATCGATTCCTTAATCTGCAAATGTGCTAACTCAACTTGTCATCAAAACACTTTTTTTTAAATTTCATTATCTGAGGGTTGGAAAATGAAACAACTCCCTGAAATGTTATAAGTTCTTAGAAAGAAAAAGCTACCAAATCTTGGTTAATCGTCGGAAAAGTTTAGGGGTGACACAACCATTTTTTTTTTTTGTATATTTTCTAGACTGCCCTCAATGTACCACGTTACAAGAGCGCAGAATTCCACGTGGTTCTTCAGCTAACGTGAAAGATTGAAGTTCTAAAACAGTTCTGCCGCGAATGAAAATGGAAGAACGCAATTCCTCAGCGGCGACTCGTATCCCGGCCGCGAGCAAGCGGTCACCGGTCAAATATGGTCCGTTCGCAAACGCGGCCGGTTCTTCGGCTAACCGAAGAAGGCAACAATTCACTCATCAGGAATGACCTGGGCTAACCGAGCGGATCGCGTGTGCATCGCGACAAATAATCTCTAGCGGACGCCATCGCCATATTGATCGCCTGCGATCAGACTCAACGGAATCACCGGCTGCAGGTCTAAAAGAAAAGCTTGCGAGAAACTCACTAGGCAAACCTTCAAAATACATGATCTCCATAAGAGAATGTCCGAGTTATATGTAATAGTCGAGACACATAGCTATTTATCGTTGGCCTCCGCGCTCACCTGACATAACGCCATGCGTTTTTATCCTATGGGGATTTATAAAAGATCGTGTCTACGTTCCGCGAATTCGAGTTCCGCCGTTACAATTTGACAGAGACACAGAATTGAAAAGGCTATTGCTTCCATTACACCGGACTTGGTAACGTGTGGGAAGAATTGGAATATATCTTGGATGTGTGCTGTGTAACTAAGTTTACCTTCAATTTGATGCATGATTTGTTGTAAGTAGTCTAAATTAAACTGTTATTGAAACTGGAAAATTATTTAATGGATACACTGTATTATGTAGTCGCAATTGGCTTCCAACTTGGGTCAAACAGTGAAAGCGAGTGTGATTTGAATGCATTTTATATCTTCCGGATCTGTTTATAGTTTCAATGCCGCCAATGACTGAATCAACAAAGATATGCACAAAGATAAGTTAGACAAGTTATATATATATATATATATATATATATATATATATATATATATATATATATATATATATATATATATATATATATATATATATATATATATATATATATATATATATATATATATATATATATATATATATATATATATATATATATATATATATATATATATATATATATATATATATATATATATATATATATATATATATATATATATATATATATATATATATATATATATATATATATATATTGAAATATTTGATAGTTTTGTGTATATATTCTTTTTAGAATTGATCAATAAGATGATTATAAAGTAAATAATTATAAAAGCCACTTACATCGTGACGAAGGATTCCCTTGATCGGATTCGGGAATGCTTTAGGTGTTAACGAGAATGATGAATGCCTCTCACTTGCGGAAAGAGGAGTAGGTTTAAGTTGGGCCCATTTTACAACTAGTAACGCTTATATATATATATATATATATATATATATATATATATATATATATATATATATATATATATATATATATATATATATATATATATATAAGCGTTATTAGTTGTAAAATGTAGTTGTAAAGCGTTATTAGTTATTATTTATAACGCTTATATATACATATATATATATATATATATATATATATATATATATATATATATATATATATATATATATATATATATATATATATATATATATATATATATATATATATATATATATATATATATATATATATATATATATATATATATATATATATATATATATATATATATATATATATATATATATATATATATATATATATATATATATATATATATATATATATATATATATGTATGTATGTATGTATGTATGTATATATATATATATATATATATATATATATATATATATATATATATATATATATATATATATATATATATATATATATATGTATGTATGTATGTATGTATGTATGTATGTATATATATATATATATATATATATATATATATATATATATATATATATATATATATATATATATATATATATATATATATATATATATATATATATATATATATATATATATATATATATATATATATATATATATTTCATCAAAGTGTCATCCTTTAAACGAATTCTTTATATATATATATATATATATATATATATATATATATATATATATATATATATATATATATATATATACTGTAAAGCAGGCAAAGCACATGTTGTAAATATTGTAAAAGTGCATTAGAGCATAAAAGTGGAGGCAAACTTATGTAAACTTTTCAATCTAGTCGTAAAAAGGCAATACGCTACTTCGTATCAATACGACCGCCACAAACTTAAGTCGATGAGAATACTGGCTTGAGACTATGGTATTGATATCACTGCTGGTTCCTTCGCAAGCTCTCAAGAAGCTCTTAAGAAGTCATGGCCCAGTGGCATAGTGGTTAGGTTGCTTGATCTTAAATTGAAAGGTTATAGGTTCGATTCCCGACTGGGTCACTATTTTCCGCGGAATTGCATTTCAATCCTGTCAAGCGAATTCAATAACAAGATACTTATACGCATGCTACACACACACATACACTCGAGGAGTCGGCGAACAAAACGATCTAAAAGCGTTGAACTCAATTTTACAGGAGGGCAAAAAACTAAATAGCATACTTCCATTTGTTTATTTGTATATTTTGTTTTTTTATTATCTACCTTGGCTGATTTGTGTAAAATCTAGCATTTACAAGTAATTCTTCATTGCAAGAATGGGACATAATTTAAAAAAAACAAATTTTCGTTTAGATCGTTTTGATTGAAACCGGAATATTCAGATCGTTTCGATCGCAACCGTATTCATAAATTATACCGTTTTGATTGCTACTGGTGTTATAAAAACAGAAAATTAAAACATTTAGGCAATTTTTTTTCTTTTTTATATTTCTAAATCGTTAATTTTAATCTATTAAGTCCTCAATTAATGAATATGTAAAAAAATCTAAAAATAATGAATATTATTTAAGAAATATATGAATATGATTTTTTAGAGTGCCGCAACCATACCAGATGACATTTTTTCACCATTTACACTAAACCAATATGAACAGTAACACACTTTACCGAAGCTATGCTCAAATGTGAATGTTGCCATATGTAAATTAGGGATACCACAACAAAAACAAGAAAAGGTGCAAAAAAAAAACCATATTTAGATCGTTTTGAGAGAAAACATTTTTAAGGGCTATGATTTATTATATATGAGATTAGATCATTTTGAAAGAAAATCATTTTATCATTTTAATTCTAAATAATCAACCATTTTCAACTAGCGATAGATCGTTTTGAACGAAATTGGCGATTTCTAAGGTTTCTAGGTCGTTTTGGTAGTAAATAGTTTTACCAGTCGATAGAACGTCCCAAGACGTACCGATTGAAAAAAGAACATGTTTGGGTCCAAAACCGATTTAGGTCGTTTTGTTCGCCGACTCCTCACTTCATAATAGGGTTGGTTGTAAGAGATTGTCATATGACGATAAACTCGCCCATTGTGAAATTTTCACAATAAAGAGTAGAAACAAACAAAGAAGCCTTTACTTATTTTTGAACGAAGCTATAACGTGAATGGTTTTCATATTAAATAAGGATTAAAAATTTGGTTTACGCATTAATAGAGAAGTAATTCAATATGATTGTTTGCGAAAAAGCTATGTTTAAATTGTTGAAATAAAAAATCAGACGAAAATGAAAATTTCCATCCTAACGTAGAAATGTATACACTCGAGTCATAACCACGAAAGTCGTACGACCAATAAGTTTTAATACTACTGCGATTACAACTACTGAATTACTCATAAATATGAAGTGAGGTGATAGCGTAAAAGCATCTATAAAACTCAGGCTACAGAATCGCCAATAAACGCTCGTCAACGATAGCCTCGTATCTCTGCGACTGTTTCTACATGCGTGATGAAGAAACTATCCGACTCTTAACCAGAACCCATCTTTAAATGACATTCGATATTGTTAATTCCAGTAAATTACCCAAGGAGTGTGGCGCTACTAAACTGACAACCGGTTTCGCAGATATTAATCGCTTGCTTAACCACGCTCTAAACACTGTGATACTGTCGTGATTTCGTGAAATTTATAATGTGGTAGCATTTTGAAACGGGTTTTTGGCGACGTTTTTAACCGTTGACCTTAAGACGTCTTTGAATATTTTGAAATATTGCCACAATATTGCAAATCGTCACCGGTGTTTGTGAAGGCTTAGAGATAAGGCGGACACGAGAATACATTAGCGGAGGATATCGTCATTTTCATTATTTGTTTTGGCAGGCGTGACGGGCCTTACGTGTTTATCCCCCAAAGGAGTCGTAAAAATGTGCGAGCTGCCATACAAATATGTGACAAAACATGGGCCGGTCGGACCGGTTGAAAAGTAACAATGTGAAATATTGGGCCTTGAAAAATAAGTATCTAAAAGCCAGAATACTACGGTTGTTGGCGAAAGGAAAATGTAATAAATAAAAGTGATAGCTATGAAGCCCGCGCAAGAAAATGTAATACCTACGTGCGTTGAAAACAAAATGCCGCAGATAAAATGTCCTTAGACTGAGATAATCGAACACTGAAACAGTATATTAATCAGCCATGTAAACCGAAATTATAATTCAAATGAATAGGCAGGAAATTGCGCTGCCAAACACGAAGGGTGCAGTGAACTAAACGCAAAGGCTGCAAAGCCAATCGAAGATAGACGGCCACTCATCCATCATAAATTCTCCAATCCTTGGCGCGCGCGAGAGAAAACAAACAAGATACCGGTATTACTTGAACGCAGGGACCACCGACAGCAAGCCGGCACTAATATGGCTTAGAGAAAACGTTATTAGTAAGATAAGTCATAACTTATAAAGTATCTACGCGAGGCTTAGGTTATTAATGACTGGGTATGATTTCGCCATTCGTCTAGCTAGTTTTTAATTGTATCTGCAACGTCTTGAAACTCGATGTAACAGCCAGTTGTTCTTATCAACGAATCATCGTTCGGAGGAGACGATTGGCCGACCGTTCTCGGAATCGTGATATTATTATTAGCGAAACTGCTGCCTCAACAAAGAAACTGCCAATAATTCTGATTCTATTTGAATCGCTCTTTGATGATTTAGCGACGTCAATAACACTGTCATTCCCCGATCTCAATTCATTAATGTCATCGGGAGCACTGATTAATGATTGATGATCCTTTCGTTATCATCGTAAACTTGTGATTGGGATGATGTATGAATCAAATGCGAGGGTTTACACTCTAGATATAGCGGTAGAGGCTTCAAACATAGAGCTCTCGACATTTTCATATTTATATAATTTTAATATATCAAAGTAATGTTCTCTTCTAAGTAATATTAAAAAAAACGCTACTTAAGTTTTGTAGAGTTTTGGATTGTTTTTTCATTGCGGTCTAAGTAGAGTTACATATTTAATATCGAGAACTGTTTAAATACTTCCATGCAGTTAAGAGTTTGAAGCCATCTCCACTGTTACAGTTTGTAGTATTAGGTATCGCATGTAGCTCCGTCCTTCTCTCTAGAATATCCGAAGCAAATGGTAATGTGGACATTTCTGCAATGTAGTCAGTTTCTGAACTGAACCAATACTGTGCAGCTGCTGAGACGATACGGGATTACAGCAGGTTCAACAGCAAACGGTACAACGAGCCCCAAAATTGGATAAGTGCTCACCTGTTCCAGATTATCCAAGCCGTTGACCTTCCTAGAAGAAGACATGACCGCGAATTCCTCTCCTAGATGCTAGTTGACGGCCATGTCAAAAACCTCCAAGGCTTTCCACGCCAGCACCGGCCTTTCCTTATCTTATCAGCGAGGGGTTACCTGCCAGTCGATAACGTAACGCGGGCACTATTGCGGCAAAACAAACAGCACTTAACCTTATTAAATCGTAAAAACCAAAGTTTCGTACGTTTCGTTTCCCTATGTCAACAAACGGAACCGGCCGGCGATCGCCCGGTGAGCGGTGAGCAACCCCGTTCGCGACCAACCGACTCAGGCGCTCAATGAGAATTAGCACTAGCGCGCGAAACTCGGTCGCCACTCGCCACCGCCACTCACAGCGCGGACTCTACTCTCCACGAGGACTGGAGTGTAGTGTAAACTGGAAGGCATCCGTTTTGGCGTTGCCATATATCGTTGATTCCTTCTCAGCCTCACAATGGAAACGTAAACTGCCACAGTCGCTACCTAACGAAACTGCATTCAGCCACAATCGCTGGAATAGCTATCAGCATAGCTGTGTGTTTCGTTTTTTTTAAAAATTGAATTGGTCATTTCAAAAGAGGGCATCTGAGGCAAAAAAATAATATTACAGAAGACTTAAAAAACCGTTTCTAGCCTTAAGTAAATTCAAATTGTTTAATAAAAATTAACCAAAATAACAAGCATTAATTTGTTTAGTTTAATGTTGCACTTTGTATATTTTTATATTCTTTAATTAATTAGTAATTAATTATAAAATATCTTAAAAATATGCTCTTTTCAAAGTGACTGAGATGTCTATACAAAAATGTTCTTTTTAAATAACCAGGCTATCTACACATAGCTAAACTGACGTTTGATATCTACTCGAACGGGAAATATCAGTAAAGGATTTTAAGTCTCAAACACGTTAAATACAACTATTTCCTTTTTAAAAAAGTTTCCAACACATAATTGACATATTAAGGTGTTCGGTATTAGGTATTAATAAACAAAAGTACCAAACTGACTTGTATATTTTCAAAACTAAACTAAGTACAGGTGCTATTTTCAATTTGAACATGCCTTAAGGTGTAAAAAATCGATTTCCATCAAAATAGTCATGTCAGAAAAAGTGCCACAAATGCCGTTTTCGAAATGACCGATTCAATTTTACTTATACAGCGTTATAACTACCGATCACAGTATTATACATTAAGCTTTGCGTAAGGCCATAAGCATTTACATTATACAGAGTGAGTTTTAATTAGTCGGTATTCTCGAAGTGGGTGAATCAGCACGAGCAAATAAGCAACTTTTGAAATGAATTTGTAAAAAATAAACATATTTTTTTTATTTATAAAAACTTTTATTGAAAATTAATATAAAAGCGTGGTGCGCTGCGCCATCTAGCGGTAGGTAACATATCGCGAATGTTCCAAAGATTAAACTTATTCAAAAATTAAATTGTTCAAATTTACAAAAAAAAATGTTTTTCAAATAGTGGTGAGGCGCTGCCGACTATAACGGGCGAACCCGTTACCCCAGGCTAGTATAACGATGGATGATCGTTCTTTCAGCCGTGGGATGAGCGTAGAAGACTTAAAGACAATACAAATCTACTGTCTAGCTATGACAACATGCCCGACAAAGGCCAATGCCTTAGGGCGATGCACCGGAAAATGTAAACAGCGGGCAGCCTCGCCCCATCTACCAGTTTGGAAGGATATCTCCGTCTGGAATTAACCATCAGGATACCTCCTTCCTCCCGACTGGTTACAGGACCGAAGTCACTTACGCGTCCTCTACCTGTTGTATTTCAGCGGTAATTAAATAAGAATTTATCGCGGACCTGGGCGTCCTTTGCTCGATATGCCACTCGGGATTGGGTGGCCTATAGGTCGTTTCAAGAATGGTATGACAACAGGTGCACATCTACCCCCGCTGCTTAGGAGAGAGTATATTTCCATAGTCTCCAGACTCCTTCAGCAATTAGTCAGAGTGCACAGCCGGGTGCAAACCGTCCAGTAGCGCCGGTAGGCAATCCCACCAGGAGAAACTGATCCACCAGCCGCGAGGCCTGAGACACGAGAGTCCTACCCGGGGTAGCCTTTCTCGTGAGGAAGCTTCTGAATAGGAGGTGAATCGTGAGTTTGGCCGATCCGAGAACAAATTGGATCTTGTGGCCCAAGCTGCACAAAACCATTCGCTACCCAAAAGAACTAGCAGTGGTGTGTTTCTAAAAAGATACAGCATGTCAAGATTTCCATGAATTATGTCATGTATTGAAAATATCATGTCCAAAACAATACGCCGATCTTCCAGTGATGTCATGTCATGGTGATTCAAACGTTCGTCGTAGTTGTCGAGTTGCAAGAAGTCATCATATGTCAGAAGCAAGCCAGATGATATACCTTTATATTTAAACTATCTTAAGTGACGATGGCTACTAGATTTTAATACATATAGGCGGCACAGAGTCTTCTGAGCACGAATAGTGCAGCAGCGATCAACTATAGTAACTAATGTCTATAATAACAGTCTATAATAAAATCTCTAATAACCTACAAAAGATGACTACTTCGCTGGTATTCGTGTATATATGACTGCTTATCAAAGAGCTTCTTTGTTAACGTCATCTTTGGTCTCGGCAGCAGCAGCAAAAAATGTAAAGCAAGTAGAGCAAAAAAATCTACTAGAACTGACATCGGAACATGATCTATAGCTGGCAAAAACACGATTGACCGAGTTCAAGGCCTGCTACCTTCAGCATTTGTCCGTTTCCACTATTATAAGTCGTAAGTAAATAATATAAAAGAGAGTTACTCATACTTTAATATACTATTATTATGAGCTAAATGCTTCGCTTGAGGGATATTTCTTAACGGTAAGAGCCTGTCATTTCCGGTAATTTTCAAAACTTTATAAATTGAGAGCCGCTGAATATATAATTGGATTCATATTAGCCCCTATATATTTTTTTTTCTTTGCTTATACCTCGAGAACAGAGAATACAAATAATTGATATAGATACCTCTCGATATCCCATATCGATTTATAGGTACGAATATAAAAATATCTATTCATCGCTTTAAATGACTTTTTTGCTTCCGGCTTGTCTCACATTTTGAATGATATCTCGGAAACTATTGACCGATTTTTATCCCGTATAGTTATAAACAGTGGGAATAGCCAAGATATATAAAGTAAAACAATCGAAATCAGTGTAGTGGTTCTCGAGTTATAAGGATACAAAGAGACTGACAAACAGACGTTCCATATGTACGGATAAAGATGTAGCAGATGTTATTTGCTATTTTCTGTGATTTTCCAATTAATCAAAGACTAAAATAATTCAGAAATTCTGTACTTTATATGTAGGCAAATTGGGTGAAATTCAAAATGATATTTATTTATTTATCCTATTTTTTATAGTTACATAAAAAAGATTGCGTTCATTTTTGTAACACATTTTAAAAGAATACATATGATGAAAATCGCGAAAGGGCATAACTTGTCAGGATTACATCACCCCACTAGGTATACGCCTGTGTTGGGGTGATGGATACAAAGTTCTGTGGTATTATTTGCTGAGCCTGTACGCCTTGCCTGCTGTCCTTCTTCCGTCTCATAAAAAACAATATGTAATATAATTTAGCATAATATAATATAACATATTACAATATAATATAATATCATATGTTATAACATATAAAATAATGTATCGTTTTTATTTATAATATAGTATAACATAATAAAATATAACATATTATAATCTAAAATATAACATATTATAATATCTGTTACTATTTGCATAAAAGAAATCTGACGAATTAGGTAGTGAAAAAATGGACCTGCTCATGAATCGGGACGAGGTAAGACACCCAGCTAGGACTGGCGCGCCGCCAAGAGACAAATTGTTTAGAAAGGGTTTAGAAATTAGACTATTCTACTAAATAGCAACATTCAAAAAAATGTTGGAGTTCTGTTGGAGTGTCTGCCCCACTATACACGGATTGAAGCATCCTAAATCTGCAGCTAACCTAAAATGGAAATAATGAGAATTTCACTGTGAAGATTTTTTTTGTGATGCAGCCAAAAATCGCTCGCGACCAAATTTTATTCGTGAATGCATATGCTAATTCTTAATGTAATTTTATCTGGCAACGCCAATTCATCACCACATCACAGCAACGGGCGCTAGAGGACGTTCGGCAAGCTTTGCACTGTCTCACGTGGGTGTGGGGGAGGAGGCGAGGGGATCGTCGTTTCGCCGCGGTCGCAGGCACCTGACTCGTCAGTCAGGCCAGGCGACATCGCAGAATTGTTGAGATCACCCGCAAGACGTTGGGTACCAAGGCGTACCGTACCGCTTTCAATGCCGTATGTTAATAAATCGGCACATGCGGGCTGACGGACGGCCATCTCCACTGCGGTTAGCCGCATGCCGCAAAGTGGAGCCAGGAAGTCGGTGCAAATTGTGACAACAAGACAATAGAGACG
The DNA here is from genome assembly GCA_944548615.1 of Micropterix aruncella. NCBI lineage: Eukaryota > Metazoa > Arthropoda > Insecta > Lepidoptera > Micropterigidae > Micropterix > Micropterix aruncella. The sequence goes on from OX155951.1 coordinate 7,807,948, forward strand.
GGAGACCGCATACGGGACTTGAAGATTATACGAATAGTCTTTACCTAAATTAAAGACACAGGGGAAACGCACCTTAGATGTAGAATGAGAATGGTCTTTCGAGCCGGATCTCCAAAGTCAAAACGTGCGGGCGTTTACCGCGAGCATTTCTGGTCGGAATTGGATTATGACTTCAGTATACGGAATACAAGATTTTATTTCCATCGCAATATTACATTATTGCATTGTTTGTGATTGACTAATTTCAAATTTCAAATTTCAAATTATTTATTGAGTTAAAATTATGGGTACATTCAATATACAAAAGTCTTAACCTAACTAGGCTGCCGCCTGTTCCAAGGTAGACAATTTATTTTAGTTATCCTAAGAAATCTATAATATTATATTTATATAAATAATCAAAATCATACTTAATGTAACAGAAATATCTTAATTACCTAATGAAAATTCGTAAGAAAATGTCATGAAAATTGTCAATATTATTTTATTTTAAAACATGATAAAAATTAATATATATTTATATATGTATTAAATAATATGTATTAATAATATACAAAATAAATTATTTATATACCTTCTAATTTAGTTGACTTAATACAATAATATTAGCTAAATTTGTCTTTGTGTTGTTTTTTTTTATTTGATTACTCTTTGGATATATATTAATTTTCAGTAGGTGCGCTCTAAAGGATCTTTTAAAATTTCAATATTTTTGATTTCCTTTAGTTCATCAGGTAGCCAAATAAAAAGTACATCGAGTAGCGGTACAACTTGGTCGTGCGGATTACACTTACTAAACATGGGCACAGTATTATACTGTGACATGGGTCTCGATCCGCGTGTGACACCGATGCATTTCCTCATGGGTATTGCTGAGCTCTTATTGCGGTAAAATATGCAAAAAGCTTCTTGGATCACAATTGCTAGAACTGTCAATATCTCTAGTTTTTGTAAGCGTTCTTGACAAGCCCGGACTGGCCAGGTCGACTGGTCGCCGATCGCCGAGGGACTCAAGGTGGCCCCAAATTGGCCACAAAAAAGTGGTGTATATTTTTAAATTACCCGGGTATTTTTTTTTCTACCAGAAATATTTGCTCTGTCAATGGTTCAATTTCAGATTCCTATTTATACCTATTGTTTTACTTTTTTTTGTTGTTACATCTTCTGTTTTAAATTATTTACATAGTAAAACCATCGACTATTCTACCGCCTGGAACTTAGTACAGACGCTGCTTCAACAAGTAAGAGTAAAAGGATTGATAAATACTTTTAGTTTCTGTATTCAAAAACAAAATATTATTTAAGTACTAATAGCAGTTTATAAGTTGTCTAAATCTAAAAATATGTCTCACTCTCATTTTCAAGTAATAAACCACTTGTAATTGTTTACTATTTTTTCTAGTGTGTATCAAGTTGAGATGTAATGAAAATAATATAAAAATGTATTGTAAACGTAAGTAAACAAAACTACAACAGAAAAGCTTAATTTTGGTAAAGATCTTGCCTTTACTCTAATACTTTTAAGTGCCAAAATAGCGGAAATTGTGGTTTTCCGGCATGTAATTTTCAAAACTTTCCGTGGGAGGACCCCGGACCCCCGTCAAGATAAGGTGGCCTTTAGCCGAGACCCCCCAAAGGAGCCAGTCCGGGTCTGGTTCTTGAGATGACTTCCGTTGACCAATATCCGCTAACACACGTTCGGCTCATTTCTGTAATATGAACTCATCTTCGATGTGCGTTGCAGTACCCCACAGTAGGATATCAATGTTTAACGTAAGCATAAAATGCGGTTATCACCTGCGATCTATCCATAAAGTTCCTGATACGTGATAGAGCGTAACAGACCGTCGACCGTTTGGATTTTAAATGTTGCATGTGTAGTTTCCAGAACATCTTTTAATCTAGATGTAAGCCAATAATTTAACCGAATCCACAAGTTCCACCTAATTAGTTAATTTGTAGATAAGTTTTTTTATGTCCGTGTCCAAATTCTCACTCTTCTGTTTAGTGTCCTCGTCTTATCGTCACCATCCTATTTGTGCCAGTTTTTTGAACCACTAGTTCCCACAGCCTTAAGCTCCAATCAGCATTGGATCATATATTCAAAATTCCACTGCATTATTGACTTCTTGAGCTATCTTTCAGTGTTCAGAAGGCAAGGCTCTGGAATGATCTACCAGCAAATATAAGAAACGCACCTTCGGTATCATCTTTTAACACACTTCAAAAGCTTTTATTTCTTAGGCTTGACCAGTTCTTACTTTTCCTAAGTCACTCCCAGGTGGGTATCTATCATAAACCATACGTCTCGTACCTACTGTTTGATTAGGCATTGAAATATGTAATCTATGTTTTCCTATGCACACTTTAAGCAACGCGCTACTGTACCACTAAGTATAGGTTAGCTGTTAGGTATTATCGATTGAAGTTAGATAAATGATCTAATGATAATATATATTTTTCAATATAATAATAATAAATTCGGTTGCAATATAATAATAGTAAGTTTGTTTGGGTGTGAAAAATGTAATTATTTTTTCCTATGCACACTTTATGCAACGCGCTACTGTACCACTACGCGTAGGTTAGCTGTTAGATATTATCGATTGGAGTTAGTTTAACGATCTAATCATTGATATTTTTTTTCAATACAATAATAGTAAATTCGGTTGCAATATAATATTAGTAAGTTGTTTAGGTTTGAAAAATATAATTACTCTTTTCTATGCACTTTTTATGCAACGCGCTACTGAACCACTACGTGTAGGTTAGCTGTTAGATAAATGATGTAATAACAAAATTAAATGTTTACCTTAGAACAGGTCCCGGCTTAGTTAGGTGACGTTGCCACTGGACTATGCGATGTATTCATTTTTCTGCTATTGAATCAAAGTTAAACATATGTTTGTGCATAGTACCTAAGTTTAAATAAGAAATTGTTTGCTCACATTTCACTAAATAAATACATAAAAAAATATATCTGTTAGAGATTGTGTCGACAATAATTTACAAAATATTTACCATCAACCCGTTTGGCCAGTTTCGTGGACACTAATTCTAGCTTACAAAAACGATGTTTTATTCTAACATAATGACTCCATAAAACTAATCAACCAGCCATGCACGTGGTTGAACGTCGGAAAATCTATTGTGGTAAACTGTAAACTCATTGCAGATCATTGAAGGAATTGATGTCTAACAATTATAACTGTCAACTAGAACTGGCGAACTCGTCACCTCAGGGAGTTTTAACGATATTTAATCGTTCTATCTTCCGTGAGGTAGGCGTAGAAGATTTGAGACGAAAACACTCCACTGTCTAGTTACGCCACGCGCCCGTATAACGAGACCAACGCCTTTCTGCGAGATAACCAGGTTAAAATCACTCAGTGGTCCGACATTCGCGCCCTTACTTCCAGTTATAACCACATTACTCCGGTCTCCCTACTGGTTACAGGTTCGAGATCGCTTGCACGGCCCTCTCCCTTACGTAGCGGCGATACGGTATCTACCGAATCTATCACGGACCACGACATTCTTTGCTCGGCTGTTCACCCGGTATCGGGTAGCCGATCGGTCGTTTCAAGAGCAGTTGCCGTAAGGTTGAAAACTACCCTCGCTCTATAGGAGACAGTACGGTTTCGAGACTCCGCCGGTTGTCAGTCGGAATGCACAATCGATTGGCTTACGCCGCATGGTGCGCAAACCGCCCAGGAATGCTCGAAGGTTGACTCCTAGGGGAAACTGGCCCGCAGGCCAGAGTCCTACTCGGGCTCGCACCTTTGCGTGGATGCCGCCGGATGGGCGTTGACCCGTGAGTTTGGCCGACCCTAAGAGCATTAGTCTTAGTGGCCTAACTGCAACATTAGCTCCCGAAGATGTCCAATAACTAGAGTAGTCAACTACAACGGGCGAACCCGTCACCTCAGGAAGTTTTAGCGATTAGTCGTTCTATCTCCCTGAAGTGAGCGCAGAAGACTTGGACAAAAACAGTCCACCGTCAAGCTCCGCCACATGCCCGTAAGAGACCAACGCCTTAACCGCAAGATAGCCTGGAGTGTTACCCAGCGGGCTTACACTCACGCCGTTACTTCCAATTGCGACCAGATTATTCCAGTCTCTCGATTGGTTACGAGTTCGAGGTCGCTTGCGCGGTCCTCTCCCTTACGAAGGGGTGAAACGGTGTATACCGAATCTATCGAGGACCATAGCATCCTTTGCCCGGCTGTTCACCCAGGATCGGGTAGCCGATGGTCGTTTCAAGAGCAGTCGCCGTAAGGTCCGCAACCATACCCGCTCTATAGGAAACAGTACTGAATCCAGACTCCCCCGACTGTTAGTCAGAGTGCACAGTCGATTGGCTTACGCCGCACGGTGCGCAGACCGTCCAGGAGCGCCAGAAGGTTGATTCCTAGGGGAAACTAGCCCTAAGGACAGAGTCCTGCCCGGGCTCGCACTTCATGCGTGGATGCCGCCGGATGGGTGATGACCCGTGACTGTGACCAACCCTGAACAGAATGGGTCTTCGTGGCCAACTCAGCAAGGGCCCATTAGCTCCCAAAGATGTCTCCGGATAGCTCCCCGAAGGTGTCCAACAATAAAAAGTTCTTCTTAATTGCCACAATGTCAAATGGAGATAAGCCGAATATAATAAATCAGCAATGCGATATCGGTATCCGCCCGCCAAATCGTTCACTCATCGAAATCGCAATGTAAAATGTCCGACACAAACATCGGCGATGAAGGGCCCGCTAATGAACGGGTTGTGGGGTGCTCCCACAATAAAAAATGAGTCAATCTTGGTTCCGCGAAGAGCCCGCATTCTCATTTGTTTGTCGTTCTCATTACTCAACTTCGAATATGATATATGTCCACGTAACGCCCCCACACGACGTAGAAGAGCGCTAATTTATCAGGCAAAGAAGTAGGTTTGAAGGGTTTCTTTTATTATTTACTGAAATCCATTACACTATAGATGAGACTCATATTTTCTATCATATTTACAGATAAATAATCACCAGGGGTTGTTTTCTTTAGAAGAAAGCTTTCTGGGTTTCTTAACCTGGGCTCCATGGAATCCTTAGGGGTCCTTGGAGTCCTCGAATGGTTTTTGAGTCCTCGGACCTCAAAAAGTTCGAAGTCTTCCAAATGCGATGCTTGAGGCAGATTCTCGGTGTCTCACTCCGCGACCGAATTCGAAACGAGACCATTAGTGAAAGATGCGATCTATATAACAACGATCGAAGAAGAAATACAAAAACGTCGACTACGATGGTTCGGCCATGTTTGCCGAATGAACGATAATCGCTTGCCACGTAAACTTCTTTGGCGAGACCGTCCGACAGAATGGAGAATTCAGCGATCGGCACCGAAGAAAACCTGGCTAAATAACATCAAAGACGACCTTAAAAATCAACGATTATCGGCTAGGGATGCTCGAGAAGTGGCAAAAAATCGTCAAGAATGGAAGCGAATCGTGAATGGAGTACGAGATCCAGCGGCACCGACAGCAGCGTATTGGCTGCGAGGGCGACCCCCTCCCCAATCGCCGGCTACGGAATAAATAATAATAATAATAATCATTGGGGTCCTTGGCATGAGTGCTGGGAATCGATGTTCGCTCGTCACCGCTAAACTGCCACATTGGAAAAGGAGAACGGATGCAGGTAATACTGCAAACTTTTCTATGTTGGAAGAAGAATGTCGCATGGTGAAAGCCAAACTGCAAGAAGTTTATCAAAAGAAGTGTCAAAACATCTCGGACCACTACAGAACTCTTTTGAAGCATACTTTTGCCCAGAAAACCTTAATGAAGAGACATGAGTGCGGAGTCCGTTTATGATTGATATTATTAGTATCAATAGCTATATTATTAAAGATGATTTACTTGAAATGAGATCTGAAGAAGTATTGCGAGATGAATTTAATGCAAAAGATATTTGCGTTTTTTGGTGTAGCTTAGGACAAGCTCACCCCTCTCCTTGTTAAACGACCAATGTCCGTATTAATTGCGTTTGCCACTACGTACCTCTGTGTGAGGGTTCTCAGTAAGTGTGTGAATAAAAAGTAAAAATCGTAACCGATTGGAAGTGAAAGATGATATGCGCCTATAATGCACCTTGCGTTGCCTAATACAATTCCTCAAATTGACGTGCTTATCGAGCAGAAGCAGCAGCAACCGTCTCACTAACAACCGTCACACACTTATCTTTACCTTTTCTGTGGTAATAAATAACAAGATTTTTTTTAATGCCTTTTTTCTTTCCCTGCAGTTAAGTTTGAAAGGGGTCCGTCGAATTTTCGAAATTTTGCTAATGGTCCGTAAATACAAAAAAAATAAGAACCTTCCACAGAGGTTAAAAATCTTAAGGATGCAGCGTTTGTATTGTTTAAATTAAAGTCCTGATCACAAGTAACCACCAATTGACCAACTACGTATATCTTACAGAGTAATACTACACTACAATAATCTTCAAAATTTAGTAAAAACATGTTTTTTGAAAAACTGTCAAAGGGGTTTTTTAATTATATGTTTAGACATTTTTTTATAAATATTTAAACATAAATTTTCTTAATTTTTTTTTTTCAAGTTTGAAACCCCATAATTTTTCAATTTTCTTTTACTAGAAGGCCCTTTTTAGTGGGAGGATTTTTACTGGGAGGGCCTTATCCAATGAATTTGCTACGGGCCTGAGATGGTATAGTTACGCCACTGAATACTACATTAGTAGGTACTATAGAATAAGAATAAAGAATAAAAGAATAAAAAGTGATTCTTTCCATTACAAAAGTATTAAATTAATCATAAATGAGTTATTTGCTTTAATTGTAAAAAAAATGGCTCCTTTACTAAGTAAGTCGTGCAAAGACTGAAATAGAATTGCTTCATACAATAATTTAAAATATGTGTGTATATTACACTGGCGCAGACTCTACTTACATACGGACAAATCGGTTGGGGCGGTATGGCAAGAACAAATCTTGACCCACTGGTCAAAGCGCAAAAGGCTTTGCTCAGAGTCATTAACAAGAAGCCATATAGCTCCCGGTCAGACGACCTATATACAGACTTTAAAGTACTTGACGTACGCCAACTATACATACGCGCTGTTCTGGTGCGCTATCGGAGGGACCTCATGACGAATACGGATAAAGACAAACCAGAGCACAAACACAACACTAGACACAAAGACAAACAGATTCAACCAAAAATGAGGACTGTATACGGACAACGACACTACGCATATCTCGGACCTAAACTCTATAATATATTTAACTGGTACACAGGACAGATTTTAAACATAACCGACAACCAGTTCAAGAGACTGGTGTCTCATTGGCTCTCAAATTATACTAGAGATGAATGCGAAAGTATGATATATTAAAATATTTTATTTCTAACCACAAGTTATAGGATATATAGATGTAAATTATGGATATACAGATATACAGATTATAATATGTTATATTTTATTATGTTATACTATATTATATATAAATATGATACATTATTTTATATGTTATAATATATGATATTATATTATATTGTAATATGTTATATTATATTATTCATATTATATTATGCTAAATTAAATTACGTATTGTTTTTTATGACACGGAAGAAGGACAGCAGGCAAGGCGTACAGGCTCAGCAAATAATACCACAGAACTTTGTATCCATCACCCCAACACAGGCGTATACCTAGTGGGGTGATGTAATCCTGACAAGTTATTGCCCTTTCGCGATTTTCATCATATGCATTCTTTTAAAACTGTGTTAAAAAAATGAACGCAATATTTTTTATGTAACTATAAAAAATAGGATAAATAAATAAATAAATAAAATAAATAAATAAATGTAGATGTATGTGTGTGTGTTATTAAATATGTATGTATGTATGTTTGTATGTGCATATGTGTATATATGTATGTAACTAACCCTTTATCATATATATTTGTATTAATATGTGTACTATTTTATGCCATTATCTTTGTGTCAGTATTAAAAGTAGTCTATTAGTCAGTACTACTCAAAAACAAAGGCTATATATTTCGTGGTTGGGCATTCGTCTAGAATGATCGTATGGGTTGTGTTCATTTCCTTATTGCTTACCTATATAAATAGTTACAAATTACATCTGTACGATCACACTGTTAACTCGCTACCAAGATGTAACAAATACATAAATAAATAAATAAATAAATTAGGAATGATAAAAATAAAAAAAAGGCCTAACATTTACCATTGAAAAAGTAGGTAAAAAAATTGTTGGGTTTTTTCATTATATTTCTTAATAACAATACTTGTTTACAATATATCAGATTGTTTTTTTACACGATAGACCAATTTATTTACCTTTTTCGTATGTATAATCTTCGAAACAATTTTAAGTATCCCGTACGCTTTGTGGGTTCAGCGTTTTTTTTAATTATTTTTTTTTTCTTTTTATACTCGAACGTATAACGTTTTATACTTGCGTTCGAGAGATAATATAACGGACGTATCACGTTCGTTCGTATATAAAAAGAACGACTATACCAATTGTCAATAAAAAAAATACTACACTAAATTACATTGGTAAACTGAGTAGGATGTGGTAGTCAAAGTATTTTAGTATATCGTTTTGCGCATACATGTTGATTTTAAGCATACACACCCGGATGAATCTCTTAAAAACGATCATGTTTTTCATAGCCTATAATTTATCAGGCTATTTATTAAAAAGTTTAGGTCCTATGTAGAGACTAGTCGCCCGAAACTTGGCTGCACGTGGTATAGTCGTTTGGAGGTAATGGGTTTTAATCCTGGTGTAATGCTGATGAACTTCCTCGTGGGATTTTGCCGAGCTCTTATTGCAATAGAATTCTCAAAAGTTTCTCTCATTAAAGAAGATTTTCAAGTGCTGAATCTCATAAGTGATATATTCAGAAAATATCACATGCACACACCTTTCTTACGTCTTTCTAAAGAAGACAACTTATCATAGTCCAATTCTATCCATCCCCAAGATAACCATCTACGTTTATCTAAAACTCATTTATAACTTACTGATTGCTCGATCTAATGAGGATTCAAAAAGGCGTTATCTCGCCCGAGATTAATGCCAGAGAACACCGATATTGATAGGACTTTAGAATCTTCGTGTTATTTTGAGTATTTATTAACAAGTTCTATAAATCAACTAATAAACGCTTAGAATAGCGTGTTGTAATTGGCGCGCTCTTGTAAAATGTGTAATCAGTCAATGGTAATAGGTACAGAAAAAAATAGGAAATAGCTTGAATAGAATCATGTACTAATTAACATGAATACTTGTATTCATTTGTCTCAATTTTTAATCAGGATTGAAGGAGATATAGTGCTTTAATCATCTCAGGGTGGGCGTTGCAACTTATTATACATTTCTGCTCCATAGTGCGATTCGCCATATTAATTTGCTGGGTCATTACGTTTATTTCATTTTGAATCAGCTGGCCGAGTTTTGTGAGAATATTGAATTTTCTTTTGTTTTGAAATAGCGTACAAAAGACGTCATCTATTCAAAAAACTTTTACTTCCCCGGCAGAGAGAAAGTATTGTGAACGCACTTCTGTTTGTGTGTATTCATCCACGATAGCGCCCAAACGCTTCATCCGATTAAGCTTAAAATTCGGCATGCAGGCATCATTTGATCATGAAAAGAGTTGAAAAGCTTGTGGTTGAAATCGTTCCACTATAGTCGCGCGCTAGTCATACTACATATCGAAATAATGGACTCAGAGACTTGATTCGGTACACAGGTGTCTTGTTGGGCCGAAATCACATTGCGAATTTTTTGTCGGAATATCTCATATACAAGCGACATAAATAATATTTAAAGTCCGCCATACATTAATAAATTAGTAAGGCTCTTAAAAGCAACGACGCTTGCGATGCGTGGCTCGTTCGAAATTCGAATTCGAAGACTCACGGAGACCTGCATTTGCAATTTAATTTTTAAATAGAATGAGATGACGCGCGTTCAAATCTCAAATTTTCATTGCGTTGCGTAGCAAATTAATAGGAATTTTCGCCAACTGCTCATCAAATTTATGAAATGAATACGCAGATGAAATAAGTCCTGGTCTACTTGCCGGAAAAGTCTTGGGATACAACCGTTTTTTTATTATTTCTCTGAGAAAATATTAATTTACTCTTCACGTGCCCAGTTTTTTGGTGAGTTTCGATTTTATTTTGTTATTCAAAAAGGGACTGATATGTTTGATAAATGATGATAATTTTATTTGCAAGATTATTTAATATTATTTATATTTCTGAGTGATCCGGGCGACCACACTATATTATTTTGCCACGTATAAAATTTGCACTCAAGGTGAGGCCATGTAGTTTTTACACGACTGCCCAACAAAAAAGGAGTGTAATGTATTCAGGATTCATCTATGTAGGTTTTCCGTTTCTTTACGAGTATTCCACCATAACAACTAAACGTTCGAATCGATTTATAAGTATGTGGTATTGTTAGAATTGTTAGTGTCAGAGGATAACTATGCAAATATCAAGTAAATAGTTGTATAAATGTCCAAATGTCCAAATATCAATAAATTAACATAAATATGTGTTTTGTGTCAAATGAAAGGTATGAATGAGTACATTCCGAAAAATGTAAATCACAAATATTTCCTAAAAAAACCGTAATAGAAATAATTATAAATACGGTAGGCACTTCACTTTGTGTAATGACAGTCGTATTCTTTATTCCTTTTAATATATTTAATTGTTTTCTACGTGCATTTATTCTTAAATTATCACTATGGACTATAATAAATTGGTAGTCTACTGAGTTTACCTCCTTATCTACATTATTTTACATTCTTGCGATAAATTATAGGGCGTCCATTATATTATTATTATAATAGCTTCATTTTTGCCATGGAATTGCAGCAAATCTGCTATTTATTGCCTTGCGGTCACTGTCACGCTCCGCTACCAAATGACGCCGGATATTTATCGGCTTGTCATCGGCAAGATTGTAAATTTTTAAATGCGAACGATTAACTTTGTAAATTTATTACAATGTCCCAGACCGGCAGCGGCGTAGAGTTACGAAACAATTATAACAGATTGCCAGAAAGTCAAGGTTTGCCACATTTCAAAGAAGCAATCCAAATTGCCGATGATACTAACGGCTTATCGTTACGGCCTCTTGCAGTTTTATTTATCGGTGGGTTGGATTTGGCTTAGCTTCAGGCGTTGTTAGCCATCGGATAATAGCGTGGAATTTTCTTTGTGGTGTGATGTCAACGCAACAATTTTTCAAAATAAAAAATAGCTTTCTCGAAATTTTGGTTGTTATTAGTTTTTAATTTATCACCATTGTGAAATCGATATGCCGGCCATGTGAAATATAACGGGTTCATCATTTATGTGTCAGCGTTCCCCTGGGGCGGAACAACGCCGACGCCACGCGATTTTTTATATTACGATGGTAATAAAATGTTCGCGAAAAATTATGCTAATTAACAAGCGGGCGTTTAGTTAACTGCGTTGAACTAAAATCATCGACGAGTTCAAAGGTATTATAAATAAATAAATAGAGTATTTAATGAATAAATAAATATTATCAATCACTGATATTTACTTTATATAATTTTTTATGTAGTGGTAGGCGAACATCTCTATTTCTACATAAATAAAAACAAGTAAATATATTAAAATAATAAAAACCATGACTGCCGTTACAGAAAGTGAACTATTGTATTTATAATTATTTTTTTACGTTTTTTTTATGAAATATTGGTGGTTTTTATGAAATATTTATCCAAGTAACATATTTTCGAAATGAACTTAATCAGACCTTTCATGTCACGGTTAACACGATATATTTATGTTAATTTATTATATTAACCTTTGGAGATTGGATTTATTATATAAAAATTTGGTGACATGTATATTTCTGGAATGTACTCAATTAGACCTTTCATTTGACACTAAACACGATATATTTATGTTATTTTTCTTGACATTTGGACATTTAGATAGCTTCTTACTTGATATTTAGACAGTGGAAGAACCCTATGACACTCGGGATGACATAATGATTTTAACAATACTACACACTTCTAAATTGGTTCAAGCGTTTAAAAGCTATGGTGGAATAAAGAAACGGAAAACATACATAGATAAACCCAAACACATAACACTCTTTTTTTTTTGGGCAGTCGTGTACAAATAAAAAAGCAGTTAAAAATAGGTATATCATAAATTAAGCTAGAGTAAATTAACTAAGTTCTACTTGTTTGCTGTTTTAAGAAATATTTACTTAATTCTCACAATAAAAACAGCACAAGTAAGCACGCAAAACGCAACCGCAAATGTGTATTCGAAAACTCTCATTTTATCACTCTGTTTCCTGCTGTATTTCCAGCCACTTTTGTGGTAATTTTCAGGAGACAGTCTGATGAGAGGGTTTTGAAGACCCTTCCCTGACCTGGGTATCTGTTTCCTCATTTCCTTGTATATTACTGAATCTCGTTACCCACGCGACATTATAATGTTCGTGGAAGACATTTGAATGAAGATTCTGAGGAAACATTGTTAACAGAAGTTCTTGTGAGTGAAACGGATATTTTTGATTATCAGCTGCTATTAGCAGTATAGTCTTTGTGGTTTTGCGACAGCCAAATCAGTATACTTTGCATATTTTAACTCATCAATGACTTATGGACTACTATTTTGGGGAAATGCCGCAACCAGTAAAAGAATCTTTCTTTTGCAAAAGAGAGCACTGCGCAGTATGTATCAGGTAACGACTAAGACCTCATGCAAAGAATATTTCAGCAAGGCAAGGGTAATGACTATGTATTCTGCGTTCATATACCAGTGTTTAATGTATGCTAGACAGCACAGAAATTGCAATTAATGCAGACATTCACTCGCATCATACCCGCGGTAGCTCGCTTTTATGCGTACCCCGAATACGACTGGCAAAAGTACAGAAAAGCTACTTGTACCTTAGCATTAAATTCTATAATCTATTCCCTACAAAATTTAAACAGCTGGAGGACATAATTTTTCAAATATCGTGCCCATTTAAATTACTTTAAAAAGTAGAGCCTTATTGTCTGATTATTTTATATGGTCTTATATCTTTACTTTTAGTTTAAAATGCATTTCGCAGCTTTAATCTGATTATTTAACATTTTACTGACAATTTGAATATTACGATGATTAATTTTACTACGTATCTTTGCGAATTACTAACTACTTCAAATATTAGGCTTCTATTTTGATTATTTATATTTATAGTTTGACAATCTTGTAGTAGTTAATTCTTGACTACCTATGTATGTTTAGTGAAGAGTAGCAACGAAACTTACTACCTAACCCAATTATTTTAACACATCCAAGAGCGGTCTTTAGCCGTCTATTGGTCACGACGAAAATGAAATGACATGAAAAGTTGTGTTTAGTCTGTGTTATTTCCTACGGAGACTCGCGACTCCGTGTTATATCAGAATCTGCTGTGTCCCCAGGCGGAATGATTGTCTTCGTATTATCGCGTCCGTTTCGCGCGTCAAGTCGCCGCCATCAATCGTCCCTCTTGTAATGGCAGATTATCCACGACAGGTTTATTAAGTTATAAAGTGAACGAGTTCTCGCCAGTGTCGCGGGGCGTGAAGGTGGACTATCATATCGCTTCTGGTGCTAAACGTGGGTGGGTTAGTTAAACTGAGATTGGCGCGCATTTGCATCCAGCGCTAAACCCGGTTTCACCTCCGGGAGGCCGGCGGCGACGCGTCCGACACTTCCGGAAACGCCTTTAATTAACACTGTAGCTCCGGTATATGTAGCAGCCTCAATACTTCATCGGCATCTACATTTTACAAGACTTCAAGCCCGTTAATCGCGGACCTTACGGCTACTGCTCTTGAAACGACTATCGGCTACCCGATCCTGGGTGAACAGCCGGGTAAAGGATGCTGTGGTCCGCGATAGATTCGGTATATATATATACCGTTTCACCGCTTCGTAAGAGAGAGGACCGCGCAAGCGACCTCGAACTCGTAACCAATCAAGAGATTGGAGTAATCTGGTCGCAATTGGAAGTAAGGGCGTGAGTGTAAGCCCGCTGGGTAACACTCCTGGCTATCTCGCGGTTAAGGCGTTGGCCTCTTACGGGTTTGTGGCGGAGCTAGATGGTGGACTGTTTTGTCCAAGTCTTCTGCGCTCACTTCAGGGAGATAGAGCGACTAATCGTTAAAACTTCCTGAGGTGACGGGCTCGCCCGCTGTAGTCGACAACTCTAGTAGCTACGTCATTTGCTACTCTTCTTGTATCAGTAATCGTAGGACCATAAAAGATCAATTTGCGCTGTTTTAGGTAGCTCTTCGTGCACCTGGCTCACCTCATAATTGGGGATAATTTTAAATGCCACCTCCCGTTCTCTTTTCTGTGAGTGGCCGAGGGACCGAGAAATCTGGCGCGGCTTGTATATTGCAAAAACCCATGCAATACCACTGGTATCAGGAATACATTGCACTGCCCTGGCCAGGGCAAAATGCCATGGGTAAGTGTTTTTCCTAATTTTTCAATATACAAAGTAGATCTTAGAGTTTAGCCAGATTTACAGCGGTCATCTATTTTCACTCTTAATCAATTAGTTACAATACAATACAATAGTTACTTATTTAATTGGCTGTTTGGCCTATGTTGTAATCCTTTCGCATTCCCGGAACCAATCAAATCAATCCGACGCCAAACGGCGCTATAATAGTATTGTCACGCCCCGCTAATTCCCAATCAAATCGATAGCACTCGACGTTAAACGTTTGTCTGCAAAAAATCGCACATCAAACATATTATCCGATGCGAAATTCCGCACCTCGAACCGTTACTCAAGTACGTGAACCCGGACTGAACTTACTTGAAACTTAATGCAACAATGGGCGGAATCAAACCCGACAATGTTTTGACAGGTGAACGCTAATGGGCCGGCTAATTGTTTGGGGGATTCAGACGGTGTGAATTTACCTTTAATGAATGGAGAAATTAAGCTTTCAGACTGCGATAGCAGTTGCGGTACTTTCCTACAGTGTTTTAAAATAAATTATGACGGGATTTTGAAATATGTTACTTTGTTTTGATAATTTAAATTGACCAAACGTCGTTTTCCAAAAAGAATCCTTAAAATCCATATCCATCGACAGTTTAAAGTTAGAAGCTTGAAAATTTTATTATTTTAATCGGATTTTCAAAATTCCCGCGTGGTGAACCCGCCGCCCCACCATCGTTAAATCTGCGCAGTTACAGCAGCAGTTTGCCGCCTACCCGTAGCACAACGGATGATGAATGACACGTACTTTAATCTACCCTGTATAACTGCGGTTGCAACATACCCGAAACGTCGGATACTACAAACTTCACGTTTAAATTTTTTTTATCTTATTCGGAATATAGTTGTTTCCCATTGCATCTTCGTTGTTTTACATTCATACTTTGTGTTTGATGCTAATTAAAGATAAAAGTAGTTAATATCGTATGTAATCTTATACCTTAAATGACGGCTTCCGCTGTTATTTTCGATCTTATCTCCCTGCAGCTAACCCATCCCATTTATCCTCTTTCAACATTACGACATTGCTAGTTTATTTATCGTATAATTCGGGTTTTCATAAAATGTCGCCCTACTTTGTGAGTATCATGCAATTTCTCTATTGACTTCTACGCTGGGGTTATCGTACTCGTTGTTGACCTAAGAAAGGCTAACAATGCCTTTATGCAAATAATTCATTGATACACGGCTACGAAATGTCAACAAGTTCAGCGCTCAAAGCAACTGGATGCAAACAATGATCTCTATCGGTTTGAACAAGCGACCGAGTGTAAACGTATTGTAAAAGAAAAAGATATATTATTTCTTGAATATTTTTTTCATTAGTCTTTGAATATTTCTTTTATTAGTTCATTAGTGTGTCAAAGCATTTGGAATGTGGTTATATTTCTGATATCATTGCCAGTTTATTATGCGACGTAGATTTCAGGATCCGTTTCAAAAATATATCCTTGTCTTGTAACAACAGAAGAGCACGTAGTCGCACATTCATTAAAAATATATTATGCTAGCGCCAGCCCGACCCCGCAACATTAGGCTAGCATTATTTTTTTTTACATTCACCTAAAAGAATCAAAAATAGATTTCGCTTGAAATCAAATTTCTCTACGTTTTAAAATATTTAGAAGCAGAAAAACGAAAAATCGGTCTGTCTGTATGTCTCTCTGTCTGAGACATCGAAATCTCAAGACCGCGTTGTCTGATTTCGAAAAAATCTCCATTCAGTTTTATTCATAAACAGAAAGAGCTGATTAGTTTTACTGTTCCGTACCTACGATAAAAATGGTAGCTGCCATACAAACGGACGGAAAACTGTTTTTTTATCCGTACGGCCACCAACATTTTATTGGTTCTCTAAAATAAAAATAAAATTAATTACGAAAGATTTTTTTGCTATCAGGCCATGCCTTCTTTACAATGCTATGCTTAAGAGGGCATAGCTCAAGAACCCGTTATCCGAGTTCGAAAATCTGTTTTAGTAAATCGAAAATGTAAATCTAAAATATAAATATAAAATAAATCAGCCTGGCTTTCAATTTCGCATTAAATAGTGTCCATGTAGACTTTTAAATTAATGTCAAAGGTGGTTAAATATTTCAATAGCCATGTAAAGCGTACCTTTTTGATAAGTGGATGTGGGGGTCGGTGTTTGAATTGAGCTTTATATCTAGTGCTAAAACCAATAGTAAGGGTTGTTTATAATTATATTAAATTTTGCTTTGCCTGTATGCCCGAAGATAAAGTAAAAAAATACTTTCTTAGTTTTCGCTTTAATGCCGAAAAATCACTTTTTTTCAGTCAAAGCTAAAAAGTCGCCGAAACCCCATTTTTGTCGAATATTGCTGCAATTAGAAAATGAAAGCCAATTCGGTTAAGGGGACGTCGCACGTCGCGTGTCGACAGAATAATACTTCCTTACGACAAAAGTTTCTTTTTCGCAATTAAGCGTGAAATCTCGCGGAGTATCATAAAGTATCACCTACGCGTTAAAGCTATCAAAGGGAATGCACTTGAGGCGGTTATGAGTAGGCGCAAAAATAAATGAAGGTGTAGACGTGTAGACCATGCTGTAGACGAAAAGAGTCATTATAAGGGAAAACAAACGTACGCGTTGGTCTACGTGACAAAACAGCGGCACAGTGAGTCGCCTAGATCGCAATATATAATAACAAACAGACTATTTCGTCACAGGATCGAATTTAAATGCCCATACTGGATATAGTGCAAGTTACTATAGTTATGCTCTCTGATATCAGTTGTTTGTGCTCGCCTATGCTGCGTTTTTGGTTGGTGCTCGTAGTCTAGCCCAGCGGTGCGCACCTTGGGGTCGCGACCCCAAATGGGATCGCGAATTATGATAACGAATTCGCCAAAGCAGAAACGAGTCTAAGAAAAGGTAATCTCTAAAAGGCCATCGCAGATATCAGGTCTAGTTTTAAAGATAAATTGTGAATAACATGTTCGTGTTCGTGTAAATTGTGAATAACATGTTCCCATGACGTGTCATTTGTTTGGAGACATAAGCAGGTGAGAGAGCTTGAATCTGATTAAAATGAAAAAACTCTAAAATGAAAATATTATGAAGAAAGAAAATAATGTCTCTTATAGTAATATTAAAAAAATGTTGTTTCGTGTATACACCAGCGTCATTTCGTTATGCACATTTAAAACAAATCTGGTTGATACACGTTATTATATATTATCCCAAATTTTGTCTCGACGAAGCGACGTATTATACGATAATAATCGCAATAATTTATTGGCATTAGATTTTCAAACTCTTTTGTTTTCTTCTATTCGGTTTAACTGATTTTTATCGGCAATAATAATCGCGAATAATGGGTACGATTTGCAAATTTTATTTTTTTTTATAATTTTACCCGTAAACCACTAAAGTTATTATCAAATGATTTGCAAAAAAAATGTAGGCTTAACTATCAGGATTCACTTTTGTTTATTATTTCAGCGTTAATAATAACGGAGTTCTGCAGTATTAAATTTTCAGATTATATATTTTGTTAATTCAAAACTTGCTGAAGATGGTCAAAAAGTGACGTAAGCAAGAGTTGTAGGAAATTTCCTTAAAATTGTAATTCACATATTAATATGTTATTTTTCAGAAATCACTTTTTATATTTACCAGATATAAAAACGTGGAGATCCGGTGTGAACTAGAGTTCAAAATTTTGCTCAAAACTAGACTTCCCCTATTTTCATTCTACGAGCAACAAGATGTATTTTTTGGGAAAGTAAAAATACTCCTACGAAAGTTCCATAAAAAAAACATAGGGCATATTTAGAGGTTTCTTAATTGCTAAAAACAAGAAATCCCACAATATTGGTCAGAAGCTAATTTTGTTAGCTGCAAAACTGATATGCGAATGATATTTAGTTAAATAAAACTATTGAAGTTAGCTAGGTAGTTTAGTTAGGTAGGTAGCTAAACTTCTTTTCTACGTTGTTCGGTATCGACATCACGACGAGATATGCGAAGATTTCTTGTTCGGAAAGGTGTTTAAAATGCATTTAATAATCTTTTTGTATAGCCTACTATTATACAAGCAATTCCTTTTTCATTACTACCATGTTCTTGCATTATATGAGACGGATCCTTCCAACTTGGGGTCGCTGAAAGAAACCTTTAAGATTTGGGTTGCGGTTTTGAAAATGTTAAGTACCGCTATACTAGTAAATTCAAGTAAAGAAGAGCAGTGGTTTTACTTCAGGGGGACTATTCTTCAAATGTGGTAGATGGAGAGGTAGATCAACGACAACTAATCTACTGCTAGCCAATGACTACATAACTGAAAACATGTCTAATAATAGGGACGTTGACGTAATTATGACTGATTATAGCAAAGCATTCGATCGCATCGACCATGTTCTTCTTTTGGAAAAACTCCTATCTGCCGGAATACACGGCGACTTGTATAGATGGTTCTCTTCTTACATTTCTAATAGGTCTCAAGCAGTAGTTCTTAACGGGTTTACCTCTAGCTGGTCTACTATTCCTTCAGGAGTTCCACAGGGCTCTATATTAGGCCCTCTATTATTCATTTTATTTATCCAGGATATAGACGCATGTATTAAGAATTCTATTTATCTTTTATTTGCTGATGACATGAAGATTCTTAAAGCAATAACTACTCCTGGTGATGTCTCCCTCCTGCAGGAGGACTTGTTACGCTTGAACAGCTATTGCACTGCCAACAAATTAGACCTCAATGTTGCCAAATGCTCTACCATTACTTTTAGTCGTAAAAATAACCCTTCTTCCTCTTCTTATTTTCTCAATAACTCTGCTTTGAGTAGGGTAACTAAGATTAAGGATCTGGGTGTTACACTCGACTCCAAACTGCTATTTGATGCCCACATCGACAGTATTGTTGCGAAAGCGTTTAAAGCCCTAGGATTTATTATACGATCCAGCGAACACTTCAATAACATAAAAACCATAAAAATTCTCTATTGTGCCTACGTCCGCAGTCATCTTGAATATGCATCCCAGTTATGGAACCCTTGTTACGAGGTGTATGCATCGAGAATAGAGGCCATCCAAAGAAAATTTCTACGCTACATAGAATATAAATGTCGTATACGTGATCCAGACTACTATTCTCGTTGTATCCGCCATCATTTGCTGCCATTGGCTTTGCGAAGAAACATAGCTGACATCTCACTTTTACTAAGAATTTTAAATGGCTCGATTGATTGTCCTGAACTATTATCTAAAATATCTCTCCGCACTCCTAGCCGGGCACTTAGAAATAGGGCACCCCTTCACGTACCTGTCTTTAAAACCAAATACAGGCGTAATTCCTATTTTATAAGGGTATGCGAAACTTTCAACACCCTGAATGCTGACATTGATATTGACCCCTTTTTCACGGATATAGATACTATAAGGAAGCAGGTTGTAGGGCGATTTTGTGATGACCAGGCTTAGCATTTCCTTCTTTTATTACAGTCTTGTTTATGTCAACATGTTTTCTAATGTACAATTTATCTTCTTGTTTAATATCTTCTTTATACTTAATATCAGTTCTAAATTCACGTTATTATTATTGTCATTATCAGTGGTAACTTGTAAATGGCTCTAAGCTTCCTATTATTGTTCACTACAAAATTATTGGCTGTAAGTTATCCTTAAGAAAATAAAATAAATAAAATAAATAAAAATAAATAAATGTTCAGCATACTATATTATATATGGTACATTTAATTAGCATGGGGTTCGTACACTAAAGTTTTAGATTGGTTTGTAAAATAGGCCCTCTGATCTAAATGCACTTTAAAAATCTTTTCGGTATACCTATAACACAAAACGCAGCAAATGGCGGAGAACAACGTAGGTAATATACGTACGTAAATACCACGTCTAAAATAACTAAACTAATGTTAGTTAACATTTCAGAATAGCAGAATAGTCATTTTTATTCGATCACCTAAATTAGGGTTCACATATGCGCCGCGTGGCGTTCGACGTTCGCGACCTGCCATTAGCCACTATTGAGGGTGTGGACAGGCCGCACTTAGCCGCACGATGATACTGATTGCCGATCATGTACCAGAGCAATTACGCGCCTTTCAGTTGAACGATGGCATCATTATCCTATATAGTATAAGGCTATGTTATGCGATATTGGTAAGGATGACGAATACTCGTTGTTAGTTTCGCAAAACTGTATGATCGTTAATATGTTTACCCGTTTCAGAATTCTGCGCTGGCGCGAGTAGGTACCACTTTTTAAAGAATTAGTGATGTTCCTTCAAAAAATGATATTTTACGCCATATAGGTAATTATAATACGCGCTTAAGAGTATTAGTAGAATCCGAAATAAGCTTGGGCCGAAAAGATAGCCATGGACGAGAATAAGATGTCGAACTTAATGATAAATTGGTAGCTATCATGTATAAGTAGGTACATAAGTTTTGTCCTTTAATTAAAAATGTTAAAACAATATATTTTAAAAATACAGCTATAAGTTGCATTTCAATGGGATACTTCTTTACACTGAAAAAACATGAATACTCATAAAAATATAGCTTAAGATAAAAAAAAATAAAAAATTATACCTGGAAATAAGGGAAGAAGTCCAAATAAAAAGGAAATAAATGATAACTATTACATGTGGTGCAACTCTTGTGACATAAACAGCTTATTTTTCTTTACTTTTGAATATTGCTCAAAACCGACGGTACAAAAAATATATTTCCGAATTTATTTTCAGAAAAATATAGCTTACTACTAATTTGTCATTATACGAGTAAATAAGATAAAACGAGATTACCGCGTCAATTTTGTACCACCCGACGTTTCGGCGATGTTCCAACTGCCGTTTTCCAGTGTATAACAGTACACCCTGGGCAATCTTATCTTATGTATAATGTCAAATAACCGCTAGTCTTTCATATCGTACTTTTTTGTTATAGTATTTATTTGTGGACATGATAAATTGTAAAACTATCGTGCCTTCTGTCAGACGCAATCTCGCCTCTCCTCTTTTCGCCCTTGCTCAAATTGTATTTGTTTATATTAGCCCTTTCATGACGATCTCTATGCATGTAAAAAATAGTTATCATAATCATGTTAGATACTCATTTCGATAACTACATGATAACTAGAGAAAAATCATTGACAATTCGTCGATCTTACTTTCATTATGATACTACAAAGTGGTATCTAAAGCGGATACGTTCATTACTATAATAAACGTTAGGAATAGGCTCAGTAGAAAGAAGAAAAAGAATCGAAAGTATTTCAAAATCATTTAGGGATGTCCTGGTGTGTTTACCAAGATACCGGATATCTGTGACTGCAGGAATTCGCCGTTAATCGAATGAAAATTCTTAGCCGCATTTCGCCAGGGTTGTCAAAGATACTGTTGACAACAGTTCGGTACTTTGGAGGTCACATATTAGTATAAGTATCAGTATCAACTTAGTCATTCATAATGTACAATAAAGCATGCCGTAACAATCACTTAAAGCTAGTTATCGTATATTAGAATTCGACAGTTATTGAAAATATATTGAAATAAAATGAAGGAAATAGAATATTAATTTGATTTCTAGCAGTATGTATCTACCTGGAATAGGAGAAAGTGAAGTTGATATGATCACAAATTAGGTAGCTTATAAGTAAGAGTGATAACAAAGCGATAGTGGCTTCGACTAAAGTCGGCTGTTAAGGGTAGATAAATTTAAAAAAAAAGAAACTTTATTTCCATGTACATGGGTATACATTTAAAATAAATAATTATAAAAAACTATTAATAGACAGATACTTTATAGTAAGTCACATTTTATCAATTTTACAGGAGAGCTGTTTTAAAATGTGTATAGGTAATTTGTCAATGTAAATTTCGTTTGTTAAGCTTTTTTTTTTTCATTTATACGATTTAAAAAACCTTTGGGCATTTTTCATGATGTTTGTGAATTGTGAAATGTTTTCTGAGGAAGGAGGACTTACGATAGTCTACCACCGGGAAATTTCAAATTTGCGGCTAAAAAAAATGTATCAACACCAACAATCTGGTTACTTTTTTATCTTGTTAGATTAATCTTATTTATCGTGCATATAGGAATGTAACTATATATAGAATAGAAAAATTTAGTATGTCAATTTTTAGGACATTTCATGTTTTTAGTATATTTATATAATCAGTGATCGATTTTAATGGTAAACTGTCGTACGAGTATGTCTACGTCCACTGTAAAATGAGATATTGAGTTGTAAGCTGTCGTATGTGCTCAAATATATCAGAGGTAAAATATCGTAAGGGACATACGAGAGTTCACCTCTAATATTTATGTAGTCTGTATAAGTCTGTACTTAACAGAGTCTGGTTGAGTAGTTTATCGTATGTATTACAAACCACAAATTTCCTTTGAGCGTTTGCAACACTGCATTATGTTTAAGCAGATTGTCGGGTTGTTCTCATATCCAAGATCGCCGAGATAAATCCTGACACTCAACAATCTGGCATACTTTATTACAAAATGATGTGTTGCAAACACCCAAAGCAAAACGGTCGTATGAAAGACGTACGATGAACAACCAACGTATAGGAACCAAAATATAACAACAATTTCGAGAATCGTCTAGACTCTAAAGACTTTAGAGACTCTAGAGTCTAGACGATTGTTGAAATTGTTGTTATATTTTGGTTCCTATACGTGATCTGGCAATCAATCTGGCAATCGTTTTTTCTTCTTCGTTCGTTCTTTAGAGTATTTAGGTACTCTTTCACTTTTGTACTAAAATAGTACCTAATGAATTTAACAAAATAACTATTACTACTAGGCGCACACTCGGCGATTTTAGGCAGGTTCCGAGAATGAAAACAACTTTCGGATAACAAAATTTCATGTTTATTGGAATTGGCATTTATAACCAATTAGTGAAATTAAGACAGTAAAAAAGAAACATTTGTTTAAAGCTAAAGGTAGAAATGGATAGCTGCAACTGGGCAGTTGAAGCCCAATCATTTTAATATTAATACGATTAAAAATTAAGGAAAAATACAAAATTCCTGTACAGGAATTAATCGGGGATACATAGTCTTTTGAACAGTTATTATATGGTAACGTTATTATATACTTCGAGTCAGGTTAGGAAAGAAACGTATGTGTGGGAAAAATATAATGTTAACAAAATATCCTGTAATCGACAGCCCTGTAGCGGTATCGGGTGTCCTGGTAAGAAAGCACGGTAGCCGCGGTGCGCGAAGGTCGTTCATCGAGATAATTGAACCGGCTCACGAGCAGGAAACACCGACTCACCCAAACCGGCCAACGACCGTTACCTCACTGATGCCGACCAAGTAACCAACGCATCTCAGGCAGGAGCTTCATGTTTCCTCTGCGAAGGCATCGAAGCACCGGAGATATCTCCTCTTGCATTTGCAAAAAGAGACTACACGCGCTGCAATTGGGATATTCTTAAGCTATATTGCTTGATTTACAGAATACCTGTTATTGAACTGTATGAATAATTGACGTTTTATATCCTATGTGACTAAAGGGTTTCGTGTATTGTTATGGTTGAAAGCAGGTATTTTCTATTATTATCTTTTTCAAGGTCACATTCTCTCTCTCTCTTTGACTCTACCGAACTCGGCCAGTCATGTGCCCTGCTATATCTACAAAAAAATAATAGTTTTGTAACACTAAGACTTTCCTGGCAAGACTTCCTAGAATCAACAGTAACTGGCATAGAAATGTTGTGAGATGCGTTATCTTAGTAAACGACATTGGAAATTATAGCCATACATAGCATTTCATATTATTAACATTCGCGTAATAGCGTATTGCCACCAAGCCGAAATCCAGTGAAAAAGCTTCGAAAGCGCATGTCGACATATAAGCAAAGATACGAACCGCAGACACGGTTCATAAGTAGTGCGCAGTGACATATTATAGGTACGTGGTAACAGATGGCACTGGCCGCCCGCGAAGAAAATACAATTATAAGAAATTAAAAAAATAGGGCCGATTTCAACCACAACCTTCTCAACTCTTACAATGACCAAATAATGCCTACATGCCAAATTTCAGCTCAATCGGATGAAGCGTTCAGGCGCTATCGTAGAGGAATACACAAACACACACAGAGTCACAGACATACTTTAACCTGGAAATGGTCCTAATCGTCTAAGGGGGGGGGGGGGTCAAAATGGATAATCCCGCCTTCATCTGGATTTTTTTTTAGCGCGTTCACAATACTTTCCTCTGCCGGGAAAGTAAAGTTCACTGGCCGACACGCATATAGATTTTCTTTGTACCTATTGCCTCGTAAATAAATATAAGCACATAGATGCAGATTAGTAGGAGAAGCTACCCCTAAAACTAGTGGCATTGGATAGCAATTATCAGTTTATAGCTAAATAGAGGCGAGCTCGAATGGTATACGCATGATGACTACGAGACCAGGTCACTAGTGATAGAGAGACTTTCGGAAGGTTTTCCAAATTTAACCCTGAGGGCATGAAAATGGGTGTTGATATTTTATTCGATCGCACCCTTGTCTCCGAAATGATATAAAATAGAAGAATGTAATGTAATGTGACTACGACATCTCTAAGGAAAAATCTCCCCTTCAAGGTAGTACAGGGATTGTTTTATTTTCAAAAATTTGTGTGAAAGACACAATTTAACTAATATCCGACAGTTAGGCTCAATTCAACCCCTAACATGTGAAATCGGGGAGGGGGGGGGGGGGAGGGGGTGAATTTTTAGATATTTGAACTATGAACGCGTTATAGTGACACGGGGCTTAGCGCAGAACTATAGTAGGTGGCGAGCACAATAGATCAGCAATGGTCGCAGTGTTACAAGGCTCATAAAGACCTTAGAAAAGCCCCACTCAACAAATAAATAAATAATGAACGCGTTATAATATAAACTTAAAAATTATATAATTTTCTTTCCTAAGAAAATAAAGAAGAAATCAGAATTTTTCAAAATTCCACCCCTGAATGGCCGTGAAAAGAAGACTTTTATTCCGGCGGAATCTTATTTCTAAAATAGTTAAAATGGGAATTTCCAATTACTGACTAAACTAGCCGAAAGGAAATATTCTACCCCTCCCGTGGTAACACGGTGGTTTATTTTATTTTTCTTTAATAGATATCGGAAATTCAAATGAAATACGCAATTAACAAAAACAAAAGATTTGATATTTGATAATTTAACTCCCAATGAAATTTCTTCAACTTCTTGAGAAATTTATAAGATTTTTCCGTAAAAGGGGTCGAAAGATTTCTTCCTGAATACACGTAGTGGTTATTTGTAAAAAAAATATGTCTCCTATAGTTTTTCAATATATAGAGTCTATGCTATTTAAAATACGATTCAGTAATAACGGAAAACATGCGAATTTACGTGAAAATTGCGTTATACTCGTACATTTATTTCTTTTATGACAGAAAAACCTCAATCTTATAATTCCACTTCGTTGATCAACTTTACAGCTAAAGTTAGAATGTATTTGTATTTTTTAGCCATTGTAAAATAAATTCCAGCATATTTTTTCAGGCTTTCGTCCTGGAAAAATAACTCTAAAACACAAGTCGCTTGCACAAATCATGAAATTCTCTATCATGGTCATAAAAATCTATTTCTGAAATTCATGTACATGAAAATCTATTTCTTTTTGCCTGACTAGTAATTAAAGACAGTAAAACTGCGGAACCCAGTTCAAGAACCGTTGAGGTAGAGAATCACATGCATATTTTAAGCCATACTAATTTTTACCATATTATTTTTTTGATAATTTATTAATTAATTCCGATATATGATTTAAAAACCTTATTCATATTTGGATTTTTCTTTTTTCTTTGGCGTATTTTAAACAACAAAAAAATCTTTACTTATTTATATTTCACACATTTCTATTTATACAATGTAGTATATTTTTTTCTATTTTTTGTACTGCATATTAATATTTAAAATCTATCAACACCCTTCCTTTTCCCTCTCCCAGCCCCTACAGTAAGCACTATGCGTATTAAAGACTTAACTCATTGAAAATATTGTTAAAAACATGTCATCGGCCAGAAATACTGTATTTAATGTAAATGTATTATATTTTGTAGCGCTGTATGTTTTCCTTCTTTAAAAAAAATAAAAATAAAAATAAAATAAAAATAAAAACCCCCAAGGCAAAAACATCTAAAACGTGACTAATTTAATAAATATTACTATGAAGGTAATGCGATTCACGCTCCGGTGTCGAACGTTATGTGGCGGACCTCCGGCGACGTGACTTATGACATTCACAAATGCAGGCATCGGTAGGTCGGTAGGTGGGTACGAGCAGTGATAAACGTCATGACGTAGAATGAACCTTTTAATTAAATGGCCCATCTTGGGATGATTGTTGGTCAGGGCGCCCAGGTGGGCTGAGCCGATTCGTCACGACACGGTAGATCGACCCTCCGCTCAGAGACAGAGACTATATGCCTGTTGGTGCGAATGCCAGTGATCATGATGTGAAACTACATTTAGATTCACTGGCAACATCGTACATGGAAATTAGGTGATTCGGTTTTTATTTTTTCTATTGAACTCTTTACAAGATAGTCGGGAGGACGGTGGGGGGGGGGGGGGGGTGGTCGGGCATTTCCCGATCACTCGTATACATCACGATTTCAACATAGTGTATAAAACTCGATTAACCTTATATGTGTAGTTAAACAGGATAAAAAATATGGATAAAAAAATATATCAAATATGATTTTGCACGCCACTGACTTGGTGGTCCAAAATCGTAAAAGACCTAAAGAGAGCCCAATTGTCTGAATCAACAACCCAAGATCGTTTGACCTGGCGCAGAAAAGTGAGGAGACCCGATCCCAAATAATGGGAATAGGAGAGGACGAAGAACGAGAAGAAGAAGTCTAGTAAAAAAGGATGAAATTAAATGCAGAATACCATAACGATAAAAAAAATCGGTTGTTACCACAATACTTTCCCGGTAATTAGACAAGCCCCCACTAATTTTCTAACTCTTAACCCTCTCACCCTATGCGCTAACCCCCCCTCCCCCCCGATAGTGAATGTGTTCAATTAAAATAGCGAATGTATTTCTAAGATTATTGTAGTCTTTTAGTAATATTTTCGTAGTATTTTAGTAGTATATTTATTCAGAAGCCTCCTCATGTGAAAGGCTATCCCGGGTAAGACTCTCGGTCTTAGGACTCACAAGCTGGTGGACCGATTTCTCCCGGCGGGGGATCCCGGCGCCACTGGTCGGTTTGCGCATCGATCGGCGAAAGCAATCGGTTGTGCATTTTGACTAATTGCTGAAAGGCTCTGAAGACTATGGAAATAGACTGTCTCCTAAGCAGCTGGGGTGAATGTTGACCTGTTGTCATGCTGCTCTTGAAATTACCTTGGGTCACTCGATCCCGTGTGGCACTACAGGCAAAGAACGCCCAGGTCCGCGATAAATTCTATCTGAATTACTGCTGTAATACAACAGGTAGAGGTCGCGTAAGTGACTTCGGACCCGTAACCAGTCGGGAGGACGGAGATATCCTGAAGGTTAATTCCATATGGAGATATCCTTCCAAACTGGTAGTCAGGGGGCGAGGCTGCCCGCTGTGTACCTTCCCGGTGCCTCGCCGTAAGGCGTTGGCCTCTGACGGGCAGGTGGCGGAGCTTGACGGTGGACTGTTTTGTCCTAAGTCTTCTGCGCTCACCTCACGGGAGACAGGACGATAAATTTCGTTAAAACTTCTTGAGGTGACGGGTTCGCCCGTTGTAGTTAACAACTCTAGTTGGTTATGGAATTAACATAATATAATTTAACATAGTATTAGACCGGTGACTGATATCTACATGTTACGTATTCCAGATTTTTTAAATTTTAATAAAGATTATAACAAGAACTACTACAGATCACAAGATTTAAATTGTCAAAGAGTGATTAAAACTCCGTATAATTGTGTGTGTCTAAGGGTGTGTGTGTGAGGGCGTGTGTGTGTGTGTGTATGTGTAAGGGTGAGTATGTGTGTGTGTGTGTGTGTGTGTGTGTGTGTGTGTGTGTGTGTGTATGTTTGCTGCTTTCACAGCTTTGGAAAAGCTACTGAAATATAAGAGTATTTTGGTAGCATTATAAAAAATTACATCTTAGGCACTTTGAGTCCTATTGAAATATGCATTTTGTGAATAATTCACGTTAGATTTGGAAATATTGAATAAGTGGCGAGCTCTAGTAGTTCTACCGTAAACGCGAAACGAAACTCTACTAACCAACTCAGGACAATTTAGGTCATTGTTACGTAAGAAGCTTAAATAGACATTTAGGATCAATTGCCCCGAACAAGACTGGCAAAAGTACAGAAAAGCTACTTACCATAGCATTACATTCTATAATCCACCCCCTACCACAATTAAACAGCTGGAGGACGTAACATTAAAAAAAAAACATTAAGGAGATGCTGATAGGCCACCCTTTCTATGATCTGACCGAATTCGCGGGACATGACTTTACAAATATTACACCAATTTGAATGATATTAAAATGTACCTACTTTTAGTTTTTAAATATATGATTAACTTTTAATTTGATTATTTAACACTTTACTCACTACTTTGTATATTTTTATGAACAACTTTTAGTACGTATCTATTCGAATTATTGACTATTTCAATTATTACGCTTCTATTTTGATTATTTAAGATTTTACTGACTATTTTAGTAATTATAATGAGATTTTTTTTGTGGATAGCCATTCAAATTAATGACTATTTTAATTAATAAGCCTTTATTTTGATTTGTAATAAAATTTTACGATGAATATTTTTAGTAGGTTCCAAAGTTTTAAAAATACTTTATGTTCAATCTAATAGCTAAACTCTTAACAACCTATGCATGTTAAGTAAAAATTAGAGTAGTAATGAGACTTACTACCTAACACAAAAATGTTGACAAGTCCAAGAGCGGTTTTAGGCACCAAATTGGACGCGACTTAAATGTTAATGTAAATGTAAACACTATAGCGCGGAGATTAAATATTGGTTTTTAGTGTAAGTAGGTATATTGCTGGTTTCTGCAGGATCTTGTAATCACTGATATTTTTCGGATTACCGGCAAGCGACAACGGCAAAATACAAATATTTAGAGTCTACTAAACAATAACGGGCACCTAAAGGTTGATTTCGTATTGTTGCAAACGGCACAACATGAAACGATGTGCGTTTTATCAAAGGTTTGATCTGAGCGATGTCCATCTGACCTCCGTGATGTGAGACCGATACATAAGCATAAATATATGAGGTACATGGGTCGTGAACAATGGCTCCATACTGGGCCTATGCGATTTATGTTCGCGAACGCGATCGAGATCGTCGACAAGATCGCAGTAAATGGGAAGGAGTTCAAGTTCGCAATCGCTAAAGAAAATAAGAAATATTGTACAATGTATAGAAAACATTATTAGTTTGCATTTTCAAAATTATGATCAACGTAAAGAACATTATTTTTTAACCCGAAATGACCTATAAATTAGCGTAGCGTATGTCAAATGTATCGACATGTATCATTAATTAAAATCTTGAAGCAGAGTCATTCAAAAAGAAGACATTTTATATCCACATTTCGACAGAGGACACAATTGAACATTTGTTTCTACTCTTTATTGTGAAATTTCACAATGAAACGATATTCAGTATTCAGTATTCAATATTCAATTTATTCATTCAGAATATACAATAAAAGCATTAATTATCAATTAAAGCTAATTATCGCATATTAGAATTCATCAGTTGCTAGTAATATATTAATATATCTAGATATACAACTATTAAAGCAGAAATATTAATTTGACAATAGCGTTGAGTAAAGTCGGCTTTACACGGCAGACAAATAAAATTAAAAAAATATAGCTGAATCCATGCACATGAGTATACATATAAAATAAATAATTATGATGAGAATATTAATAGTCATCTTAGGCACTCTATACAAAAAATAATTACACAATAGAAAGTATCAAAACAAAATTGGAAAAAAACAACGTACGTATAAAGTCAGGTATGTTGCGTTAAACATTGTAATCTACATATTAAATATTGAATTCATAATATTATTATTAAACAATAAAGCCTAAAATGAGGTGACTGAAAGTTACATATTAGTGTTATTCCTATTTGAAAGAATTTGCATGATCAAAAAAATCACCCAGCTAATAGAAAGCATGTGTGGATTGCAGCTTCTGTTTAATAAATCTTTTAAACGCCGTTGTTTCCATCTTTCTTGTGGAGAGGAATAGCTGGTTAAACAGCTTATAGCTCAAATATCCAAAAGACTTTTGTGTCTGCGTAAGGCGTAGTATTTTAGGCAGGATAACATCATCACGTCTGCGTGTATTGTGGGGTGCATATTCCCGTTTACCCCTTATTCGTTAATATTAGATTTAGGATATAGTAGACATTTTAAAACATATTCAGACGTAAAAGTCAGTATTTTGTACACATACAATATAGAGTTTATTATCATACGACAATCTCTTAAACCAACCCCACTATTGTATGTGTAAGCCTACATTGGGCGGAGCCCAAATAAGCCAAAATTACTACTCGGATATGAATATAAACCAGAATGACAAAATAATCAAAAAAACTACCTGAATATGAAAATACCTACATTATAAGTTATACATACAAAAAAACAATTTCTCAAATTATCATATGTGCTATCGTGCTATTGTACTATCGTTCATATCGTGCTAACTGCTATTAATCAATCAGAATTATTTGATAATTTCACAAATTATAGACAATAATTAAAATGTTAATAATAAAAAATACAAATGTTGACAAATTAGTAATGAGAATAATAGCCAATCGCTAATAGTCAGAATAAAAAATCACAAATATATAATAGTCAATAATACAAAGAATAAAGATTAATATAGGCAAATATTGTCGAAAACGATATTGTCAAAATCCTGAATGCCATAAATTGGGTATATTTTTCTCAAAGTCAACCTCCCAAATGCCTCTGATGCACAATGGCAATTTATTGTTGAAAAAAAAAAGATTGACATAGAAATATATTTCGAACCTTACTCAGTAGTACTTGGAAATGTGGCAAGTCCTCTTTCTTTCGCGTATTATGCGGATGGATATCCGAGTTAATTAAAGTAGTCGTTTATTCTTGTATAGATGATATTTTGATATACATATATACGCTGCATACATAGTCATGTTAGCAAAGATATTGTGAACAAATTTCTTATTGCCCGTTTTTGCAAGCAAAATATCCTTATAACATTTGCCGTCATTCCCCAGAACGTTAGGTCATAACTTAATAAGGAATGGAAATAGGCAAAGTAAACAGATTTCGCTGCTTTAAAGCCGCATAATAATTATTTTTTTTTTATGGCCAATGTGGCGCTGCCTAAATTTTTGCTCATTTTTTCTAGGTGAGTTGACCATTTCAGATTGCTATCAATATGGATGCTTATAAATTTAGTATGATCAACATTGTCTAACGTGTTATCACCATAGCGAATGTTGACGAAATTATTTTGGGACAGCCGAAGAGAGAAATTCATGGAATTTGATTTAGATACATTAAGACATAATTGGTTTAATTAATTGGAATCAAGTACCTAGTCTTCCCATAACAACGATTCGCGTAACTAGGTTTTCAAGATATGCATGGATTTGAATCAAGATTTGTATTTTTCAAGATCGATCGAAACCCTTACTGCCTAACAGTTATGAGGATCTTTTGAAGCTGTATTTTCCGGTGGGCGATGACTACTGATTTAGAATACCATGATGAGAATATACTAAGGTCTGACTCATATTTCGAAGAAAGAGGGACACCTATAAAAAAGAGGGTTCTGTTCCCAGAATTAAGTCTAAGAAGAAAAACTTTATTAGAAAATCCGAAAATTTATTTAAAAAAGTGAACGAAAAATAATTCTGTTCATTTTGGTTTAATGAGCATTTACTGACAAAGTTCGTTTTATTTGATTTCGGGATGACAGCTTATCCTGAAGCTTAGCAGACTAGCGCGATCAACTAAGTGCACAGAGAATTACATTTCGAATCAATTGTGGATTAAAATGACGCTGCGTGTAAACGGGACAATACCAGTATAAAGGGGGAGGAAACACATGGCAAATGTCAGACGAGGACGTTATCTTCTCGCATGGCCCCGCCACTGGCACAAATGCATACAACAACGATCTCTTGAACACTTGCGCAAGAAACAGTAGGTACATCAAAAGGCAGAGGCGATATATTCAAATCTGCAAATAAAACAGTTGCTTTTAGGATTCACTTGACGAACACAAGAAACAATGTTTAAAACGAAGACTAGTTTTGCATTAAAAAAAACTCAAGTTACAATTATCGTATGGTGTGATCTTTATACTCTGATTTAAATCGCCTTACCTTTGGGTAATTATTGAAAACGCAGGTAAAAATCGTTGGGTTTTTTTATTACACTTCTTAATAACAATACTAGTTTACAATATACCAGACATTTTTTTACACAATAGAACAATTTATTACCCTCCTTTGTATTTAGAATCGTAGGAGAAATTTGACGTATCCCGTACGCTTTGTGGTTTTCGGGTTTTTTTTTCTTTTTTTTCTTGTTTTTGTATTTAAACGAACGGGATACGGCTTGTTGCGTTCGGGCGATAATAAAACGGACGTATCACGTACATTTATATATGTAAGGCGGTTAAATGAGAATTAATAAGGTTCCGGGTTCGATTCCCGACTGGGACACCATTTTCCGTTGAGATGAAATTAATGGAATTGCATTTGAATTCTGTCGATCGAATGCAATAACAAGCCGTATGCATTTACAACTACATGTACACACATATTACACGCACGCAAACTGTAAGATTGTGACATTTCACAATAAAAGTAGTAACCTAACGTAACGTAATTAATTATTCGAGTATTTTTTAGTCCAGACAACGAAAAGTTATAGAGAGAAATGGATGGAACACATTTTTTGAATTTAGGACTTTGTTTGGAGTTGTTAGGAGGTAAACATACTAAAAGTCGTTACTCCTAGGAGTTGGTGGGAAGTGGTGAGAGGCACGTAGAAGATCCGTTATTTTTTTATTTTTCGCCCTCGCATTAAATGTTTTACAAATTCCTTCATTATGACTTGTTCATAGGACGAAGGGCCGAAGAGTTAGCTAGTCAAATAA
This sequence comes from Micropterix aruncella, assembly GCA_944548615.1. Taxonomy (NCBI): domain Eukaryota; kingdom Metazoa; phylum Arthropoda; class Insecta; order Lepidoptera; family Micropterigidae; genus Micropterix; species Micropterix aruncella. The sequence goes on from OX155951.1 coordinate 7,841,736, forward strand.
GGCAAAAAAGTTGAGGCATTTTTTTTCAAAATTAGCGAATTTCGAGCGCGAATACCTCGGACACTATGCGAGATAGGGAAAATGTATTTATTCAATCTTGTGGTAAAATTTGTCAGATTTAATTTTGTATGGAATAAACTTATCGTTAGGATGCATAGTTTTCGAGATATAACCGAAAAAAAGGACCTTCTACGTGCTTTTACTTTTACCTCCTAACAAATCCAAACAAAGTCTAGAAATAAAAGAAATTTGTTCCCGTCATTTGTTTCTTCACCCCCCCCCCCCAATTTAACATCCATTAACTGAACTAATTAGAATTTTTAAAAAATTATCGGAACATCCACTACAAATTATGTAAAATTCGGAATATGTTGTATAGATATATATGTTATAGATATATTAGACGTACATGATATTTGCACATATACAGGTCACATTATATAGGTCGCCTGATCTTACATTGCAAGGTTTCAGGTTCGATTACACCGGGTGGGTCACCATTTTCGTTTGGATAAAATTAACGGAATTGAATTTCAATTCTGTCGATCGAATGTTATAAGAGTTACGCTTACACGCGTTACACGCACACATACATATAAACACTTTATAAGAAGGTTGGTTGTAAGAGATTGTCGTATGATAATAAACCCGCCCATTGTGACCCGCCCATTGTGACAATAACGAGTAGAAACAAACATCATAGTAGAACTGATATTTATATTTTACAGCTCATCATAAAGCAAGCCTTAACAAACGCCGTTAATAAATCCGACATCAAATAAAGCAGCCTTAGCGCCGTCCTCTTCGACCTCAGCACAATACATACTCGAATTCCTCCACACGTCTATGTCGTTAAAACCACAAGTTACGATCAATTACGAGCACTTCATGCCCTTTCATTTTCCGGGGGAAAATAACAGAAAGGCCGTTCGCTTATGCCGGACAAAAGTCCAATCTCTATGCCGCGGCACTCGGCTTTTACGATAACCGTTTTATTAGGAGACTAAAAGCTGTTGTTGGGCGCAGATGGAGTGAGAAAATGACAGGTTTGCTTCCAATAGATTGAACCTGGGGCGAAGATACAATGGTAACGATAACATAAACATAATAGAAAATAATATACATTAGGTGTAAACTATTGATAATAACTGTTGGCATATTTGTTTGACCCCTGACGCCCGCCGATTGTCGTTTTTAGTAATATCCGTATTTATGCAATTATCGGCTCTATTTCTCCCTCCACTGCGGTAATAGCCTGTCATTGAAGCCTGCCATAGAATAAGCCACCGGTATATATGTATTGGTATGCTTGCACACACCTTCTACAAACAAATTTTAGAGGGCTTTGAAAATTTTGCATGGAATGACTAGCTTCCAAAAAGCCAATAAACTTCGACACCGTTCGACCGATCACTATGAAATTATGCTCATATATGTATTTTTTCATGGAGAAGGTTTATATGCTATTCACTTTGTTGTTACTCGCCACTAGATGGCGCTGAAGCACATCACCTTATAAACCGTTCAACGCCATGAAATTTGGTATAGGTACATAGGTAGTTGAGGCCGGATATAAAACGGACAATGTCGGGTAATACCACCAGTAAAATATAAAATACCAGCATCAGGCTATCTACATTTCCGAACAAGAAGAATATAATATGTAGTGGAATAGAAAAAAATATTTAATTGTAATTAAGCATGAAGTATAGGAAGTAGATAAATAGGTATCAGCTTTAACATTTTTTGACTTCCATATATTATTTTTAATAAAATCAGTGTCCTACAATTTTAATATATGTATTAAATTATTATAATTATTTCAAAATATAAACGTTTAATTTCTTTAATACCTACATATCTACCGCAACTCCGTAGACACAAGACTGCCGGAGATAAAAGGAAATCACTGTTAATCTGCCATAAATGGCATGCAACATCGGCAACTTTTTATTCAGCTTGGCACTTGGGCAAACTGTCGATGACCTCTCCGAGATTTTGTAACGCATGTTGGCAATGATAATAATAATTGTTTACAGCACATTACAGTATATAACAATAATCATAAAATATGAAATAATTTTAGGATTTTATTTACGACGCACTTCGCCATCTACATGCAGCAGCTCGCACCATTTACTATTCAGGCGCGCTGCCGTTTCGGTTTGTGTCTTCGCTGCGGAGCGCTACGCGGGTTCACGCTAGAGCGCGGCAGTCGCGCGACAAACTTCATACCAAAGCCTGCTCAACTGCCACAACTGTCAAAAGTTGCCGGTAAACAGTTAGCGGTGCTCCGTGATCGGTGCTAAAAACTTGTAAATATTGCAAAAATGGCGGAAGAAACGCTGCGGAGCCAAATATCCGAAACGTTGAAAGAGATAAATGCGATTACGAACGGAATCATCGACGATTTGAAGACTTTAAATAAAATGGTCGCGCCGGAAGGTCCAATGGAGCGAAGTTTACGAAGAAACGCTGAAGCATTGACGATTTTGAACGCCATAAGCGGAGGAGACGGTATCATCGGAAAGAGAGACGCTGCAAATAATCAAAACCCAAACGACGACACGTTTTAAGATTAATATGTATGTGTATTTCTTACCTTATTTTCGCATACCGGATGGCAGACATATTTGCAAACTGTAACAAAAGTAAGTTCTGTTATAAAAACGATTGAGGAGTGATATTTTTAGTTTTATTAAATATCCGCTGTGTAAATTATAATTGTCCCTCTCCCCCCCCCCCCTCCTAAAAATCTAAAATTTTAGGAAAAGATGTATAAAAGCAACTGCATTAATATACCAATGCTATGATAATTCTATTGTTTGCATAATATTTATCTCACATTGAACTTATGTCTTAGGTTTAATCTTGTGTATATAATAATATAGTATTAGATTGCTCATTTCCATAGTACGATTTGGCAACCCGTCTGCGTCGGCGAACTACAGGTAACGTTGATAGCATTGACGGCGAAACTAATAGCATTTTATTTGGCCATCTCTAATGATTTTTTTTTATGTAGGACTAATTGATTATAAAAACCCAGTAATTTAACCAATTATAAAAATAATAACGGTGAATTATTGGAGCCATCTATCGCATTTTTATATAGACTGATTACATCACAGAAGTAATACGGAGAGATAGAATGCCATCTATTAGTCTATCTGAACTCAAAGTGCGTAATTATTACGTCTTGAAACCTGTATACAAAATAAAAATTTACAACTTTATGTAAATAATATTAAAAATAATAAATGCGACGATTTAAAAATGCGTTTGAGATATTATTATTTTATACCGTATAGGCCTCTTTGAAGCGCATCTAAAGTACACTACCATACCGTTATACCAGGAAAGCCGCCATATTGAACATAATAAGAGAAGAATAATCAGTTTTTGTCATATTTCCTCCCTCTTTAGAAATCATGAGTGTCACCTACACGTTGCGTTTCGCAGTAAAATCCTAGTTGCTAAATCGTAGTACGACGTTGTGCAATCTAATACGCTATATAATCCATGGTTTAATGCTTAACATTTTAATGGAAATTTTTCTGCATATTGCCGCATCTCTCATGTTGCCTTTCTCCTTATGTCCTTGTATTCTTGAAGCGGTTGCCAATCTATAAAGACTCTAGACCCTAATCACCTATATACCAATCGATTGTATATTGTTTAAATTCAACTATCCAGTCAGTACAGTGACGTCACATTAGCAATTAATTTCCAGCTGGCAGCATAACATTTGTGTCGCCGAAATGGCTCCTACAGTATACCTACATTTATTTTGGGGGCTCTCTAGACGATCAAGCATGCTTGTCATGCATCGTGTCGCGGGCTGGAAGGGGATCGTAAACCGCAGGAAATATGCAAATATAATTTTTAATATTTACCAAAAATGCCTAATTTTGTAGTTTTTTACCAGGGAGTCACGTCATTCATCAATCAATTACGTCTGATTAACGTGACTCCCTGATATAAACTAGCTACATTTTTGGTAAATATTAAAAATATATATCTTCTTATTTCTTGCGGTTTACGATCCCTTCTCAGCCCGCGATGCGATGCTTGATAAGCATGCTTGATCGTCTAGAGAGCCCAAGGCCCACGTCAGGTTTTCATCTCTCCGCCCGTGACGTCACAGAGGGTATCTTGCTCGCACGCACTTGCGGTAATGTCAGAAAATTAAAGTTTGTATTTTTTCATTGGAAAAGGGTTAGAAATATCTAAAATGGAATTCCTAACAAAACTTCAAATAAAACAATTAGATACTGTTATAAATAGGTTTAAAAAGTTACCTCGTGAATTTTATAGTACCCGACGTTTCAGTCTACCCTGGACAACGGCGGTTGCAACATCGCCGAAACGTCGATTACTACAAAATTCACGTGGTGAATTTGTTTTTTAACCTATTTGTAATGTTAAACAACCGCGGTAGTCTTTGATTCCAATTTAGATAGGTACTGTTTCTATAGTTTTTGTCTAAGTAAGGAATGCCATTTACGAGTAACTTCGAGTCGATTCAAAAATGAATACATACCTTAGTTTTTATTTATTTTCATAATAAAGAAAATAGAATATGGAAAAACTGACTTTGTACGTAACTCAAAATTAGATTTTCGCTGCATGGTATTGACTTTAAAAACTGTTAAAACGGTGGCTCTCATCGGTGGTCGCCTTAAATAACTTACGAAAGTCTATCTACTAAAGGATAACATTTATATAATCCGCTTGGAAGGAGAATCACCTCATACTTTTTGATAGCTATGAGGATTTACAAGCAGACTGCAATAATTCGGGTAATTCAAGCAAAATAGTTACAGTAAACCGACATGCGAATACCCAAATCGTCAAAATATCGTGTGATAAATATATAGGTTTAATATCATGCATAATCGGATAATTACTGTATAATAATATATATTTCCTTCATACCGTGGTCGGACATTCTTTAGATAATAGATCACATCCCAGATACGTAAACAAAATTGATATTTACCTCTACAGCACGATCCCTGGCTGACGATTGGTTGATGACACCATTGACACGGTCGAGGTTTCTTGAAGGTTTTCGTTCGGAATGCATGGGTTTGCCCGATGCCGTCCTTCTGCAAATAAATATGAATATTCTATGAGAAATTGAAGTCAATAGGATTTAGAGAAGCAATATTCAAGTATCCAGGGGGGTCGATGGGGTATGATCCCCCCATGTGCTTACAGTAAAAAAGAAACATACCAGATATAAATGACAATACCTAATAGCGATGTGCAAGATTGGTTGGATATATAGTCATGATGGAATAATCACATTTAAAAAAAATTACAAATCTCATGGGACGAATAAAATATTGTCGCCTGAGATAGGCTACGTAACGATATGTAAAGCTTCTTTTCTTAGCGCCACTATTTCGTGATTTTTGTTGCATTTTTTTGTTGCATTTTTTTGTTGCATTTTTTTGCTACCTCTATACCGCCCTACGGTAACGGCCCACCTTAATAACACTAACGATAATTATCTTACAGGTGGCCGGCTTTTATACAATCACGTGGCAGTACTCAGGCGGTCACCCATCCCAGTACTGACCACACCCGACGCTGCTTAACTGCGGTAATCTGACGGGAACGAGTGTTTTTTTATAAACATTGACTCTTTGTCAGTCTGTATAAAATACTTCAATCCCTCCTGGGGCAGATTTATTAGATATAATTGTAAAATCGATTAAGGAAATGCGCGAAAATATCGATTCAATAATGGACAACATATTTTATATAAAGTGCTCAAGATGTAGTAGTCGAACATTAAACGAAGACAGGACACAGCGCAAGCTAGGTTTATATATGCTATATTTTTAAAGTTGTATTACATTTGGCCTTCTTTTTGTTATATTTAAAACGTTCGCCCTGGAACAAGTTATCACTTAGTTGAGCGGTATGGGACCGATCGTCACTGTTTAGCGTGATATGATTTGCTGAGGGTTGAGGCGAAATTTTATTCCTTGTTTATACAATATTACCTACGTTTCGCAAATCGCTGAACGTTGCCATAATAATAATAATAATAAATTAACATGTGATCGATATCCAGAATCATAGTTTCTAAATAACTATCATGACAGATATTTATCTATCTATCTAGTTTTAGACACCTCTCGGACTAAAGATCAACTTCGCTTAAGATTTGAAGTTCAGAACATTTTATGTCTTCTCTACACGTTTTAATCACATCTAATTGTTATAACAATAGAACTACATATATTCCAATAATAGTGCTTCTAAATATATACAAGTCTTGAATTGAGATTTATTATAAGTGGGTCTTCTTAATCACCTCTCAAAACCTTTGAGTCTACATATGGTTACAGTAAAATTTACTTCAACGCAGATACTTTAAATGTTATTCATAATAATCAATTCTTCCTATTAAATTCAATCATTTTAAGTAAGAAAGTAGATATATATATATATATATATATATATATATATATATATATATATATATATATATATATATATATATATATATATATATTATTATTATATATATATATATATATATATATATATATATATATATATATATATATATATATATATATATATATATATATATATATATATATATATATATATATATATATATATATATATATATATATATATATATATATATATATATATATATATATATATATATATATATATATATATATATATATATATTTGATTGGTTTTTTGTAAAATCTTTTTTTTAAGAATTCGTTTAAAGGATGACACTTTGATGAAGAAATAAAAATAATAAAAGCAACTTACATAGCTGGAAGGTTTTCCCGGACTGGACTGGGAAATGCTTATTGTTTAAACGAGATGTATTCTTGGATGAGTACCACTTTCGACGGTACACTGTAGGTTTAATGGGATCCCTTTATCGCTAGCGAACGATCACCCTTCATCCACATCTCAAAAACAAAGCGTATCCTTTTGCAAACCATAATAAAATGTCTTTATTAAAGACAAATTTAAGCAAAAACAATGAAAAAAATCACAATCAATCGTCTCTTAAATGCGGAATGACATTTCGAAAATTCGATTTGAAATTCGAATATATCCACTCTTTAAAAGGACGATATACGATTGCTGGGCTCGCTATCAGCCAGCTATTAAATGAAAATAAAAATAAAATACGTCATTTGCTCGTTCCCATGAAATAAGATATAAATCGTAATTTCTGGTCGAGAAGTTTATACTTAAGGCTATATGATATTTACAAGAGTTCAAAACATAAGATAAAATTGTATAATATTGTTAATATTTGATTGGTTTTTTGTAAAATCTTTTTTTTAAGAATTCGTTTAAAGGATGACACTTTGATGAAGAAATAAAAATAATAAAAGCCACTTACATAGCTGGAAGGTTTTCCCGGACTGGACTGGGAAATGCTTATTGTTTAAACGAGATGTATTCTTGGATGAGTACCACTTTCGACGGTACACTGTAGGTTTAATGGGATCCCTTTATCGCTAGCGAACGATCACCCTTCATCCACATCTCAAAAACAAAGCGTATCCTTTTGCAAACCAAAATAAAATGTCTTTATTAAAGACAAATTTAAGCAAAAACAATGAAAAAAATCACAATCAATCGTCTCTTAAATGCGGAATGACATTTCGAAAATTCGATTTGAAATTCGAATATATCCACTCTTTAAAAGGACGATATACGATTGCTGGGCTCGCTATCAGCCAGCTATTAAATGAAAATAAAAATAAAATACTTCATTTGCTCGTTCCCATGAAATAAGATATAAATCGTAATTTCTGGTCGAGAAGTTTATACTTAAGGCTATATGATATTTACAAGAGTTCAAAACATAAGATAAAATTGTATAATATTGTTAATATTTGATTGGTTTTTTGTAAATTTTTTTTTTTTTTTTTTTTTTTTTTTTTATTTTTTTTTTGTGTCAAAAAATCATCAAAGTGTCATCCTTTAAACGAATTCTTAAAAAAAAGATTTTACAAAAAACCAATCAAATATTAACAATATTATACAATTTTATCTTATGTTTTGAACTCTTGTAAATATCATATAGCCTTAAGTATAAACTTCTCGACCAGAAATTACGATTTATATCTTATTTCATGGGAACGAGCAAATGAAGTATTTTATTTTTATTTTCATTTAATAGCTGGCTGATAGCGAGCCCAGCAATCGTATATCGTCCTTTTAAAGAGTGGATATATTCGAATTTCAAATCGAATTTTCGAAATGTCATTCCGCATTTAAGAGACGATTGATTGTGATTTTTTTCATTGTTTTTGCTTAAATTTGTCTTTAATAAAGACATTTTATTTTGGTTTGCAAAAGGATACGCTTTGTTTTTGAGATGTGGATGAAGGGTGATCGTTCGCTAGCGATAAAGGGATCCCATTAAACCTACAGTGTACCGTCGAAAGTGGTACTCATCCAAGAATACATCTCGTTTAAACAATAAGCATTTCCCAGTCCAGTCCGGGAAAACCTTCCAGCTATGTAAGTGGCTTTTATTATTTTTATTTCTTCATCAAAGTGTCATCCTTTAAACGAATTCTTATATATATATATATATATATATATATATATATATATATATATATATATATATATATATATATATATATATATATATATATATATATGTAATTTTTAGTGAGTAGAGATTTTATTTATGATGTTAGGCAGTCGCGGTATTTCTGGCTCGTTTTTTTCTGGTTACATACAGTCTTGAATTGTAGCAAACAATAAATATACCGATGTATAAAGAGAACTGCGTTACAAACTCGTAGCTTTCTAAACAATTATGACCACACTGCTTAGCATTGTAGAGACCATTCCAAAAACGAAATACTTGTTCAATAACTGACTGGAAACGTTGTTTTTGTGTATGTTTCTGACGCCTGTGTTGTTCCCGGCGACTCCATTCAAAAAGTCTATCCACCCGCTGATCGCAAATAAAGAACAACGATAATAAAGGTCTTCTTGGACAATGCCTTACTTGGCCTTGTGAATGCAAATAAGCGTGGATGCTGGCTGGCAGTCGTGACGTCCTCGGCGAACACCACGCGGGTGGGATGGTAAGAAAACCACACTTCTTCGTAGGTGAATATAGAAAAAGATGAAAGCCATGTACCTATGTAAGCTTCGCTTGAAAAAATGATCAAGTAAACATTATAGACGAGCAGAGAATCTACCAATGATAAAATCAGGATTCATCTAACTAAACCATATCTCGTCGCAGGCAACCATATCTCGTTGCATTTGTATATGTATGTATATCTTTTTATTTTATAAAATTATCCAGTATAAAAATAGATTTTAGCGATAGTAATAATAATAATAATACTATTTACATTTTTTTTGCGAAGCAGATAAGATAACATTTATGTGAATTTTATCACTGCACTAGATTGTACATATATCTGTTCTGGAATATTTAAAACATAGTGACATCACTTTTAATTTATTTTTTTCTGTCATTCATTCAGATTGCTCATTCTTTTAATTGTTTTAAAGTTGAATATATAAATATAAAACTAATATTAAATATATAAATAAGTAAATAAATCAATCTATAAATAAATAAACAAATAATTTGTATATATGAGTATATGTATGTATTTATTTATATTTTATATTATTACGTACTATTATATGTAGGTATACATATCTATCTACTTAAATATAATATCGGACTTTTAATCATTACGTACATCATTGATGTATAATCACTGTATCTATAATCAATGGTACTATGTATATAAATATATGATACCGTAAACTACGTAAACTACATTAGTGCAGCCGAAGCCTAGTTAGAATGGCTTGGTTATTTAATTAAATGTACTTTTTAAAGATTTAATAAATGGGAAAACTAATAAATATGTCATTGTAAAATATGTATTAACGGGAAAGGCTATTTAGGTTAATGATTTTTGCTATAATATTGCATATATTTGGACAATTGGAGGAGAGCATAATGTGTACAAAGGGAATGGGAATTCAAGATTGGACAAGTCTTTTATAAAGAAGGGTTAGTTGTTTATGATTCAATTGAGTTTGGTTAGGACATTTGAGGAATGATTGATTGAGAGTGCAAAGCTGCTGTCGCCGAGCTATGAATGCACGAAACTGAGAAATACCCGGTTAAGCATCCGTTCCATTACTGTACCATCACGAGCGCATCGTTCGTTCACACTTCGCTCAGGTGTCGGATAACACCCGTAAAACCGTAGCACCATTTTATACGACTAGCTCATTCGTCCACTTATAAGCAATTTGTGAGGCGTGTCACGTATTTTTTACGTTGTGTGGATACACTATGATTGTTCCTAACCACCTACCGACTCGTAAGCAAATTTCCTCTAAGCGGCCTCATGTTACTTATTTACATACTTAACGTCAGCTACGTGATCGGGCTATCAAATGATTTGCCCTACGGCTGAAGTTAACAGTTATTAAATAATATCAAACAGACTGGCTCTACGCGTTCGTAGCCGCCCGACTAGGCTGTCGAACTCTGTAATTTAATAATCCTGTTTGAAAACGATATGTCGCAGGAACAAAAAAAAATATTCAAAATTATATAAATAACTAACTCTCGAGGTAGGTACAGGAAATATCCATATAATAATCATCATCATTAGCGCTACTCCTCATTGTGATTTTTAAGCTATTGCATAGCTTTATCGCGGGCCTAGGCCAGCGCGGCGACCGAATGAAGAAATTTCTTAACGAAAATGAATGATTTTAAAATGATAATTACGTCTAAACGAGTACTGCTTACGATTCGAAAAAAATATATGGTAAACAAGAACATTTTCCTAATATTCTTAGCTTTGAATATTTTAGATTTTGTTTATATTGCATAGTGTAATTAATTTGTGAAATTAGGTCTAACCGAACACAAAAACGACTACTACGCAAATACTATCTGGCGTATTATTATGAAACCTGCACTATTTTAAAGATAATTTAATTATCTATCTTTTTATCTACGATTTTTTTCGAATAATCCGGTTTTTTTGCTTTATCGAATAAAAAATTCGTGCGCGGCGCTCTATCGGAAGACGTTTAAATTATTCCGAATCATTTGCTACAGCAGCCGCAAATGATTCGGAATAATTTCAAAGTTTTCCGATAGAGCGCAGTTATCTGATATCAGAAAAAATAAAATAAATAAATAATTATAATTGCATAAGTTGTTAAAAATGCTATGCAATAGCTTTACCGCGGCAGTCCCCGAGTGCCACACGTATTTTTTTATACCCTTTTCTGGGCTTTGGTTTTCCAGTTGTTCCAATAAGTCTTAAACCACAGAATCAAGCCATTGCGATTTCGGTCGTCCGACTTTACAATGCTTATCAAGTTTCCACAAAGTTGGGTTTCAAGGACTGTTAATTTTTCTTCCTTTCCAATGCCATAACCACCTAAGCCTTCTTCCGATTTTTATGAATCTCACAACGTGGACATCACTACCTACAGCTTTTACAGTTCTTTGTTTGTTCGTCTTCTCTACACGCCATCCTCCACTGCACCGAATATCCTAAGTAGTATTTTGCGTTCCATGTTTCTGTGGCATAACTTAAGACTAGGCTGATTTCTAGGGAGTTGCCTCCGTCCTCCTGGTTAGCAGACAGGATTTCATTTTAAATAATACCTATTTGCAGTCATTAAACTACTTTCACCTCTCTACTAGTGTTTTTGTGGCTAGTAAATTATTGAGTTAATGTATGATAATTTCTTAACAGTTCACAGTATATAGACTAACAACAAAGGATGGATCTTAGTTCACTCTTTTAAAGTAGCCAGCCATGTATTTAATTTTCTCCTGATTTATCTTCAGACACATACATTTTGCTGCTCTGTCCAGGCTTCATTGATGGCTTATGGAGAGCGTAAAATGATATAAATTGTATTAACATAGTATGCCAGTAGTTACAGGTGCCGACCTCTTAAAGAAGATACCGGTGGTATTAATGCCACAGATTGAAGCCAATTTGAAGAGCATACACCAATGCCTTGCTGCTGCAGACAATTGAAGGTGTAGAGTATGACAGTTTTTTTTCACTCTTATGCGGCATGGCACATTCGCCCTCGAAAATTTCACCAAATTTTACAGTTTATTAGATTATGCATGTGGGGTATGGCAGTACAACCACGAGCGACGTGGACTTGAAGAAGTCTCTTTTGCGGGGAGATTACGACAACAAGAGTATGGCTCATGCTATTGGCCTTCAATGCCAGAATGATTGGACAACAATTGGGGACTTTTACATTCCGCCTCCAATGCACTGGAAGGTAATGCTCTATGACTGGACGCCAGAGATGCTGAAATTTTATTTGAATGCCTTTCAGCATACACTTCCAGACCCCAGTAACCTCGCTCGTTGGAGCTTTGCCGAGGATAGTTCTTGTCCCCTCTGTAGCAATACCTACCCCTTGCACAGCTAGACACATTCTAGCTGGCTGCAAGGTGGCCTTAGATCAAGGACGGTACACTTACCGCCATGACAAAGTTCTCGCTGTTATTCGCGAGGTAATTATTCTCTCAGTGGCTCGTGCCAACAAGGGTTTGACAGTATCCTCCAAACCCCCAATACAGTTTGTGCGGGATGGCTCTAAAGGCAAAAAACATTTAACTACAAAACCTTTCTCAATAATCGAGAAAGCTACAGATTGGATTCTGGAGGTTGATTCGGTCTCTAAGCAGTATAAATTCCCTGAAAGTCTCGGATGCACAGCCCTCCGTCCAGATATAACTCTTTACTCTCTATCTCGGAAGGTGGCTCTTATTGTAGAATTAACTGTTCCATGGGAATCAAATATCCCAAAAGACCACGAGTACAAATTAAATAAATACCATGATCTTGCAAATGCCGTAACCCGGAACGGCTTCACTGTTCACCTTCACGCGGTGGAAGTTGGCGCTCGTGGCCTGCCAGCTAAATCTCTATTTCACCTCTTTAAAGATCTTGGCCTTTCCAGAAAAATAATCAACTCTTTCTTAGAAAAATTATCTAAAACTGCGATTTGCGCATCTCAAATTCTATGGCTTCGAAGGGGGAGTGAATGGGTGGCAAGGTGAACGCTCACATGTGGCAAGACAGCTGTCCTAAACCTACCACAGCCGGTTCGTAAGTCCGGAATCCACTGCTCACCCCCCAGAAGTGTAAAAAATAGTATTATGATGGGCCCGACTCCGGTCTGTGAATTCCATGGCAGCTCCGTTTGTATTTATTTATATTCTTGGCAGGTACTGTAAAGAAATGTCCGGTTGACTGATTCATATGCCACTCGAGGAATATTCTATATAGGTATAATATGTCGCAATTCCAAATAATAACAATTACCAAAAAAACGCGCATCTGCCAAATTCGCCTCGCTATCAGCTTATATTTTTTTGGTCATAAAGCTGCGCATTGTCCGAGCCGCACCTTTTGCGTATAATATGGACAGGAATAATGGTTTTCTTGTAAGTGCAAATACGTCCAGTAGAATTTACAATTCCTAAATGCGGTAAATCGTATGGATGGAGGCAGATACATATATATGTACGTTAGAAAGAGATGCGAGAAGGCACGTGCCCCCTGCACCTGGTTTGCACCTTTCGGTTTTGCTTTTAGCTACGATTATGTTTCTAAATTTTACGATTTTTGTGCCACCCCTCGCTTTGTCGATGAGTGAAGCTATTTCCAGATGGGAAGGGTGATTTTTAATTTCTTTATTAAAAATAGGTATATAACAGAGCAGTTACCGTAAAAGTAAATAAATTAAGTAGTTATAACATAAACCCAATAAATTTGCCAAATTAAATTAACACGAAAATCATTACAATATCAAGATAGTTAAAAGAAATAATGCCATGACTGAACTGAGAAAAACGAAATTAAAAATAATTTACACGAAGAGATATTGCTCTTGGTAAACTATATTTAAAACCAATGGAGAGAAAAAAAAGCTTGTGATGCCGGTTACATAATAACAGATAGTAGGGCAGCGGTGGCATTACAATTTTTCAATATCCTAAAATTGAATTTTGCTAAAAATATCCATTTTTGACGCTATAAAGAATTATATCCTATACTAGCTAAAGAAAAGCAGTGGACTTTTTAAATAATAGATTTTGAATAATCTGAAATAGAAATACCGAAGAAATTTCTTTTGATGTTTTTCTAATGACTCGATGTACAACACTGGGATAATATTATAATACATAGAATACATTATTTTAGTTTATTTAAAATTATACTTATTTAAACATATTATTTACCTTTATATCTACTTATACCTATATTTTGATTTTAAATATTCAATTATCTGATAATGTGGTAAAATTTGAACCGTTGTTTCAAATAACGAGTATTCATAAGAAAAACATATTATATTCTCATATTCGAATATACTCCCTAGCAATGTAATATTAGCAGATCTACCAATTTCGTATTTCCAAAATATCGGCTATTTCTTATAACAAAACCATCGATATATGATCCCCCGATGAACTAAAGCGAATGCCTTGTTTATTAGTACGAATAGCTTCAATATGTGAATGGAACATGAACTGTGTGTCAAATGTTACACCTAAATCGCCTACTTCGTCTCCCTGTCGCAACGTGACTACATTCAAGCTATTGGCAAATACTAGAGTATTGATCGACCAATAAATGACAGGTATTTTATTATATTAAAGGACATGTTATTATCCTTGGCCCATGCACTTAAGTTTTGCGTAAAGCGTTTAAATTTTGTTGGATATCATTGCTGTCGTTAGATGTTTTACTGTTTTATAGATCTTCACATCATCTGCGTACAAAAGGACTTGACTGTCGGATACTAAATCAGCGAAGTTATTAACAAAAAAGTATTCGTTGTGGGTAGATATTTTATGTAGTGAGTCTCGTTATTGATTCAACCTTCCTAGAAGATCGTGCGAATTGCTCATGCCAACCATCATCTCCATTTTCCTATACGTTTATCGATAGAATCGGCTACCGAGTTATTGCCATTCACACGGATTCCGACTTCCTATAAATCAAATGTTTAAAAAACTCATTCGATTAAAATGGATTTACGAGGCGATTGTTCAAAGTAGCCAAAAGTTGTCGCCGCTCCCGCCAAAAAAATGGCGCCATAAATCTGGTTTAGAGCGGGTAGTTGTGGCGCCTGGGCGCCAGATGGCACCGGCAGTTTGTCATAGTCGTCAGTTTTGGGGGAACGTTGATTTGACAATGTGATAGATGAACGAGTAAATGATGGATTCCACCTTATAAATACCCGTCGATATTTACGGAGAGCGCGCACTCCAGACATTTATTATGCAAATTCCAAATTTAGGTTTAGATTATGAGATTCCGAAATCTTATGAGTAAGTCAACATTCTCAACTGTGCACTTTGTTCCTGGTATCCTTAGGAATGAGATAGTCGATGCAGACATAGACGCAGCAGTTACAAAAGCAGAAATAGACTACCCTTTGATTATCACAGAGGAAGCAGTTCCTATACTAATTCAGGATTTTCAAAAAATGGACTAAAAGTTGGCGTTTCATCTAAAAGATCGGTCTCATATTTTATCAAATTCAACCATCGTTTTTATTAAAACCATGGTTCTTTAATAAGACCACATTTTCTAGAAGGTTCACTTCGACAATATAACAACGTGTGAGATTGGGCCACTGCTGTAGTACTGACACATAAACCGCCGCCGCCGGAGATAAAAAGAAGAAAGAAGAAAGTTCAGGCACACATCTTTACTACAATAGATACATATCTACTTTGTATTTAGGCTGAGGATCTTCGATATATCAATCTGCGTATGTGGATTGGCCGACCATAACTTTAACAACCTGTTCTTTGAATGAAATCTGAATGTGAGGTGTAGAGAAATACCAGAGTTATATACAAAGTGTATGAAAGACAAATTGCAACTACCTATCAACATGTCTCATGTCATTCACATGTCTAAAGCTTCTATTCTTAGTTTGATTATAATATATTTTAACTGATATAATATTTAAAAAAACCTAAATTTAAATTTGTCCATGTCATGTTTTAACTGTAAAAACAGTAAATATATACATATATTTATTACTTATCCCCATCAATACGTTACGTATAGTATACCTATATATAGCACGTTATTGCTGTAAATATAAATGATAAACCTGATTGTGTAGGTCAGATAAGTAGAAATTAGTTATGTCTGCATTTACGTTTTTCTGAGCAGATCATGCAGACAGACAAAATTACTGCAGAAAAATACGTCTGGAACAATCGCTGAAACAGGCATCCCCCCGTTTGGCATTGGCGGTCGAGTCTACGTCCAGGAGACTATTGTCATAAGCAACAAGAAAAAGAACTTATGACTTATTCGAAATAAAAATGTGGCTCCTTTCATGCGCTCTTCTTTTTCTAATTTACGAATGTTCACCGCCCCGTTGACACTTGATTGCTTTTTTCTCACGCACGTTCTCCCACGTCCCCTCCGGTATGAGTCAAGATTTGATGACTGCCAACCATCGGAGGGTCAAACGTACCCGCCCTAATAATTACACTAAAAGGCAATGAAACCGTACATTTAGTGAGGGTTATATTACCAATGTAGCTGTTGCTATTGGAAAGGCGGTACTTTTGTTTAATGTTTTCAGACAATTTTAAAAGAGACTTTTAGGAATCAAAACGAGATTATCGTAATAACCGAACACGTGGTTAACAATCTTCACTACACTGATGCTTTGATTGTATTAATTATAAAAATTACGATGATCAATAGAAGGTTTATGATAATTGGTCGCAGTCACGGAGCAGCCGTGGTCGCAGGGGACGAGGGAGTCTCTGAATATTTAAATTTCCACGTGTGACACATTAATGGTTGATGCTTTTAAAACATCTATCTTCCGTTACTGTTACTTACGAAAAAGGGCCAACTATCTAACGATGTTTACCCGGAATAAACTCGAACATTATAAATCAGCTGGGCAGACATGAGTCACCAGTGATGTGACCATGTTTTGAGGCTAGATTTGAGATATTTGAGCCGGACATCCACTGTAGCTATGCTGCGGCTGAGTGCTTGCTGCTACTGCTGCTGCTGTTGTGCTTTCCTCTTCATGGTGTGTGAAATTTACTATCACTGCTCCTGTATTTTATGTAATTATTGTACTTATCAAGAATCTATGTCGGCGTTTTTTCTTTATCATATTTGTGCTTACCATCGCTACACTTTCTAAATAAAAATCATCGTCGTTGTCCTCTTGCAAATTTTAGTCACATCTAATTTGCTGAAACGCCATTTTTACATACGCGGCCGCAATTTTTAAGCAACATTGGATCACCGGAGATCCATTTTTCTCCAAGCCCATCAATACCAATTTTGGCTATAGATACATGGCTATTTTGGGATAGAAACAACAACTGAAAAACAAGCTTTTGATTGGAGTATCCCAAATCGATAATTGAAGTTCATAATGATTCGAAAGATAATTCAATCGGCGTATGGAAGAAAAAATACAAAAGACTACGTAATTTTACAGTAAAGTGACGCGGCTATTCTAGAATAAAATTTGGATGCGGTGTGTCGCATCGGATGACCCAAAACTGATGACAGAAAATTTTTCTTTGTTGATAACGCACGGCGCAGAGGTTGTTTTCACAACGTAATGCGACCTCATAAGTTATAGGAACGATTATACAATTGATTATATACATAGGGTATTAGATTGCTCAGTGCCGTACTACGTTTTGGCTACTAGGATTTTACTATGACACGCAACGCGTAGATGGCACACACAGTTCCAAACATTGGTTAATCTTCCCTTATGTTTATTAGCCCAATAAATGGCATTTTAAACATGCCTAAACGGAATCCTTTCTCAAAATATAACTATAACATAATACTAAACGAGTTTCCAAATCAAAGCTTTTATTATTTTAATATTATTTAGATAAATAGGTTCATTTTAATTTGCTATACAGGTTTCAATTAATAATAATTAGGCGATAAAATGTTCAGATAGTATAATAGATGGCATTCTAATCTCTCCGTATTATTTCTGTGATGTAATCAGTCGAAACAAAAACGCGATAGATAACACTTATAAGTTAATGTTATTATTGTTATAATTGCTTGAATTGTAGTTTTTATATTGAGTTAAAAAAACATTCATTATCAATGGACCCATTCATTATTAATGGAAAAAATGCTGTTAGTTTCGCCGGGTAATGATATCAGCGCCACCTGCATGTCGCCGACTCAGAAGGGTTGCGAAAACGTACTATGGCATTTAGCAATCTAATACCCTATTAATCAATGGTTATACATGTAGGGAATGTGAGGGAAATAAATGCCCACAGATTGGACGATCTTTTCTGTAGTAAATAAACAATCATCACTGTGGTTTTCTCCGCTGTCCTTATAGACTCTTCGCAGAACTTTCGCAATTCATTCATTCATTTATATTATAGATTCAAAATCTCATAAACGTAGAAACGCCTACCCGCCCTACGCAACGAGCCGCCTAATTGCTATTGACGAGTGATCCGTGGTCTTACAAAACTGA
The DNA here is from genome assembly GCA_944548615.1 of Micropterix aruncella. NCBI lineage: Eukaryota > Metazoa > Arthropoda > Insecta > Lepidoptera > Micropterigidae > Micropterix > Micropterix aruncella. The sequence continues at coordinate 7,860,330 of OX155951.1, forward strand.
CTCAAAGTCAAACCGCCCCCTCTGTTTGAATTAAACCGAGCCGCTTTCGAGCGGATCCCGCCCTTTCTATTTCCCAGGAATAAGTTTACATACGAGAGAGGCCGTGTCTCGTTACAGGGGCCCCCAGCGTTTATTAAAATGAGAAAGGTCAAAAGGATGTATATCGGCCGAACAGCGACGCGTTACAATAATTAATGTTATTGTATTAATTATGTAGCAGATTCCAATTGATAAAAAGGAGGCATGATTTTTTATTCGAGGGTGCTAGATGTTCCGCCATCCATAGATGGTAAAGTAGTGCGTGAGGAGAAATTACAAGACTGTTTTTCAAATCAAAGCAGACAATACATAATAACGATAAATGTAGAGGGTATGTGTTACTTAATTAATTTGATTTTCAGTTTACAACTTAAACCATAATTCGCCAGAAATAATAACTAATTTATAGATATTATTCCATCGTTCACATATGTACATATTTAGCTTTTGTCCTCCCGCTTCCCAAAATGTCCGACCCTAAAAGTGCGATAGATTATAGTTCTATCTCCATATTTCCGATTTTGTTCCAAAATGAGGAACAAGTGGTCTATAATAATTTGGCCTGTTTTAGATACGAATAATCTAGTCGACTCTTACCAGTCTGGCATACGTCTAGATCACATCAAAAACATCGTCTTGTTAAATAAACAAATTATACATGTGCAATGAGTGCCAACAAAATAACAAGTCCCATAGTAGAGAGATTCGTACCGCATTCAATTCCGTCGACTTTTACGTACATATGTATTTACTCGAGCGGTTGGGTTGCTTAAATGCCACTGACAGTGCATTTAGGTGATTCGACTCTTACTTGTGGGTGCAGTTGCATTGTGTCTTAAGTATCTGATAAAAATTAATAGTTTAAAAAAAACACTAAAAACTGGGTTTTATAAATGCACCGAAAAACCAAAGTCGAGCAAGTAAGAATATCATAGTTAATTTGCCATATTATTCCCACGAGTAGTGGACATTTCAACTGTCGCCCCCCCCCCCCCCCCCCCCCGGTGGAGAAGGGCAAGGCTATTTACAACAGGGTTTCGCCCGGTTCCCTGAGGTGACGCTAGCGACATGATATTATTAACCACCCTCATGCCATTCAGTCCTCGGCACGTTTCTCACCTTGAATTGGGTGGGATCTTTAACAACCTATTACCCTATTTACACGTCAATATACATCGTATATAGATATATCAATATTATTCTACTTACACTCTCCATGTACAGGTCTATATACATTTTATACAGGCACCTATGTCAATATTTACACTATTTACACTCAATATTTACAAGTCAATATATAATAGGTTTGTTATAACCTTGAAACCTGACCGTGTTCAAAGTCCATTACGTGACCTTTCTCACAAGTGCAAAGACGACTGTGATACGATATTCCATCATGGAATGCCAGTTCCTGTCTTCCGGCTTCATCAGACCTTGAAACCTAATCGTGGTCAAAGTTCAAGACTTTTCTAACAAGTCCAAACACAGCTAGGATAAAATGTTCCATCATAAAGTTCCAGTTCATATCTTCCGACTCCATCATCAGATCAGTTCGACAGTACCATATTATTGTATTGTCATCAGAACTACATACAGCTGCCAATTTTCATGACGCTACGATCCTTGGAAGATGGTTAAATTAGTTACCTTAGATTCCATTACATAGTTACATACAGGTCGACCTAATAAAAACGTGTTAATAAAAGGTCGATCTAACATGACTGGCCTTGCTACGGGCGTTCCATAAGAGGGTGATATCTCCCATTTATACCATTTAACCCATTAAAGCCTGCCCATAGATCGGCTCGTACGATTTTGATGAAATTTTGATATGTTTGTCCGGGGGACCATAGCAGTTGACAGCAAAAAAAATTCTTTTTTACCTGGCAACACCTGATATATGACATGGGTATTTAAATACCCGACAGTCATTAGTGTGTTAGTTTTGACGACTGGCATAAATCACCTACGCTTGGGTGGATTGCAATATAATAATAAAGAAGAAGAAGAAGTAGTAACTGCTTTCACTTTGTCATAACTGTTAACAAATACCGTGTGCATTGTTATTTTTTATATGAAATGGTTATTATTTATATGAAAACAACCTGACAGCGTTGATTCGTAAAGATTCAGAATGATTAGTCGAAAGAAACTTCTTACTGCTACCGAGCTGCAAGCTATTTTGGATAATTGGTCTGATTGTGATGTAGAAGATAACTTTGGCCAATACGCAGACGCCGATAATATCGTCATAACACCACCCGATGCAGTCGATTCTGTTAGTGACAATGAAGAATTAGACGACAATTTTC